>CM076577.1:615645892-616315744 GCA_034641835.2 Pinus albicaulis | reverse complement strand
AAATTTCTACACATTAACAATATGATCTTGCAATGCTAAGTCCAAAACCTCAAAAATGTTTTCACTCATTGCTTTGATCCCTACCTTAGGAAACATACTCATAATTATGCACTTTGTCTTCTTGATGATATTAGATTGGATGTCAATATTAGAAAACAACCATGGAAGTTTTAAAATTGACAAAAGTGTTTATGTGTTCACAAATCTTTCTCTATTTCTTGTATTTTGAAATATCTGAGAAAAGAAACTTAGCATTGAGAAAATATTTAGTTTTACATTCAAAAATGCATCTAGGGAATATGGAATATAAATTATGAAGGAAAGAATCCATGGTCAAATCCTAAAAAGTGGTCCATTGAATGTACAAGATTCTTTATAGGAATTATTTCTGCATCCAATGATGATGACGTGAAATGTATAAAGTCGAAACAATGCCTTTGTAATATATTGTCTCCTTAAGCAAGTAAAATTCATGATGCAAACATGAACGATGAGCTAATAAGGCCTTCTACTTGAAGCCTTGTTTCGACAAGGCATCTATTCAGCAATATCTAAGAGGAAAATGGTTTCTAGTGTACCTCTCCTGTAACATCAATTAGAATACCCACATTTTCTAACAACTTGAACAAAGTAGGAAGTTCACATAAAGGTGTTGGAGAGTTGCATATCTAAAATTTAGTAAAGGACATGTCAAAGCATGCTATAGACATAGTAGAAACTGTGAAGGTGGATTCAGTTACGTAAAATGATGCAACTGATAATAGGTATGCCACACGATAATTACCTAGCTGTAAAATGAATGTCTCTCAAAATTGAGAAGTGTGACTCCTTCACCGGAAACATAGAATGGTCCACGAGATAAGTAAGTCATTGGCCTAAATGGAATAGATAAATAAGTTTTTTCACGTTGTGAAAAGAGAGTTTTGGAAAAAATTTGGAAATTTTCTATAGACAAAACTAAATCCCAAGCATGGTAGGAGAAGATTGATTCACATCTTCTAGAGCGTAATGAGTTCTGACAAAAAGAGCTAAAGAAATTTTCATGAAAAATTTCAAAGTCAAAAAAATAAAAGCAAGACAAAGTTCATGTATGCTAAGAAATCCAAAACAACATGAATAAGCCCCATACTACTTTGAATTCATTGGATGTGGAATTTAAAATAGTGTACGAGGGTTGTTTCTAGCTAAACACATCACTGCTTACAAATCGAAAAATTTATACAACCTGTAGCAAATATTTGAGAACAATTTGATGTTATTTTACACACTTAAAGAGGCCAAGCCACTAGTGAATAGTTGAGAATTTCCAACAAACTATACTCATCATTTATAAAAAATAAGGTAACATGAAATATAGTAGTAGTTGCACATGCATTCAGAGTTTTTAGTGATAAATTTTTCTACCTATATGAAGAATATATGACTGTCTCTCAGATCTATTTCAGTGTGTTCAATTCTCACTTGCATCTCCAACAATAATTTAAACACCTTTTTCAGATTTTTTCATCAAGGAAAACAATTGATATGTTGCCTAGAAATATGATTATAAGGCACTCACAAATTCAGCAAATATTTTAAGGGTCATTAACCCTTGGAGGAAATTGAAAGTCAATGGGGAGGACACCTTATATGAAAGGAAGTCACCTTGCACACATTTCCAAGCTATTATGATGAGGATTCCCACTCATTGATAATTACTTCATCTTCTCCTTTTTAGATTGTACTTATACCATGGAATTTTCCAAATGGAGCCTTCTGCATTGAATATTGATGGAAATTTCTACTCATGATGCCACAAGTGCACCTTTATTAGAGTTTTGCATGGTATTTGTATATTCATTCAAGGTTTGAAGAAGGAATCCACTTTAGAGGAGCCCACACATGCTTCTAAGGAGGATTCATTCATTATTCGTGAAAGTAGATACATGGTCAACCACTTGGAGGAGGAACTGTACTTTGTGGTGCCATTTTTGGAGGATTGTTGCAAAACCAACTCCATTTTCATGTTATCGTTGACTTGTATCATGGATCTGGTTGATTAATAACATTATTGTAGCCTTTTTCTAAAATATTTTCATGATTTTTCTTGGAGTAGAAAGGGGATCTCAACATCCTATTGCTATGTTTAGTATAGAGTTGTTGAGGAGGTTTGACTGGTAATATTTTATTTCATTCCTTGCGGAGAATAATGAAACTAGGAAAAGGTTGTAGTAATAGTTGTGAGCATGCTTATAGTGCTTTACTTATAACAAATGACACTATGGCTACTAAAAATAAGTGGTGGAAACAAAATTTCAAGGGTTGGGAATATCACTAGCCATTCGAAAAGGAAAGAAGGAGATACAAACATTGAAGATAATTTTCCAAAACAATCAATAGGTGAAAAGATAAATCTTCCCAGACAATACAGGTTAAAAAATTTTGATGTATTATTTGGTAGGTTGTGGCATGCATTAGATGTCCCCTTATTTTTTGCAAGTCATCAATCAATGGTTGCAGTCACAGCCTTAGTACTTGTCAAGAAGTTATGTACTCTAAAGTTGTTATCCTTGTTGCTTCGTAGAATGGATTTCATTCAAATTGTAAATGGGATCCTTTTGAAGGAAATGGAGAATCATATTTAGTGTGGTTATTTTTTTTTCAAAAAAAAAAGCTTTGCAGAATTCCAACACAGACTGTAAAGTGTGTGGCATATGAATTAAGTAGATTGTGCTACTTAATAGGGAAAATTTATAAGCTAGTGTAGTATGGTATTTGAAGATGCCTCATACAGTTTGTCAAAGGAGGTTGTCAATGACTATGGTCTTTTACTAGATGATTAAATACTCCTGCACATCCAAAAGTTTTGCATAATTACTCTAGGTTTGGTTTTCTCTTTTACTAGCTGATTGACTACCCTTTACATCCCAAAGTTTTTTGAGTTAATAATTCCAGCAAGTAACTAGATCTGATCTGTTTTCTTAGATAGTTGGTTTTAGGATAATTTAACATCTGAGTCGTATCTTTATTCAGTAGATTTGTAATCTGATAGGTGGTAAATTTCCAGCATGGTGGTTTCAAAGAAATTTTAACACATATTATCAGAATGGACATTTTTATAACATGCATTTTCATTACTTTTCATGACTTCCACTAATATTCCATTGCTCATTTTTTTGGTTAACTAGAGGATGGCTAGAAGCTGATGGCTTTAGAGCACTTATATGTCTTAATTTTTAAATTTTGTAATTTAAGTGTCAACAAAAGCCAACTTAATATTGAGTACTTCCCAAGCCACATGCCTAAAATTGAGCATGGTAAAATTCACGAGTTCAAATCCTTTGGCATAATTTCAATTCTTGAAACAATTATTCTGCTCAGATCCTATGAACAACTACAAAATGGAAATTCCTACATCCTAGAAATATCAGTATGCATACATGATATTGTTTACCACGTGCCTATCATGAGTCCTTTAATGATTATATGTAGCCATTTTCACATAGATACCAATAGAGAAAATAGTTTGACATAAAATTCATGGCACTGCTTTCAATAATTGGAAATTTCTACAATTAAATGAGGTATTTCACACTATATTATTTTCTAGAAATTTAAAGATCAACAATAAATATTTACGGTAGTAGAGAAATAATGTTCCCAGAATTTAAAAATGTCTAGTTCATCTAGAGAGGGAAAAAAGTGTATTAGAAGCCTCAACAAATTTTTGCAAATTGAAATACTAAAAGTAGTATAACCATACCTCAGTCCCAGATTTTAGCTCAAGTATCTTCTTTTCCACAGCCCTACCTTCTACTCTTCAAATCGTTTCTCATGCTGAAGATCTGCCACCTCCTTGCATTTTACAGAAATGCAGTTATAACACATAAATCACTAAGTTGTATCTTCAAAAGAAAGAAGCATTTAAAGACAATCATACTACTCAAAAAATAAGCATGACTAAGCATACTTGAACTGAAAAAACACCATATTTGAAGTCGTATTTGGCATTCGTATGAGATGGCCGATAGGCTAATGAAATTTCACTGTAATCTTGTCAAGTTCAGTAAAATGCAATCAAGAAAGAGTGCATTTGGAATTTCAAAAGCTCGTGTGTTGTAAACGGCTATCTCAATTACTTTGTAAAATGGAATGCTGAAATGTATGACACAATCCTATTCTGTATTCAAAGTATAAACTTTGTAACCAAGCCCTCATGATTTTAGTAGACATAATCATCATAAAGTGAACTTTCCTTGAAAACTTTTATGATTTATCCAATTACTTATCACATAGTATTACTATAATGACATGTGGTTAGACTTACCAGGACCACATATACATGGATTCCAATTATAGCATACACTATGGAAATTGGGTACCATCTGACAGGGCTTAAATGTGTCAACGACTAAAACTTTAATTCTAAATAGTAATATTGCACTACTGCCAATTCCTTGAAGGAGTTACACCTCTACTAGATTTCACCCTCAATACCTTTACTAGATGTATCCATCATACCCAGTTCATTTGATAGATAGCTAAGTAGTTATCAAGTACAACCATACATCTTCTGCATTGAATATCGATGGAAAGTTCTACTTATGATGCCATACATCTTCTCCATGAATATTATTGGATTTTTGCATGGTATTTGTGCATTCATTCAAGGTTTGAATAAGGAATCCACTTTGGAGGAGGCCAAACATGCTTATAAGGAGGATTCATTCATTGTTTATGAAGGTAGATACATGGTCAAGCACTTGGAGGAGGAACCATACTTTTTGGTGCCATTTTTGGAGGATTGTTGCAAAACCAACTCCATTATCATGTTGTCGTTGACTTCTATTAGGGAGTTGGTTGATTGAGAGCATTGTTGTAGTCTTTCTCTAAAATATTTTCATGATTTTTCGTGGATTAGAAAGGGGATCTCAACGTCCTATTGCTACCTTTAGTATAGAGTTGTGGAGGAGGTTTGAATGGTAATATTTTATCATATTCCTTGCAGAGAATACTGAAACTAGGAAAAGGTTGAAGTAATAGCTGTGAGCATTTTTATAGTGCTTTAGTTACAAAAAATGACACTATGGCTGATAAAAATAAATGGTGGCAACAAAAGTTCAAGGGTTGGGAATAGAACTAGCCATTCAAAAAGGAAAGAAGGAGATACAAAAATTGAAGTTAATTTTCAAAAACATTCAATAGGTGAAAAGACAAAGCTTCCTAGACAATACGATTTAATTTTTTTTGATGTATTATTTGGTAGGGGCTGGCATGCATTAGATGTCCCCTTATTTGCTGCAATTGATCAATCAATGGTTGCAAACACAACCTTAGTACTTGTCAAAAGGTTATGTACTCTAAAGTTGTTATTCTTGTTACTTGGTAGAATGGCCTTAATTCACATTATAGATGGGAGCCTTTTGAAGGAAACGAAGATTCATATTCAATGTGATTATTTTTTTTCAGAAAACAAAATCTTTGCAGAATTTTAGCACAGACTGTGAAGGGTGTGGTATATGAATTAAGTAGATAGTGCTACTTAATAGGGAAAAACTATAAGCTAGTGTAGCTGGTCTTTGAAGATGCCTCATAAAGTTTGTCAAAGAAGGTTATCAGTGATTATGGTATTTTAATAGATGATTGAATACTCCTGTACATCCAAGAATTTTGCATAATCACTTCAGGTTTGGTTTTCTCTTTTACTAGTTGATTGACTACCCCTTTACATACAATTTTTTTTTGAGTTAATAGTTCCAGAAAGTAACTAGATCTGATATGTTTTCTTAGATATTTGGTTTTGGGATAATTTAACATATGTTTCATATATTTATTCAGTATATTTGTAATCTAATAGGTGGTAAATTTCTAGGATGGTGGTTTCAAAGAAAATACTATCAGATTGGAAATTTTGATAACATGCATTTTCATTACTTTTCATGAATTCCACTAATATTCCATTGCTCATTTTGTTGGTTAACTAGAGGATGGCTAGAAGTTGATGGCTTTAGAGCACTTACATGTCTTAATTTTTAAATTTGTTAATTTAGGTGTCAATGAAAGACAACTTAATATTTGATATTGCCCAAGCCACATGCCTTAACTTGGGAATTGTGAAATTCATGAGTTTAGATCTTTGGCATAATTTAAATTCTTCAAACAATTATTCTACCTGATTCCTATGAATAACTACAAAATGGAAATTCATACATCCTAGCAATATCAATATGCATACATGATATTTTTACCATGTGTCTATCATGAGTCCTTTCATGATTATCTATAGCCATTTTCACATAGATACTAGCAGAGAAAATAGTTTGGCATAGCATTCACGACACTGCTTTCAATAATTGGAAATTTCTGCAATTAAATAAGGTATTCTACACTATATTATTTTCTGGAAATTTAAATATCAATAATATACATTTAAGGTAGTAGAGAAATAATGTTCCCAGAAATTAAAAATGTCTAGTTCATCTAGAGAGGAAAAAAGTATATGAGAAGCCTCAACACATTTATGCAAATTGCAATACTCAAAGTAGTATGACCGTACCTCAATCCCAACTTTTAGCTCAAGTATCTTCTTTGCCACAGCCCCATCTGCTACTCTTCCAATTTTTTCCCGTGCTGAAGATTTGCCAGCTCCCTACATTTTATAGAAATGCAATTATAACACATAAATCACTAAGTTGTATCTTCAAAAGAAAGAAGGATTTAAAGAGAGGCATACTACTCACCAAATAGGCATGTTTATGCATACCTAAACTGAACGAACACCATAGTTGAAGTCATATGTGGCATCTGCATGAGATGTTTGATAGGCTAATGACATTTCATTGTAATCCTGTCAAGTTTAGTAAAATGCAATAAAAAAAGAGTGGATTTGGAATTTCAAAATATCGGGTGCTGTAAACAATTATCTCAATTACTTTGTAAAACACAATGCTAAAATGTATGACACAGTCCTATTATATATTTATAGTATAAACTCTATAGCCAATAACTCATGATTTTAGTAGGCGTAATCATCATAGAGTGAAATGTCCCTGAGAACTTTTATGATTTACCCAATTACTTATCTCATACTATTACTATAATGACATATAGTTAGACTTACCAGGACCACATTTTATTCCTAGAGGTCATAGTCATGTTTAATATTGATCTATTGTTATACAAATGTGTTCATGAAGAAAGTTGTCATTATAAAAAAGTCACTTCCAGGTAATATAGTACCATCATTCTGAACTCCTCTGCTAACTAGCCACAACAAATATAGTTTCAAATCATAAGGTGTTTCTACCTCTCATTTTCTTTAAGGATCAAGAATGCTTGATTCATATTTAATCTCAAATAAGGGTGTTTCCATTATAGACTTGCACAACCTTCATTCTCTTATTGTAACAATACCCATGATTCCTGAAGGTGTTGTTATCACTACTTTGCATGCTACGCTTTTCAAAATCAAAAGATCTATTTCAGACACCCTATAAATTATGAAGGAGAGGTCCTTGACTAGATCATGATGGCCATGATGGGTTTTGAACATTGTTCAATATCTTAGCTTTTCTACCTTTTATAGGACGAATGTCCTATAATGTAAAGAAATGTGAAACTTCTATTCTTGAAAGGATGTGTGAATTGGATGGCACTAATCTGACCTTTACCTAGCCTTACACTATCTCAACTATTGCAATAAATTCATTATACCATCCAATGAATAAACTGATGATAATGAAGCTTTTACTTTTGTAGGTGACAACACACTTACTTCAACTGATGATAATTCCTTCAAATGAGAAAAGACAGAAATCAAACTAAGTTGATGTACCTCTGATGTCCTGAAGATGTATGTTTTCTTCCTTGTCATTATGAAGATGAAAATTTTGGAGGTGTCAGAATAGGTTACTGCTCACAATTCAGGTCCTCAGAGAGCTAATATTTGATATGTTCATATTGGGAACTGAGTCTTGATCGAGACTTCTGTTGTAAACCATTGGACTCGAGAAGTCTTCTTGCAAGTTTGAACTCATTCTACATCAGATGTATACTTAGACAATTAGCCTTTAAAAAAATAAAATATTCTTGCATGAAACTTAAGTGAGTTACGCCAATGAAACTTTTTTTATTTAGGTCCTAGTTTTGATAACAAATCCTTATCATACTTACGTTCAATAGTCTTGTTCAAAGAGTAGAGGAGAGGCCACAGTTTTCCAACAACTGTGTATGAGAATTTTAAACAACAACAAATTGTAATCTACTTCAGAACTTCAAATCAAATTTAAGATAATTCAGGCCAGATAAATCTTAGTTTGTATCGAGGTTGTTTCAAGTGAACAATCTGCAAGACAAGTCATTTTGTTCTAGGGAAGAAGAGAGTGATTAAATATATCCTCAAACTCAGAGAGAAGAACCTTTATACCTAGATCTATAATCTTGCATTAAGACTCAGATAAGAATGGCTTGCAATCTTTGAAACTTGGATCAACATGAGCTGAAGTCATTCTTGAAACTCGTACAACCATGAAGTATCATCAACGTATAAATATGACTGATATAGCCAGGTGTCAAATATTTGTCAAGAAATGCCTGTAGACTAAGCCCTTGGAGTCTTTAATACACCTTCATGTATCCAACGAATCCCACACCACAATAGGACTATAACTTTTCCAAAGGTTGAAATACTGCAGAGCATACCCACTTGAAGTGACAAGAATACTAAATGAAGAATCCAAGATCAAGCAAAACCTTTTATCCTTAAGTAGGTCTGATTGAATGCTTCAAGAAGGCAAGAAAATGTAGCATTTCAATTTTATAGTGGTAGTACAACAATACTCCTTATTTTTTAGATTATAAGAATCAAGTCAATAGTATGCCTCTTGTTTGATTAGGCCAGATTTCGATGAACTCAATTCTTGTTAAAAATTTCGAGTTGCCTCTTAGTCTGACATACAAATAACTGCTAGACACCTATGCAAAATCATGTCACTATGAAACCTCAACGTTTACTGAAAAATTTCATAGTCAATGTACGTATCTCAGAGGAAAAATATGTCATGTTCTATCTCTTATTTCAGATACATAACTAATGAGTCATGCCTTCAAGGTATAGTATCTCACTTCTCATTTGTATTGCATTCTCTTCTTGCTTGGGCTTGTCCTCACCTGTGCTCTAATATATATGGATTGCAATTATAGCATACACTATGGAAATTGGGTACCAAGCCACAGGGCTTAAATGTGTCAACAACTAAACCTTTAATGCGAAATAGTAACATTGCACTACTGCCAATGCCTTGAAAGAGTTACACCTCTACTAGATTTCACCCTCAATAACTCTACTAGATGTCTCCATCATACTCGGTTCATTTGATAGATAGCTAAGCAGTGCTCAAGTGCAGCTAGAAATCTTCTTCACTGAATATTGATGGAAATTTCTTCTCATGATGCCACAAGTGGCACTTTATTAGAGTTTTTCATGGTCTTTGTGCATTCATTCAAGGTTTGAATAAGGAATCCACTTTGGAGGAGGCCACACATGATTCTAAGGAGGATTCATTCATTTCTCTTGAAGGTAGATACATGGTCAACCACTTGGAGGAGGAACCGTACTTTGTGGTGCCATTTTTGGAGGATTGTTGCAAAATAAACACCATTATCATGTTATCGTTGACTTGTATAATGGATCTGGTTGATTTAGAGCATTATTCTAGTCTTTTTCTAAAATATTTTCATGATCTTTCTTGAAGTATAAAGGGGATCTCAGCATCGTATTGCTATCTTTAGTAAAGAGTTGGCGAGGAGGTTGGAATGGTAATATTTTATTGTATTATTGTAGTCTTTTTCTAAAATATTTTCATGATTTTTCTTGGAGTTGAAAGGGGATCTCAACATCCTATTGTTAACTTTAGTATAGAGTTGTTGAGGAGGTTTGAATGGTAATATATTATTGTATTCCTTGCAGAGAATCCTGGAGAAAGGGTATTCTGAATTTTTTTTTAAGAAACTTTAGACAATCGAATCACATGCATTATGCTTTTAAAACATTCTCTTTTAGAGCCACGGACAACTAGATCATCTTTTTTATGGACAAGTTCTAATTGTACAAAAGGTATATTTTGAAATGGTTCTGAAGAAACCTTAGACAATGGAGTCATGAGCATTTTGTTTTTTAGATGTTATCTGATAGACACAACAATTCCCTACTTCTCAATCCCAATGCAATTAATATCTTCAATCAACTTGATCAATTTCTCATGCAAATAACAAGGATGACTCGAATCTGTCTTTTTCGTCTCCTTTTGATCCAAACCAATGCTTGCAAAATCTAGATTGTCTGTCGTGGACTTGCTTGGGTCCCATCTAAAAATCTAAGGATAATTTAAAATAATGTTACCTATATTTTCCTTTGTTAGTCCCAGGTTTGACAGAACATCCACTATAGAATATAGTGATGTCTATGAATTATCCATAAAAATTTTCAACTTTGTACAGTATAGCTTGCTAACCTCATCCCAAGGGCATCCCAAGGGCAACCGGTACTTGCCAAAAGTATTAGAATTTCTAGAATACTACTACATTTTAGTGGATTTTTTTCCAATAAACAAAAAATCTTGTTCTTCTCAACTTGAAAACCATTCAAACCGTTAGAAACAGTCACAAATTTTTTATATACTTCATCCTTGAGAAGCGATAGGAAACATGTACCATAGTTACTGTAGATATATTATGGTAATCCTAGTAATATTCAAATGCATTCGGTTTCAAAATAAAATATAAAAAAACTACTACTATAAATAATCTCAAACAAACAAGTAACACAAAAAATAAGTACAGAAAAAAAAAAAACACAAATAGTACCAGATGTAAGAAACAAACATCTAATACATATAGAAGTGTCCTTCATCATTGTACAAAACTCCACAGTGCATGAGAGAACAAAAATCTACTCCATATAGAAGTGTCCTTCATATTTGTAAAAAACTCCATAGTGCGTGAGAGAACAAACCCCTACTACATCTAGAAGTGTGCTTCATCTTTGTACAAAACTACACAGTGTGTGAGAGCATAAGCATTCTGGGGATCAGGCACAAGATATTCTACATTAAAACATTCAAATGCCTTCAGCATGAGGCATATTCCATTTATAATGTGACCTCCAATGGTGATAGGATCTGTTTCTAAAACAAATTCACAGAGACTAAGTGCATCCGCAAACTTATTCCTCCATTATAGTATATTAACATATGACAATGTATCCTTACTTGAAACCTTCTTAGAGACGAGGACGAAGGGGAGGAGACAGGAAGAAGAGAAGTAGTAGAATTAGGGATGGTACTAGAAGTGATGCTCATTGAATGATGTTTCATTGAATAATGGCTCACTACTTCATCGGCATTGGAAAGATAATGCCCTCGATGAGTGCCCAATTTTTCCTGCAACATCCCCTGCTACCTTCCAACATTCACTATCATTCACTATTTGATAGTGAAGAGACTGAGTGAATTGAGGTTTTTTCCCTGCCATCGTTGGACCCATTCCACTCTTTAACGCCCCCACTTTTCTTCAACAAGCCCAGTTTTCCATACTTTTCCACTTCACAACACTGTTTTACCAAAATGAGGAAAAGAAAAATACATGGTTATCCTCTTGAAGCTCACTCAAAATTTATCAGAACACACCACATTCAAAAGATATTCTATCATCATACGTGGGAAATTACACAAAAATTGTCTTTCATGATCTGACATAGCTTCACTTTTAGCTTTATCTTTCCTTGCCGATTTCTCCTCCACATCTTCCTCCATATCAACCCGAACAACATCATAAATATGGAATAACTCATGGATAGCATTTTCATTCGATGTTTCAGCAATTCCTTTGCGGCTCCTCCATACTTTCTCAAAATGTGCATGTTTGGTAGGATACTGATCTTTAGTGGCATCGATTTGGCGAGTGTACAGACTTCAATATTGATTCTCCTTAGGCATCGTTCCAACACTATTTTATAATATACATTGTCCAATGATGAATACACATGTCTAGCATTAATGATATCTTTGGAATCACATGGAGAACTGGTCTTTGGGGTAGCATTCAGCCCAAAATGAATCTACTGCAATGATAAAGTGTATAAGAGTGACTGGTCACCCATTACTATAAAATTCAGAACCTACGGCCAACAAAAAAAATAGAGATTCAAGCTTTGGTTGAGTAAAATATCTAGCCTCACACTCAACTAGGAGTGAATATGTATTGGCTGTAATTGTGTCTGATATCCTCCAAGTACCATGCACAACCCAGCCATTAGTATGCAGGCAGAAAGCAATTTAATCTCGTCCAACAACAAAACATATGGGTGACTTCCACTAAATACTCAAGTTGCCCTTCCATGTGAGATTCAAACCACTATAAATGGAGGAAATTGTGCCATTAGTGCCACTATAAAATACCCGCAAATGCATTCAGCCCTATGATTAATCGAAATCTAGCAGCATTCAAGGTTTTGGATTAACTAAAATCTGCAAAATGCATTTAGCATTTGGGATTCAACATTTGAGATGAATACCTTACGGTTTAGAAGGACAGAGTCTGATTCAATATTTGAGATGAATACCTTACGGTTTGGAAGGATGGAGTCTGAGATAATTACCTCACGGTCCAGCAGGGATCGAAAAAGTCTTTGAAGCCATCGAATTTTAAACTCCCTTCAAATTATTAAATGCTTGGAGGGAAATAGAAAATTGAGATCACTTTAAAAAAAGAGGGAAATAAATAGTGCCCTCTGAACTCTTAATTCGATGAAAAATGGGATAGCTAGAGCGCACCCTTAATTTTTTTGGTGACAAAGGGGTAATGAAGAGAATACTATAGCTTATAATAAAAGGAATATTTCACAGATTGCATGACTTTTAGATAGTTTTTCTTTTCTCTATTCATTTTTTTAGTTCTTTGTTTTGACAAAATGGTGGTATACGTTGTTGTTAGAATGAAGCTTATTAATTTTTTTAAATACTTTTTTCTTTTTTTATTCATTTTTTTATGATTTTTATCGACTTTTATAATTCTTTTATTTTCTATGTTGTTAAGAAAATTTAAACAAATAGTAAAAAAAAATCTCTGTAAACTAAAATAATTAAAAAAACAATGTTTATTTATTGATTTTTATAATTCTTTTTTATTTAAGCAAATAGTCAAAAAAATCTCTCTAAACTAAAATAATTAAAAACACAGAAGACTAATAGATGTTGATATAGAGATATGGAAATAAATTCTTAGACAATTATAAGAGGAAGAAAAGATCACAAATGATATTGTAACATGAAGAGTGGACCTTAAGATACTAGCATGCATGGTGGAAGATTTATATCCATTGCACCTTGTAAATTGTTAATTTCATATAATTATATGGAATTATAAATTTTTAATTTCATATAAATAGATGGAATTATTTTATTTGTTTAATTTTATTTTATTATGATCTTCCAGATTAATAAATGTTAATTGCGAAAACAGAGCACTTCCCTATGTTCAAGTCTTTATTCTGCATTAATACACATCTCTTCTAATTTTGTGTATACTTGTATATTTAATTGTTAAAAGCCAAATTAGGGTGAAAATGTGGTGGTGGTGATGACATTCCTTAAGAAGAATCGTGTGTGTTTATATATACACTCAATAAGCTAGAAGTCTTTCAAATGGCATATGTTGCTTACAAGTGTATAAAGAGCACATTTAACCATGTTTGATGATAAATTTTATGCATATCATAATGTATATGAGGGGGGTAATGGTTTTCAGGTCTAGTGATCTAGTTGCAAAAAGGACCCCACAAATTTGTGTTTTGGAATATCCCCAAGATTCAATACGTAATCCAAAGTGAGAGGATTCATTGCTAAGGCAATAATAGAAACAACCCTCTAGTGTTAAACTTTAGGGCCAAAAAGGGTATTCAAAATTTTAACATTGTAGATGGATTCAAAGACCCCTTTGTCTCTAAATTTTAACACTACAGATGGATTCAGAGACCCCTGTAGTGAAATGTGACACTTTGGTATCAAAATTGAATTTTTCATTTCTAGAATGACACAATTAAAAATTACTAACATAAATGACTAATTCATATACTTCTTGTACTTGTTATTTGGTAATATTTTTATTCTTTCACTATAATAGTCATTTACGTTAATCATTATTAGTCTTGTCACTTATTACCTACTCATATATTTTAGTCCTAGACTAAATTACTCTTTTAATTTAGTCACTTTTAGTTTAGTCACTAATTATCTAGTCATATATTTTAGTCCTAGACTAAATTAGTCATTTAAGTTAGTCACTTTTAGTTTAGTCACTTATTATCTAGTCGTATATTTTATTCTAGACTAAATTAGTCATTTAATTTAGTCATTTTTAGTTCAGTCACTTAAAATTGCTCAAATTTAGTAGTAATTCACTTGAAATAAATGTGACGACAAAAGTTTTTGGTCACCTAGTCACTAATTTCATCATTTTATACTAGTGTAAGTTTGTTAGAAAGATTTCTTAATTTTTATGTGCAATTTAATATGTGCATGTGGAATTGAAGGTATTTATGAATACAATTACTCACTTTTTTTATATCCTTTCTTTTGGGAGGTCCTAGAAGCTAAAACTTGGAGGATAGTGAGGGGAAATATTATTGATAATCTAGTACAATTTTTAGATTTTAGGTCACAAAATTTTAGGAAATATGATAAGAGGAAGATGGAATTCATAAATGAATTCTTAAATAGATCATATTGGAATTTTTCCTATAATTTTTCTTTTGAGAGGTTCCAAAAGATGAAACTTGGTCCATAGCAAGGGCAAATCATCTTGAACATTTGGTCCAACTTTAATATCTTGAGTCATTTTTTTTGGAAGATATTATTAGACGAATTCAAGATTCCTAAATGATCCTAAAATCATTCATCAAACATGTCATGTTGGAATTTATGTTATACATTTTCTTTTCGGAGGTTCCAGAAGCTGAAACTTGGAGCATAGTGAGGGGAAATCTCATTGATTATATGGTCCAAATTTCAAATGTTGTGTTACAATGCTCCTAAAAAGCATGCTTTATACTATCCATGTTATAATTTATGCTATAAATTTTAATATGGGAGCTTCGAGACGCTTAAATATGAATGATAATGAGGGGAAATCCCATGGAAAATTTGGTTTAGTTTATAGAACTTGAGCTACTATAATTTTGGAAATATACCCTAAATAATTTTCTATGTTAATGTGTATGCAGAGTGTTTTAAGAAATTCCTAAATGGTTTAATGATTCATTGCATGCAAACTATTTAATGAAGTTCCCCAATGAAATTTTTTTTTTATAGACGGGGACATTATTTTTGTATAACAGCATTGTTGTAAGTGATATATTCTTATTTTATGCAAATAATTTTATATAATATTTTGCATACAAAGTTTTTGAATAAATGCTTAAATGGTTTAATAATTCATTTCATAAAAACTGTTTGATGAAATGCCCCAATGAAAATGTTGTTTTTTTGATGGGGACAGTATTGTTGTAGCTTATAGATGCTGATTTGCATGAATATAATTTTCAATATTCATTTGTGTGAAAAGTGTTTGAAAAGATGATTAAATGAATTAATGATTCTTTACATACAAACTATTTGGTGAAATGCCCTAATGAAAATGTTTTTTTGTGGATGGGGAAAACCTTCGTGTATGATAGTAGTGTTGTAACTAATATATGACCACTTGCATGCAAATAATGTGAAGAAATTTTTTAAAGGCATTTTATTACAATTTTCATACAAACTATTTGATAAAACACCTCCAAGAAAAATATCAAAAGTTGCATAATTGAGTGGTATGTTTTAGTTATTATGTTACAAGTGGAATTAGAGCAATGTTTCAGGTTTGATTTCATACAAGATGTTTGATAAAATGTATCCAAGGCAAATACCACTTATTTTTTTGTATACAATGTATTTGAAGAAATGTTCACATGTAACGTGTTTGACAAAACATATGAGATATGAAGATCAAGTTTTTGCAAGTGTGGTTAGGATAAATTTACTAGCGGTATCTGATAAAGTGGAATTAGAGCTTATTATCAAAATAGTAAAAAGGAAAATAAAATTTGGATACCTTGTAGCAATTAACCATAAGCCAATTGACCCATAAAGAAGAGATAAGTACAACATGCTTTTTTTTTATTTTAAGTAAGTCTAATTCTATTAATGTGACATAAAGATACAAGGAGGCTCAAGCCTCTGCAGTGCTAGCCGAGGTCATGGGAAAAATTCATCAAAAAAGCAGAAAATTAGACTGCCCTTGTTAGGGAAACCAGTCCTTTAGAGAGGTTTTTTGTTTCCCACGTAGGGGAATCCAACATGAAAAGTAGAAGAAATACATCGTTGTTCATGTCCAAGAAAACATTATTGTCCAAGAAATCAAAAAATAACCCGGGCAAGTTAGGGCCGAAGACCAAAAACCTGTTAAAACCTGAGTGTCTAATTGTCATTTGGTGAAAGAGGAGGCTCTTCCATTATTAAGCATTTGTATTCATCACTGGCGTCTTCTATTGCATGTTTTTCACAGGTGGCGGCTTCAATAAAGGTGGTGTCCTCAACGTTGGTGGTAGCTTTACAGAGGTGAATTTTTCTGCAGTCTTGTTTGCCCCCAAGAAAATCCTCACTGCTATTTTCCCTGACTTTGCTTCTGCGACTAGAAGTGCCTTTCTCAATGGCAGTGCGAGTGCCATGACCCCCTTCATTTTCCTACAATTTGGTGGAATAGAGGACATTAGAATTGGAAGGTTCCTCCCTAAAAGACACTTTGATGAAAGCAGTAATATGGGGTTTATCCATAGTGAAGGAATAATGGAATTGGGTGGAATGAGTGGTCTAGCAGAGAAAAACCTACTGAGAGGGTGGAGTGGATGCAGTTGTTTCCATTTGGGGCAGTGTCAGGGAAGCGACATTCAAAAATTGAGAACAGGGCTACGAATGTGAGGCAATGTTCAAGAGCGAGGAGTTAGACCATCGTGTTGCAGGGTAGCGACCATGGGTATGCTCCGGCGAAGAGGAAAAGGTATTAGAACTAGACAAAGAGGGCGTGCGAAAGAATCTTCTAGGGCTACTACTGCGATGGTAGCGCATTCGGTGCTACAAGCGAGGCATGGTAGCTTTGGGATGAGAACTATGAGGCTCAGACGGAAAAGAATGAAGGACTCAGGATGCCAAAGTGCAGAGGCCAAATGCAAGCTGCAATGTAAGCTTGGTGAGAAATGTAAACCAGGCATGAACTCAATACAACCGAGAAGATTGCAACTCCTCCTGGTATGTGTTCAAGAGCTTGGCTCCGAGATACCAGGGGGGCAGGTGCAACCCAGCAGAACAGGAGAAGAGAAATTGCAACACAGCATAGCAGATAGAGAAGAAGGCTGAATCTGAGAGCTCATCTTGTAGAGACAGAGATAACATCGGCTCGAGTGTAGAGTAAATGATCCATAACGTTCACCGCTGGCTCCATTTATTGCAATTCGCGTGAGCTCGTGGGTGGCCCTGTGGCCATGCCACTTGCCAACCCTTGATCTCAGCTGTAAACCAGCCATATGATCACCGTTAATTGACACCCGCATTCGGGAGATAAGTACAACATGGTCGGTTGCATGGGAAGTTTACATTGACCATGTGAAAAACACTAAATTCATGATTTTAATGAGCTATATTGTTGATTTCATAGGAATGCACATGACCAACACCCTACCTCACCTTTTTTGATTCAATGGAACTTTTACAAAATATAAAGAACTAATTTTTGCCATGTTTGAGCATAATTGAGCTATAGTCAAAATAATTTAACAAAAAAATGAAGTGACAAACAAACCAACCAAAAATAATAATGGAACCAAGTATGACTTCAATGTAGTTAACTTGAATACAGTCGGACTCAAAACCATGAATAGGTTCTATATAAAGAAGCCATGATAAAGGTAGAAGAATAAAAGGTCGAGGTTCACCATGCAATAATGGAGGAGATCACCTAGGAAAAGAATTCTCTAAATTTTAAGTGGACCATGCTTGATAAGAGAAACCAATACAACACTAGGAGACTTGAATGAAACAACAAGAAGAACTATTTCCCTTGATTGTAGCACCAAAGGAACACCGTCATGAAAAAGTGGGACATAAGGAAAATGAAATATGGAACCTCGAGAATTTTGATGACCTGAAGAGTTGAAGGGGGGCATGAGGGGAAAATTACAACGACATTTGATCCTAGAGAGATATAAAAGATATATTTGGTTGATAAATAGGTTAAAAAATTTCTACACAAAGGAGGAAAACACATGAAATGGAATAGCAGAAAATTATAAGATAAAATATAACTTTCTTACTTCAAATGATCCACCATTGGATGCCATAAATTACATGAAGACTCTAGTTTATGAATTGATAAATTACTAAAATAGCTACTTGACGAGAATTATAGGTTGACATTTGACCAAACGGGGACAATATTAGGAAAATAAAACTTGAATTTTGATGAAATAAAGAAAATATAGTATAAAATAGTGCACCTTGCTTCAGGCATGACTACGATCATTATTAAATAGAAAAAACTTAATGTAATATCTAGCCACTCATCTTATATTTAGAGGGTCAAAAACATTCTGCAATATATGCATGTAGTGAGGATACCTTAGAACCATTACATTAGAAAGAGAATAAAGAATAAGAAAACTAGTATGTGTAAGATGGTTCTAGGAAGGATAGAATGCACAAATGGATGATACAATAGCTTCAAATCATAATTTAAATGTTCGAAAAGTCCAATAGACCCATGAGAATCATAATCCAAAATAAATCACAATGCAAGATGCCTTTGTAGCTGAAAAATATGCACTACGCAGTCGAAATGAAAAGTATATCTATCATAACATAGTAGGTACTGGAAGATTGGTAAGAATTTTCCTTCCACATTCACACCACTTGTCGAGGAGTTGCAAAGGGACCCCCTCTATAGTTCATAGTTCTATTATAGGTTCCATAGCAATGGTTTAATTTTTTCATCCCCAACACATTGACTAATTAACCAATTATGTTAGCACAGTCAAATGGACCACTAGCATACAAATAGAAAAGTAATGATTTTATTTTGGTCTCATATTTTATAATCTAAAAATCCCCATTTATTCGGGACAAAAATTTGATATTAAGGGAGATGTTGGAGGGCCTTAGTCCTCTACACCAAATGGCCAACTATTGTAAAGAGTAAGTTAACTACAAAATGTAATCAATAAACCAAGATAGTTATGGTAGTTGCAACTATATTATTATATAGTAAATGTAAAAATAAACATAAATGAACAATTTGTATATGGTTATTGACTACTTACTCTACATGTACTTCCATCTATGTATTTATGCATATATATTACTATATTATATATTACATTTTATAACAATTCCCACTAAATTCTATTAGAAATTGTCAATTTAAAAAAAAATAGCAAAAAAAACATCAATTTAAATTAGAGGTTAATAGAAAACAATTATATAATAAAAAGGTGGCAAACATTTTCATTATATCTAGAAACTAAAAATATCTCTTTGCATTTGTGTTTACTAGTGCATTCATTTGTGTTTAGTAGTGCAAAGGAAATGACAAAGTTATTAAAATATAATAATTTCTTACGATATTTATATAATGAAATAAAATATTTTATAATTTATATAATATGGAAATAAGTATAACATTAAAAATTATTTATATATAAAATAAGAAATTCAAAATATTTATTTTATTATGATTTTTTTAAAAATATAAAATTATAATGATTGGATTTTTTTAATTAAAATATATTTATTAAAATTAATTAGAGGGAAGGTGTTCTTATGATGGGTTTGATTTGGAAGATTCAACTAATAGTAGAGGCTTAGTTTCTTATTCTTCTATCCAATTATTTTTGAATATGTGGCAAGACACAACGATTAGAAGGTTTGGTAAAAAAAACTATTAGAAATTTCATTCTATAATGAAATCCAATATTTTGGAAATTACATCATAATTTTTTTTTGAGAAATACGTAAGAATACTAAAGAAAACCAAGAAAAACAGTTGGAAACATACTCTCGTATAATAGACATGATTTTTTCATAAAGCTACGCTTTATTGCGCTAAGAGGCGGAAGCCAAAAAATAAAAATAAAAATAAAATATAAATAATGTCGGCTTGAAGATTAACTTACACAACCATATAAATAAACAATTTAAAATGAATTTAGAATAAATTTAAACAATATAAATTTAAAATATGAAGAGTTTTAAGAACACTAAAAAGAAGAGATATGGTAAAGAAATAAAAATATAAATAAACGAGAGGTATGGTAAATAAATAAAACCTATTTTTCAACTTACTCAAGAGGTATGGTAAATAAAAAAAAATATAGATAAACTATAGGTATGGTAAGTAAATAGAACATGTTTTTATATTTACTCCATAAATTTTTTTGTATTTACAAGACTCAAAAAAGAGGTTTTATTTAAGTGAATTGTATGGGCCAAATACCATGGGATAAATTATTATTAATAACATGTGCCACATACTATATTTATAAAAGAGGTATAAAAAAGTAAGATAAATAAATAAAAATATATCAAATAGGAGTAGAAATCAACATCTAATTATATATGCAACCTATGGACCAAATTAATAATAATAGCAATAAAAAAAACATTATTAACCCTAACATTATTATTATTATTATTATTATTATTAGTGAATCTAATATTCATATTAATATTGTTAAATTTAATAAATTTATATTAATACAATATTAAATTTGTTATATATATATATATATATATATATATATATATATATATATATATATATATATATATATATATAATCTCTTGATATATGTGGGAGGGAAGAACAAAGACACATGTTACAGGTGGAGAAATAGCCGGAGTGACAAAGGAGAGATGGAGATAAATTGAAGGAGAGGGGAGAGGATGAATGAAGAGAGAGAAGTATGGAGTGGAATGAGGTAAGTAGAGAAGGGTAAGAGAGGGAGAGGGAGAGGGAGAGGGAGACATAAATGTGGAGGTGGGAGAGAGAGGGAAGGAGAAGGAGAGAGGATTGGAGGGTAGATAGAGAGAGAGAGAGAGAGAGAGAGAGAGAGAGAGAGGAAGGATGAGAGGGGGATAGAGGGAGAGAAGAAGAAAGACATAGAGAGTGAGAAGTGGAGAGAGAGGGAGTGACAAGGGATAGATGGACAGAGAATATGTATGTTTAGGGATGGATAAAGTGACTTAGAAGGAGTGATGGAGACAAGGGGGAGAGAAGGAGAGAGAAGAAGAAAGGGACCGATATAGTTATATATTTGGAGAGAGAGATAGAATGATGGGGGAAGAGAGAGGATTTGAGAGAGAGAGAGAGAGAGAGAGAGAGAGAGAGAGAGAGAGAATTGAATGGAAAGTAGAGGGAGGGAGATGCACACATACATACAATGTGTGTGTGTGTGTGTGTGTGAGAGAGAGAGAGAGAGAGAGAGAGAGAGAGAGGTGAAGATAGAGGGAGGGAGGCGAGAAAGGGAGAGAGATGAAGGACGAGAGAGAGGACTTGGGAGAGGGAAAGAGAGTGCGGTGGAAGTGAGAGGATTGTAGGAGAGAGAGATAGAGAGAGAGAGAGATAATTATGGGGGAAGAAATAGGGAGGTTGGAGAGAAAGGAAGAGAGGGGACTTGAGAGAGAGGAGGAGACAGGGAGGGAAGAAGAAATACATAGAAAGTGACAAGTGGAGAGAGAGAGGGACTGACAAGGGAGAGATTTGGAGAGAGTGTGTATGTTTTGGGGTGACATGATGAGATAAATAAGGAGATATGGAGAGAAGGGAGGATAGAAGGAGAGAGAGAGGCATATATTAACAAAGTTGGAAGGTGAAGATAGAGAAAGAGAGAGGCGGGAGAGAAAGGAAGAGAGAGAGTGAAGAGAGGTAGGGAAACAATGATGGAGATGGAGGGGGAGAGAGAGGGAGGTAAGAATAAATACATAGAGAGAGAGAAAGAGAGAGATAGAGAGAGGGAGAGGGAGTGATAAGGAATATGGAGACATAGGGAGAGAGGATAGGAGGAGGGAAGAGAGAATAAGCGGGGGAGAGGGAGGGAAGGGGAAGATGGAGAAAGAGGGAAGTAGAGGAGGAGGGCGTGATATATAGATAGATTGGAGAAAGAGACTATATGTTTTGGGGTTAATATAGAGAGACAAAGGGATATATAGATATACATGGAAGGTGAAGAGAAATAAGAGATAGATGGAGACAGGGAGGGAGGGACAAAGATATTGATAAATATGGAGTGAGAGAGAGTGTGTGTGTTTGTGGGGGTAAGATAAAGAGATAAAGAAGGAGATATGGAGGGACACACACACATATATATATATATATATATAGATATGGAGGAGGGAGAGAGGGAAGAATATTTATTGCAATAGATGCTTTGATTTCAGTGTAGATGGTGATTTATAATCCTATTTGATTGCTTGAACTAGACACATTTATTTTAGTGTAGATTTTGATTTATAATGATATTTTATTACTTACACTAGATGTATTGATTTCAAAGTAGATGATTTCTAATCCTATTTGATTACTTGCACTAAATGCATTGACTTCACTGTACATGTTGTTTTCTAATATTGTTTTATTTTTTGCATTAGATGCATTGATTTTAGTGTATATGTTGATTTCTGATTTCATGTAATTGGATGTATGATGGTACATTAATTTTAAAGTCATTTGATTAATAGTGTGCATTAATTTCAGTGTAAGAACAAAAAATTATTGACAATGTGGATTTGTTTTGTGTTATAGTAATTAAACCTAATAATATTGGAGAGACAGAGAGACAATGTATGATGTTTACTACAACAAATCGAGCTAAATATTTAAATGGTTTGTGATTCCAATTGTCTTTTTGATATAATCGATATGAAAAGATGACAAAACTAACAAGGGTGACAATAATAATAGTAGAAGAAAATAGTGTGAGATTGATCACAATGAAGGCTATTTTTAATTCACTACATTCTTATTATTCAAATTTTCTATCATTCAATATATTACATTTTCACTTTGGATTCAAAAAATGTATTTCATGATTTTTCATCATTAAAGTTATTTTACAATATTTATCATCTCAACAAACTAAGTTAACTAAGAAAATTTAAATTTAAAATGAATCGATAGATCTCAAACATATTTAGCATATTTAAAATGGTCATATTAATATTAGATGTATTTGCATATTATTGATAAAATTAATCATATGTTCCACATATTATCGATATATTTTCCTTGGCCACACATGAGTGAAACCAGCCTAGATCCATCTTAACTCCAAATCTATCAAGCGCCAAGAGGGATCAAATCTCTCTAGGTGCAAACCTTTCCTTAAGTTTTGCATTGAAAAAGGAGGTTTGAACCTCAAGAGATTTGATCCCTCTCGGCACATGATATATCCGGAGTTAAGATGGATCTAGGCTGGTTATGTAATGGTTTTGAAATTAATAGCACATGACTATAAATTAATTGGACAATTTATCTTGAAAAAATACAATATAAATTAGATTTTATAGCTTTTAATTTTCTAATGCTATAGTTTTAGTGTTAAAAACAAATAATAAATGAATCATTATAGGATGTACTTACAATGCATGATACATACATACATACATACATACATACATACATACATATATATATATTATTTTATGTAATTTAAAAAATTAATATTATCAATAATTTATAGTTATGTATTTATTGTGCTATACAATATAAATTTGGTATAGCATATCATATTAATTATGATTTAAAATATTATTATATAATTTAAAATAGTATGATATAATTTTCTGATCACACTAAAATAAATATTATGAATTTTTTTAAAGAATTCTTACTCAGTTCACAAGAATCCTAGTATTCATGTTTATGTGATTAGAATTATTAGTCTTTTCATGAAGAGGAGACACTATCCTCATAAGACAAGATAATGCTATGTCTGTGAATCTTCACAATAAAATTTAGGATTTTTGGACAGATTTAAATTCTTCAAAATTTAGAATAATTAAACTATGACTCAAAATAATCACATTATATGTATTTCACATTTGTTTTCACATGTCTCACTTTTCCTTGCTGTGGATAACATAATCAACATAATATTATAGTAGGTAAGTCTTTTATAATCATGTTACATAAAGAAACAAAGTATAATTGAAAATGTTAATTGAGAATTAAATTTTTTTGAGAAGATTTCTTAAATATTTATAGTCTTGATCACCTAAACTTTGCCTAGGGAGATTTGGTCAATCACATCCTTCCATTTTCATCGTCCTCTGTCGAATCATTTTTTACCATCTGGCAACATCTCACGACCATTTTTTAACGCGTGGCAGGGTCTCCTGACTGGTACCACATTTTTTCCCTACGATATTCTAGATTTCAACATTCTCAGAAAATCTAATCGAGAAGTTGTAATGGAACCATTGTCGCCTTATTTGATGACATATTGTTGCTCGAGTACGAAAAAGATGGAAATATGACATGAGAGTGCAAAAGGACGAGGAAATACATATTGGTTCTCTCTTAGACACTCTGATAATTCCATTAAAGGATTTCAATATATCAAAATGGAACTCGACGAAAACCTAAAGTTGTATTTGAAAATGCCTACTCTAGCCCCTATGGTATTTGTGCCAATATTGGAGAACCATTGTCATCGTGATTTCATTTCCGATGGCTCGGATGGAAACAATAATGTTGAACATGAAAAACCTCTCTATGGATAGAGACGATCCCTCTAGCCCTAGGATGGGTCTAATAACAAAGGGAACAATATAAATCCTACTTTCCTATCTTTTAAATGAAAACAGATCATATGTATATGACATACCTCGATCTGATGCTAAGCTACCACTCCTCGTCCAGGTCCTTTGATCCTTTTCTCTTCTTAGTTAGATCCATGATGTCGCCAATGCTTAGTTACCTACATAAGAGATCAAACAAAAAAACACGTGAAAGGACAACATGCTTTCTACACAAAAAATATATCTAGTAGATCAAGGAGTACTATAAATATAGTTGTGAATTATAAACAAGAGTGGAAAGAAAGAATCACTTGTAGCATATTAATATAAGGAGGAGGGGTTACAACCCGCGCCTTGATGTCAAAGCTCTCCTTAAATGGGTCTAGATCCAGGCACATCTCCAAGGCATTCGTTTAGACATGGTACAAAGAGGCCAAAGGTCTTAACTCTCCTTCAACGCATATAGAGAAAAATATCTCTTTGTTATTCCTCAATCTCTCTTCTAACTAGAGAGGCATGGGAGGATGTCCATTTTATAGCAAGGGGAGAGGGAACATGGATCCACTCAAAGTAGGGAAATGGTTTATCTTTTTGGGTAGTTACTCTTTTGTAGGAACAAGAAGCTCGAAGGGAGAAGCTCAGCTCTATCCTCATGAACAAACAACCAACTCTTCGCCACGAAAATTCTAGATCACAATGGTTTGTTTCCTCTTTGAAAAACCTTTTTAGAAGTGTCTTGGCATGGGTGTGATATCCATACCAGCACTGATTGGCGCGGGTGGGACCAGTAGGGGATGCGACACTCCAAATAACCATGTTTTTTAGAAGCTACCCCAGGAATGGTACACATAGAGTTTTCTTGGTATATTGTAAGGGATATAATGGCATATATTTATAATGGAAAAGAGACATAGGGATCATTGTTTAAGTTCCTACAGGATTGGAAAACTTGGAGTTCAAGGATAGTGACAAATTGATGTGTAACAAATGCCTCCGAAAGCATGAAGGTCGAATGAGAGTGAGGAGTGAAATTATTTACGAGTACGTGCCACAACCAAGACATCACCATCGAAAAACCCGCGAAAATCAAGCACATATATACATAACTTAAATCTCTGAGATAAACACATGACATGAGGTATGGATGCAGCCATCCATAAAAGAGATCATGTAACAAGATCTATGGCATGGACATAGCTATCCAGCAATAACAAGGACCACAAATATGGACTGAGGTATGGTCGTAGCCATCTGTAAAAGAGTCATGTGTACAATCATA
This sequence comes from Pinus albicaulis, assembly GCA_034641835.2. NCBI lineage: Eukaryota > Viridiplantae > Streptophyta > Pinopsida > Pinales > Pinaceae > Pinus > Pinus albicaulis. Next base: position 616,289,605 of record CM076577.1, on the reverse strand, counting down.
AATAATACATATCGCCTCGTAACCTGGACCTTATCATACAAGACACAGGGTCTTTCGCTTACAAATTTAGGCATGTGAATGAGTGAGTGGAAGTCTAACATGCAAGAAATTTTCCTGATTACCATTGAACGATGTAAACTGTTAACAGGTGCGAGAGAAACCACCAATAAGGAAAATGGTTCTCAAAGTACGAAAAGTACAATCCATGAGAGGTGAATAAAGAGATGAAGTCAAAAACCCATGAAATCACTTGGGCGAAGGCCAATCTTGTGAACCTGTCGTCGGATGTGAACAACCTGCCATTAGGTCATGTAGGCTCTAAGGTACTGAAAAGGGATCTCTATATTAACTTCTTGGATAATCAGTGGAATTCGACAGGTAATGATCCATCGAAGGAGGACCATGATGTATCCCACATCATCAACATGAGACAAAGGAAATAAGGTAACGATGAAACTAAAAAAAGAACCAGACAAAAAATAAGACATGGAGGGAACTTCTCTTGAACATATCGACAACACAACTTCGAAGTTTGGAAGTATTTGATGCAAATGAAATTAGAGGTCATGTTGATGAAATTGGTAATAAAATGAGAGGCAAATAGATTTCCCAAATGCATGTAGTTAAAGTGACGAATGTAGGATATTCCAAATCCGACATGAAACACAAGATGTGTCATGTTCAAGAGTGCGATACTGCCGATAGAACTGATAAATACTTCCATTTTACCCCACCATATCTAGCGAGTACCCCAACTATTTTTTAGTAAAATATTGAAGGGGATATCATATGCTTGTCAGATAATATTTTCCTTCAGACAAATCCATCCTAGTACATTTTACAATCCCTAGGAAGGAGGTACTTGAGATCGTCATAATGACGGGTCCAATGCCATTAAATTTTAAAGAGTTCAAAAAAGGTGACACTCGACATATTTTCATGTTTAGAGAGTTTGAAAAGAAGCGAAAAGAAAAATCCAAATGACCATTTTCATAAATATTCTCTTGAATATGAAAAGGTAGAAAACAAATTCTGTGAGAGCCTCTTCCCCGTGATTGAATAAGGTATTCCTTTTTCGTAAATAATATATCCCAACCTAAAAAAGGGGTAAACGTATACTGGGTAAGTTAAGTTTCATGCACTTTAACGAGTTCAACACCTCAAGCACTCGAAAATATTTTTATGTTTTGAGAGTCAAAAAATATCTTGAAGTTGACTCCTCCTAGAGGAACGAGTGGTATGAGGGGTAGAAACTAGTTCCGGTGATGGTGTAACTTCTCAAAATAAGTAAAGGTGTAGAGGTTGGCTAACAAGACCACTCAACTCAGTGGCTCCTTAGTAAAAGGTAAAACAACCAAGTAAAAGTGTATGATCGAACAAGCATATGGTGACGATGGAATGAGAAAACCATGGCTCATCTGGAAAAACAGGTTGATAAAATGGAAATCACGAGAGGTAAAATGAGAATGGTTTCATTTCTACACAATATTGAAAAAATGGAAAACTATGCTTGGAATAAGCTTGCATGCCCCCAACATGGTGACTCAATTCGACATACATTCCCACCCAGCTTCATCTCAACCACCTAAGTAAAATACTGGTTACTAACAGGTGTGTTATCACTGGAAAATCATTAGATAATATGGAAAATTTAACTTTATCTAAGTTCAAGAGGCAAATTTTTCAACTTTCGCACAAAAGACACAGGAAAAGTGCTCCCTCCACACATTTTTATTTGATAGTAGAGCAAATATCTGCGGCTTTCGTACAATAAGCTGGGTCTTGAGTATGGAGAAAGGTCACTATTCGAGACCACTTTTCACACTTCAAGAAGAAGATTCTTCACTTCAGGCCACCCAAGGACAACCACCTAGAGCCACCTTGAGACCTCAAGTGAGCACACAATGGAATCAACCACCACTCTTGGGTCACTATCCACAATTGTACCAAGAGAGGGAAGAAGATTTTAATTTGGCCTATAAAATACCACCATGAGAAGAAAAATTCAGAACACATTGTTATGCTAGCCAAATTGCCCATGAAAAAACCACCAGTCTGTTGTCCAAGTAGCAAGAGAGTGAAGGGATTCAGTTGTTGGCCATTCAACATCTCAATCCCAAAGGAGAAGTGCATCCGTTTTCCATTATCCGATCACTCATTCAAGGAGAAGAGAGAGGCATGCAAACAACTTAATGGGAGAGCCCTCCTTGCTTTGAGTATTAGAGCTCCATAGCTCTAAGGACTCACTGTGAATTCTTTAGCATTCTACCTCATTTTTACCACTAGCGGCTAATAAAAGAAAATTATTTTTTTGTTGGTATTATTAGTTAGTTTACTTGATATTGAGCTTGTGTTATATGTGTATTTCTTGTTTCTTGTTTCCTCCTCCTTTTTTAGTATGTTATGTTCCATAACTAGTGTTCCTACATGTTATGATGCTTCACTAACCAATCTAACAACCCACTTTTGACCTGTCACCATTTCTTGTAGGCCAGCAATCACTCCTATCAAGCACTGGTGTTTTTTTTTACATTCATGCACTAAACACACCAACACAGGATTGGTGACTCCACTTATTTTTCGTCTTAAGATAAGTGGTTGTGTTTTTGCAAAAGCTCTTTTTTGCTCAAGAATGTTGTAGGACCAAGTCTCCTCGTCCTCAGCTTCTCTCATTTAACTTATGTGAAGAGATTCAGTTTAGAAGAAGCCGAATTTTTGTGTATAGGAAAACCACATGTGTTCAACATAGAAAAATGCATCGGTCAGCGTGTGTTCAGTCCAGACAGATGTGGCAATTGTGTGCATGTGTAGAGAATTTTCGCGCGAAAACTAGTGAAACATTTTTTCAATAGTTTTCTTCAATTTTTTCAAGTGTAAAGTGACTTTCAGCCCAGAATAAATCTGGTAGCACTATGTTGTGGTGTCCCTTGACTGTTAGGACATGTTTTTAGCCAAGTCTTATCTTAGTTATTGCACAGTTCTAATTCTTATTTTATTATAATAAATTAACATAGTTTAATTAGGAGGCAAGTAAGTGGCTAAAACCCACCCATGCTATTTGAATGAGCTTATTAGTGATAATAGACACCAGACACATTGGTAATTAGGAAGAGTAAGTGGCCCATTATCCATGCATCATTTTCTTTTTGAAATGAATAATCAAAACATAGTTTAGTTAGGAGGTAGTGTAAAGGATAATCGCATATCCAGATCCTACAAACATTGTGATTGTACACTTTATCACACACATTTCCACACCTTAAGCAAATTAGGACTCCTTAAAACTAACCATTAATTGAACCCATTTAATCTCCCCACAGGGGCCACAAGATAATTAATAGTTGAGGTTAGGACGATTGGGGGTAGGCATCCAATAAGCCGCCATGGTAATTTTACATTCTTGAGACATAGAAGTTGAATTTTTAGAGAGATTTAAACTCATATATCTGCCCACAAAAAATAATTCCTGAGTGCCACAAAGATGTGATTCAGAGGGGGTTAAGCTTAGGCCCAATGTGTGTGGTACTATTTGGGGCTACCTGAGCCATCTAGTCCTCGGTATTGGTAGCTAAATACTAAGAAGCTCAAGAATCGAACGCTCACATGGGATGATGGTACTTAGTGGCTAAACTTATGGAATCCTTCCCTATAGGTGATGGTTCATGAAACACTAGATCCTCTTCCCGATACCTTGGTCGATTCATCACCTACTATAAAGTGTCGCCATTTATTTTAGGACGTTGGCCCTAGTACCCGCCAGAAGATATATTCACAAGGCCCAGTTACAATTGACAGTGTGACGATGATTATGTCTTCTAGGATTTTTTTAGTATCATACGTAAAACTATAAAAACCATTTTTTGACTGACTGATCACATAGGATTAATTTAAAGGGAAATAAACCTTTTATTTTTGATTTGTTTTATGTATGTTATTGCTTTTGATTTGATATATAATCTATCTCCTCTCAAGAAACTAAAAATATTTCCAAAATAAAACCGAGTCGACACCATAACATACCCAATGGGAGCTCGTCGATCTAGATGTTTTTTGGACCTATCCCCACTAGAGGGAGGAGTGCCACTTTTGTTACCATTTACCAAATATTAAGATGTGTAGTCACCTCACTGTGTCAATCAATGCTAATCAAACACCTCATGAACAACTTTCACATGGTCTCCCTATCCCACAAAAGCATATCCCTAATCAAGAGAAGATCACACACTGTTATTGTAGGATTTGCTCACATTTCCACCATATTATGAATTGTAAACACCTCCCAAGGCTAAGAGAGGCAAGAGTAACGTTTATTCTAGACTCCCCAAAAAATCTAGACACCACTAAACCAAAACCTCGGAGATGGCTGCAACGTAATTTTTCCCCTACACCTGATCCTTTCCAAGCATCCACTTTAGAGACGAAGAGTAGTGTTGGTTCACACACCATCTACTCCATAGGCACCATGGTACCATGCACCATTTTCACCGACCATAAGTAGGAGGTAGAGGCATGCCCTTTAATGGATACATTTAGGAGCCTTTGCACCAAGCACAATTTCCAAATCCAGGAAAGTGTGGGTACTCTTGGTATGCCTCATGAGGAACCCAGACTCACTCTTATGCAAGCTGCCATGATTAAAATTCCTCCCCCACCAAAATCCAATGACATGATACACCATATACGATTCATATCATCATGTATCAGAACCATGACTTGTGTTGTCTTCACTGGGCCAGTAAGTGTTGAGTCAGTTGCAACTACAAAAGTAGCTATGCCAACGTAAATGCAAACCCAATCTATCTGCACCCTGTTGACCGCATATGGTTCCACCGCGTCAAAAATGGAATATTATTCATGTCTGTCAACGATCTCCATTAGGATCAAACCACCTCCTCACGACCTTACACATACTCAATCCTCCTTACGATCCTTAATCCACTCAAATGAGGAAATTCTTGAGGCCATGAAGGAACCAGATTATCCATGGGATGCAATGCATCACCGCTCATTTTTTCTTCTCGAAACGGTGTTCTACCCTAACAAACTAAGAAACCAAGAGATTTAAACGATTTAATCAAAAGACTTCCTTCGATCAGGGAAAGTCGATTGGTTGAAAAATCCCATTCCAACGCTCGATGCGTTCGAAGAAGGGAACATGTCAAACTTCTTTCCTACGAGTCAATGATTCACTACCAGACAAACATCTCTTCCTAGTGATGACCGATGACCCTTGGTACGAAGGTATTCTCTTATTATTACAAACCAAAAAGTTCAAAACAAAGGTCACTCATGAAAAGCGTAGGCGCATTAGCCACTAAGCCCCCCGATACATCATCATGGGAGATGTCCTTTATCGGTAGACATCGACATCATTTTACATCGATGCCTCACTCACGACCAAGCTAATAAATCCCTTAATGACTATCACAATGGAGCTTAGGGTGGCCACCTCTCCGAAATGGCCACTACCCAAAAAGCTCTGACGGCGGGGTATTTTTGGCCCACGTTATTTTGCAACTACATCTCAGTAGTCAAAAGGTGTGATAAATGTCAACACTTCGCTCACAAAGCAAGAGAAAACTCCCCTACAGAACGTCATAGTCATTGGTCCCTTCTGCAAATGGGGGATCAAATTCAAGACTTGTAACCCCATGTCGTCAATCAACCACAGATACATTGTCGTGGCTGTCGACTACTTCACCAAATGGGTAGAGGCCATGCCCACATACGAAAACATAATAGAAATTGCTACATGGTTTTTGTTCAACCATGTCATTGCCTAGATTTATGTACCAAAAGAGTTATTCTCTGACCATGGAAAAAAATTTGAAAAAGAGGTTTTCCATGAGTTATCTCATCACCTCGAATTCACACATAAATTTGCTTCACCATACTACCCTCAATCCAACCGACAGGTATAAGGTGTAAACAAAGTACTCAAAATTATGTTACAGCACATGGTCAATAACCACAAAACAAATTGGCACCACATGCTTTTCTCTGCCCTGTGGGCATACCACACAGAAGTGAAAACATCAACAGGGTTCATAGCCTTCCACTTGGTGTATGGGGTCGAATATATGATTCCCATAGAATGCGAGATCCCGAACTTACATGCTGCCATTGAAATCCTCGATGACACCCAGCCTCTAGAGAAATGCTTAGTACAATTATAACTCGTCAAATAAAGTCAAAGAAAGTCGCTCCACCACAGCGAGGCTAATAAAAATCCGGTGAAAGCATCGTTCGACAGCAACATCACCCCTCGATCATTTACCGAGGGGGAGTTAGTCCTCCACTATGATGTCGTGAAAGAAGCCCTAAAGTTTGGAAAGTTTGAAAACTTCTAGAAAGGTCCCTATGTCATAAAACATTGTCTCCTCAAAGGGGCATACATCTTATCCGAGCCCGACGGAACATGCCTATGCAACCCTGTCAACGGGCTCTACCTAAAGAAATTTAACCCATAAGGGTCAGGAGGATTTAGCTCTGGAGATAACTTGGATATAAAAAGTTTTTTTTTTATTAGATACATCACAAACTTGTTCAAAAAGCACTCTAGTGTCACAAAAATGGATCGTCCCCCCAACCATTATTTCGGATTTGTTGATGGAGCATCTCGATGGTCTCAAAATTTAGCAGCAATCGCTGGGTCATCTAATACCCTGACCGATCTCCATACTTCACGAATGGAGTATGCATCGGATTAGCTAGAAACAATCAGCGAGAATATGATGCCATCATCAGGCTCATGAGCGATGTCTTCAACCAAGGCATCCGTCACCTCCATATATACTTTGATTCCCCATTAGTGGTTTCGTAGTTAAAACAAGAATTTGAAGTACGAGATTCGCAACTGTTTAGAAACTATTTGTATGCAAAAGGATTAAGTCGCCAATTTTATCATATGAAATTCACACATCTACCAAGAAATCAAAACCAGACAACAAATCGCATCTCTAACTACATCCTAGAGTGGAATGCATCTTGTATAAACCATCATGCATAAAACCAAAAAACATAAAAAATATAGATAGCCATCATCGATACATAACATCCATCAGATAATATAAACCATAGACAAATCATCAAGAGCTGCAAAAAATACATCTCGCATATATATCAAAAAATATATGTGAGTACAAAAGACAAGTCATGTATCTGACCACCAGGTCAGCCAAAAAATACATATACACATGTCATCAAAAATAAGGGAAGCATCCTCATAATGGGTGCTTTCCCTAAATACAAAGTATCTCTAGCGTTGAGCCCCACTAGGTGGGCCACCTCGACCTACAACTCCTCCTGGTTCTAACATTGGGGCAACGACCAAACCTGAAGCTGCCACACAGTGCAAAGTCAGTCAATAGCCCCTCTCTCGATCCATCAATGTCTCCAGCCAGACATCATGTAGATGATCGACGAACCCATGGGTAGGCACACCATGGGTCAGGCTATTTACTCAATTCCATGCATCTGCCAAGTCAATGGCTTGGGCCTTAAACACAGCTAGACGCTCCACCATCTCTTCCATATGTGCCTTAGTTGCCTCAGCACGAGCGATCTTCATAGCACACTCAGCAACAATCAATTTTTTCCCATTGTCGGAACGACCCACACTATCATGAGGTCCCCCACCCTGAGGCTACCCTATATCTGTGCCCTGGCCCCAAGTCTAAGGTGGAGCTCTGCTTCCTGGACCTCTCCGAATAGGCTGGTGATGAACCAACTGAGGAGTAGTTCGCCCAACTGCTCCCACATCAGCAAGAGAAACAAAGATAGTGTCAGTGTCACTATAAAACACATCATAAATACGCAAAAAAATGTAGAAAAAAGCACAAAATCATACTTACCGGTCCCCATACATACCCAGTAGGAAGACCCATATCCGGATCTCCCCTATTATCCATCCCCGAGTAGGGAAATTACAAGAACATCTGAGGATTCACCTCAAACAAAGCCTTTGTGGTCACATTCCAGTAACGATCCACTACTCCTCCACTACCGTGAGGGATCACTAGTGCCCATCACCTCATCCTAGGGTCCCAGTTAAACCCCATAGGAACAGGCACCACGAGTTGCAACAACAATCTCTGACCTCTCAAACTCTCCAACTCTCAAATGATACAAATTAATTGAAATGAGCCATATTGACCTATATATCGCCCTTTTCAAAATGTTTGAGGGACCATAACTGGAGCTCAGAAATACCGATTGCGAAACTGAAAGCAGCACAGTGATCAACACCTTATAATGCCCAAAGAAGGCATCACACATTCATGCCTATGAAAAAAATACTTTTTTTAGTTCGGACAGGTATGCCCTCTCTTATCATTTTTTCATTCAACACCTTTTGTCAAATTATTTCAATGAAAAAGATTCTTTCACTTGGGGTATTTGTTGCAGGTACCATATAGTATGACCAACCACTTATCTCCCCAGTCACAAAAGCTTCAAGAGAAGCTATCATTCTTCCCATAGCATGATAGAGCGCCAGAAAATCTTTGCATATCCTGACATCATTTCTCCACAAGAAATCAACCATAGGTTCCAAACACCTGACCATGTTTATCATCTCCTCACCTTGCACATGATAAACATCCTCTTCGGTTGGTAGAACCTTCCCCTCCATGGAATTCATCACTACAATAGACCATGCATCAAAAAATATAATGCCATGGTCATATCACCCAGTCCAGAAACCATTTCATGATCATTCATCCACTATGCATCAAGTAAAGTTTTGGCCCTCATTTTTTATCTCTTTTTGTTTATGAAATACATCTTATTTTTCCATACTATCCATATATTCACCATTATATCCACCTTATTTTGACCAAAATATGCATATACAAGTATCTAAATTATGTTTTTCAATTATTAGATGTTTTTGTAAAAATTGAAATTAAAGTGCATTTTTGGACAACATCAGAAATTCCCGTAATGGCCTTATGGTTTGCATATGTGCAGGAAACTTGGGCTCAATATCAATATATTTATAGAATACACAGGAACTAATAATAAGTGTACACCTATTGTTACAATCAAACTGAGCTTTAATAGGCCTGGTCAAAGGTGGTCAAACAGGACCTGTCTTTATGGAGGATCCCTAGAAACTAGGTCAAAACTCTTATTTTGTGGGATTTTCTAGATTTTGATGGATCTGATGGATGAATTCGACTTGATTTGATAAGATAAGGGTAGTTATGAATATAGGATCTATTTTAGATGAGTTTGTCAAATACTTTATCTATTTATTTCTCAAACTTTTAAGGCATTGATATGTAGAACTTGTACGACTTAACATTATTATTTCTAAGACTTGGAGACATAATTGAAGATATCTTCTATCATATTTGTTGTTGTTATATGCTAGTTGATTGATTGAAGTTTTAAGTAGATCAATTCACCTTTAGTGTGTGAGGCAAGGGTAGAGGGCCCCCACACCGAGGTAACTGCACTTCTTAGTTTATTTGTAGTTGCAATTTCTGAATTAGTTTGCTTATGTTTAATTTGTTTATGTTGATTATTTCTGAGTATTGGTGAATCTAATTATCATTCTTAACTTTCATATGAAAGGACAAATGATTTTTTAAGTTAAGAATTCTTTCTATCTAATCAAGACCTTCAGTTAGAATTCATCTTTACATGCTTTACATGCTTTTTCATGCTTTCCTGAATTCTTGTTTTTAACAATAGAATTACTGATAAATGAATATACGATGAAGGAAAATTAGGACCTCGTCACTAAAGAGCCTCTTCAATTATTGCTTCATGTATCCTAATCTATTGTTCAATTAAGTAGTTTTTGATTTCTAATTCATAAGGTAATCTTGTTAGCGAAGGAAAAACAAATCTCTTAAGTTAGGAGATTATTCTGCTTCTGATTATACATCTGAATTAGAAAATGTTTAAGTTCTATTTTATTTGTAATATGGATTTCCATAATCATTAATAAACCATCTTCTAAGTTTATCACAACTGAAACCCATATACTTTGGGATGCTTTTAAGTTCCACTAACCCAGATTGATAATAAATAATTGCATTAGTTTACAATAGTAAATTGACCCAACACTTTGGCGCCATTTCCAAGGAAACATATTTCAAAATAGTCAAATAGGAAGACAAAAAGATAAAAAATATATAAAATCACCAAAAACAACCAAAACATAGTTTTTCTTTCAAGTAATGTTTTCTTATGCTTAGAGATAGAGATCAAATAGGTATATTTGTGAAACAAAACCCCCCAACAACTCATTCATTCATAGGAATAACAACACTCGTTGCTGAATGACCTACTATGGAAGAGTTAGAGGAAAAAAAGAGGTCAGGACGAACATTAACTTTAGTTTAAAGACAAATCTTGCTAGCCCTAGAGGTAAAGAAAATGCACTCACCTAAAGAGCATCCTCTCATATGGAAAAAAAAAGACACAAGAAAACCAACTATTGAACAAGTAGAGAAACCTATTCTTGAAGAAATCCAAGTAGTGGAAGAAATACAAAATCAACCACATATTGAAACACTACACATCTCTAAGAAAGAAATGGCTGAAGAAGGAGAAGGATCAACTAAAGTAAACATGAATCCTAAACAGAGACTTGAATATGAAATACAACAAAGGGAATGGCAAAGACAACAAGAGGCAGAAAGAAGAATTGAGGCAGAAAGAAAGGCGGAAGAAGAAAAAATATCTGAAGGACTTAGAAAGATATAGGAAGAAGCAAGAATAGAAAATTAAAATAGAAGAACACAAGAAAATGAGCAAGAAAATAACAATGATCAGGAAACTACTTTTGGCCTTCCTATTTTACATGCGAGAGAAATATTAGGAGAAGAAAGAAAAATGAAAAACATTCCACCTTCTATATTTCCTAACTTCTATGGAATGTCAACAGAAGATCCTGATGCATTCATGTTTGAGTTTGATATCTTGTGTAGAACTTATGGATATACTGATGACACACACAAGATTTCACCTTTTCTTGCTACTTTGAAAGCAACATCCTTGAAATGGTTCATGGGATTAGGAGAACATACAATATCTTCTTCGGATGATATGAAGAAATTTTTTCTTAAAAGGTATCAAGCTTACTGTAGGGCTAGAGATTCAAAAGAAGACATTTTTCAGAATGACACAACAATAAGATGAAAGTTTGGAAGAATATTTGGAAATATTCCTTTACAACCTACAAAAATCTAGACATCATTCTCTTAGTCTTGATACCATCTGCACTATTTTTATTAAGGGTATAAAATATGAGTATTTAGACATTATTAATGTAATGGGAAAAGGATATATCTCCAATTTACCATTTGAAGACATTTTTGAACTTTGTTAGAAATACTCTAGGGGAAGAGAAAAGAGTGGAAAGAGAGATATTGCATCAAAAGCTTCCAAATCTGTAGCAAGTACAGTAATAGGAGCAGAGATAGGAAGCCTATTAGAAAATTTTAAAATAGACCTCTTAAGCACTTTGGGAACACAAGTAGATGTGTTGAAAGTTAAGAAAAATAAATAGGAGCAATATGAAATCTTAGCAATGTTTTGTCCAAAGTGTAGGCAAAACATCCACTCAGGGAATGTCCTTTGCAAGGTATACAAGTGTGTGGGTTTTTCACAGAAAGTCATGCAACAGAAAAATGTCCCAAATTAAAAGAATTGCAAGGAGAAGAAGTGCAAGGAGTATATTCTCTCTACTATATGGCCCCAAGGAGACCTTGGTAACCCCAAGGAGACCTTGGTAACCAAGGATGCCTCAACAATTCCCCCAAAATTTTCAATTTCTTAAAAATATATGGAATACACAAATGCCATGGTAGGCTTCACCACCACAACAATATCAAAACCAACCTGCAAAAGGTTGGAGAGGATATGCTTATGGAAACCAACCTCCACAGCATATGTATCCTCAGTAGTATCAATATCAAAAACCATACCCTCCACAACCATTTCCTCAATATCAACAATTCTAGTAACATCAACCAATGCCATATCCATCTCAAAACCAACCAATGATAACTCAACCGTAGCAACTTCAGCTGCCCACTAACCAACCACCTCCTATACCAACATAATTTCCAGCTCAACCAGTAGTTAATTCAAGTAACAAGGTGGATAGACCAGCATATCATGTATAGGAGGCAACATAATATCCTACTTATTCAATTCTTCGCATAGAATATGTCCACCTAAGGTTTCGAAAGGTGTTACAAAAATATTCTCCTTCGATAATTGAAGAAGAAATTGAACAAGGAGAAAAAAGTCAACAATCTCAACCAGAAAAGAAAATTGAAAAAAGTAAATCTATTATGTCACAGAATCCACCATATCCAGAGAGATTGATACAATAGAGTACTCCAATATCTCTGCCTAAATTTAATATTTTGGATGAATTGAAGAACACATATGTTAAAATTCCTTTGTTGTAGGCAATTAAAGACATTCCAATATATGCAAAAACAATAAATGAATTATGCATTAAGAAATCAAGTAGAATAAAGAAGGATCCACCTACAATCCAGGTAATTGGAAGTCTATGAGGTCTCATGTCTACAAACACAGTCATTGAAAAGTATGTTGATCCAGGAAGTCCTATGGTTACCATTTCGATTAACAAATTTTCAGTGCAAAATACTTTAATAGACTTGGGAATAGCTATCAATGTTATGACTATAGAGATTATGAAACATTTGAATATGAACAACATTATACCTACTAGTATAGTTTTAGAACTTGCAGACAGATCTAAAGTTGTCCCAAAAGGTATATTGGAAGATATCATCGTCTCACTGGATTCATGGGAGTATCATGTAGACTTCTTAATTTTGTAGCCAAAAACAAATTTAGGAGGGCATACTTTAATTTTAGGTAGACCATGGTTAGCCACTGCAAATGATTACATTGGATGTAGGTCAAGAAGTATGATTATTACACATGGAGATGAAAGAAAACATGTTACAGTATATCCTCCCACTCAATCTCCATCTTTATTATCATGGCTTGACGGAGAGGAACCACAAGAACTTCAATCTATTCTCACTCTTAATCAAGTTTATAATTTTAGAGAGGAGGAAGAAAATGAGGACTTATTAGATCTATTCATCTTATAACCAAATATTTAAGAGCATCTTAGATTAATTCAATATGAAACTGCTAGTTATCTTTTAAATGAATGTTTTGAGGAAAACTGCACTATACAGTCATTGCAAAATACATTCAAAAGCATTTTTCCTATAAATTAAATTACCAATTCAATTATAAAAATCATTGAAATCAGTTCTGAGAGACATTTGAACATTGGTAATAATTTACAATCATTAGAGGAGGAAAATCTAATAACATTGTTGCAAAAATATTCAAAATCTTTTTCCTATGATTACAGAGACATGCTGGGAATTCATCCAAAAATATGTATCCATCACATTTACACTGATGATCAAATTAAACTTGTAAGGCAACCACAAAGACGAATGAACCCCATGATGAAGGAAATAGTGAAAGAAGAATTACAGAAGCTATTACAAGTAGTATTTATCTATCATATTTTAGATAGTCAATGGTTTTCACCATTAGTTGTAGTACCTAAGAAAAAAGGGAAATGGAGAATTTGTGTGGATTATAGAGAACTCAATAAAGCTACATTAAAATATCATTTTCCTTTACCATTTATTGATCAAGTGTTAGATTCATTAGCTTGAAAGAATTTATTTTCATTTCTGGATGGATTTGGCAGATATATTCAGCTAAAGATAGCATTAGAAGATCAAGGTAAGACAACATTCACAAGCCCATAGGGAACATATGCATACAATGTATTACCCTTTGGTTTATGTAATGCACCTACTACCATTTACAAAGAAGTTATTGAAATCTTTACTGATTTGATCCATGAGTGTGTATAAGTTTACATGGATGATTTCACCGTGTATGGTACTACATATGATGATTGTTTACAGAATCTTGAAAAAGTGTTAAAAAGATGCATACAGACAAATCTATCACTCAGTAGTGAAACATGTTTTATGATGTTAACTGAGGGGATAGTATTGGGACACCATATTTCCTCTTCGAGAATTAAAGTGGACCCAACAAAAACTCAAGCCATTGTGAATTTAATACCACCCACAACACAAAAAGAAGTTAGAAGTTTCTTGGGTTATGCAGGTTACTATAGGAAATTTATTGAAAATTTCAGTAAAATAGCTTTTCCATTATTTAAGTTACTTGTGAAAGATGTGAAATTCCAATGGAAAAATAACTGTCAAAATGCATTTGAAAAATTAAAGGAGAAATTATCAATTTTACCCATTCTTCGAGGACCTAATTGGTCTTTCCCATTTCACATTTCAACTTATGCATATGACACTGCTATTGGAGAATCACTTGGAAAAAATGAGAATGAGTTCAATTATGCCATATATTTCATAAGAAAAAACTTAACACAGACATAATTGAACTACACTGTTACAGAAAAAGAAATATTAGTTGTAGTACATGCAGTTAATAAATTTCGAAATTATATAATAGATTATCATGTTTATATCCACACAGATCATTCTAACATAAAATATTTAATGAAAAAGTCAATCACAAGTGGCAGAATAAATATGTGTTTGTTATTAATGCAAGAATTTAACGTTACTCTACAAGATTGACCATGCAAAGATAATCAAGTTGCAGAATTTCTATCAAGACTACATTCACCTTGTGATCCAAATGAAGTATCAAATAATTTTTTAGATGAACATATATTTGCTATAAATTTCAAAACTCCATGGTTTTCATATACATCTAACTATTTATCATCTGGCATCCTACCATATCATTACACAAACAAACATAAAAGAAGAATAATTAGAGAAAGTGGTAGATATAGTTGGGTCAATGGAGATCTATTTTATATTTGTGTTGATCAAATTATTAGAAAATGTGTAAGAGAAGATGATATTATTGAAATTTTGAAAGCATGTCATGACTAACCATGTGGTGGTCATTTTTCAGAGAAGAGGACAACATAAAAAGTGTTGAAACTTGGCTACTACTGCCCATCCATCTTCAAAGACTCCAAGGCCTATGTGAAAAGATGTGACAGTTGCCAAAGAATTGGTAGACCAGTTGCATCAGATGAAATGCCATTAAATCCATAAGTACAGATTGAACCATTTCAAAAATTCGCTATAGATTTTGTGGGACCAATAAACCCTCCATACAATGGAAATAAGTACATCCTTGTATGTACAAATTATGTAACTAAATGAGTGGAGGAAAAGGCAGTAGTATGGGCAACATAAGATATTGTTGTGTCTTTTCTGTTTGAAGAGATATTTGTAAGGTATGAAGTTCTGAGAGAGATAGTAACTAAACAAGGCACACAATTCACTTCAAAACTTGTTCAATATCTTATGGATAAACACAAGATTAAACATAGAAAATCAACACCATATCATCCTCAGGAAAACAGCCAAGTGGAATAAACGAACAAAGTCCTAGAGAACATCATGACAAAGATTGTACAAATGAATAGAAAGGACTGGTCAGAGAAATTAAGAGATGCAGTATGGGCATATAGAATAACTTGGAAAAACACAACTGGGTTCAGTCCATATCAGTTAGTGTATGGAAAATAAGTCCTATTACCCATATAATTTCAACTACATACATTCAAGCTAGCAGCAGAATTGGGGATGGAATTTTCTGAGGCACAACAACAGAGAATTATGGAATTAAATCAATTGGATGAGATATGACAACAAGCAGTAGAACACACATCTCTTGTCCAAGAAAAAATGATCAAATGACATGATCGATTCATAAAAAATAAAGTTTTTCAGAAAGAATATTGGGAACTCTTGTTCAATTCCAAGTTGAAATATTTCAAAGAAAAATTTACGACTCATTGGCTTGGGCCATATGAGATTGAATAAATCTTTGGCAATGGAGATGTAAAGATAAAAACAATTGATGAAGCACGTGTTTCATTTTTCGTTAATGGACATAGGCTTAAAATTTACAATAATTCTATAAATAAAGAAGATTCTCTGAGAACAAATTCTATGGATTCAGATCCGGAACTATTGGGGCAGCATAGCAATATGCCTTCCATAATTCCAGAGGAAGAAGAATGATAAAAATAAAAATAAATAAATAATAAATAATAAAGGAGTTTGGTTGAAAATCCGGGAAACCATATGATAAAAATCGAATTCATATCGGAAAACCAACGTCTTTGGCCAAATGAATTTTCTTTTTGTTTTCATTTTACTTAAGAGTTTGTTGTAATATATACCCTCACGATATCACGGACTTGGGGACATGTCAAATCATTATCTTGAGGAAGGTGTGTAATAGAAAACTATGAAAATAGTTTTCAACAATAAAATTAAAGAATGGAATATGAACTACAATTACAAAGGAGCCTGGTACATCATTCGACATATACAGAAGGGACCTGAATTGTTATTGAGAAAATTATTCAGAAAGGGACCTGTATCATTACGACAGAAGAAATTTTCAAACAATATTGCAAATACGCGAGAAGGGACCTAAAAATACAAAATGTTAGAAGGGACCTGAGCTAAAATAAAATTAAGATCATACATCCGAATTAGAAAATGTTTAAGTTAGATTTTATTTGTAATATGCATTTCCCTAATCATTAATAAACCATATTCTAAATTGATCTTAACTGAAACCCATATACTTTGGGGATGCTTCTAAGTTACACTTGCCTGGATTGATGATAAATACTTGCATTAGTTTACAACAGTAAATTGACCCAAAATTATGGCGTCATTACTGGGGAAGCATATTTCAAAACGGCTAAATAGGAAGACAAAAAGATAAAAAAATATATAAAATCACCAAAAACAACAAAAAAGTAGTTTTTATTTCAAGTAATGTTTTCTTATGCCTAGAGATAGAGATCAAAAAGGTAGATTTGTGAAACAAAACCCCCCAAAAGCTCATTCATCCACAGGATTAACAACACCGGTTGCTTGAAAACATACTATAGAAGAATTAAAGGAAAAAAAGAGATCAGGACAGAGATTAAATTTAGTTTAAAGACAAATCTTATTGGCCTTGGAGGCAAAGAAAAAAAAATCACCTAAAGAAACTCCTTCTGTTTGGAAACAAAAAGACACAAGAAAACCAACTGTTGAACAACTAGAGAAACCCGTCCTTGAGGAAATCAAAGTAGTGGAAGAAATACAAAGCCAACCTCCTATTGAAACACTACAACACTCTGAACAAGAAATGACTGAAGAAGGAGAAGGATCAACTAGATTAAACATGACTCCTGAACAAATATTAGAATATGAAAGACAACAAAGGGAATGGCGGAGATAAAGAGAAGAAGAAAGAAGAATTGAAGTAGAAAGAAAGGCATAAGAAGATAGTAGAGTAGAAGAACTTCGAAGAATAGAGGAAGAAGCAAGAAGAGAAAACCAAAATCTAAGAACACAAGAAAATGAGCAAGAATTTAAAAATGATCAAGAAACTACTTTTGGCTTTCCTATTTTAGATGCAAGAGAAATACTAGGAGAAGAAATAAAAATGAAAAATATTCCACCTTTAGTATTGCATAATTTCTATGGAATGTCAACGGAAGATCCTGATGCATTCATGTTTGAGTTTGACATCTTGTGTAGAACATATGGATATACTGATGATAAACATAAACTTCGAATTTTTCTCGCTACTTTAAAAGCTACAGCCTTGAAATGGTTCATGGGATTAGGAGAACATATGATAGCTTCTTGGGAAGATATGAAGAAAATATTTTTTAAAAAGTATCAAGCTTACTACAGGGCTAGAGACTCGAAAGAAGACATTTTCAGAATGTTCCAAAAAGAAGATGAAAGTTTGGAGGAATATTTGGAAAGATTCCTTTACAATTTACAGAAATCCAAACATCATTCTCTTAGTTCTGATGCCATCCACACTATTTTTCTAAAGGGTATTAGAGATGAGTATTTAGACATTATTAATGTAATGGGAAAAGGATATATCTCCAATTTACCATTTGAAGACATTTTTGAACTTTGTTAGAAATACTCTAGGGGAAGAGAAAAGAGTGGAAAGAGAGATATTGCATCAAAAGCTTCCAAATCTGTAGCAAGTACAGTAATAGGAGCAGAGATAGGAAGCCTATTAGAAAATTTTAAAATAGACCTCTTAAGCACTTTGGGAACACAAGTAGATGTGTTGAAAGTTAAGAAAAATAAATAGGAGCAATATGAAATCTTAGCAATGTTTTGTCCAAAGTGTAGGCAAAACATCCACTCAGGGAATGTCCTTTGCAAGGTATACAAGTGTGTGGGTTTTTCACAGAAAGTCATGCAACAGAAAAATGTCCCAAATTAAAAGAATTGCAAGGAGAAGAAGTGCAAGGAGTATATTCTCTCTACTATATGGCCCCAAGGAGACCTTGGTAACCCCAAGGAGACCTTGGTAACCAAGGATGCCTCAACAATTCCCCCAAAATTTTCAATTTCTTAAAAATATATGGAATACACAAATGCCATGGTAGGCTTCACCACCACAACAATATCAAAACCAACCTGCAAAAGGTTGGAGAGGATATGCTTATGGAAACCAACCTCCACAGCATATGTATCCTCAGTAGTATCAATATCAAAAACCATACCCTCCACAACCATTTCCTCAATATCAACAATTCTAGTAACATCAACCAATGCCATATCCATCTCAAAACCAACCAATGATAACTCAACCGTAGCAACTTCAGCTGCCCACTAACCAACCACCTCCTAGACCAACATAATTTCCAGCTCAACCAGTAGTTAATTCAAGTAACAAGGTGGATAGACCAGCATATCATCATGTAGAGGAGTGAAACATATTATCCTACTTATTCAATTCTTTCATAGAATATGTCCACCTAAGGCTCTAAAGGTGTTACAAAATATTTCCCCTTCGATAATCGAAGAAGAAATTGAACAAGGAGAAAAAAAGTCAACAATCTCAACCAGAAAAGAACATTCAAAAAGGTAAATCTATTATGTCACGTAATCCACCATATCGAGAGATCGATACAATAGAAAATCCCAATATCTCTGCTTGAATTTGATATTTTGGATGAATTGAAGAACACATATGTCAAAATTCCTTTGTTGCAGGCAATAAAAGATATTCTGATATATGCAAAAACAATAAAGGAATTATGCATTAAGAAATCTAGTAAAAGAAACGATGCCATATCAGAAAACCAACTTGTTTGGCCAATATGAATTCTCTTTTTTTTTCATTTTACTTAATATTTTTCTTGCAATATATACCCTCCAAGATATCGCAGACTTGAGGACAAGTCAAATAATTATCTTGGAGGAAGGTGTGTGATAAAAAACTATGAAAATATTTTTCAACAGCCGAATTAAAGATGGAATATGAACTACAATTACAAAGGAAGCGGGTACATCATTTGACATATACAGAAGGGAACTGAATTGTTACTGAGAAAATTATTAAGAAAGGGGCCTCTATCATTATGACAGAAGAAATTTTCAAACATTATTACAAATACGCCAGAAGGGACATGAAAATAAAAAATGTTAGAAGGGACCTGAGCTAAAATCAAATGAAGATCATATCAGAAGGGACCTGAAATGTCAATGTTTAACCTACAGAAGTGACCTAAACAACATCATTTCAAATCAAATCAGATGAAAAGAAGAAATAAAAGCTCTACATAGTCTACAGAGCCATCGTAACAATAAATACAATTTCGACCATCATGAACATCAAATGGTTTGAGGGAATACAAGTACAATAAGTAAAAATTGCTCTTAAAATTTCAATTTTTTTAGAAAATATTCTAGAATTGTAAAGCTAATTTTGTACTAGTTATGCATTTTTATTACCTACATTTCATCTACATTTTTATCACCTACATTTCGTATACATTTTATCACCTATACTTTCATCTACATTCTATCATCTATATTTTTTATCCCTATTCTATCCATATTCATATCCATACCACTATCCTAATGTAACATTGATCATACATTCATTAAACAAAAATTATCCAACACATAATTATTAAAATCCCTATACATCCACTCACGAATTTATAATACAATATTCCAAATAAATCTATCACATAAACAAATCCAACCTAAAAATCTAAAGCTTGTCCTATACATATGATTGATTAATTTCATTACAATGTAAAACTAACCGCAATGTAAAATAACCTTACTCATGAACATCCTTAGCACAAAAATGTCATCGTAGTCTTATATCCATACATCTGGTTTTCTTGATACCAATGTGTGAACACTTGTCCTGCAATTAAGATTTTACTGTACATATCATTCATGGTGCATCTACAATTTAAGTTGAGAATTTAAATCAATAGCACGAAATCGCCCTATTCGGGATATGGAAGCTATGATAATCTTGGAATATATGCCCCATGATGGATTTGCATTAAAGTGTTACAATTGTAATTTTATGCACTATGGATCTGTTGACTGTAGATCCAACGGTGGTGGTAAGTTTAGGGTTTTAGGATATTGACCCCACTCTGATAACTATTTTTTCCTTTTAGTTTCCAGCATTACGTCACTGCTCGCTGGAGCTAGAGCTCTCAGCTTTTGACTCGACCCTCCATGAGAGGAAATCCTTTTTCCTACACTTCTTGATAGCATGACAGATAAATTTGCTACTTTGGTTCTAGACCATGTTCGTGACTTCTTCAGGATTAAAAGGTTTTGTCTATTCACATAGTAATTTAGCTCTGGCACTGAGAATTTTTATTTGGTTTTCTTTTTACTGTAAAAGTGTATGGTTCATATTAATTATTTTTCCATGGAGTTTGATACCTTAGTCTTCCTTGCTACACTTCGAACTAATACTGGTCTCGTCTCACATTCGTGTGACTAGCTAGGGTTACAGAATGGCATTCCCATCCCTTTTGGAGCCATATTCCATGACTCTGCTCGGCTTCATGAATAGGACGAAGGGTAGAAAAGAAAAGGTAAGACGATTTTCTTCTTTTAAGGTCAATTTTGAGTTTTATTTTTTGTATTCCCTTTACAGTTATTTACCCTCGAATTCGTAATGATGCCTTTGAAGTTGTGGCGCAACCCAACCCTCTTCAACATACACTAGAACAGGTATATATATAGTACAGTTTCCTTACTTTCCCTAATGTTTCCTTTCCAGTAGATATGGTTCTAAAAACATTGTTTAACCTATTGGCCATTCATTTGCAGGTAATTATGGGTTTCCTGAAGAAGAAACTGTTTGGAAGTAAATGGTTCTTGGTAGCGCTCCTTCTGCCACCACTAAGCTTCTCTCCTATCGCATTTAACAGGTACATTTTCATGTGTTTGACTCAGACTGAAACTCTGGATTGGAGTCTTAGCTTCTCTACAGAGATTTATAGTAACTTAGTTCCTGTAGTATTGTACTAGCTCACATCCTTGTCTATTGAGCAAGCCCTCTTCGTTTTAAGAGTCTGTTGTTGTTTATTTCTGGTTCAAAGTGTTTTATACAGTGTGGCTTGGCAACTCAACTATGCCTTAGTTATAACTGGTTGAAAAGTTTGGACTTTTAAGTTGGCATTAAGATATTAATAAGTTCTTTTCTTTTGAATGAATTCCTAATTCATTGTCTTTTGAACTCCATTCTCATTAAAGTTAAAGACAAACTTGTAATTCACATTTAAATTATAGTATGGTTTTATTTACTGTAAATATTGTATCCATAATATAATTCTTCGATAATTCTTTATATTACTGCAATGGTGTTAACATTGGATCTTTATCGTACTCAAGTTATTCTTTCCCACTTCAGGGTTAGTTTTTAATGGTTAACATGTAATTTGTCCATATAACTTGAACAGAGCCTTTCATTTACAGTTCAAGTTACTTTTCCAGTTTGTATACTTACATGTTGTATTTATTTCCTTAGGGATGTGTAATTTTTTCCATGTGTCCATTCCTGTTAATAGAAATAAATATATTTCCCAATTTCCAAATGTTTACTATACAGGTTTTCTTCCTTGTCAACACAATTTATGTCTTATAAATTCTACAGTTTTCTTTGCTAAATCTTTAAATAAGTTTAGAAGTCGACTGGATCGACTGATTTTTAGTCCGTGTATAGTTTATGAGGTTTGGAACAAGCCTACTTCAATTCTGCAACCCCAAAGTTCTTGAATTCGGCAAAGGTCCAAAAGATTTGTGTTTTTTCAGTTTTCTATTAGCTGAAACACTTACCGTGAACCTAATTTTAGTAAAATATCAGAGAGGTATTCATATTTTGTTTTAAGTAGTTTCTTTTATAGCATGCAGATCTGCTCCTCCAACAGTACAGGAAATATTTACTATGTACATAATAATTAAAAAAAATATAACAGTTTACACGGTAACTCTTCCTTTTCCTAGCTGTAAACTTTTCTACATTTCTTTCTTAACACAACATTTAACTAGAGTCTACTTTTCTAAAATAACAATAGAATTCCACTTATCTATGATCGACTATCATTTTCCTCCATATTTTGGATGAGGAAATTATGTCCTCACCCCCCCCGGTGCTCCACTCCTGAGCCAAGTAGAAATAAACAGTGCTCAGAAGGGATCTTAGGACTCCAGTCCAATCCACCTTCCAGAAGTTATAAGATAGCTGAGAGGCTTTTCCACTGGTTTTCACCAGCTCAGGAATTCAATCTCTCTCTCCTTTCTTCACTTTTTCAGCACCTAAGTCAGAACCCCTCTTCCTCATAGGGATATTGCTTTTATCCATAGAGGAAGAGAAACTGACTAAAATGTTTCCCTTCAACTACTTCTCAGTTGGAATAAAATATTTTTTACCATCAATCTTTCACTTATGGAACCAATTCCATAACTAATTTTATTTAATCAAATTAATCTATGTCCATCATATAATATTTCAAAATAATAACAGTAAATGTCTTAAAGTCTTAACAAATAAATTTAACCAATATTTTAGTAATTAAGCTAGTGGTTACACGTAACTACTCAATAAAACATTACATAATCTATCCATACCATACCCTACCCTATTTTTCTAAGTAAGAGAATCATAAACAAAAGGTTAACGTTAAACCCTTGGAAGACCTACAGTAAAACAAATAAAAGGTTAGTATCATTATAAATATTTAATTTTAAAAATATGACCATTTCATTGGTCAATTTTAAAAATTAAATAAAAAGAGAAAACCTAAAGTTCAAAGTCATATGATAGCGCAACTATTTCAAGTAACAAAACAATGCAAAGAGCGGAATCATAAATGGTGATAAGCTAAGGTAATGGAGCAAGTGCGCAATCATAATACAAACAATGAATGCAAACTAACCTAAAGTATGATGTGATGATAACAAAATGCATGACAATGATGTATGGTATGGATGAAACTATGATGAGACCGTAATACATGCAGCAATGGAGGAATGAAGAAATGATAGTATACAGTGATGTGAATACAAGCAATATGTAGGGAAAATTTTAAGGATGGAAGATTATCTTAAATTTTAGAAACTATGGCGAATCTTACTAATCACCAATATGTAAATTGTAAAATTTTTGATAATACATTTGTACAAATATTTAGGTTTCTAATTAGTTTATATTAGCATATATAATATTTTGGCGATTTTTGGGGTAAAAAAATTTTATACTATAAAATTTGGGCGAATAAATTTTAAAAAAACTGGAAATTGGCGAATATTATTTTTTGAAAAAGCATGGAAAATTAGCCCAGCTGCGATATTAGCCCCTAAAATTTTGCCTGGAAAGATTATGGTGAATATGCAATTGGAGATGATGCAGAGTATGGAAGAAGACATGGTCATAAAATAAAAACGTGAAAGGGGCTGCATAATAAGTAAAACAAAGGACATAATGTACACCAGAGTCAGCATGACAGTCAAGGGAAAGCCACGCATGAACCGATCAAGTGGTGGTTAATGAATGGTCAAAATAATCTCAAACACCATAACACAACATTGTGTAAACTATTAAGAACATTTCCGCCATTGCTAAGACCCAAAACAACTGATATACGTTGTGTTTTTCACCATCATCGCCTTCCAAAGTCTTAGTGAGAGAGGGAGGGCATGCAATCAAAGCACACATCCATTTTTTCAACTCTGTGAAATTTTTTTTTTTTGCAAAAGTTGAGAGAAAACAATGAAGAAGCCATAAGGAAAATAGAAGAGATAAACGCAGTGAAGAAGGAATAAAAATAATAGTGAAGAGGAACAGAGTGATAAGGGAATTAACTGGAGTTTCAAGCCAAAAAATCTAGAAAATTTGTCAAGCAACCATGATATCAGGTGGTGAAATCCAGTTAAGGAGAAGGTAAGAAGCAAACTTATATTTCGTTGTTCAAAATAAAAATGGTTGTGTGAATAGATCTCAGGATTGTCAAAATGAATTGAGAGTTATAAAAAGGATTTCTCTATTTCGATCCTTAAAGCTTGTCATTGTGTTATATTTTGTTTTGACACCACCCATAAACACTTTGACACCATTCATAAATACTCTGCCATCAGTTAGCAACTAAATCTTCTATTGATTAAGTGAGTAAATGGTAAAATATTGAGTGAGGCTTTTGATGAGACTGGAATATATTGAAACAATAGAGACCTTAGTTAAACTATAAGGAAGGTCACAAGGATCACAACAGAAGATCATGAGCATCATTGCAAAGATAGGTAAGCTTGAACACGTCCTCATATACAGTCTTCTATTATAAAATAAATGAAAATCGAGAATGGAGAATTATGTTTTGAATTGCACAAGTGAGTTCTTTTTTTAGTTATGTAATAGATCAATTTTATTTTCACACTCAATAGAAGAATTCAAATCAGGATTTGTGGAGAAAAATTGATTTAGAAGACACAATAAAACATGTTTTTGTATTTTTACATAACAAAGGAGAGAGTCTAGTGAATGTTTGAATGAAAAAAACGAATTCATTATGATATTTTTGATGAAATGGTTGAGCTATTCTCTTGCATAAACAGTGAGTTTAAATTATATACATCATGCTATGCTTTGAAAAAGAATTTTGTATGAAATTAAAGGGTGACAAGACACCATTGTATAAAAAAAAAATCATTTGTAGAGGATTTTTTTTTTAAAAAAGAGGACAGAGACTTAAATGGAGAGTAGGATAATAGAAACATGAACTTTTATGTTTTCTTAAACCTATCTATAAAATATTATCTTTATTTGAAGTAGTAAGCTCATATTTTTCAAAAGGAAAAGAGAGGATTGATTTACAAGAGTAGTAACCAAGAGGTATGCCTTACTACTGTGATGACATCTAGTACTTGAATTTTTTTTTACAAAGATGAAGTTAGTGATAGTAGATGGGTACATCAAATGGTTTTCAGGCAAGATGACTTCAAGAATAGAACCCAAATATTTCCATATTGAGCATTGGAGTAGGGAAAGAGTTGAAATACTCTATCAGTCAAGTTTAATAGGCTTTCTTCAAAAATTCAAAGGGCACAATGAGGATATCACAAGAGAGTTTATAAAAAATTACAAACATGATGAAAACGTGGTGGGTAGTTTACATATTCCTTTGGTTCTAGAATATATTTCCAGAGCTTTAGATTTGTCATCATCAGGTGAAATATACCTCAAGGGATTACATTTCAAAGACAAGGGTTGGACATTCTTGTTGGATAAAAAAATAAATGGTTCTTTTGATAGGTCAAAGGGGATTCCAAGGGAGTGGTTTAATGAACCTTGGGCAGAGCTAGTTTTGATAATTCAAAAGTTCTTCACCTGTGACAAAAAAAAAAGTGTAGTACACCTATATCATGTTAGGTTACTACAACATATTAAAGGGAATATAAGGATCAATTTTCCCTAATTATTTTATAAAAATTGATGAAGATGATTGAGAGTATAAAATTTGAGACAAAACCCAAAGAAGCCCAAATTCTTCACCAGGGACTCATAAAAATTCTTGTGGATCACCAGCTGAAAGCTAAGGGAATGGTTTGGGTAAATTTCCTGATTAAAAATAAGATTGTAGAACAAGTCATTGAAAACAAAATTAAAAAAATATAGGAAACAATAAATATTGTGCATTCACCTCTTTATCCTAAAACTAGGTCAAAGAAACAACATGAGACAGTTATGATAGAGAAGGAAACATCATTTTTGACCATTTCCAGGAGACAGAAAAAGAAGAATTCAACAGAACTAGAAGTACAAGTCATAGAAACATCTGCTTTAACTAAACAGGCCAATGAAATCCTTGAGAGGTTGCAAGAAGAATTGAATGAAAATCCTGTAGGCAGAGATTTTTTTTTCGAAAATAATGAGGTTGAAACTACTTCAGTTTCTAAAAATACCAAGGAGGAAGATGAAAACCTTAACAAGGTTAGAGAATTAATTGATAGCCTGGAGGTAAGCATAATCATGGAGAGGCACATGAAAGAAGAAAATGAAACCTATAAGACAAATAATTAGAAATTAGTTAAAGAAACTATGAAGATAAGTGAAGAAATGGGAACGTTGAAAACCAAAAACAATCTTCTTTATACACAAGCATTCGGGTGGCTTCAGGAGAAAAATTCCTAGAAGGCCAAATATGAGAAAGAGAAGGTTAAGACCTCCATCTACAAGGAAGAGAAAGGAAAATACATGGATTCTCTTCTATATATAGCACAACAGGAATTTTCAGAGCTTAGAAGGTCAAAAAGGAAAAAGTAAGCATGAGGACATGCTTGATCATCAGTTCGGGGAAGATGTTGGCCCTCATTTTTTATCTCTTTTGGTTTATGAAATACATCTTATTTTGACATAATATCCATATATTCACCATCATATCCACCTTATTTTGACCAAAATATGCATATACAGGTATTAATTTTTATTTTTTTCAATTATTAGATGCTTTTGTAAAAAATGAAATATAAGTGAATTTTTGGACAACATCAGAAATTCCCGTAATGGCCTTATGGTTTGCATATGTGCAGGACACTTGGGATCGAGATAGATATATTTATAGAAGGCTCAGGAACTAGGAATATGTGTACACCTATTGGTACATTCAAACCAAGCTTTAATAGGCCATGTCAAAGGTGGTCAAACAGGAGCTGTCTTTATGGAGGATCCCTAGAAACTAGGTCAAAACTCTTATTTTGTAGGATTTTCTAGATTTTGATGGATCTGATGGATAAATTCGACTTGATTTGATAATATAAGGATAGTTATGACTATAGGAGCTATTTTGGATGAGTTTGTTAGATACTTTATCTATTTAAGCCTCAAATTTTGAAGGCATTGATATGTAGAACTTGTATGACTTAACATTATTATTTCTGAGACTTGGAGACATAATTGAAGATATTTTATATCATATTTTCTGTTGTTATATGATGGTTGATTGATTGAAATTTTAAGTAGCTAAATTCACCTTCAGTGTGTGAGGCAAGGGTGGAGGACCCCCACACCGAGCTAAGTGCACTTCTTAGCTTATTTGTAGTTGTAATTTCTAAATTAGTTTGTTATTTTTAATTTATTTACACTGATTATTTCTAAGTATCTATGAATCTAATGATCATTCTTAACTTGCATAGGAAAGGACAAACAAATGTTTAAGTTAGACACTCTTTCTATCTAATCAATATCTTTAGTTATAATTCATCTTTAGATGCTTTACATGCTTTTACATGCTTTCCTGAATTCCTGTTTCTAACAATAGCATTAATGATAAATGAATATATAATGAAGGACAATCAGGACCTCTTCAGTGAAGAGCCTCTTCAATAATTGCTTCATGTATCTTAATATATTGTTCAATTAAGTAGTCTTTGATTTCTAATTCATAAGGTAATCTTGTTAGAGAAGGAAAAAAAAAATCTCTTAAGTTAGGAGATTCTTCTGCTTCTGATTATACGTTTGAATTAGAAAATGTTTGAGTTAGATTTATATTTGTAATATTCATTTCCCTAATCATTAATAAACCATCTTCTAAATTGATCACAACTAAAACCCATATACTTTACGAATGCTTCTAAGTTCCATTAACCCGAATTGATAATAAATATGTGTGTTAGTTTACAACAGTAAATTGACCCAACATAAATTTCTACCATATCACGAAAAAACCCCTTTCCTAGACTACCATTTTTGTAAGAAGATAGAACACACACCACCGTGTCTCGTTTTTTCCCTACCATCCATCCATCGGCATAGCCCATCTGCAATATTTTCCATCCACTTCATCACCCCCACATCGAGACTAACCAATGAGGCCCCCACCCTCAGCAAAAACACATTCCTGTCACCATAAGTGATCGGTCATTTTCATTTTTTTGGGGCACTCATCTCCATGTTTGTACAATCTAAACTCATTTTATATTCTTTTGGAAACTGTAAAAAGATTATTTTAGGGGAACATTTCCTACCCATCCACTCGCACTTTCTCCCATGGCAGTAGTCCCTAATCACCCTTGGTCAGAGCTTCATACATTTCATGCAAATCCACCACGACATTCATAACCAACATATACCCACCCCCGCCATCCTACCGACTCGAGGGATTTCCTCATCATAAATAGTTATGACTGCTTCCAAACCTCTTTTTTCAAGCTCCGACCTTGGACAATTGAACTCCCATCAACATTTTTTCAACCATTTCTTTCCATCATGCCTACATTAACCTATCATATCAGATATCATGGTCCCTTGCATCAGTATTTCTATCGATCGGTTGAGGATTCCTTTTTGTCGAATTCAACAAAAATTTTCCAAAAAGGAAGAATTACCCTAGATGGCTCCTCACCTCAATATGGGAATCCTCAGATGGAACCATGGGAATTGTCATTTCCCATTGATGTCATCAATCCTCCTAAAATTTGACTACAATACAAGCTTTCATGTCAAGATGGTATCATACTTCACAACCATTTCACTTTGTCAGAATTCATCGAAGACCCATGCCATTATAAGCATCTCTTTTAGTAATTCTTACACGAGAAGATCCCAACCATACACCCATGCATACAATGATCAATTATCCTAAAATATGACATACCAAGCTTATTCATGTGGGCACTACACTCAACTTATCGTCAAACAAAAAATGCCCTTGAGGGCATCAACAATCGTCGTCATCAACGAAATCAGCAGATTAGTACCATATAACTGACATAGACAGAACCTTTATATGTCAGATAGGCTTTAACTTTCCAAAGCATCATCAGCATGGGACATGCCTGCCTCATAGTAATATTTTATTTATTGTATTATATGATCTCTTGCAGGTTTTTGACAGAACATGGTTACTCTGTTACTCACAGTGAGAGGTCTCCAAACTTAGGCTGCACATAGGTCCGTCTCTCTCTCTCTCTCTCAACATGGGTTATACATAACATAAACTATAATGTATTTCGGCTATACATTTCTTCCTAGACCTCACACATTAGGGTGTAAATGTTATCACTGGAAAATCTGAGAAGCAAAATAAATTATGACATGTGAAGAAGAAGGATTTACAGGGTTGAAAAACATTATGGAATCTATAAAATTTAACTTTCTCTAAGGTCAAGAGGAAAATTTTCAACTTATGCATAGAAGACATGAGAAAAGTGCACTCTGGGAGCATTTTTCTTTGATAACAGAGAAAATCTACACGTCTTTCCCCTAAGAAGCCGCATGGTCCTGAGTATGATGAATGATCACTATCCGGGACCACTATGCACACTTCAGGAAGAATATTATCCACTTAAGGCCAACAAAGGACAACTTCCTAGAGCCACCTTGAGACCTCAAGTGAGCACAAAATGGGTTCAACCACCACTCTTGGGTCACTGTCCACAATTGTACGAAGAGAGGGAAGAAGATTTAAATTTGGCCTATAAAATACCACCATGAGAAGAACAATTTAGAGTGCATTGTTATGCTGTCCAAATTTCCCAAGATAAAACTAGCAGTGTGTTGTACAAGGAGCAAGAGAGTGAATGGGTTCAGTTGTTGGCCATCAAACATCTCAATCCCATAGGAGAACTGCATTAGTTTTTTGTTATCCGATCACTCATTTGAGGAGAAGAGAGAGGCCTGAAAACAGCTTAAGGGGAGAGCCCTCCTTACTTTTAGTATTAGAGATCCATAGCTATAAGGACTCACTATCAGTGTTTTAGCATTCTACCTCTTTTTTACCACCAGCGTATAATAAAAGGGTATTCGTTATCCGTTGGTATTATTAGTTCATTTACTCGATATTGAGCTTTTGTTATATGTGTATTTGTTGTTTCTTGTTCCCTCCTCTTTTTGTAGTATGCTATGTTCCATGAATTTTTTTTCTACATGTTATGATGCTTCACAAACTATCTAACAACCTATTTTTTCCCTGTGACCATTGCTTGTAGGCCAGCAATCACCCCCATTAAGCACAGGTGTTTTTCATACATTCGTTCACTAAACACACCAACACAAGGTGGATGGAACGAAGGTTCATTTACGAGATCAAGTGAAAGAATTGACTGGGATTTTATGAGATCTAATCAAAAACTCGAATTGAAAGTGGATTTGTTTCATTTTTTAATGAGCTTGACATAGTAAAAGAACTATGCTCATGACACCTTATTTCATGTTTTAAGGAGCTTGACACAAGAAAAGGAATTATGCTTCAACGAGCTGGTTTCATTTTTTAAGGAGCTTGACACAAGAAAAGGAACTGTGCTCCAACAATCCCACTTCATTTTTAAAGGAGCTTGAAATAAGAAAATAACGAAGCTCCGAAGAGCATGTTTCCTTTTTTAAGGAGCTTGATGCAAGAAAAGGAACCTTGCTCCGAAGAGCTTGTTTCATTTTTTAAGGATCTTAACCTAAGAAAATGAACTTTGCTCCAAAAAGGTGATCATGAAATATAAAAGGTCATGGCTTCCAAGAGGATCTCATCCGATGCAGGAAAAACACTATGGAAATTGGGATCTAATGCACCCAAAACATAGTACATGGGGTTCATTTACTCCATGACATAAGTATAGTCATGCCCCAGGAGTAAGTTAAAATCCAAGGGGCCTTGGACAACCATCATGTCTATATAGACAATATTTCCTCCCAATGTAATAGGCAACTTTGGAAGGATCCCTAACGATTGGCTTGTTCCTCTGTTAAATGCCAACAGATTCTGGGTAACGGGCACAAGATACAAAGAATTGAAAGCTTTCTAGGTAGTGGAGGATAGAATACTGACAGATGTGCCTTCATCTATAATTATTCTTGGTACAACCAAATTATAGGCTTGTATCATAATCTCAAAGGGCACGTAAGAAGGAAGACGATATCTCGTGAATCAACGCCAATAAAAGGAAGCGACCAAACCACATGGAGGGGTACCATAGGAATGGGTAGAATATCCCCTTGCATTACAGGAGGAGGAGGATCACCTTCCTGGACTATGGGAACGAGAGTCGTATGATCACCCTCCCAGATTGTGGGAACGAGAGGATCTCCCTCCGATCTCGAGGAATCAGAGGAAACAAAGAGAACCTAAGTGGGATGAGATCCACTCTCTACGGAAAATACCTGGTGAACTGTAGGTGGAATTTGGTTGAATTCCTTCTTGACCAATGATGGGTCAAGGATGACCTCATGAGATTGAATTTCAAAGAGAGCAGGATTGACTAGAAATGAATCTTTATTAGTCACTTGATAAACTAGAAGAGGACTTGAAGAAAAATTCTGGTAATCAACTGGAATATAGGACTCGAAAGCCGAAAGAGTATCCAATATTTTAGAGACTTGATCCAGATAAGGACAGAGGTGAATGGGATGGCTCCCTTCACATAACCTATAGGGAAATTTGATCTTACCTTGTTTCATATGAGTCACATAATCTCTACTTGAAGGGTTATCACCATCATGATCTCTAGAGGGTGATAACAGAGGATGATCTCGGCCAATAAATGACACTTCTACCACCTTTGGAATACTAGGGAAATTCCGAAGAAGGTGGTAACCCTTACATAGCTTGCAAGGAAACTTGACTCTGTGGGATGGAGTGGGAGGTTTTTCAGTATCAATCGCATTGGGAGCGATAGCCACTTATTTTACCCTTTTTTTATTCTCCTTCTTCTTCTTCTTTTTAGCCACTTCATTACTAGAATCTATAATTTCTCTAGGCAAAGAAGAAGAAGGAGGTGAAGAAATGAGAAAAGAAGGCTACAGGTCAATCTAACCTCCTCCTACAGTGGGACTCTTTTCAGTATCAGTTGCATCGGGAGCAATACCCACTGATTTTCCTCTTTATTTATTTTCCTTCTTCTTCTTCGACTTCTTCTTCTTAGACACCTTGTTATTAGAATCTAGAATTTTTCTAGGTGAATAAGAAGAATGAGGTGAAGAAATGAGCAAAGAATGCTAGCTAACAAGACCAATCATCGTAGCGGTTCTTCAGGAAAGGGTAGAACAACCAACTGAAATCGTATGATCAACAAAGTAGATGGCGACAATGGAATGAGAAAACCAAGGATCATTTGGAAAAACAGACTGATAAAATGGAAATCAGGATAGGTAATATGAGAATCGTTTCATTTTTACACAAGATTGAAAACATGGAAAACTATGCTTGGAATAAGCTTGCATGTCTCCAGCCTGATGACTCAATTCAAGGTACATGCCCCCCCAGCTTCATCTAAACCACCTAAGTAAACTACTGGTTACTAACAGGTGGATGGAATAAAGGTTCATTTACGTGATCAACTGAAAGACTCAACTAGGATTTTACGAGATCTCTTATGCAGGAAAAAATCCTCTCTACGGACAGAGATGATCCCTCTAGCCCTATGATGGGTCTGGTAACCAAGGGAACAATATAGCCCCTACATTCCTCGATTTCAAATGAAAACATATCATATGTAGATGACCTACCTCGATCGGATGCTACGCTATTGTTCCTCATCCAGATCCCTTCATCCTTCACTCATGTTAGCTAGATACGCATTGTCGCAAGCACTTTTACCTGCATAAGAGATAAAACTACACAATACATGAAAGGAAAACATTCTTTCTACATAAAAAATATATCTAGTAGATCAAGGAGTACTAAAAATCTAGTCATGCATTATAGAAAAGAGTGGAAAGAAAGAATTAGTTGTATCATATTAATATAATGAGGAAGAGTTACAACATGAACCTTGATGTTGATGCTCACCTTAAATAGTTTCAGATCTAGGCACGTCTCTAAAACACTCATTTATACTTCGTATGAATAGGCCAAAGGTCTCGGCTCTCCTTCAATGCTAATAGAAACAATTCTCTCTTTGTTGTTCTTAAATCTCTGTTCTAACTAGAGAGGCATGGGAGAATGTCCATTTTATAGAAACGGGAGAGAAAACATGGATGCACTGAAACTGGGAAATGGTTCATATATTTGGGTAGTTCCTCTTTTTTAGGAACACTAATCCCAAAGGGAGAAGCTCGACTCTATCCTCGTGAACAAAAAACCAGCTCTCTACTACGAAGCTTCTAGATAGAGAAGCTTCGTTTCCTCTTTTAAAAAAATTTCCAGAGGTGGCTCAACGTGGGTGTGATATCCATACTAGCACCAATCGATGCTACTCATAGGCTTAAGATGAGTCATCGTCACGGGTGAGACAAGTAAGGGATGCGCTGCTCCAACAACCATGTTTTTGAGAAGCTACTCTAGGAATTGTACATAGAGAGTTTTCTTGGTATACTATAAGGGATATAATGGCATATATTTATAATAGAAAAGAGACACATGGATCACTATTTAAGGTCCTCTAGGATAGGGAAATGGGGATTTCAAGGACAGTGATAAATTTTTGTGTAACAGATGCCCCCTAAAGCATGAAGGTCGAAAGGGAGTGAGGGGTGAAATGATTTATGAGTACGTGTCAGGACCAAGACGTCACTATTGGAAAACCTACGAAAATCAATCACATATATACATAACTAAAATATCTGAGATAAATACATGTCATGAGGTATGGACACAACCATATGTAAAAGAGATCTTGTAACAGGATCTGTGCCATGGACACAACCATCCATCAATAACAAGGATGAAAAATATGGACTCAAGTATGGTTGCATCCATCTGTAAAATAGTCATGTTTAAAATCATGAAAAATACACATCACCTAGCAACATGAAACTTATCACACAAAAACCATGGTCTTGTGCTTCATCATGACTAGACAAAGTACAAATTCACGCATGTGAATGAGTGAGTTGAAGCCAAACATGCAATAAAATTGCTTGATTACCAGTCAATGATGTAAATTGTTAACAGACATGAGAGAAACCACCAATAATTACAATGGTTTTCAAGGTACCAACAGTACAATCCACGAAATGTGAATAAATAGCTAAAGTCGAATACCTGTAAAATAACCCGATCAAAGGCCAATGATGTGAACTTGTTGTCATATGCAAACAACATGCCATAAGGGCATGCAGGCTCTAAGGTACTGAAAAGGGATCTCCTGATCAACTTCCTGGATAATGAGTTGAAGTCCACAGGAAATGATCCATCGAAGAAGGGACATGATGTATCCCATATCATCGACACGAGATAGAGGAAATAAGGTACCGATCAAAACTAAACAGAGAACCAGAAAATGAATAAGACACAATGGGATCTTATCTTGAACATATCAGCGACACGACTGCGGATTTTGGAAGTATTTGACGCAAATGAAATTTGAGGTCATGTTGGCGAAATTGGTAATCAAATGAAAGGCAAATAGATTTCCCAAACCCATGTATAAAAATGATGAATGTAGGAGATTCACAACCTGACACGAAACAGAGGATGTTTCATGTTCAAGAGTGACATAATGCCGACACAACTGATAAATACTTCCATTTTCCCCACCATTTCTAGCGAGTACCCAAACTATTTTTGGATACAAACTTGAAGGGGATAACATATGCTTGTCATATAAGTTTGTCCTTTGAACAAGTCCATCCTAGTACATTTTACGAGCCCTAGGAAGGAGGAACTCGAGATTTTCATAATTACAGGTCCAATTTTGTTAAATTTTAATAGAGTATGACAAAGGTGACACTCAGCATATTTTCATGTTTAGAGAGTTTTAAAATGGGCGAAAAGAATACTCCAAATGGTCCTTTTCATAAATAGTCTCTCGAATCTGAAAAGGTAGAAAACAAATTCTGAGAGAGCCTCTTAGCCATGATTGACTAAGGTATTCCTTTTTTCATAAATAATTATCCCAACCTAAAAAGGGGGTAAACATATACTTGTTATGTGGAATAATCAATATAGTGGATAAGAGCGATCTTCCTAATGTTCAACGAATGGCTAGAAATAAACATCCATTTGGAAACCTTTTTCTCTAGACTAATTACAATTTAGAATTATTATAATAATAGAGAGAGGAAATTCCCCTACCTTGAAATCTAACATTCGATGCAGTCTTTTATCCAGTCGCTCCAAAGAGGCTTCTTCAATAAGTAGAAACTGCAATCAAAGACAAGACAAAAGAATCAAGGCATCTACAAGATATAATAGTCAAGAAAAGATAATCCAAATTAGTGATCAAGGAGTCTAAGTATTGATGCCATTCAATAAGCATAAGAACAACTCAATGAGAAAAAGAGATCCATATGTATTATCTTGAGTAAAAAGAGTAATATTACAACCTGATGCCTTGATGTCATACATATTTCTCCCGGGGTCCTGAAAAATCGTTCCTCCTTCAGTTTGACAAGCCTTCCACTATGAATACCAACATGGAAATATGGACATAAGGGTGTGATAATTCTCATGCCAACAAAAACAAGTGTATAGAGTATGCAATCTTGGGAATTTCTTCAGCAACTACCATGTATGTCTACTATGTATGTAGAATCTACTAGCTACCATGTCTACCCTTGAACCTGAAACTTGAGCTCAATTTATAGGGAAATGGAGGTAGTTTCAGTTCCATGAAGAGAGGGATGGATTCCTCTCATGAAGGGATTTGAGCGCCATGGACCAAGGGATAAGCTCCATGAGTGGAGGGATAAAGCTTGATCTCATCGCGCCTCTAGAAGCTTCCAGTTGGGAGAATATTTGACCATCTAGGCTTCTAGAATTTACTTTTTCTTTAATTTGACTTTTTATAGGGGTCTGCAGGTTTAAGTAGCAGAACATGCGAGGGTTGTCGCAGTTTATAGACCAAGTATCCGTAAACCCGTAGGAAAAGGCAGAAAAAGTGCAGAGGTAGACTTTTAAGAGTTTTAAAGAGCTTTTCTCCAATTCCAAGACTTGGTTTAGGAACATTAGGGTTTTTTTACTTCTAAGGGAGCACAATATAGGTAGTGATAGACCTATATTGACAATCAAATGTCATGGTGGCAAAATAACATGTAATAGATTGCCCCCAAAAGTGTGAAGTGTGAGGTTGTTATGAAGATTGAGGTGCTTTATCATTCCAAGTATTGGATTGGGGACACTGGTCGAAAACCTGTAAAAACATTCAATGCAAGCATATATATATATATATATATATCATCGCTAAGGTAGGAATTCCCATACTCAAATCAAAAATAACTAAATTTTCTGGTACATATATGGTTTCAATATTACATCAAAATTATACATAGTATGCGCGCAACAATCTTTCATGATTAGTCTACTGTATCATGAATAATAAGACTCCTTGTAGCCTGGATGGTGGAAACTAAAACTAGGGTCTTGATTTCCTCTTCTCGAACTAGTACAATTCTATCCATGCGATTGATTATGTCAAATTCAAACATGGTAGAAACCACTTGATTATCGGTCAATGATGTGAATCGTTAACAAGTGTGAGAGAAACCACCAATAATGAAAATGGCTCTCAAAGTACTCTAGTACAATCTATGAAGTGTGAATGAATTATTTACAGTTGAACACTCATAGAATCGTTCGATCAAAGGTCAATGATGCAACCTATCGTCGAATCTGAGAAACCTACCATTAGGAAATGTAGATCCCAAGGTATTGATATGATTCTAGATCAACTTTCTAGATGATGAGCTGACATCGATAGAAAATGACCCGTCATAGGAAAGCCCGCGACATGAAACCATTAGATCATGTTTTGAAGAAATATTTTGCAAGGACTGACTCAGGGATGGTCAATGTGAATGGAGACAAATATTTACAATTAATGGTTTATTTGAACTATCTCTTGAACACATAACGACACTGCAAATGGATTGGAAGCATTTGACCTAAAGCTAATACCCAGACACTGGATGAAGACTTTTAATGTGGTTTGACTTACTGCTAGACAAAGGATTTCCCAACCTAGATAGAAGTGTGACAAAGTGTCGTGTTCAAGAGTGGTATGATTCTTTCTATACAAGTATGACAATTGGATTATTTTTCTCTCTTTTCCCCCACCATTACTAGAAAATAGCTCTTTATTTTTGACAAGCTTGAGGAGGATAACATTTTCTTGTTTATATAAGCTCATCCTTCGGATTAGTCTATATTAGTATTAAATAGAACCCTAAGAAGGATTGGTTCAGTCCTGTTTTTAATCGACAGGTCCTTTACTGTTAAATTTTAACGAGTCCAGTATAGGAGAAACTCAGAATTTTTCAATTTTAGGGAGTTAGAAGAAAAACATAAGTAAACTCCATGGTTGTTCTTTTTTGTAATTTTCATCTCTCAGACCCGAAAAATGATAAAATAATGCAGGAGAGAAATCTATTGACCATGATTATTCAATGTATAACTTTTTCATAATTAGTCCGTTTTAGTTCAGAAAAGGGGTAAACTTATACTGAAAGGGCGACTGTTCATTTACTTTAACGGGTTCGAATAGTCAGGTAATCTGTGATATTTTCATATATAGAGACTCTGAAAAGGGCTTAAAAGAGAACTCCAGGGTTTTTCTTTTTCATAATTTTAAAGAGCCTGAAAAAGTTATAAAATTATACCCAGTGTCAAAATAATTATCTTCACCAAAAAGTCCTATATCTGCACAAAAACTCAAAATATTACACATACATGTTTCCAAGAAGTAAAAATATTTAAAAAATTACCTTTCAAAGTGAAAATAAAATAAAATATAATATTTTATTCATTCAAAAACTATAAAAATGAGTTAAAATAAATTCATTTTTACCTTTTTTGTTCGTAGCAGTGTATTGAGAGCTTTTGGCTAAAACGTTCTGGAGCAATTATCGGGAGAACCGACCATCCATTCCTCGAATATTCAGAACTAGGTAATCCATATCATCTTAATATTCATTTATATCCATTTAATTTTTCTTTTTGAGTCTCAATTTCATTTTTTGGGATGATTCTATGTTTAAAAATATGTTCTTGGGGGTCCACAGGTCATGCATGCGGTAACTGCAGACCCCGATAATTTTTTAACGGAAAAAATATAGGGCTGCTGTGGTTTTTGCATGGAGCACGTGTGGACGTCCGCACTGTCTCGTTACAAAAATTACGAGGGTGCCATGAACATTTTAAAAATAAAAAATTCTCTTAAAAATGATTCAAGTTTTGCATCCAAATGGTTTTTAACTTTCAATGTATTGATTTTCAGGTTGTTTCAGCGTGTTGGAGTGGCGAAAACATGAACATGAGGGTATAGAAAAAGAAGCTATGAATGATCCCACAGTGATTCGTGTGCTAAATAATTATGGTTTATATAATTTTTGGGTTATCCAAGGTATGAAAGCACTGGTAGAGTTGATGACATGGCTTGTAAATGTATGGGAAGTTCAAGACCAATGCTTCATGATTGGTGACCATTGGCTCAAAATCGAGCTAGAGGACATTTATTTCCTTACTGTATTGTCCTAGAGAGGAGGTGACGTGGGATATAATGTCAAACTCTATATCATTTTAAAGCTAAAATTAGACCTCATTATACCCTAGATAAGACATTATATGAAAATTTCTTTGCTCTTACTTAAATCGCAAGAAGAAACTTAATTTCCCATTTAGACAGCATCAAAAAATATTTATAAATCACAAAAAAAATGATTTGAGTGAGATCCCCCCTTTAATTGCATAAACAACACTTACAGGTGTCAATATTTACCTCAGATCGCAGTTTTCAAAATTCTGTCGATCCTAGATTGTAGATTGTAACAATTCACCACCAATTTCACATAGATCCAATGACCAATCTACAATTGCGATGATCACAATTTTCTAAAACTAAGATGAAGCGATCAC
This sequence comes from Pinus albicaulis, assembly GCA_034641835.2. Taxonomy (NCBI): domain Eukaryota; kingdom Viridiplantae; phylum Streptophyta; class Pinopsida; order Pinales; family Pinaceae; genus Pinus; species Pinus albicaulis. The sequence continues at coordinate 616,250,418 of CM076577.1, read as the reverse complement.
ACATTTAATTGCTGATATGCCATTCAATGCCCTTTACACTTAGATTGAAATAAAATTCATTTAGCGATTCGCAACAAAAATTAATCGATGGTTTTTCTGATTTGTAATTGATTGCAAGATCTAAATCTGTGAAATTTCTATTCGCAATTCACAGATCTAATGCATCTGGTCTTAGCACTTCAAATCTCCACTGTCGACCGTCATGAATCCAATCCAATGACTACTATAAAATATCACACAAATATTAGCACGATACATCACACTCCGGAAGCATGCGATGAATGTTGTTTTTCCTTGTAATCAGGGTGCTACGTGTCACCTTTTTACTTGATTGCATACTTTACAAAAATTCCATTTGTTGGAATTAAGTCCCATGATATACCATCTATGGTTTTGAAGACATCTGATACACCACTTATGGTTTTGAAGGACTATTGTACTTAGTCCTATGCTATGCTCCCGATTCACTGTTCCAAGCACACAAGGTTCCAACAGGATTTTAAAACACAGATTTTATATAGAACACTCTGATAAAAAAAAAAGGTCAAAATGTTTAAGCCCACGAACTTGAAATAAAACCTACAATTCTATTACTGATAATTCCAAATTAAAACACATCAACAGAGAATGATACCAGTATTGTTAGAATCAATTTTACACAGGCTTTAAAAGAATTCCACACTAGAAATGAGACCTGCACACCACGCTTGAATCAATTACTCATAAAAATTACATAGTTTATAGCCTTTCTCGTTTTGATTATATCAATTAATCCAAATCTATGTCTTCTCAACTCTTTCAAACTTTCACTCTACTCTCTAACCATTAGCTCTCCTAATTATTCAAAAGGTCACAGTTTATACAAATATAGATTCATGAACCAATTTAGTTCAAATCCAGTAGTTTCTCATTATTTCCTAAAGTATATCTTGAGCTCCACTCCTTCCTCAAAACAAATCCCAATTTAAACTTTCAAATCCCTCAAATCCTCACTCTTCTTAAGATTACTCAACTGTCTCTAATATTTCTTCATTCACGACATATTATCCACAATTTAAATTGTAAATTAAAATTTCCTCAAAGTCAACTAAACTTAGGAAAATAAATAAAATGATTAAGGGAACCCACTCCCTTTATTAAATGTGAAATAAAACTCATGGATCTTATAAGCTTTAAAGAATGCTCCTCCATCAGACTCCCCAGGTTGAAATAATTCATGGAATCCTGTTCATGAGTCACCCAAATGCTTCTATTGTAAACTTCATCAGATTTCGTTTTCCAATTGGTTGTCTGTCTTTTTCTAATTACAGGTGTATTTTTTGCATTCTCTCCTTCTCCTAGATACCAAACTCTGTGTTGTGGATGTCCTTTTTCTCTGCTCTCATGATCATCTCCTTTTCATGATGCTTTGATGTCGATATCTTGCATAAACAGCTCCTCAAACAACACAAATTTTTGCTCCTTTATCTGCTGCTGTCTTGTCATCATCTCAATGAAATTGAGCTCCAACTTTATGTATTCTCCACTGTCTTGTATCTGAATGTTCATTCTGATTTCTGACCTAATCACCAACATTCTCTTCTATCTACAAACCAATTTCTTTATGTTGTCCTGTATATCTTTCCATCTGTCCATGACTTGTTGACTTTGAAAATTCCTAATGCTCATCACCTTTGTAGTTTTCATCATCCACCTATCCAATAATTTGAGTAGAATCCTCTCAATCTCAAAAGAAGATTGTTTCTTGTTAATACAAGAACATATAACCTTTCAACCACACATTGTCTGTTAGTTGCAAATATTTTAGCTATTGAACTTGATTCAAATTCCTCCATATTCATATTAAATTTGACTAAATTGTTCATACAAATTTTTAATTGCAAACTCAAGATAAAACCTGGAAATTCAAATCTCCTTTGGATTAGAAACAAAATATATTTGTGGATTGTACTTTTGCATCCTTTGCAACCTTCTTTCTCTTTTGCAATGACTTGTTTAAGAGCTATGCCAACTCTCCTTCCTTCATCCCGAACTTTTGAGACAACTAGTTGCTTACTATCATATTCTTGTTTCCATAAGGAAAACTAATTTTCTGCAATTCTAGAATTTACATACTCCTTCATATTTGTAGCAAAAAACACATCTGCAAGAGCTGTTTGTCCTTCCTCTTGAAAAATACATTCAAAAATTAATAATTCAGAATCAGAAAATGAATTACATTTTCCACCTAATCTACTCCATAATTTCTCTAATTTGTCATCCTCTTGATGCACATATGACATGTCAAACTTGTCATATTCTCCTTCATATTGTCTTGTCTTGAAAATATCTTCTTTGTCTTCACTTTGCTTTGAATTCTGTCTCATTTCCGAATTCTGTTCTCTGCTCTTTTCTTTTTCCTTCCTTCCTTTTCAATCAAAGTCTACCAATCTCTAATTCTCTTTGGTTCTCTATAGGAAACAAAATCACTATATTCCATAGATTTTTCATTCTACAGTAAAGTTCCTTTTACAACAGTAAATATTATTGTCAATACCAAGAATATCATCTTCCATTGAACCCCTTTGCTGTTCACTGCAAATTTATAGTTTATGAAAGCATCCTTGCCTTCATCTTCTGATATTTTTTGTCACTCTCCAGTTTGTTGATTACATTCACCTTTACTCTTTTTGTAAGTTGTACAAGTAACACTGTCAAATTTCTACTATGCACCAGCCTCTGCCAACCTATTCTTGAGTTATTGGCTGCCTTCTTTTCCTCTCCTCTTCATATCCTTTTCTAGACTATCTATACCTCCTTCGACTAAATTCTCCTTATAAATTTCTATTCCACCATCTTCCATAATGCAATATTTATTAATATCCTTTTCCATTGATGCTCCATTATGTCCTTTCAAGACAATCTTTTTCCCCATCAACTATCAATACAAGTTCACAATTTTTTTAATACAAATTGAAGAGATAATACCATTACCTCAAGTGTTTGCACTGCACATATACTCTTGGTTGTTCCTATCATAAGGTTATCTTCATAACTCTTTTCTACTTCTTCTCTCGCAATCTGCAATTTCCTTTTGTCTTCAAGCTGTCTCTCATCCCTTTGCCAAATCTCACTAAATTCATCACCTCCAGCTTTCATGGTAGTTTTCAACAATTGTCCATCTTTAGTGTCTTTGAACACATGTTCAATCAATAATTGTTCCATTACAACCATCTCTTATAACATCTTCATTTCTTAAGTAGCCTGCATAAACATATCTTGTAAATATTGTTCATCACCTCCTTACATACACAAATCATCAGTTTCATAAATACTAGGCTCCTTTTTCTTTAATGTCTCAATCATCACATTTCTCTGCTGATCTGAACTTGTCCAATAGTTCAGAAAATCATCAATGATTCATTCATTAGCAAGGTAATATTTTTTCTTAGGTTTATAATAGTCATATTTCACCTTTAACTCAATTGTTCTGAGTGATTCTCTTAATATGATGTACAATCTCTCTTTATTTGTTTCTGCAACATATTCCACTTTATCTTCTTCCTTTTCATAGTCCAACCATAACTTTGTCCGCTTTCATGCTTTTCTAGAAGCATTATTATTGTATCAATACTTTCTTTCAATTATGTAATGTCTCTGTCAAATACCTCTTGACTCATTTCATTTCCTTTTCCATTCTCCTCAGCATATTTCTTTCTTCTACTATGGCTTCTCTCTTAACCCCTGTTACAACTATCAATATTCACTTCTCCTCCATCTCTATGAGCTCTTCAATCACTATGAGCTACACTAAGCCTCTGCAACAGAAATTCCTCCTTGGTGCCACTTACCTCACCAATCCCCTCTCTAGACTTGGTCTTTTGGCAAGCACTGGTTCTCTATCTATGGAACCTCTTGAGCACTCTCTTCTGCTCTCTCTAGGATTATATCCTCAACTCACCTTCTCTTGAGAACATTTTAACTTCTTTCCCTATCCAACCTTCAGCTGGAATATTTAGTTTGACTCCACTAACACAACTCCTCTCTCTCTTTACACAGTCTGCTACTGTGTGTTTTTGTTATCATTTTATTCCTTATAAAAACAATTCAAATGGAACCAAGAATTAAAATATAACTCATACCTGAGAGATATTCAAATCATATATCTCTTTGAGCTTCCACTAGCTTGGACAATAGACATATTGCTTTACTTTTTTATTTTCTGCACTTTAGTTCTTCTTTCAACTAAATTTATTTTCTTGATGATTACATCCATATTCATTTTATTTTCTTACAAAATTTATGCTACAATTTATTCATTCACTTCTTTTTCATAGCTACTTGGCTAAAACTTCTGTTACTACTTTGCATTCTCATAAATATATCATTAAAGTTTTTAAAACCTGCAAAACCTCTACCTGATTCTGTGTTTCTCAAATCTTTTCCACAATCGGCCTTTGATGTAATGTTGAAGTCCTCATTACCTGCAATATCTCAGAATCCTCTTTGCACAAAATATCTGGTGTCTTGTTCTCCTTCTGTATTGAATCCATTATAATGTAACTTATATACATGCTGGAAATAAATTCAGTCTCTCAACAAACCTCCATAGAGAATTAGTCTTTTCTCTGATACCACAAATGACATAGGATATAATTTCAAACTCTACATCCTTCTAGAGCTAACATTATACCCCGCTAGATCCCAAACTAAAAATCATATGAAAATTTCTTTACTCATACTTAAATCGCAAGAAGAAACTTAATTTCCAATTTAGACAACATCCAAAACTCTTTATAAATCGAAAAAACAATGATTTGAGTGAGATCCCCCCTTTAATTGCATAAAAAACACTTACAGGTCTCAATATTTACTTCAAATCGCAGTTTTCAAAATTCTGTTGATCCCAGATCACATACTGTAACAATTCAACACCAATTTCACACAGATCCAATCACAAATCTGCGATTGCGATGATCACAAGTTTCTAAAACTACGATGAAGAGATCACACATTTAATTGTTGATATGCCATTCCATTCCCTTTACACTTATATTGCAATAAAATTCATTTCGAAATTCACAGCAAAACTTAATCGATGGTTTTTTCGGTTTTTAATTGATGGCAAGATCTAAATATGAGAAATTTCTATTCCTAGTTCGCGTATCTTATGTATCCGGTCTTCGCATCACACAAATATTAGCACAATAGATAACACTCTGGAAGCACGCGATAAAATTTGTTTTTCCTTGTAATCATGGTGATACGTGTCATCTTTTTACTTGATCACATACTTTATAAAAATACCATTTGTTGTAATGAAGTCCCACGATACACCACTTATGGTTTTGAAGACATGTGATACACCACTTATGGTTTTGAAGGACTCCTGTACTTGGTCGTATGCTATGCTCCCGATTCACCGTTCTAAGCACACAAGGTTCCAACAGGATTTTAAAACACAGATTTTATATAAAACACTCTGATTAAAAAAAAGGGTCGAAATGTTTAAGCCCACAGACTTGAAATAAAACCTACAATGCTATTACTGCTAATTCCAAATTAAAATATATCAATATAAAATGATACCAGTATTGTTGGAATCGATTTTACACAGGCTTTAAAAGAATTCCACACTATAAATAAGACCTGCACACCACGCTTGAATCAATTACTCATAAAAATTACAAAGTTTATAGCCCTTCTCGGCTTGATTATATCAAGTATTCCAGATCTTTGTCTTCTCAACTCTTTCACACTTGCACTCTACTCTCTAACCATTAGCTCTCTCAATTATTCAAAAGGTCACAATTTATACAAATAGAGATTCATGAACCAATTTAGTTCAGATCCAGTGATTTCTCATTCTTTCCTAAAGTATCTCTTCAGCTCCACTCCTTCCTCAAACAAAATCCCAATTTAAACTTTCAAATCCCTCAAATCCTCACTCTTCCTAAGATTACTCAACTATCTCTAGGATCTCTTCATTCACTCCATATTCTCCACAATTTAAATTGTAAACTAAAATTTCCTCAATCTAAACTAAACTTAGGAAAATAAATAAAATGATTAAGGGAACCCACTCCCTTTAGTAAATGTGAAATAAGACTCATGGATCTTATAAGCTTTGAAGAATGCTCTTGCATCAGGAGGAAACATATCCTTGTTTGGGGCCAGATAGGGGGGTCTTCTTATTGCTAGCTAAAAACAAAACTATTGCAGTGACGAGGCAAAATTAAAGGATAATAGCATAGATATTAAAATTACTTTGCGATTAGATCTCAAAGTGATATAATTTACCATAACTAGATTGTGTGGGAGTGTAGCTCTACATGTGGCCATTAAATCCCAAATGCAGGTTGTCATGGAGTGCTTCGGAGGGACCATTTTTAAATAGTGCGAAGGAGTATTGGCCAACATGAAAGGCCAATTAACTAAAGAAAAGAATGCAAAGTTGAAAAAATTTGGTTATGGCACCATTTTCATTTGATTTTATTTAGAGAGAATCATGCTTCTCGCTCCTCAATTGATTCTAGTAGATCGTGGGGAACCTCGGGAACCTTGGATGGTATGATGGGTGGCATTAATGGCTTTCCATGGTGGCAGTGGGAGTTCAGTGGTTCGGTTTACTCTACAATGATTTATGTGGCTTAGGAATGAAGTCTTCACCATCGAAGACTTCCCTTATGCAGGAATGGATTATAGAGGTGATCCTGAGATGTCCTTGCCTTCAGGGGCATAGTGGGACGAATCAGGTAAGAGAACTATTTTGATGTATTTAATCTAATTTTTATTTTTATTTTTTGGTCCAATAATGATAAGAATATTTAAATGCATATGTTATTCCACGACGACGAGCTACAATCCGTCGCTTTGATAGGTGGCAAGCACAAGCTATAGCACCTCCACAAGAGCAGGCAGTAGAGATCCTAGCAGATATGAAACACAACCTAGAGAGGTTAACCATAGACAATCCTGAGATAGGAACAGATGATATTCCTCTCAGGCTTCAAAGACATATGACAGGTGTTCAAGGACCATTTAGGAGATTTCCACAAGGTAGCACGTGCTATAGTCTATTACCATGATCATCGTCATGGATAGTGGATGATAATCGTGGATTGAATTTTTTATGTTTTTTGTATCAATATCTATTAGATCATAAGGTATTTAAACCTATGATAATAGACGATGTAATATTTTTTGAAAACAAACGTATCTATACTAATGAAAATACTACTTTCTCTAAGCATCTTGTTCAACATGGATTGAATGTTGTTTTGGTTTACTATGTTAATGTTACAAAATTCCTAATTAGAACACGATTAGCTAATGCATCGGCCAATGTGTTTAATTTCTTGAAATATGTTGATATTCAATGTAATCAAATTGTCATTCCAAGAGACAAACCTTCAAAAATAATCTCAATAATTGCATAAACCCTGTTTAAATGTAATACAATGAGTTGTGAATCTAACCTAATGATCAAACTTCGAATGCCAAATTAAATGGAATCAGATAATAACTCAATGATTGCGCTATATTTTGTAATATTTTTCGTTGTTTGACCAAGGCATATTCCATGAATAGACACTAACTTATCGGTGGGTGAATAGTTAACCCAAGCCACGGAAGAGATATTTTGAGTACTACGATAGGTTCCATCGAAAAAACCAATGTATGTTTGAAGGGATGTCGACAACTGCAATATAATGAGTAATCAAGATAATCAGAGATAGTAGTAATAGAAAAACTAATCTAGGCACACTATCTAAAAAGTAACTATTGTACAAAAGAGATCTTCACATGAAAGTCAAGCATAATATCTCTTAAGATAAAGACCATTTCTGGGCTTATCTAAAGACAACCCATCATAATCAGTCAATTAATAGGCTCCTTTTGCAAGCACACGCTTGACAATGTAGGGACCATGCCACATAGGTTTGAATTTTCTAGCACCTAGTTTATCATTAGCTTGATTGTATAATAAGACTAGGTCACCTTCTACATAAACATAAGAAGTAACACTTTGATCATACTAAGCTTTTACACATTTCTTATGAGCTTTGACAACCAATGCAACAGTGGGCCGAGTCTCATCTAATTGTGGTAACTATAAAAAAATTGTTTTTCATCTTCAGAGGTAGCTGGTAGCAACTCAATGGCTAATTGGAGTGACAGAATTTCACAGTCAATGAGTAACATAGCTCCTAAACCATAGACAAGTTGAAAAGGAGTGAACCCTATAGAATTTTTTCCAGAGGTTCGGTATGACCATAATGCTGAAAAAATCATGGTATGCCAATTTGATTTGTGAATTCCGATAATCTGTTTAATCATGGTGCTTAAAACCTTATTGACAGCTTCAACTTGACCATTGGCCTACAGGTAATATGGAGTAGAATTATCATGGTGAAGGTCAAGTTGATCGAAAATTTCGGTCATCATAATATTTTGAAAATGACTCCCATGGTATGTGATAATAGCTTGAGGCACAACGAAACAAGAAATAACATGATTGAATACGAAATTAGCTGCATTTTTTCCATCTTCCATGAATGTAGGCATCACCTCGGCCCATTTGGTAAAATAAGCTACATTGAGAATAACATACCCATGCCCCTCGACCGAGTGAGGGTTTCATGTAATGAAATCAATACCCCATTTCACAAAAGGACTAACAACAATTATCGGGTGAAGAGGAGCTAGAGGTGCATGCATATTTCGATCAAAAATTTGATAGTTGTGTCATTTCCAGACCGCAATAATACAATCTTTAAATAGCGATGGCTAAAAATAACTAGCACAAAATATCTTTTGGGTTGTGGAAAACCCAGACATATGACCACCACATGCTCTAGAGTGGAAATCATTCAAAACATTTTCAGCTTCTTCGTGAGTTATACAACGTCAAAAGACAGAATCCGCACCACGATGATAAAGAGTGTCTCAACCAATATTGTATTGTTGGGATTGATATCGGATTATTCTTAGATCTAAATGTGAAAGGTTTGGGTGAAAGGCTTGGGTTTGAAGATATATAATGATATCTCCATACCATGCATCTAACGTACTGATACGAAACAAAAATTCATCTACGATGGGATTCTCTACCATGGTTTTTGTTTCAGTATTGGGAAAGTCACACAAAAGTTCTGCAAACACCAATTATTTCTTTGATTTAGATTTATCAAATTCCAAATAAAAATCTTTTAGGATGAGTATCCATTTATATTATTTTCCCCTGAGTAATTTTTTTGTCAAAATATACATCATCGGGTTGAAATTAGATATCACAGTTGTTTTACGTAACAATATGTAGTGATGAAATCGTTGGACAGCTTAGACTGCTACCAATGTAGAAATTACACAATATCCATGTATATTATTGGATTATCCTGATCTAACAATTTAATCCTTATGTTAGATACATAATCCTTCTACTTAATTCTTTACATAAATTAAATCGCCAATTGCAAACACGTGAAGAAAAATCAATCACACATAACAAGATGTTTTATCGGGAAAGCTTAAAGATAAAAATCCCAACTATCATATATTATGTATATTAATGGATCATGAAAAAAATTCATATATCTCATACAAAGCTCATCTCATAGAGCTCTCAGTACAATATACAATCATCTCACACTATCTTGCAGAAATTTACATATCTATGCACCAATTTCTTGCCTCTTGATAACCTGCCTCCACTACGCAATCCCTGCTAAAGAAGAACCCTAAATGAATTCGAACTTACCTTGCCTTGACTGCGCAATACTCATAGGAGTCTCCAATGTGTGTGTGAATGCATTGAATGCTCCACTATTGTCACAACAGATAGTCCATATCACCCTTTCACCTTTCTCTCCACTGGGTCTCCACTGGATCTGACATGCAAGTAGTTAACTGGTGTACTTCTTCAGTTGCAAGTGAGACACTATTTTTGAATTAATTAAATAATTAATTCACTCATCTATCACTAGTGTATGTTTAGTTACAACTAGCACAACTGATTTTAACTCGCTGAACTAAGTTAAACTAAATAACAACTCCAATAACTACTTTTCCAACTCTGTTACAACTTTCCACTATCAGTTATAACTAAGTCCTCCATGCATGAGTAATCAAACACCATAGGAATTGCATAATTCCTTCAGCCCACTGATGTGCAACATCTGATCACTGACATAAAGTGCTCCAAGAGTATAAGTTAATATTTATTGTCTGATTATTATTAAGGGCTTATAATAATCGACATGCATTCTATTTTTAGTTTAGCGAACTATAAATAGACTTCGCCCAACTTCTAAAAATAGAAATTCATCCAAATATAGAATTTTCTCAACCATCTAGAATCAACATCCTGCTAACTGTAGAATATGCTCACCATTCTAAAAATAGACATACACCTAAAAATAGTGTATGTGGGCCCCACCTAGTTTAGGTGCTTATTTTTCACTAGGATCAAGGATAATATTTCTGGATGCCTCTTTCACTATTTCTTGTTGCAATATTCAACACTTCCTCCCAACAAGAAAGGACTGTCTTTTCATGCGCCCTACAACTCCATGCATCCGCCCTGCAACACTTTCGAAACTGAATAGCCTCCAAACAACTCAATCAATATAATGCATCTATCATCAAAGTCTTCTAACTTTTTATTAGCTATTGCACATTTCTTCAGGAACCATTGCGCTGTTGAAATATGCACCCATGAACTCTGCACTTACTATAAACTCTAATCCACACTCTAGTATCTAAAAATTTCACTTTTATCTGACTGCATCAATACAAATGGTCATGATACTACTTCTCTATGGGATCCTTGTAGTTAGGTTCAGTTCATGAGATCCACACAATCTCAATGAATCTTGCCCAGAAATTTCCTCTTGGGATTACTCATGCATATCGCCCCACCTCTCACCTGGTGGTATAGTTACATTCACTCCCTCTGCCCATCTGGCACAAAATGTCTCTACATGAGTGGTTTCTCCCACTCCATGATCCTAATCTTATGGCTGCTTCACATCCCAAGGTTCACTCTTACCTGCATGCAAATCTTTCTCCCTCTTAAGATTCAATTGCATGTCTTTATCACAATTCCCAAAAGTAGGAAGCTCTGTATAAATACCATATACTTCAAGTTTGTAGATATTATTAACCTGAATCCTAGCCTTCTTGGCTTTCCGTGTCTCTTTGTGTCACAGGAACACTTTTCCTTCACTAAAGACAACATCATAGCCTCTATCCTCTAACATTGCAACTGAGATTAAATTCTTCTTTAAACCTGGAACATGAAAAACATCTTTTAGATGAAAGATTTTACCTGATGCCCCCTGAAAGTTAATGGTACTAATTCCAGTCGCATTGTATCGCTCATTGTCATCCAACTCAACATGCATCTAGATATGTTTCTCCACCAAGTCACTGAACAATTTCTCATCTCTCGTCATGTGAAAGGAAGCACCACTATCAAAGTACCAACATGATCCCAATGCACTAGAAACCATGCATGCAATCAATGAGAAGTCAAGCTCAAATTGCGAAGAAATAGTCTCACCAGCCGCAGCTCCAACAACCATCTTGTTCTTCTTCTTATGTGGACAATTTGTGGCAATATGTCCAAACTTGTGACAGTGAAAACACTTCACTTTGGACATGTTGTGCTCCTTGCAATCTTCACCAGCCTTAGATATAGAATGGAATTTCTTCCCTTTATTCTTCTTTGCCTTGGTAGCCAAAGCACAATCCTCTTCATCATCACGCTTTAATGAAGAGCCATCCGTGGTGTTCCGCCTTATCTCTTCCTTCACTAGATCTGACCAGATTTTCTCCCAATCCGGAACTTTTTCCTGTCCATTGATAAAGTCTTCATAGATGTGCCAAATCTTCCAAAGTTGAAGGAGAGCCAAGCTCACCAAATCATCATCTACAACACTGACTCCTACACTCCCAAGCTCATCCCTGCATTGGACAAACTTTGTCAAGTATACCGGAATAGTGTTGTTCTTCTCCATCTTGATTTTTCTGAGTTTATCCTTCAACACCAATTTCCTATGGTCGTTGTTGCTTTGGAAAATATCTGTCAAATCCATCCACATAGCATATGGAGTGGCTTTCCCATGAATTATTGACACAATATGGTATTTTACACCTTCCAACAGAATCCTCCTTTCCATTGCTACTTTCTTTTTCCATGCGTCAAGTACTGTAGCATCCGTCAAAGTTTTCTCGATGAATTCCATCAAGCCATTATCTTCAAGCATGGCCTCCATCCTTTCCTTCTAGTCTCTATAGTTCGAGCTGCCATCGAGTGAAAAATCCAACCGAAAACCATTGAAATCCATTTGAATGTATACTTAACTGCCACACCAAGAAATTCTTGCAACAATTTCGAATTATTTCCACCAAAAAAATACTCAGCACTTGTTCACTATTGCAATCTCTTCAACTCTGGTACCATGTATAAATTATACAATATGCATGTATATTACCAAATTCTCCTGATCTAGAAATTTAATCCTTATGTTAAATACAAAATCCTTCTACTTAATACTTTGCAGAAATTAAATCGCCAATTGCAAACACATGAAGAAAAATCAATCACACATAACAAGATGTTTTATCAGGAAAGCTTAAAGCTAAAAACCCCAACTATCATATATTATGTGTATCAATCGATCATGAAAAAATCTCATATATTTCATAAAAGCTCAGCTCATAAAGCTCGCAGCACAATATAAAATCGTCTCACACTGTCTTGTAGAAGTTTGCATATCTATGCACCAATTTATTGCCTCCTGACAACCTGCCTCCACTTCGCAATCCATGGTGAAGAATAACCCTGAATGAATTTGACCTTACCTTGCCTTGATTGCACAATAATCATAGGCATCTCCAATGTGTGTGTGAATGCATTGAATGCTCCAGTATAGTCACAACAAATAGTCCATATCACCCTTTCACCTATCTCTCCACTGGGTCTCCGCTAGATCTGACATGCAAGTAGTTAAATGATGTATTTCTTCTGTCGCAAGTAAGACACTATTTGTGAATTAATTAAATAATTAATTCACTCATCTATCACTAGTGTATGTTTATTTACAACTAGCACAACTGATTTTAACTCACTGAACTGAGTTAAACTAAATAACAACTCTCATAACTACTCTTCCAACTTTGTTACAACTTGCCACTATCAGCTATAACTAAGTCCTCCATGCATGAGTCACCAACCACCCTAGGAATTGCGTAATTCCTTCAGCCCACTGATGTGCCACATCTGATAACTGAAATAAAGTGCTCCAAGAGAATAAGTTACTATTTATTGTTTGATTATTATTAAGGGCTAATAATAATCGATATGCATTCTATTTTTAGATTAGCGATCTATAAATATAATTTGCCAATATTCTAAAAATAGAAATTCATCCAAATATAGAATTTTCTCAACCATCTAGAATCAGCATCATGCTAACTATAGAATATGCTCACCATTCTAAAAATAGACATACACCTAAAAATAGCCTGTGTGGGTCCCACCTAGTTTAGGTACTTATTTTTCACTAGGATTAAGGATGATGTTTCCATATGCCTCTTTCACTGTTTCTTGTTGCAATATTCAACACTCACTCTCAACAAGAAAGGATTGTCTTTGCATGTGCCCTGCGACTCCATGCATCCGCCCTGCAATACTTGCATGCAACACTTTCAAAACTAAATAGCCTCCAAACAACTGAATCAGTATAATGCATATGTCATCAAAGTCTTCTGACTTCTTATTAGCTATTTCACATGTCTTCATGAACCACTACATTGTTGAACTCTGCACCCATGCACTCTGCACTTGCTGTCAACTCTAATCCGCACTCCAGTATCTGACATTGTCACTTTGATCTTACTGCATCAATCCAAATGGTCATGCTACTGCTTCTCTGTGGGATCCTCATAGCTAGGTTCAATTCATGAGATGCACACACTCTCAATGAATCCTACCCAGAAATCTCCTCTTGGGATTACTCATGCATGTCACCCCACCTCTCACCTGGTGATATAACTACATGCACTCCCTCTGCCCATCTAGCATGAAATTTATTTGCATGGTTGGTTTCTCCCACTCCATGATCCTCTTCTTGTGGCTGATCCACATCTCGAGATTCACTCTTACCTGCATGCAAATCTTTCTCCCTCTCAAGCTTCAATTGCATGTCTTTCTCGCACTTCCCAACAGTAGGAAGCTCCGTAGAAATCCCTTCTACTTCAAGTTTGTAGATATTCTTAACTCGAATTCCAACCTTATTGGCTTGCCCTGTTTCTTTGTGTCGCATGAACACTTTTCCTTCACTAAATACAACATCATAGCCTCTATCCTCTAACATTGCGATTGAGATTAAATTCTTCTTTAAACATGGAACATGCACAACATCTTTTAGATGAAAAAATTTACCTGACGCCCTTTGAAAGGTAATGGTACCAATTTCGTTCGCACTGTATCACCCATCATCACCCAAATCAACATGCATCTGGAGATGTTTCTCCACCAAGCCATTGAACAATTTCTCATCTCCCGTCATGTGAAAGGAAGAACCACTATCGAAGTACCACCCCGATCCCAGTGAACTAGACACCATGCATGCGATCAATGAGAAGTCAAACTCAAATTGTTAGGAAAGTGCCTCACCAGCAGTAGCTCCAGCAACCATCTCATTCTTCTTCTTATGTGGAAAATTTGTGGCAATATGTCGAAACTCGTGACAGTGAAAAAACTTCACTTTGGACATGTTGTGCTCCTTACCATCTTCATCGGCCTTAGATATAGAATGGAATTTCTTCCCCTTATTCTTCTTTGCCTTGGTAGCCAAATAAAAATCCTCTTCATCATCATGCTTTAATGAAGAGACATTCGTGGTGTTTCACCTTATCTCCTCCTGCACTAGATCTGACCAAATTCGCTCCTAATCAGGCAGTTTTTCCTGTCCATTGACAGAGTCTTCATAATTGTGCCAAATCTTTTGAAGTCTAAGGAGAGCCAAGCTCACACAATCATCATTCATAACACTGACTCCTACACTCCCAAGCTCATCCCTGCATTATACAAACTTTGTCAAGTATATCGAAATAATGTCGTTCTTCTCCATCTTGATTTTTTTGAGTTTATCCTTTAGCGCCAATTTCTTGTGGTCGCTGCTGCTTTGGAAAATATATGTCAAAGCCTTCAACATAGTATATGGAGTGGCTTTCCCATGAATTATTGACACAATATGGTATTTTACACCTTCCAACATAATCCTCCTTGCCCTTGCTACTTTCTTTTGACATGCGTCAAGTACTGTAGCATCCGTCGAAGTGGGCTTAGGAACATATTTCTCGATGAATTCCATCAAGCCATTATCTTCAAGCACTTCCTTCATATTTTCCTTCTAGGAAATGTAGTTCAAGCTTCCCTCGAGTGAAAAATCCAACCGAAAACCATTGGAAGCCATTGGAATGTATACTTAACTGCCGCACTAAGAAATTCTTGTAGCAATTTCAAATTGTTTCCACCAAAAAAATACTCAACACTGCTTCTTGCAATCTCTTCAGATCTGATACCATGTAGAAATTATAAAATATGCATGTATATTACTGGATTCTCCTGATCAAGCAAATTAATCCTTATTTTAAATAAAAAATACTTCTACTTAATTCTTTGCGGAAATTAAATCGCCAATTGCAAACACATGAAGAAAAATCAATCACACATAACAAGATGTTTTATTGGGAAAGATTAAAGCTAAAAACCCCAAATATCATATATTATATATATCAATGGATCATGAAACAATATCATATATCTCATACAAAAATCAAATCATAAATCTCTCAGTACAATCTACAATCGCCTCACATTGTCTTGTAGAAATTTGCATATCTATGCACCAATTTATTACCTCTTGACAACCTGCCTCCACTACGCAATCCCTACTAAAGAAGAACCCTGAATGAATTCGTCCTTACCTTTCATTGACTGCACAATACTCATAGGAATCTCCAATGTGTGTGTGAATGCATTGAATGCTCTACTATAGTCACAACAAATAGTCCATCTCACCCTTTCACCTATCTATCCATTAGGTCTCCACTGGATCTGACATGCAAGTAGTTAACTGTTGTATTTCTTCAGTTGTAAGTAAGACACTATTTGTGAATTAATTAAATAATTAATTTTCTCATCTATCACTAATGTATGTTCAGTTACAACTATCACAACTGAGTTAAACTAAATAAAAACTCCCATAACTACTCTTCCAACTCTGTTACAACTTGCCAATATCAGTTATAACTAAGTCCTCCATGCATGAGTCACCAACCACCCTAGGAATTGCATAATTCCTTCAACCCACTGATGTGCCACATCTGTTCACTGAAATAAATTTCTCCAAGAGAATAAGTTACTATTTATTGTATTATTATTATTAAGGGCTAATAATAATCAACATGCATTCTATTTTTAGATTAGCGATCTATAAATAAACTTTGCCCATCTTCAAAAAATAGAAATTCATCCAAAGATAGAATTTTATCAACCATAATGAATCAAAATCCTACTAACCTTTGATTATGCTCACCATTCTAAAAATAAACATACACATAAAAATAGCCTGTGTGGGTCCCACCTTGTTTAGGTGCTTATTTTTCACTAGGATCAAGGATGATGTTTCCAGATGCCTCTGTCATTGTTTCTTGTTGCAATATTCAACAGTCAAGGCCAATTTATCCACATTAGAATATTTTATTTCCATTGGGTTGAGATTCTGACTTAGATAATAGATCACATGCTCATTGTGAGATTCATCATCTTGAACGAAAATCATTCCAAGGGTGGAATCATAGGTAGTTAAGTATAAAATTTAGTCCTCGTGGTAATTGGGTGGATGCAACAATGGTGCATGGGTCAACGTGTGCTTTAATGCATCAAAATATTTATTAACAATCTCATCCCAAATAAAAGGAACACTTTGTTTTAACAAATGGGTAAAACAATTTTTCAACTCATCATAGTTCGAGATAAACCTACGTGAAAAAATGTATTTCCCTTGCAAACTTTGGAGTTGGTGAAGTGTGGAAGGAGGAGGTAAGTTGATGATGGCCTCAAGCTTCAAGGGGTCGACACGAATGCCATCTTTCGAAATGATGAATCCTAGTAATTGTCCCGAGCGCACAAAAAAAACACATTTGTGTGTGTTCAAACAAATCTTGTAATTCCTACATCTCATGAAGATAGCTCTCAAGTGTGTAGAGTGATCCTCTATGCGTAAATAGTGAGTACGTAATTCATCTAGATAAGTTTGTATAATATGTTTGATATCATGAGAAGAAGAAAACATAGCCCTTTGAAAAGTTACACCAACATTTTTTAATTCGAAAGGTAATTTGCAATAAACAAATGTTCCCCAAGGATATATAAATGTTGTTTTTTGTTGATCGGCAGGGAGTATGTTGATTTGATTATATCCAGAAAATCCATCCATAAATGAGAAAAATTCATTTCCAGCACAATCATCTATAATTTGGTCGATATATCAGGTAGGATAATTTTATTTTGGACATGCTTTATTAATGTTCATATAATCGACACATACTCGTATAGTCCCTTATTTCTTTGTAATGGGAACTATATTAGATACCCAATATATCAATGGAATTGGATAAATAAATCCCTCTCGTAATAACTACTCAACTTTAGCTTTGATAGCAGCAGCTTTCCATGTATGTATTGGACATAATATTTGTCTAATAGGCTTGGCATCTAGGTATGTCTTAATTTCATGAATTGCAATCGTTGGATTGATTCCTGGCATCTCTTTGTAATACTAGGAAGATATGTCTCAGCATTATTGAAATAGGGCTTTGTATGTGTTAATATCTTCCATCATACAAGAAGAACCTATATGAATGTTTTCAATAATTACAGGTTTAACTAATATGTCGATAGGAACTATTGTAGAAATTTTTCCCAAATTAGTCTCAGAATCTGAATGTGTAATCGAGATGGGATTTTGTGGTTCCTTGTCATAATCAATTGTAAAAATAGATGAAAAATAATTTTCAAACTTATCAAGATTAGGTAAAAATGAAGATCTGTGATGGAGATCATCCGAGGGTAATTCGTCCAATGACAAAAATTCTCGAATACTTTCATCAGTATGAAACACATGTTGAAAGGGATCGGAAAGTGATGTCAAGGCTGAGCTTGATAGAGAAGAGGATTATTCGGTGATCACATTCATTTCATAGGTTAAAAAGTGTAAGAATACACCAGGCCATGCACATATCTTCCATTTGAATAGACCCACAAGTATCCTGTTAGTTTAAAGAGTTTTAGTTATGATGTTGAAGGAACTATACAAGTGTCATCGAATGGTATAGTCTTTGGAGTGAGATCATATTGACGTTGAAATGGTGTTTTTAACACTGTGGTGGAGGGTATAGAGAAAGTTCATCAAAGTGAGTACTTGCATTAAACTCACACCAATATCTTCATATGATAATCATTTTTCCAACATGTTGGATACTGTCTGTAGAAGAAAGGTCTGATGAATAATATGAAGATTGATCGATTTTCACAATCTTTACTTTATGAGGAAAGATGATTACCCGAAAGACTGATAAAACGACAACAGTCATGGCATAAGACGAACTATGACCCAAAAGAAGGTTGTAATCAAGAGGGGCATCAACAACTTTCACATCTAGATTAATGGTTTTGCCTTCTACTTCTATAGGTAGATCCTAGAGTATTCCGTAAGGATGAAATCCTCTTCCATTAGAGGCTTTAAGGATTGTCGGGGATTGGTTGAGTGTTGGAGAACTGAAAGTTTTCAAATAGTGTAACGACATTATACATGTGGATTCCCCCTCATCAATAACAATAAGAAAAAATAGTCTAGATTTGACTAATACTGGAATCTGAAAAGCCATCTGATGAGGGAGTCTCGGTGTAAAATTTTCGAGATCAAAGACCGTGAGGTTAGAATCCCGAGGATCGATAGCTCCGATAGCTGATAATAGTAATTTCCTTTGTGCTAGACATGATTGTAGCGCTTCTAAGGCCGACATTATTAAAGGGGATATCGCCAAATCTTCAACAATGTTGTAATTCTGAGCAACTCTCGCATGTGGATTGAAAAATGAATTTCCAAGTACACCTTTATCAGGCGGTTTAATGACTAGATCAGGATTAGGTTTCTCAATTTGGAGTGGTTCAGAAACTGAAGGAGCTATAGCTGGTGTTTGACTATAATTTTCTATCTCTTTACCAGTTACAGGATTTTTAGTTCCATAGTCTTGAGATCACGTCGCAACGATAACTTGAAACATCATTAAAATATATACCGATGAATTTGAAGAAGATCCTATCATTTTACTATCTTGAGTAGGAAAAGGTTCTTCAAGATAGTGGGTGTGGGTGAACCTTTGACAAACTTGGAGACCTCGGACCGATGTGGACACCCTTTCGTATAGTGATCCTCGTCACAGGTAAGAGTTGGATAACGAGGTTTCCGTTTTTCATCAGTTGGTTCATTATTTTCGGTTTTCTCTTTGGGAGATGTAGTTTGTTTGTTTTTATTCTTTCCTTTCTTCTTATTACCGGTTTTAGATTTAGCTGTAGATGAGTCTACAACATGAATGTTAGAAGAAGTTGCAAGTGAAGAATCTCCTTTCGGTGAATCTGGTAAAGTTATGATAGGAGAAGTAGTTTTGGAGGACTTCTTCTTAATCTTATTAGAACTAACTAAACCAATTACACCGTTTGTAGCATGAGAACCTGAAGGGGTTGCACTTATTTGACCTAGATGTGGTAAGTCAGGAATTTTTTCTTATAAAGTACCAGATTGTGTATATACAAGGTCTAACTTTTGTGCTTGAGCTATGACCTGTTCTTCACTAACAACACCTCCCTTAGCCACATATTCAGTGATCTTTGGAAGGAATGATTTGATAAACCATTTTTCCAAGATTTTATCTGGAATAGAAACTTTCACTAAATTTTGTCTTCATCTCCATTCATTTATGTGATATGAAATGTATGTAGACGTAGATTGTTTTAATGAAGTTAAGAGTTATGTACCATTGTCGTATCGGATTGGCAACTGAAATTTTATTAATAAATATGTTGCTAACGTGTTGAAATTTCAGAATGAACCACGTCGTAGTTCAATATACCACTTTGCATCTAAACCTATCAGTGTTCTTTGAAACAGTCTTAATCGAATGGAATCATAGATTAAAGAGTTGGATGCGTACTAGAGGTGGTAAGTCATGACATGGTTTGAGGGGTCTTCTCCAGATTTACCTTCGGACTTAGGAATATCACTATGCAACTTATTCGACATTGGTGGCCAAAACGGAAGATAATAAATTGGATCGTTAGTTAGGCGCGAAAAATCTGGTAAATCTAAAGTTCCAATGAATGGTAGCTGACGGTTAGGGTCCTTTTGAGAAAATTGATAAGCTTGTGGAATGAGACTAGTACTAGGAGGAGGATATCTAGGATATCTTGGAATAGCCTATGAGGTTTTGATTGGAATGCCTCCCGGATAACCAGGGTTAGCCATACCATACTAAGCTTGAGCTGGTATCTGATATGTGTAACTAGGGTACGGTTGATGCTGTTATACTAGAGTTTGTGCTACAGGTCCGTATTGATATTGCCCCTGATATGGTTAATAAACAAATTGACCTATAAGGTTGACTTGTCACAATCGTACTTGTACCAGGTTTTCCTACAGACATTCGAATAGTGGTATGAACTATAGGTCTAGGTTGATGAGAAGTGATTTGAGGGACTAGTTGTGATACTTAAGGGGTTGTAGAAATAGGAGCTGCAAAAATTCCAGGGATAGGTGTGGTAGGCTCTTGAAAAGAAGTTGTTGTAGCAATTTGAGGTGGAGTTATAGGTGTACACAGACCAGGTTTCTGAACACTACTGGGTGAAGATAACTGAAGTATAGCTTCAAGCGTTGGTTGGGCAGAGTGCTGGACTTGAGTGTAAGCAATCAGCTGAACAGGTTGTTGGTAAGGTACTTACACGGTAGGTTGCAAATTCTATTGATTCAATGATGGATTTCACACTGTGTTTACTCCAGGATATGGAGCTCCCATTGAAGGTTGTGATGCGTAAGACGGACTATAACTAGGTTGATAATTTGGAATGTAAGTTTGATATTTGGCTGGATAATTTCCATTAAAATATTGACCTCCTTGAAAAAAAATTGTTCCTAATAAAACTGCGGCCCCAAAGGAGGTTATTGTCCTTGGAAATACTGTTGCCCTGGGATAGGGTATTTTCCTTGAATATTTTGTGGCCCTAGAATAGAGTATTTTCCTTGAGGTATGTACTTCCATTGCGGTATATACTACCCTTGAGGTTGCCCCCCGGGAAGTAAATTCCTACCTTGAGGGTATCCCCCGAGTGGTAAATTACTACCTTGAGGTTGCCCCCCAGGCGGTAAATTGCTACCTTGAGGGTCAGGGTTAGGGATATTTCCATACATCATGTAGAATTTTTCTGTGTTCAAATTTTCAGTATGAGATTCATTTCAACCAGGTGATTGTACTAGTTTTTCGAGAGAGGGAGATGCTCCTGAGAAAGTACCAGAAAGTGACTAGTATCTTGCAGGAATAGATGGACCGCCATACAAATAATTTTTTGGTGATGCAGAAAACATGGATGACTCACTAGAAATATTTAATGAAGGTCTCTAATTACCTCTTGGTATTGCGTAAAAAGGAATTCGGGGTGGCGAATAGTTGAGACTAGAATTGTGTAGAAAGTCGTTTAACTTAGAATACCAAGGATCTTGTTTGAAAGGGCTAATAATATTAAATCGATTCAATTTTCCTTAGATCTAAATATTCTTGATGTGAAGGTAGAATAACCTCTTATTCTGTGTCAATAATTTCTTCGATACTAATGAGTCCAGGAAGAAGGTTTTCGGTAATGTCAAGCTTCACTCGAGGTGCATGAGGATGACCACGGGTTAGGGTTATGAACTCAAAAGTGGGCTAAAATGTAGCAGGTTTAATTTCTGGTTCAGAAATTTTAGGCTTAGTAGCTGATAATTCACTAGTTGTAGAAGCAAGTTCAACTAGTTTAGAAATTGTTAGTTTTCTTTGAGAACTTTCTGATGTTTGAGGTTGTTCTACTTCGTAATCAGGATGTATTATTACTAATGTTACCTCTTGTTCAGTTGATCTGGTCCTTGATGGTTGGTATTTTTCATATTTAAGCTTTTCTAACTAGCTTGGTGTGTACTCAAGGGGTTTCCCCTGCATTCTATGGGATTGTATCAGTAATTCAGCCACAGTTCAAATTTAACACATTAAATCAAATAAAATTTCAAAAAAATAGTCCTAAAGTCGCTAAGGAAACAATCAAATTGAACACACCCCAACAAAATCTAAGATAAAATCCATGCATAGACAATATGTTTCCACACCGAAAACACTAGTTGGTGATGAAATCCAACATCGTAGAATTCTAATGTGGAAAAATGGCGGTTGGAACAGTTACCCCGATAGCCTGCTTAATGAAATAGTCTGGTGCAACTCTCTCCACTTATGCCATCTCGAAGTGAAAATCTTTGTTGAGCTCCAAAGATGTTCTTTCTTCCACCACATTCCACTTCATTTCCCTTATCCATTATTAATTACAGGCTCAAATGATCAATAGAATTCATTAAAATTTCTTTAAGAATGAATATCATGACTAACTTGCTATGTTTTTATGATTTTGTCATTGTAGTACTTTTTGAACTAGATCTAGCTACAGAATGTAGACCTTCTATAGCTAGTTGCAGATTCTACTGCTATCTTCATGTCTACGCAGGTTCCAGGTGTCATCTCAGAGGAAAACACATATGGTCATATTCCACATCATTCCCTCATCATTTGTTTCTCTCCACGAAATTTGAATGGAATTCTGTAGGTGGTTATGCACATGGGAACTCAAACTAGGAGAGAGACTCCTAATAGGACAAGGACAGTCCAGATGTCCTTAATTATATTACGTGACCACCATCAGAGTCCTAGTTTGGTTTTTATTTGGAAAGACAATTATCCCTAGGTTATCTCAAAACAGTTATGTAAATTTGTTACAAATATGGCTCGGGAAACCGAGGGACAAGGTTAGATTTTGTGGTTGATTGCTAGATTTCAGAAGTCCGAAAACACTCTGTTTTTGAAGTAATTTCTCTTTAATGAAAGAAGCATCATTTCATTGAAAGCGTTGAGTCAATCTTGAAGTAGATTTTGTGCTACTCCAGTGGTAGAGGGCCCCTGCTACCTGAGCAGCCTTGTTTATATGGTTTAGATAAGTATTTTAGTCTTGTTTTTCATTTCTAGCTTAAGCAGGTTTCTGAAGTTTATGTTTCATGCTTGTTTACATTAATCATCACAGCTAGACTTACTCTTATAAACTCTTCCAAAATATCATCATGATGAATAAGGCATAACTGTGGTGTTGTAGATTTTAGTTGCATTTCCTTTCGAATTTCATGATTTATGCTTGTTTACACTAAGTGTCACAGCCGGTCTTACTCTTACAAACTCTTCCAAAACATCATTAACCATGAATAAGAAACAGCTGTGGTGTCTTAGATTCTAGTTGTATTTGCTTTCAATATTATGTTTATGTTCAATTGCATTGAATAATACAGCCAGACTTGTTTTACAAACTCTTCCAAAATATCATTCCTATTGAACGAGATGGGCTGTAGAATTCCATAGACTAGTTGCATGTTAATTTAGTTATAGCACTTCGGAGGTTGATTGCATTTAGTTCAGCTCTGTCATTACATTTCCAGTTTGATAATGGCATTTTAGTTTAACTCTGTTCATTGTACTTCAAGTATATTAGAAGCACTCTAGTTCAGTCTCAGTTCATTTTGTTTCAAGAAAAGATTAATGGCATTCTAATTTAAGTTGTAGTCACTGTCTTTTAAGATTGATAGATCACGTTCTAGCTTAGTGTAATCCATTGTATTTTAAGTAGTGCAAAATTAATCTCTTGGCCTTCATTATTTACAACTTACTTTTGTTCTGAATCTATATTGATACATCATCACATGAACAGGGGTCAGTCATATTAGTTTAAGGCTTTGATTATTCTGCAAATATTTTACAAACTCACTTATAGCCTTTTTCCCAACATTATTCTAGAAAATCTCTAAACTTCTGAATAAGGCCTAGTAGTGATAAGTCAAGTTGCAGAATAGGGTAACTTCAGCATCATAGGTTAATCTAGAATAGGAACCTTACTGTGTTACAAATAATCATTTTTGTGAGTTGATTGTTTATTTAGGAGAACTTCATTTACACTTAACTTGTCCATTTCCCAAGCTCTTCCAACACATCTTTAATGAATGAATTGGATAAGTTCAAGCTCATGTTGTGATTTATTTCCTTGCAATGAAGTCATTATCAAGCTTTGCATTTGTTGTTTGTCATCCATAGTTTAGGCTTTGTTCTGTTTTAAATAACCAATAGCTTCTTTTCACCAGCACTTAGTTCTTTCCTTTTTCAAACATAAAACCATAAAACCAAAAACATCATAAAACACTAAACACAACGTAGTGAGAAACAAATACCTAGGCACATATAGTGCACCACACTTCAGCAGTTTACCAACCCTGGTTGACAATTAATGAACTCAATTTAGGAACACTAAGTTGAGCACAAACATTTTGGCATCGTTGCTGGGGAAGTGTAACTAGGTAGCCTTGTTTCTTAACTTCCAAAAACAATGATATGCGTAGAGAGAGAGACTCAAGGGGTAGATTCATAAGAAGCAGAAGTTTGATTCCTAGAACACCACTTGTTTCACCTAGACCAAGAGCCAGTACACCTCCAACTCAGACCCACACTCCATCCTTTACTGATCCTAGACTTCCAAAAGACTTAAGATTAGATATTCCATTAGAAATACCTTCCACTTCATCCACTGAACCTGTCTTAGGAGAAGATTCAAGGACCCTTGCTAGAGATACAAACTTTTCCACTTCCACAGAAGAATCAACTATGGCAGAAGAAGGGGGAGGAGGAGTCTTTAATGGAGAACACACATTATTTGGAGGGGGTAGAGGTAGAGGTAGAGGAGAAGGAGGTAGAGGTGCAGAAGGAGAAGGAGGTAGAGGAAGAGGTAGAAGATAAATGGGAAGCTCTTTTGGGTTCCCTATAATAGATGAAGAAACCAATACAACCATGAAAAACATTTCACCCTCTGTCCTTCCAAACTTCTATGGACTTAAAACTGAAGATCCTGAAACCTTCCTATTTGAATTTGAAGTTCTGTGTAGAACTTATGACTACTTACAAGATGCTCAAAAACTAAAACTATTTCCTTCAACATTGAAAGGAGCAGCATTGAAGTGGTTTATGAGTTTGATCAACAGTTCTATTATGACATGGGAAGACATGAAACAAGCATTTCTAGAGAGGTATTTGGATTATTGTATGCCAATCAATCATAAGGAGGAAGTGTTTAAGATGTTACAAAAAGAAGATGAAAACCTAGAAGATTTGTTGGAGAGATTTCATTACAACATCAAAAGAGCAAAAATGGAGAACTTAGATCAAGACACCTTAAAAGCTCTCTTGTTGAAGACAATTAGGGATGAATGCTTGGATGTCCTTAACATGATGAGAAAAGGGGATATATCTCAGCTCACATTACCTGAAATATTTGAGTTATGTATCAACCTTTCAAGAGGGAAATCCAAAACTGTAAAAGGTCCAAGAGACCCTGCTCTTGCAAGGGAAAGTAAGTCTGCTTCTAGGAAAGTAAGTAGGGCAGAGATAGGACATATGCTTGATGAATTCAAATCTGACATCTTAGGGAGTCTTGGTGAACAAATAGACACCCTTAAGTTACAAAACAAGCAAAAAGTTGAATCTGATGCCTTAGCAATCTTTTGTCCCAAATGTAGAAGGAAGCATGCCTTGAGAGAATGTCCTTTGGATGCAAAAGTTGTAGAGACTTGTGTAATTTGTTCAGAAAAACATGATACCAAGAGTTGTCCTTCACTTCCTGGTCTTAAAGCTGTCTTTCAAGAGGAAACTCCTACAAATTCCACAGAATCTCTCAATTTTGTCTCTAGAAGGCCTTGGAAAGGACCTCAAACACAAGGATTCCATGATCAATTGTATAATCAACCTCCACTAAATTGGAATTCTTGGTAGCAACCTTGGCCCCAATTTCAAAATAAATCTCAAGCTTGGGCACAAGGAGCACAAAATCCCTATGGAAGATACTCCCAGTACTATCAATATCCACCATCCTATCCACCATACCCACATTTTTCTCCTCAAAATCCTCAACAAAATCCTCAATAGAATCCTCAGAACCCACAACATCAAAATCAACCACTCCCATTACCATTTCCTCAGAAATCAAATCAGTTGCCTGCTCAACCCATACCAAACCCCAACAATAAAAATCCTCAGAATACATACATGATAGAAGGCCAATAGTTTCCAACTTATTTAATTACTCCTCTAGACCTTAGTGATGTTCAACTTAGGTCTGGAAGAATACTTGAAAAGAGGAAACCTTCTGTGATTATACAAGAACAAGACAACTCTGAGGAAGATTCTCTATGAGAAAATAAAAGTCTTGAAGAAGACACATCTTTTCAGGACCCAAACATTGAAAAATAAAAACAAAAAGAACCAATAATTTCAACTCCTATATTAGAGCAGCCATCAACATCCACTCCTACACCTCCCTTTCCAGAAAGATTACAAATTGATAGAGGTGTTGATGATAACAGTCTATGGAGATTTGCCCTAATTGGTTTCCTCGATCTGAGAAATAATTTTGCTCATTAAGATTTCCATTATTTACAATATCAAGAAATTAAATTTAGCAGATAATAAAGAGTTGAGCATGAGAAAGAAATGAAAAGAATAAGAAGAGACAAAGAAAATTCACATTTGGCGGGAAAAATAGGACATTATGATGGGTAAGGTGCTATCCCAAAGTCTATCTGGAGCCCAAATCCAGTTTAATTCACATCAATGGAACAGAGATCCAAAACACACTCATTGATTTAGGAAGCGACAATCAGCCATCATGTGATGAACAAATCATGGATAAGTGAAACTTCCTAATCTTCTTGCCCGTGCTATTACAGGTAGCAGGATAGATCTGTGATCAAACTTGATGGGGTAATAGAATACATTCCAGTGTCCCTAGATTCTTGGGAGTACCCTGTGGATTTCATGATCCTAACTCCTAAGAATAATCTAGGAGGGCATCCAATTATATTAGGAAGACCTTAGTTAGCTACAGCTGATGCTTTCATTAGTTGTAGATCCGGTGATATGTACATCTCTGATGGTAGTTAAACTAAGACATTCACTTTGTATGTCGTCTAGAAGAAAATTACAGATTTAGATGATACTCAATTGATAGAGGATGAGGAAGACTTACAACCTCTCTTCACAATTTCAGAAATTAGTGAAGATAGTCAAATTATGAATACTTTAGAAAACTTTGAATCCTCTTCAGAATACAAACATGAAAAATTTCAAGAAGAATCCAACATTGAGTTTTTGTCATCAAGACAGATGTCTCTTAATTCTATGGATAAATTTGGCAGCTCTATAATTGAGATATTTCCAGGAAAAACTTTGAACATAAACAAGAACCTAAAAAATCTCAACAAGAAGAGTTAGTCAAGATATTACAGAGACATTCTTCTGCATATGCATGGGAGTACACTCATATGAAAGGGATAAACCCCAAGACTTGCACTCATCACATATATATAGAGGAAAATTGTAAACCAATCAGACAACCTCAAAGATGGATGAATCCAAATCTTAGGGAGATTGTTAAAGAAGAATTACAGAAATTGTTGAATGTCAAATTTATCTATCCTATTTTAGATAGTCAGTGGGTTTCTCCTTTGGTAATTGTGCCAAAGAAAAATTTTAAATAGAGGGTATGTATTGACTACCGAGAATTAAACAAAGCTACTCTTAAAGATCATTTTCCCCTACCTTTCATAGATCAGGTGTTAGATACCTTAGAGGTGTTAGATACCTTAGGTGGAAAAAAGTACTTCTCATTTCGAGATGGGTTTAGTGGTTATAATCAAATTCAAGTAGCGGTTGATGGTCAAGACAAAACCACATTTACCTGTCCTTGGGGTACCTATGCTTACTGAGTATTGCCATTTGGATTATGCAATGCACCTGCAACATTTCAAAGGGTAGTATTAGGAATATTTTTGGATCTAATACATGATTGTGTAGAGGTATATATGGATGATTTCACTGTTTATGGAAACACATTTAAAGAAGCCTTAGAAAACTTGGAAAAAGTTTTAAAAAGATGTAAAGAAGAAAATCTTTCACTTAGTCCTGAGAAGTGTTTTATGATGTTTACTGAAGGAATTTTTTTAGGACATCACATTTCAGGGGATGGGATTAGAGTTGATGAGTCAAAATTTGAAGTCATATCTAACTTATCTATTCCAAGTTGTCAAATAGATGTTAGGAGTTTTCTTGGATTTACAAGATATTATTGAAGATTTATAGAAAACTTCACTAAGATAGCATCTCCACTCTTCAAATTACTTACCAAAAAAGGCGTGAGTTCAAATGAGTTACGACGCAATTAGCCTTTGAGACAAGAAAACAAAAATTTTTGAAGCACCTATTTTAGGGGACCTAACATGAATCTACCTTTTCAATTTTTCAATAGGCACTGTTCACTTGTAAATCAAGCGGTATTGAGACAAAATACGATTCCTTATGCCATCTACTATACCATTAAAAATTTGACTCCTTGAGGAGTTAAACTATACTATAAGCGGAAAAAAAAAATTTGAAACATTGTTCATGCCATCCCATTACACGAACTGACCTATATGAAATTGCTTGAAACTTTGGTTCACACGGATCAACTTTGCAATTAGATGTTAATGAACAAATCAGTGCTAATGGCGAGTCATAAGTTGGTTATTTCTTTACAATAATTCAACATTTGTGCCTCAGCTAGGCCCCGTTAAACAAAACACAGTAGCTGATTTCCTATCTAGACTCCAAAACATTAAAGATGACACTCCAGTTGAAGATCAATTTCCTGTTGAATATATTTTTGCAATTTCTACCCAAACTCCTTGGTTTGTTGACATTGCTAATTATTTAGTTTCGGGGAAATTTCCTTCAATAATGAATGCAAGAGACAAAATAAAAATCATTTATGACAGTGAAAAATATTCATGGGTTGCTAATGAGTTGTACAAGACAGGTCCAAATTTTATCATTAGGAGATGTGTTCAGGAAGATGAGATGCCTGAGATCCTCAAGGCATGTCATGATGAACCTTGTGGCGGACACTTTGCTGATAAAAGGACAGTTTATAAGGTCCTTCATTTAGGATATTATTGGCCATCCCTTTTTAAAGATGCTAAAGAGTATGTCAAAAGGTGTGACAAGCCATCAGCGGGTAGGGAAACCTTCTCTTCAAAGGACATTACAAACCCAAAGACATTTAACCTTTTGAAAATGGCTTTGGATTTTGTAGGACCTATTAGTCCTCCATCGAGACAAAAGAGATATATACTAGTTTGCACCGATTATGTTACCAATGGCAGAGGCCAAATGGCTACTTTTGCTAATGAAGCATCTCGTAGTTAATTTTATTTTGAGGAAGGGTTTTTACCGTTTTGGTGTCCCAAGGGAAATTGTTACAGTATCAAAGAAGCTCAATTCACATCAAGGCTAGTGGAAAATGATTGAGAGGTACAAAATCGACACACGTAAAATCTACTCCCTATCATCCACAAGAAATGGTCAAGTGGAATCTACACATAGTTATTGAAGGAATCCTGTAATAAAGACTATCCATTTACATAGAAAAGACTTCCAGAGTAGGTTTCAAGCCTTGTGGGCCTATAGGCACCATATGGAGAAGCACAACAAACCATACTCCATGAACTTGTTTATGGAAAGCAAGTTTGTTTCCCATAGAGTTCCAGATTCAAACTTTCAAAATGGCAACAGCTAGGACTTGATCTATCGTAGGCACAAAAGCATGATTGGAGCAGATTAATGAATTGATGATCAAGGGATGCGCTCGAAAACCAAGATAGTCCAAATGTTGCAGGGCCAGATGGCATGACAAGTACATCAAGGAAAAGCAGTTAAAGCAAGGTGACTGGGCTTTGTTTGATTCAAATTTCAAGGATTTCCAAATTTCAAAACACATTGGCTTGGGCCTTATGAAATTGTGAGAATTTTTGACAATGGAGCACAAAAACTTTAGACAATAGATGAAGAAGAGGTCATTTTTCTTGTGAATGGTCATAGATTGAAGTCAGATTATAAAACTACCAAGAGAAGAATTTGTCAAGAAATTCAGGACAAGGATAGTTAATGAAGAAGAATTTTCTTCTTCATCAACTTAATTAAATTTCTTTCAAGATAGACTTAAAAAAAATAAAAATAAAAAATAAAAAAGTATAGACATGAAAAACCAATCGATTGGCATGTTTATACAGAAAATATGGAGTGAAAATAAGAATCTTTCGACACTTCCAACTTTTCCATTTTTTGTTTTTTTACAAGAAATTGCTACAAAATCGAAGTGCATCCATTTCACTTATGATCCATCTCATTTCACTTCATCTCATTCCATACTTCATTCATTTCATTCCATACTTCATTCATTCCATCTCCATCCATTCATGTCATCTTCCTAGTCCATTCATTCACACTCCCATCCATCTCACTCCATGGTCCACTTTATTTCCATTTCAGATATTTAAGTTTGGATTCCTTTCCACCGAATAATACACAACAAATTGCAGTGTGGCATTTTTTTTCACTCCATTTCATGTTGTGATCCATCCCATCTACCAATCACTTCATACATATCCCATTATACCATATTTCATCATCCATCTTCACCATTCAGCATACAACATTCCACTTACATTCCAAACCACACTCCACCCATGTTCTGCTCCTCACAGTACATTCGCAATCAAACAAACATTCTCACAGCTAATCGTACTTTCTCAAATGTACGTACACTTCAAAATTATAGATCCTCAAGATTATCGACCAGCACCGCCTGGTTTGCAACAAAATGATCCCGCATATCCATGAACAAGTCAATAAGAAGGCTATGAAGATCAAAATTAATGGATTTTTAGAGAAAAACAAAGCATATAAAGATCACAAGAAAATCAAAGCAAAGGAAAAGGCATGAAGTCATTATAATGACATATCATGAAAAATTTTAGTATAGTTTAGCTATGAATAATTCAAAAAAGTTGTTTTGATTAATTTTATTGATCATGCCGAACAAACCTTCCGCAAAAATTTGGATAAAAATCCTCTATTTCACCATTTCAACCATATCCGATCATCATTTTAAAAAAATCTAAACGGTTAAAGTGTCAAGTGATTGGATTAATCACGACACTAAGCATTTAATGATGATTTTTGAAATATCTCCGCGGTCTTTTTCACTCATTGATTTGTTTTCTTCACCTCACTCCTTTCATTAATTCATTCCGTAACCATTCCATATCACTCCTTTCCGCAGCCGACTCTTAAACCATTTCATTCTCAGAAAATGAGGTATCTCGTAACAACCATTGTCACCGTGAAACAAACAGGAAACATTTGGGGAGCAAAAAACAACTTGTTAACTACTATCTCTCACCGCCGTGAGTTAAGGCTGGTGAATTGAAGATTGAAGAAGGAGTTATAACTCTATCGGAGAAATTTAACCAATTGGCACTAAATACTCTGGAAGGCTATCCCCAAATCCAAGAAATACAACACGATGGTTGCAATTCCTTGAAAGATTCGGGTTTCCACAAAAATATCAAACTCTTGCAAGATCTTTAATGGGGCCGAGGTTGAAGTTAAGATAATAAATTCATCAGTTTGTAGGCTTTATTGCAGTATGTGTCAGTGGATCGCTTAGATGAAGAGAAAGGTGGTTTAAGAATCAGAGAATTCCATAACAATCAAGGAAGCAGATACTCAAGTCACCATGTTGGAAAAATACCGAGAGGGGGGGGGTGAATCGCATTTACCGCATATTCAAAACTTTCACTTTTCAGTTTTATAAATGTATACGCTACTTCAATCGTATCTTGCGTATATACGCGGATGCCCTTACGAAACTCGCGCATGTTACATATTCATTTATGTCATTTAATTCTTCAATTTTAAAATTATTCCTTCATTTATTCATCAGATATTCAATAAGCAGTAAACATGTGCAGTAAGAACAGAATAAATCATCACACAAAGCATCACACATGAACACCAGGATTTTTAGGTGGAAACCCAAGTCGGGAGAAAACCACCGCTGCAGTTGCTCAGCTTTCAATATTTTATTATAGAGAAAACATCTTACAACATATGTGCTGGCGCAGACTTGACCAGCACGCAGGCACCCACCTGCGCTCGTTTACCAGCCTCTCCTGGAAGGGAGCTCCAACCCCCTGACTCGTTTACCAGCCTCTCCTGGAAGGGAGCAACGACCCCCCGATCTCGTTTACCAGCCTCACCTGGAAGGGAGCTACAACCCCCTGACTGAAGGCTACAACCTTCAGCACCACCTTGGACCACGTTTCATCAATTTTCACACTGGATCCAACAACTTCAATAGAACACCACTTGCAAGCCACATTTCATCATATTTTCATACTGGACCCTTTCCATACTTTTAAGCACAAACATACGTCACCAACAGATACATATCAACACAGATCAGATAGCAGAAACACAGCAGAACAGATCAGATATTTCATACCCCTTGCTTCAGCAAACCCTAGTTTGCATACGCGCTTTTACTTCACCGATGTCGCGTATATACGCGCTTCCGTCCACACAAACCAGCGTATACCTCAGTGTATATTTTATTGCGCATACGCGCTTTCTCTTCGCTGAAGCCGCGTATATACGCGCTTCCTCCGTGGCGAAGTAGCGTATAGATCTTCAATCATTACAGAGCAGCATACTTCATCAGATCAGATATTCAGTTCAGATCTACCCTTTTGCTTCAGACAGATGTTCGCCTAGATGCTCGCCTCATCACAGATCTAAGCCTTCCATAATCAGATACAAGTGCATTTCAGATCTAGATCCCCTTCTTCATCATAGGTGCATCATACATTCAGAATTATCTTCAAGTGTAACCCTTTCCATTCAGATCTACTTCAGAGAGAAGTATTCATTCAAGCTCAGACATCTTGCACCCACACTCATGATTTGCATAATGAATTTCATCTCTTTATATAGGTTTATCCTTTTTTCAATACCATGAGCCCCTTTTTCAATACCATGGGCCAAAACAATACCATGAGCCCAAAACTACCTGGACGGGGTCAATTAGGCGGATCATTACCCAATACAATGGGTCAATACCATGGTGGTTACCCTTGGTTTTGCACTTTTTGAGCGCTTTAGCCCATACGCGATTTGTAACGTTCCTTTCCGCGTGCATACGCGACTTCCCCTAGGCCAATCCGCGTATACCAAGAGACATGCTCTTTTTCATCATTCTCTGAGTACATTCTGAAATCCTTTCTTCATTGCCTACAGTAAATACTGTAGATACATCAGATTTCCTTCATCAAGGACATATTCTATCAAACACAACTTCATCAAGTAAGTTGTCATCATCTTCATCAGGTGGGTTTCCTTTCAAGTACAACACTCAACATCATATCATCAACAATCATCATATCACTTCAGATTTACATCATTTAACAAGTCCATCAAGTCAAGCATAACTTCATCAGGTGGAGTGCCATCAAGGACAATACATGTCAACAGTCGTACGTCTTCATCTTCATTCAGTGGGTTGCCATCAAGGACAACACTCTGCATCATATTTCCAACAATCTCCCCCTTTGGACTTGATGGCAACCACGATGGTGTTTGGTTACCATAGCAGATAGATACCATGTCACTCTCCCAAATATGTCACATCATTACCTTCTCTTTATTCAAACACCATGTCACTCTCCCCCTTTGACATCAAGGGCAAAGGGCGGATCAAAAACCAACATTCTCCCCCTTTTCTCCTCATGTGGAAGAAACAGTCTGCAGATCTGATATGTGCTGAAGTGGCCAAGCTCCCCCTGAGTCCATGCTGAATTTCCAAACATATTTGTCAATGAAGTACATGACTCTATGAACTTCCTATCACCAAAGACTCATACTTACATCAAATATCCAACCAAGTGGATTTACATATAAGACTCAAGTACCCAACCAAGTGGGTTTACAAAATTTGACTCAGCTACCCAACCAAGTGGGTGTACAAAAATGACAAGTCCTTACATGACTGAATATTACAATTTTTACATCATGGGTCTCAACAAGACCTTTTCACCAAAATATAAATATGACCATTTATGACCAACACCAGAAAGTCCTCAAGAAAGAGGACATATTTCAGAACCATAATAATGCCAACACTGCATTATAGTCAGCAAAGCTAATGCTCCCCCTGAATCTGTGCAACCATGCATCCTTTTCATATGACTAAGGCTCCCCCTTAGTTTGTGCAACCTGAACATTTTCAAATCATCAAGGCATCTTCATCAAAACATTAGAAACAGATTTATGAGAACTGGAACACCACCAGAGATACCAAACAGCACTGCAGCTGTGCTGAAGAGAGCTGAACCAACCAAGAATTGTCAGCAACCAACCATACGCGGTTTTATGTGCAGGAACTCGCGTACATACGCGACTGTGTTTCAGGAAACCCGCGTATCCTAAGACACCTTCTAAATTTCAACCAGATCTGATTCTTTGTAAGGCAAAGACAGTGTTCAGCTTCTTTCTGAGATATTTGACTACTTCCCTGGACTACAGATATAACAGAATAGTGTAGTTGTGTCTTCAAGCGTCATCCAATGGTTGTAGCATAAGCCCATTCGTAACCAAGCCTTCAGATCCTTTGCAGCATCAATACATTCTTTTCCAAAAGAGATTATCATACCAGAACAACATCTTCAGATATGTGTCAAGCAATCATCCATGTGGTCCAAAATCACCATCCAAAATCACCATGATCTTCAAGATGTTACATGAAGTAACATATGTAGGCAAAAAATCTCAACCATAGCAATCAAATTCTACATGATCTGAAACAAATGATATCCAACTCATCCACACAAAGATACTTATCCGCAACCAGGACTCAAAATCTCATCATAATAATCCATGTACCAAATCATCATCATTTGAGCATGAGTATCACCAAGACCAAGGAATAAGCAATCATATTGTCAACAATGCAACCATTAGAATTCAACCTGCTACTCCCCCTAAACCAGTGCTTCTTCCTTAACTTCTGCAATCTGAGATACCTTCAACAGCAAGTCATCAATAACAATTTCTGCATGATCTGTCCTCATCTCTGAACTATAAGACTTTCATCTCAACAATGAATGCTCTTCATCATAAAGCAACCAGGCTTCATCCATAATCTTCAACACAAGAACCCATGCATCATTTCATTATCATGAGTATAACTAGAATGATGCTATCAGTGCAATCATCAGCAGTCAGACTGATGCTCCCCCTGGACCTCTGCTTCAGATCTTCAGCTCTCAGATAAATTTTCTTTTATCATCAATGCATACGCGACTGCGTCTTCTGGAACCCGCGTGTATACGCGACTTTAGTTAATGGAACCTGCGTATGGAAAGTGAAGCATAGAAAATTTCCATCTTCCTTCATTTCTTCCAGAGCTTGTACCTCCTGTACCTGTCCTTTCCACATCAGATGCGCTGTCAGAAGTAAACATAACCAGTATAATCAAATCATCCATGAGAGTCATCATGCATTGCTCCTCTTGTGACGATACATTACTAGATCTCATAATGTATCTCACATCATTCCTGCAGTCAACAAGAAAAGTCAGCTTCAGAAGCGGATGACTGCAGTAGGGTCAGAATTCCCTACGTTTCTGATCGGTCCTCCTTCTTTTTCCAAATTTGCTTGAGCTTTCCAACTGTCTGCTGAAAATTGTCCACTTTCCCAGATCTGTTCATCCTGCATTATTTTTCTACATGTCCATACTTGTTACAAGCATAACATCTCATGTGGCCAGAGAAATAAACATAAGAATCATAATGAGTATTTCTATTCTTCCTCCTTTTACAATCACCTGCTTTGTGTCCATACTTGTTACATGAAAAACAATATCCCTTGAAGAAACCAGAGTACCTTTCTATGTAGGAACTGTTTGTTTGAGGCTGAAATGATATGCTCCTGCAATTTGCTGCAACATGTCCATAATTATGACATTTAAAACATTCAACGTTCTTGAATGAATTCATTTGAGAATTCATGATTTTTGGTTGAGCTTTTGTCTCTTTCAACACTTCAGGTTTTGCATTGACATCCTCTGAATTTTTGGCACTTCCTTGTGAGCTAGATTCTCCTTTAACAGTTTCATGGAAACCAAGACCATGTTTGATAGTATGAGACCTTTGATTACTCAATATTGTCCAAAATATTAGTACTATCATGAAACCTCAACAATTTTACCTTTTCTTCTAATTTGCCTTTGAGAATGTTTACCTCAACCTCCAAGGCTTGACATTGCTTTGTCATGCTTTCTTCTTTCCTTCTTCCATCTTCTACTTGATCCTTCAAATTTAGAATCTCTTCTTTCAGCCAATTTTCGTTTTCTTCACATGTTTGTTCCAGCTCTTCATTCTTCTTATTTGATTTTTCCAGATCTTCTTTGAGAGAGATGATTTCTGCTTCAAGGCCTTCCTTTTCAAATGATTGTAGAGGTTCCTTATTTTTCTTACTTGATGCTTCTAAATCTTCTTGAAGACAAATGATTGCAGCTTCAAGTCCTTCATTCTTCTTGCTTGATTTTTCAAAATCTGCTTCTAGATCTTTAATTCGATTTGATGCATAAGTATGAAACCTTTGATACTTGTCCATCTGTTCATTCAGCATTTCTATTTGATCTTTCATTTGTGAGATCATCTCTTTATAGATAGTTTCTTGCTTATTGTATGAACTTTGTAGTTCTTCTTCTTTAATCTTGAGAGCTTTTTCTAGATCCACAACTTTACTTTCACTATCTTTACTATTGTTTGCACAAAGAAGAGTATTACAAGTGGCCTTCTCCTTTTTCTTCTTTGCCATGAGTGCTTGTAGATCTTCGTCAGAATCTGTTTTATCTTCTTCAATTTTGCTATACATGATTTCTGAGATATCTCCTTTCCTCGAGTAACCTTCTTCTTTTGCTTCTTAGCCATGAGCACTTTCAGATCTTGGTCAGAATCTTCTTCATCTTCACTGGACACTTCATCATCATCTTCTTTTGCATAATAACTCTTTCTCTTTTCAAATTGTTTCCCTTTACCATGCTTTTCTCTATAAGGACATTTAGCAGCATAATGACCAACTTTTCCACACTCAAAACATTTGAAGGGAAGCTTACCTTTGAATCTTCCAGTACCTAGTTGGAGTTTTCTCACGAAATTCGCTTCTTCTTCATCGGATATATAGCTGGATTCTTTGACAACTTCCTTTTCCTTTCCTTTTGTAGATGCCTTAAAAGCAGCTTCTCTTATTTGAGAAGGACCTCCTTGTCTCATTTCAAAAGTAGTCAGAGTACCATGTAATTGAACAATAGTAAGCGTTTGCAGATCTTGCCTTTCTTCAATAGCTGAAACTTTAGAGTCAAATTTTGAAGTCAATGATCTTAAGACCTTTTCCACCAGAGTAGTATCAGTTATGGTTTCACCTAAATTTCTCATTCGATTTACAATATCATCCAGACGAAGAAAGAAACTGGAAACACTCTCATCACTATGCATCTTCAAATTTTCATATTCAATTCTAAGAGTTTGGAGTTTTGCACTTTTTACCTTTGTGTCTCCTTCATAGCTTAGAATGATTTTGTCCCATATGTCTTTTGCCGAATGTAGCTGCATCACTTTAGCAAATTCTGATTCAGACATGCTTCCTAGCAAGACATTTACTGCTTTGGCATTGGTTTCATACTTCTTCCTTTCTGCTGCATCAGTAGGAATACTTGCCGGGTATTGATAACCTTCTTCCACGATTGCCCACACATCTGCACCAAGACTTTGCAGATATGCTTTTGTACGTACCTTCCAGAATATCAGATTGATTCCATTGAATAGAGGTGGCTTTATAGACATTACTCCTTCTTGACTTCCCATTGCGACGGATCTCCTTTAAGCGATCAAGCTTCTGCACAAGGACCTGCTCTGATACCAATTGTTGGGAAAAATACTGAGAGGGGGGGGGGAGTGAATCAGTATTTACTGCATATTCAAAAATTTCACTTTTTCTTGCTTCTAAAATGCAGGTGGCTTTATAAGCATTACTCCTTCTTGACTTCCCATTGCGACGGATCTCCTTCAGCGATCAAGCTTAACGAGAAGGTTGACTCCCGATACCAATTGTTGGGAAAAATGCGAGAGGGGGGTGAATCGATATTCTTGCATATTCAAAACTTTCACTTTTTCTTGCTTCTAAAATGCATACGCTACTTTCCTGAACCAGACTTGCGTATATACGCGGATACCCTTTACGAGACTCGCGTATACACATATATCTATTTATGTCATTAATTCTTCACTTAAATCATTCCTTCATTTATT
This sequence comes from Pinus albicaulis, assembly GCA_034641835.2. Classification (NCBI taxonomy): domain Eukaryota; kingdom Viridiplantae; phylum Streptophyta; class Pinopsida; order Pinales; family Pinaceae; genus Pinus; species Pinus albicaulis. Next base: position 616,211,746 of record CM076577.1, on the reverse strand, counting down.
CATCAGATATTCAATAAGCAGTAAACATGTGCAGTAAGAACAGAATAAATCATCACACAAAGCATCACACATGAACACCGGGATTTTTAGGTGGAAACCCAAGTCGGGAGAAAACCACCGCTGCAGTTGCTCAGCCTTCAATATTTTATTATAGAGAAAACATGTTACAACATATGTGCTGGCGCAGACTTGACCAGCACGCAGGCACCCACCTGCGCTCGTTTACCAGCCTCTCCTGGAAGGGAGCTCCAACCCCCTGACTCGTTTACCAGACTCTCCTGGAAGGGAGCTACGACCCCCCGATCTCGTTTACCAGCCTCACCTGGAAGGGAGCTACGACCCCCTGACTGAAGGCTACAACCCTCGGCACCATTATGGACCACGTTTCATCAATTTTCACACTGGATCCAACAACTTCAATAGAACACAACTTGCAGGCCACATTTCATCATATTTTCATACTGGACCCTTTCCATACTTTTAAGCACAAACATACGTCACCAACAGATACATATCAACACAGATCAGATAGCAGAAACACAGCAGAACAGATCAGATATTTCATACCCCTTGCTTCAGAAAACCCTAGTTTGCATACGCTCTTTTACTTCACTGATTTCGCGTATATACGCGCTTCCGTCCACACAAACCGGCGTATACCTCAGTGTATATTTTATTGCGCATACGCGCTTTCTCTTCGCTGAAGCTGCGTATATACGCGCTTCCTCCGCGTCAAAGTAGCGTATAGATCTTCGATTATTACAGAGCAGCAGACTTCTTCAGATCAGATATTCAGTTCAGATTTACCCTTTCACTTCAGACAGATGTTCGCCTAGATGTTCGCCTCATCACAGATCTAAGCCTTCCATAAGCAGATCTAGTAGATACATTTCAGATCTAGATCCCTTTCTTCATCATAGGTGCATCATCCATTCAGATTTATCTTTAAGTGTAACCCTTTCATTCAGATCTACTTCAGAGAGAAGTATTCATTCAAGCTCAGACATCTTGCACCACACCCTTTTTGTGCACAATGAATTTCTTCTCCTTTTATATGATTATCCTTTTTCAATACCATGAGTCCCTTTTTCAATACCATGGACCAAAACAATACCATAAGCCCAAAACTACCTGGACGGGGTCAATTAGGCGGATCATTACCCAATACTATGGGTCAATACCATGGTGGTTACACTTGGATTTGCACTTTTTGAGCGCTTTAGCCCATACGCGACTTGTAACGTTCCTTTCCGCGTGCATACGCGACTTCCCCTAGGCCAATCCGCGTATACCAAGAGACATGCTCTTTTTCATCATTCTCTGAGTACACTCTGAAATCCTTTCTTCATTGCCTACTGTAAATACTGTAGATACATCAGATTTCCTTCATCAAGGACATATTCTATCAAACACAACTTCATCAAGTAAGTTGTCATCATCTTCATCAAGTGGGTTTCCTTTCGAGTACAACACTCAACATCATATCATCAACAATCATCATATCACTTCAGATTTACATCATTTAACAAGTCCATCAAGTCAAGCATAACTTCATCAGGTGGAGTGCCATCAAGGACAATACATGTCAACAGTCGCACGTCTTCATCTTCATTCAGTGGGTTGCCATCAAGGACAACACTCTGCATCATATTTCCAACACACCAGGTATGGATGTCACTGTTTTTAAAAAGGGTATCCCTAGTTCTGCATTAAAGAACAAATGGAGAAACATGTTGCTTATCCTACAAAAATTCATCACTTGTGAAGGTAGATATGGTACTTTCTATGTTTACCATATTAGGTTGATAATGCATTTCCTAGAAGAAGAACTTAATTTTCCCTATTTCTTGCTTCAAAGTTTAAATAAAATGGCTTCAAGTGTCCAAAAGAGAATTCAATTTCTGGAGACAACCTTATACCACCATGGTTTAGTCAAGATTTTGATTGAGCATTATTTGAGCAAAATAGGGGATAATTGGGATAACTTCTTGGTGAGAAATCACTTTGAGGAACCAAAGGAACCTCCACCTGAACATGAACCTACAAAAAGAAGCAGAAGATGGAGACCCTCCAAAATTGAAATTGGTAAAACAATACAAGAAAGTAGTGAAGAAATGATCTCTGAAAAATTAGTTCAGATTAAGAAGCAGCTTAAGAAAAAGAGAATCATAAGAAGAGTTGCCAGAGAAAAAGGAGAAGGGCCATCTCAACCGAGGAGGAGCCACAGACTGAGGGGCATACTAAAGAAAACAAAAGTCAAACAAACTGGGGTTATAAATATAGAAGACAAAGAAACACCTACTGAGGAGGATTTTGATGAAGAAGCTCCAGAAATTGATCCTGCACAGCAAGAAATTTACAACTATGTTGAAACATTAGAGAGAAAAGCTTCAGAAAGTAGAGACAAAACCCCTAGTCCTCCACTGTCTGAAATAGATGTGATAAGAAGAGATAGGTATGAGCTGGAAGTACTTAATAGACATATCAGGACTGAGAATGATATTCTGAGGGAGCAAGTTAAACTAAAAACCAGTATGAACTCAACCCTGTCTCTACAAATGGACAAAGTGGAAAAGGCCAATGAAAAGTTGAAAAAGATGAACAAAAAGTTAATCAGGGCACTTACCAATTTAAGGTTCAAGTTAGTCATCAGGAAGCCCAGAAGACCTTTAACTACCAGACAAAGCAGAAGAAGAGGATTGGATGTTCTTGCAGAGGTCTCTGAGTTCATGGAATAGTTGCATGAGGACATGCAAGAATCTAGCAGTGGGGGTATGTTGAGCTCCAAGAATGTTCTTTCTTCCACCACATTCCACTCCATTTCTTTTATCCATTATTAATCCCAGGCTCAAATGATCAATGAAATTAGTTAAAATTGCTTTAAGAATGAATATCGTGGCTAACTTGCTATGTTTTTATGATTGTGTCATTGTAGTACTTTTTGAACTGAAACTAGCTACAGAATGCAGACATTTTGTAGCTAGTTGCCAATTCTGCAGCCATCTTCATGTTTAAGTAGGTTCCAGATGTCCTCTCAAGGGAAACCACACATGGTCGTATTCCACGTCATGCCCTCAGCATTTGTTTCTTTCCATGAAGATCGAACAGAATTCTGTACGTGGTTATGCACGTGAGAACTCAAGCTAGGAGATAGACTCCTAATAGGACAAGGACAGTCCAGATGTCCTTTGTCATATTACGATGCCACCTTTAGAGTTCTAGTTCAATTTTAATATGGAAAGACAGTAATCCCTGTATTATCTCAAGTTCTATTATGTAAATTTGCTATAAACATGCTCGGGAAACCGAGAGAGAGAGGTTAGATTTTGGTTAGATTTTATAGTTGATTGCTAGATCTTTGAAGTCCGAGAATACTCTGTTTTGAGGTGATTCCTCTTTAATGAAAGAAGCAACATTTCCTTGAACGCGTTGAGTTGATTTTGAACTAGATTTCGTGCTACTCTGGTGGTAGAGGGCCAACTGTGATAGTGTAGGTTTTAGTTGCATTTAATTTCGTTAGTTATCACAGTTAAAACTTACTCTAATAAACTTTTCCAAAATATCATTATGATGGATAAGGCATAACTGTGGTATTGTAGGTTTTAGTTGCTAGTTTACATCAAGTGGCATAGCCAATCTTACTCTTATAAAGCTTTTCCAAAATATCATAACAATGAGTAAGAAGTAGCTGTGATGTCTTGGATTTTAGTTGTATTTGCTTTCAGTCTTGTGTTTATGTTCAATTGCTTTGAATAATACAGCCATACTTGTTCTCACAAACTCTTCCAAAACATCATTCATACTGAAAGAAATGGACCGTAGAATTCCTTAGGTTAGTTGCATGTTAACTTAGTTATAGCACTCCAGAGTTAGAATGCATGTGATTCAGCTCTGTCATTTCATTTTCAGTTTGATAATGGCTTTTTAGTCTAACATTGTTCACTGTACTCCAAATAGATTAGTGGCACTCTAGTTTAGTTTTAGCTCACTGTATTAGCACTCCAGTCTAGTTGTCATCCATTGCATTTTTAAATTTATATTAGTTGTTAAATTCAAATACCACGGGCTTCATTATTTACAAAACTTCTTTTTTTCCAACCTTATATTAATACACAATCATTTGGACAGGAGTTAGTATCAGTATAAGACCTAGAATATTTTGCAATCTTTTTACCGTTTCACAAACAAGCCTTTTTCTCAAAATACCATTCTAAAAAGGAAATCTATAACTTTTGGAATGAGGCCTATTGGTGTTAAATTGAGTTGCAGAACAGAATTAGAAGCTAGTTTAATATAGAAATCTTATGGTGCTACAAATGTTCTTTTCCAAATATATTCCAATAGACCTTTAATTATGGATGAGATGTTGTAACATTGTAAGTTGATTGTTTGATTGTTTAGTTAGGAGAACTTCATTTACACTTAACTGCCCATTTCTCAAGCTCTTCCAAAACATCTTTAATGAATGAATTGGACAAGTTAAGCTCATGTTGTGATTTATTTCCTTGAAGTCATTATCAAGCTTTGTATTTTTCTAGCCATAGTTTAGGCTTTGTTTTGTTTCAGTATTTGCATTTGTCATTTGTCATCCATAATTTAGGCTTCACTCTGTTTTTAACATTTAGTAGCTTCTTTCCACCAGCATTTAGTTCTTTCCCTTGTGAACATAAAACCATAAAAAACCAAAAAACATCATAAAACACTAGACACAACGTAGTGAGAAACAAATACCTAAGCACATATAGTGCACCACACTTCAGCAGTTTACCAACCCTGGTTGACAATTAATGAACTCAATTTAGGAGACTAGGTTGAGCACAAAGTCCAGGGATAATTTTAAGGATGGAAAATTATCTTGAAGTTTAAAAAATTGGCGAATCTCACTCATCCCTAGTATGCAAACTATAAAATTTTTATTGATGTATTTGTACAATTATTCAAATTTATAATGATATTATATATATTTTCTAGATAATGTGGGCGATTTTTAATGTAAAATAATTTGATATTGTAAAATTTGGGCGAATCATTTTTATAAAAAATGGAAATTGGCGAATCTTTTTTTTAGAAAAACCATGGAAAATTAGCCCACCTGCGAATATTAGCCCCTAAAATTTTCCATGGCACAAACATCTGCTATCTTTCCCAATGAGATAGGTATGATTACCTCACTGGTTCGGACATGATCTCGTGCTTGAATATTTTAAGAAGAGATTCCCAGAGAATACATGCTATAATTGGATTTTCCTACCACATGATTACTACTTGTTTGTTTTAACTGTCTTGGAATGTTAATTACAACCTATTCCAAGACACTAGCCTAAGCTATGTTGGTGGAAAAGAGCCCTAGGAAATGTAAAATTTCTAGATTGTTTTTAATTAAGCGTTATTTTTAGTTTGGCTGTTTCTTAGGACATAAGGTATGGAAGTGAAACTTCGATGATCTTTTATGACCCGAATCAAAAATATGCTAAGATGCATCTATATGAAAAGCAACTCATTTGTTTTCAATGAAATCTATTTAAAGGAAAGATCTTGAGAGATTAAATGACTTTCAAAACATCAATTCTTTCTTCTCTAAACAAGAATATTTGAAAATAAGACAATTTCTTGAGAACTCAATTTCACAGAAAAAATATCACTTGTTCAAAATGAAATTCCTTGTATCATTCAAATCAGAAACTTAGAATCAAACTTCTTCCAAAATAAAACTAAAACTCCTAAAATTATAAAATTCCAAACAAAAAGAAAACTCTAATTTTTAACTCTATATAAAAGGTTTTGAGGATGTTTATGCTTAGTTTGTGATCCAACTAAGAAAATTTCCGCTTATCTCAGCAAAAATAAAAAACATCCAATAATGGTTTAATGTGAAATTCAAACCTTATCAAGCTAAAAGGTTTTCTAAATTTTCAAATGAAAATAAAATCTAATTTTCATAAAAGTAAGATTTGCAACAAGTTCAATGGCTCAACAAGAAAACGATGACATACTAGTCAGCTAAGGTATATAAATTTTTTTGATTTAGAGCAGCAATAAGACAGGGCAAACACTCACTCCAAAAATGCAAATCAGTTGAAAACTCACTCAAACACAAAAATTGCTGAAGAAAATTCAGAAATAAAACTTTGACAATCAAGACAAGTTGGTGCAAACACAGAGAATCTAGTAATCTGGCTCCAGAAAACATAATTCTTAATTTTCAAAAATTTTCCTCAAGTTCACAAGTTTTAATAAAGAATAGTGTGGTACCGCACTGTTTTTACACTAAAACTGTGGAGGCGACCGCACTGTTTTTAAATAAAAACTGCGGAGGTCAGGAAATTTATAGAAAAAATAAAAATTCAGATTTACTTTTCAGGGATTCTGATATTGTATCTACCCAACCCAATTTTAGACTAATCAAAAGCAGAAAACTCTTTCAAAATTCAAACTGAAAATCAAAAAATAAAACTAAGTTCATTTTCTCCCCAGCAGAGTCGCCATTTTGTTATGCGGATAAATCCTTCTTGTGTAAAAGAACAATCTCCCTAGTATCCTAAGGATATCTATAAACAAACAACCAAATTCAAACCATTTTCTCTAGATCATTTGTGATTCAGAATTATTATTTAACAAAGTATGAAGACATGCCCCTACTTGAAGTCCAACGCTTGCTGTAATCTTTATGTCCAGTTACTCCCAAAGAGGTCACTTCAGCATGTGAAACCTGCAATCAAAGACAGAAAAAAGGATTAAACGCACCTGCAAGATATAATAATTTGCAAAACAGTAACCTATCTCAGTGATCAAGGAATCCAAGAATTAAATTACTCAAATAGATACATGAACAACTTAATGAGAAAATAGAATCCATTTGTATTATCTTGTATAATAAGAAGTAACCTTACAACCTTGTCGCCTTGATGTTATACAGGTTCTTCCAGGGTCCTGAACAACCGTTTTCCCTCGGTTTGACAAGCCTTCTCTTCTCTGAACTAGCATAAAACTATGGATATGAGTATGTGATCATTCTCATACCAATGATGCCAAGTATAGAGAATATGATTTCTTCAACAATTCTCCTTAAAAATACCAAATTCTAAGTACCTTCTTCAAGCTAAGAAGTACCCTTGAGACTGAAAATGAGTTCAATTTATAGGAGAATGAAGGAGGTTTCAGTTACATAAAGAGGGGGATAAATTTCTCTCATGAAGGGATTTGAGCTCCAAATACCAAGGGATAAACTCCATTAATGAAGGGATAGAGGTTCATGAATGAAGGGATGAAGCTCGACCTGATAATGCTTCTAGAAGCCTCCAGTTGGGAGAATATTCGAACAACTGGGCTTCTAGAACTTACTTTTCCTTTTATTTTACCTTTTACGGGGGTCCGTTGGTTTAATGAGCAAAACGTGCGGGATGTGCCACAGTTTATAGAGCAAGAAACTGCGGTACCGTAGGCAATGACTAGGAAAAGTGCGGAGTTAGGCTTTTTAAGGTTTTAATGAGATTTTCTCCAATTCCAAGACTTGGTTTAGGAATTTTGGGGTTTTGGACCTCTAAGGGAGCATAATATAGGTAATGATGAACCCATATAGATAGTTAAATGTCATGGTGACAATTTTTAGTGTAACACTTATGTACTTAAAATAGAAATTCAAATTAAAACACACTACTTGTAAAATCAAATCTAATGCTATTGTTTGAGCTAATTTACCTTATGCTACCAAACCGAATTAATCTTATCTTGGAGGAAAATAAACCAAAGGAAATCACACTATTCCTAATATTTTACTTAACTTGATTCAATTAACTCAGACCAAATTTAAATCAAAATAAATATTTACTATCACTGTCCTCAAATTAAATAACACCATATTTTAATCTTAAATCAATTCGAAATTTTCTTCAGGAATTTAAACACTCTAAACCAAATCACTGAAATGAAACCTTATTGTTCAATTCTCATACATTGTTAAACAATAGAATTCTCACTATTAAACTCTCATTCCAACAATAAATCCTACTACAAAAATCACACTACTTAATGAAATTCAAACTCACACTTTTGATCAATGTAACTCTAAAACTTTACCCTACATGAATAGTTGAGCACCTAATGCAATTGATATTCAAACTCACACTAAAAATGAAACTAGAAATGTAGGCAATAAAACTATATTACTTAATAATAAAGCTTGTCCTACAGAAGAATACTCAAACTTAATTAATTCAATTCCAAATGTAAACATTGCTATTCTGAAAATGCAACTATACCGCTTTAAGTTTGTTTCAAATTCACACCTATAATTCTAAAGTCGGTTTCTAAACACTCCTACGATACTCAAATGATTTGGATTCAAACACACTTATACTACTTGCTGATTTAACTTTCAAACACACGCTCATTATTCAACGACCTCAAAGATTCAAACACATTTCCAACACCAATGCAACTTTCGCATCTGAATGATATTTTAAGGGAATCAAACACTATGTATAGATCTAGGTATGCATCTTGTAATCTACAGTCACACACGCAAATGACTCAGCATAAAACTCTTCGAATTCACACTTTACATGACAGTCAAACTCAATGTTAGAAATCTAAAATACGCACAGAAAACCATTGATTTAATGCATGAACATATTATTCACTATAATTCTGCCTGTAAGCACTTCAGCATAACATTTTTGTTTTAGAAAACATAGTAATGCTCTGTAAAACAGGATCAAGCATGCAATTTTAACAATTTTCATGAATTCTCAAAATGGAAAGAAATACGATACCAAGTCTGATCGAAATCTTAATGAAATGAAACCACAGTGTAATTATGAAATCACAAACTCTGTAATTGAAATAACACAAACTAATTTTAATCTACCTTCAATGATACTAATTCCCAGACTGTGGTGGGCCCTTGCCACACCTGGGAAGGTTAAAACTTATAGAAAATGAAGATCTTTAACTTACTCAAGCTACAAACACATCGCAATGGTAATTCAAGCAAATTCAAATCAACACACACCCATTACATTATTGAAACAAGTCTTGAATTAGAATAATGAAGGTCTGTAATAACGCAAGGCTCTGCTTACACACACTGATAACTTCAATCTCTTTCTCTTCGGCTCCTCGCTTAACTCTCTACTAGCCTTTATAGGAAATACAGTTATACATAAAATAGCGAAATATTTCATTACATGGAAAATCATAAGTTCTGGACTAATCTTAGTCTTTCTCAAATTCGATCCTAAATACAAATTTAGTTCATTGCTAACTGCTTCCAAACTACATTCCATCCTTAGGCGAATAATACGCTGATCTAGAGACTGATCTAGAAGCTGCTTGCATAGAGATCATCGAGCCCTGAGATAAAAAATTGTATTTGACCCACACAAATCTGTAATTTGACTGCTAAGTACAGAAAATCCAAAACAAGCATGTTTGGAAGATTTTTACAAATATCGATTTTCCGAATTTTTATATAAATTTTCCCCAAAGAAATCTGCATATATCCCAAACTGTAAGTAAATTTAGAAAAAAAAATTAGGTTTAATATATTTTCTATACTAGGACCAAAACCCATGTTCTATAATTTCTTCATTCTTCTTCAGTTGCATGAAAATCGAGTCATAAATTGGTAGTTTGAAATTTGTTGCAGATTTGGGTAAATTTGCTAATTTCCTTCTGGAGACTGACATGAGTGACCTGGGTGAAATCCAAGTTATGGAAAGGTATTATAACATCATTTTTAACAATAACCTCTCTCGGTTTCTCTAGAATCATGCCAAAAGTGTCAAAGCCCTAAATTAGTCATTCTTGTACTTTATTGGCTTGTGAAGAAATTCAGCGATGGAACACTATGACAAATGAGATTAGAAAAAAATTCATTAGTAAACCATGGAAAAATCATCTTTAATCATATAAAATCTAATAAAACTAATGATAACCAAACATGGTATGTATTTGAAGTTATGGAATTAGGGTATGGAATGGGTCAAAAACCTAGGGTTTTAGGGTATGAACGGTGATATTGCATGATGAAAGCATGGGCATATACGAGGCCCAACATCCCCCCATGCCTGAGGTTTTGCATGTCCTCATGCAAACAAATACTTTTCTCATATATAGGTTTTTATGGCATCATGGCTTTAGACATGGTTACTTCTTGTGGAACAATCACTGCGTGAAGATTTGAGGGTGTTGTTTCTTGTGGAGCAACATCATTCTTATTTGACTGCCATAGATTTTATTTTGAGAACGATACAAATTTATGAATAGTATGATAGGTGATAATGGAAATTGTGAATGATATGAGGTGGTGATAGTAAAAATGGGTGCTTGCATGCTATGTTTTTGCGAGGCCAATTCTTATGGATGGTTCCTTTATGAAAAGAAACAATGACTTCACCCTCTGACAATGCGTGTGAATGTAGGAGGGGAAGGTACTATAGTTACTGCTTTTGTTTACATGAACCAATATTATTATGACCTTATTAGAGTAGCATGAAAATGGAGGGTATATGGAAAACCAAATATACGAAATATGTGGTGGTTAATCATCAAAGCTTTCTTGAATTTCTAATGAATTAAAGAATATTAAGCCAAATTTACCTCAATTTTTACCCTTGTTGTTGATGTGCTTGGTGCTACAAGATGAAGCAAAGGATGTAATGGCTAGAGCTGATGCAACTGCTGATATTACATGCTGAAGAAGATGATGGATAAATTTGAAGATGTTAAAAGGTCTCAACATCCACATTATCCTGAAAATGTTGATGGATGTGTATTTTTTTATCGTGGCTTCCTGAGACAGCACAAGCACCATCATCAATAATCCTCTTTATTGAAATAAAGGAAATAGGTTAAATTAAAGAACAATTACCTGATCATGCTCTAAGCCCAAAAATTGTGAAAAATGATAGTGAAAACCATGAGTAAGCATAGGGTGAAAATGTGAATTAAAACCGACAATTCTAATCATCTCTCTCCTAACATCTCTTTATCCCCCCATGCTTATCAGCTTGCATGTCTACATGAAATAAAAACCTCTAACAATGACCAAAGATTAATTAAGACTTAAGGGCTAGGGCTTCTATATTAGATCCATGCTTTAAACTACATGGCTAATTAAGTGAGATCATGTCAGTAAGTTTCATGTGATGTCAACTTCCTTTGCATCAATAAGATAAGAAAAAGTTGTGATTGGGGATCTAATGATGTCAAGACTTACCTTTATTATTCCAAAATAGTAACTAATGTTAGGGCTACTAAAGGAATGCTAACAATGTTGTTACTTCAAGGATAGTGTCATCCTAAAATGGTTGACCATAAAAATCTCCACAAAACATCTCAAGAGTAGTCCAAAGCAGCATGTCTTCACTTTCAATAGCCTCATTATTATAAATAGGAGTGAATTTATTTTTATAAAAACCAAGGCATTAAAATGGATGGAAATAGGGAAAAATAAATATGACAAAATGATACCTTCCGAGGATGATTGTCTTATCGTTACCCAAGCATATAATTGAAGCTCCTCTTATCAAGAAAAGTGAATCACCTACACTAAGGGTATCACATCCATGAAAACCAAATTATTGCTAAAAGATAGAACTCTAAAGCACATTACTGAAATGATCTTAAATCCATTCTTAGGGAGATATGATAATGATTTCAGGGAAAGACAAAAACAACCGAGTAAATCATAATGTAAAATTAACTTTAATACCATAGGCATGGCCCTGATTCCAGCAAGCATCTATAGCCTCGACAGGGATGTCTCTCAACCCAATGAAATGCATGTGTCCCACCTATTAGATATAGATTCAGAGTCATTAAAAATCATTTACTTTGATTTTGGAATTAACTGAAGACCATTGCCCTGCCTTGGTAACCAGAAAACGACAGTTCCATTCACAAGAGACAACAAGAATGAACAAGTCGGCTCGTGATGAGACCTCTTTTCTTCTAGTTTTTCAACTTGAAATCCATTACCCTGGCTTGGTGACTAGTAGCGGTAATTTCATTCTCATTAAGATACATGATCATAGTAGTTCGGCTCGTAATGAGACCTCCTATCCCTCAATTAATCCATTTATGTTAACAAAAAAAAAAACTATGATTATGATTAACCTCAGATATGTTACTTAATAGGTAGGGAGGAAAATATACTCCTAAAGAGTGTAGGATGGCATGAAAATATTTTAATTACTAATATTTACTAGTTGTTCTTGCTACCCTAAAGACTCAAAAAAACATCTTATATAATGACTGAAAGATTTCTCGAGTTGGTCATGCTAGGGTTCTTATGAGAGCTCATTATGGTTTTATAGGAGTGGTTCACCATAGGAGAATTTTCATTAATACCTTCAAAGAGAAACTTGAAAAGGTTTCTTGGATGACAATCTGTCAAGATTATGAATGGAAAGAATAATAATAACAATTTACCTAACTGTCCTAGTAAATAATCTTGGCCAATAATAAAAATCATTTTATAAAATATGAGGCATTAAGAGTGAATCTCTTCTAACAAGTCCTACCACAAGAGTGTATAATGGTTGTGCCTTAGGAATTATAGTTTTAAGAATGTTGTTATAAAAATTTTATTTCAAATGACAATACTACCCTACCCTACTTTAGAGAGAGGAATATCTCCTTCAAGTGTAGGATTACTTCCAATGCAGCCATGTGCGTAACAGTTTGCTAAATATACTCACACTCAGTTTTCAAGAATAAGCTTCAACACATACTAGAGTATGAGAAACTGGTTTCTTTAATTGATATGGTACATATAGTTGTTGAATGATGAGGGAATGGGGTGTGTTGATGACTACTTGAAACCAAGATTCAATGAGATCCACATATTTATGATTCTCCAACTTATGCAAGTATTCCACAATTTGATAATCGCTCTCTTGGAGGCATAAGGGATCTAGTGAAAGACAAAAGATAAACCCCTCAAGTCCAGGCTCAAATATTTGCTTTTCAAATTGACAAGATGGTCAAGGGGAATTATAGGGTTTTGAGCTTCAACAACAGTTTTAGAATAGGTTCCATTTATATATTTATCCTTTAATGATGTTTGAATTAGATCTTCTTGGGTGAATGCTTTGTAGTGATAGGATATGTTTCCAAATTCACCCCTTCCCCAAACCTTGAAGATATATCATTTTGTTCAGTGGGAGAACAACAGGAAGAACAAGTGTTTTAAATTGTTGTGAAACTTCCTTGTTTGGATTAGGGTATAAACTATGTTTTGGGCTAGGGTTTGGATTTGGACTAGAGTTATGTCTATGGTTTAAGTTATGGCTAGGATTTGGATTATGGTTAGGTCTAGGGTTAGGATAAGGGCTAGGGTATGGACTAGGCTATGGATTAGGGTTAGGGTTAAAGAAAGGTTGCACAGGTACTTGAGACCATGAAGGATGATAAATTGATGGCACATTGAATGGAAATTGTGAGCGTTGTTGATTTTGCATAAAATACTGCCCTAGGGGAAAGGTTCCAAACCATGGGGATATATGACTCGAATAAGAGGGCCAAGGAGAGGGCCATTGTGGCCATGAAGTAGGGTATTGAATTAGAGGTGGATTAAAATTTTTCCATGGAACTGCAGGATTATAAATTTGTTGAGAAACCTGCTTAGGAGAATAAACATTATTCCAAGTATAAAATGGTGATGGGTTTTGAGTTATACCTAGCAGTTGATTCGATTCCTTACTTTATTTCTCGAGTACCTTCTACAATCATGGTAGTGATGGGCATTATTAGTTGCATGATCATCCTCGCAAATTTTGAAAAATTTCAAACCGCTAAGTGGGAACTTTCCAAGGAAATGCTTCTTTCTACAGTTGGCACAAAGGATAAGCAATGGTTCTTCATCCTTCTCTTGTTCCTGCAAATCATCCAATTTCAAAATCAAAGATTTAATAATATTAAATTTATTTTCAAGCAAAATATTAAATTCTGCAGTTGTGAATTCTTCATTGGATGACTTATACGTCTCTGTAGCAACATCAAAACTCCTCATTAAATTATTCCTCAAAATACCATTTTATTTTTCTCAACAAGACAACTAGTATATTATGTCATCACATGGATTAGTACACAAGGGTTCTTACAACTCCCCAATTTTTTTTTATCTTTAAAGAGTTTGAAATTTTAATATAAATGAATTAAAACTGCTAATTGCAATAAAACTCATCAAACTTGCTTGCTTGGACAACCAAAATTTGGAGCAACCCCACCGTAGTGTATGCGTGGCTCTTCACTCACGTCTTACCGTACACTCTTCACCCTTTGGTTGTCCTGCAACTAAGATCACACAAAAAACTTGTGAAATAACTAGGCTCTAATCCCTTTAGCACCTCCCTAGAAACAACACCAAAAATGTTGGTGAGATTATATGTTTATAGTTTCCAACATTAAATTATAAATCCAAGACTCATAAGATTCGAGGCACAATCACAAGTAATGTAGGATTAGAGCATCTAACTTAAACTAGGGTATAAAATCAATTCAATTCCTAAGTACAAAATCGTTGTTTCTATGAAAGAACACACTCGCTACTTGCTGTAAAAGAACACACCATTCACTTTCCGGAAGGAAAATCAAATCAATTACTCATTTGCTGAAAAGAACACTCATCTAAGGAATTAAAATTATCTCAAAATTTTTTTAATTTAAAGGCTCCAATCTAGATCAAACATGAAATTCGAATGAAAGAAAAGCGAAACATGAAATTCCTAATTTTGAATGGAAGAAAGTGGAACCAAATGAAATTAAATTAATACCTCAACTATGGAATTAAATTCACACTTCAAACTATTCTACATTATGCAAAACAAAAAACTTAAACCCCATGTATGAAAAATATCCGTGCTTATAAACAAAATCAAAATACTGCTACGAAATCAATTTTTGTACTTAAAATAGAAATCCAAATTAAAACACACTACTTGTGAAATCAAATCTAATGCTATTGTTTGCGCTAATTTACCTTATGCTACCAAACCGAATTAATCCTATCTTGGAGGAAAATAAACCAAAGGAAACCACACTATTCCTAATATTATACTTTACTTGATTCAATTAACTCAGACCAAATTTAAAACAAAATAAATCTTTACTATCACTGTCCTCAAATTAAATAGCTCCACATTTTAATTTTAAATCAATTCAAAATGTTCTTTAGGAATTTAAACATTCTAAACCAAATCACTGAAATGAAACCTTACTGTTCAATTCTCACACACTGTCAAACAGTCGAATTCTCACTATTAAACTCTCATTCCAACAATAAATCCTACCACAAAACTCACACTACTTAGTGAAATTAAACTCACACTTTTGATCAATGTAACTCTAAAAATTTACTCTACATGAACAGTTGAACACCTAATGCAATTGATATTCAAACTCACACTGAAAATGAAACTGGCAATGCTGGAAATAAAACTATATTACTTAATAATAAAGCTTGTCCTACAGAACAATACTCAAACCTAAGTAATTCAATTCCAAATGTAAACACTGCTATTCTGAAAATGAAACTATACCGCTTTAAGTTTGTTTCAAATTCACACCCAGAATTCTAAGGTCGGCTTCTAAACAAACCTACGATGCTCAAATGATTTGGATTCAAACACACATATACTACTTGTTGATTTAACTTTCAAACACACGCTCATTTTTCAACGACCTCAAAGATTCAAACGAAATTTCCAACACCAATGCAACTTTCGCATCTGAATGCTATTTGAAGGGAATCAAACACTATGTATAGATATATGTATGGAGGTTTTAATCTACAGTCATACATGCACATGACTCAGCATACAACTCTTCAAATTCACACTTTACATGACATTCAAACTCAATGTTAGAAATCTAAAATACACATAGAAAACCACTCATTTAACGCATGAACATATCATTCACTATCATTGTTCCTGTAAGCACTTCAGCATAACATTTTCATTTTAATAGAACAGATTAATGCTCTATAAAACGAGATCAAGCACGCAATTTTAACAATTGTCACGAATTCTCAAAACGGAAAACAATATGATACCAAGTCTGATCAAAATATTAATGAAACGAAACCACACTGTAATTATGAAATCACAAACTCTGTAAATGAAAATAACACAAACTAATTTTAATCTACATTCAATGAAACTAATTCTCAGACGGTGGTGGGCCCTTACCACACCTGGGAAGGTTAAAAATTACAGAAAAAAAAAAGATCTTTAACATACTCAAGCTACAAACGCATTGTAATGGTACTTCACACAAATTCAAATCAACACACACCCATTACATTACTGAAACAAGTATTGAATTAAAATAACGAAGGTCTGCAATAACACAAGGTTCTGTGTACACACACTGATAACTTCAATCTATTTCTCTTCTGATCCTCGCTTAACTCTCTATTGGCCTTTATAGGCAATACTATTATACATAAAATAGAGAAATATTTCATTACATGGAAAATCATAAGTTTTGGACTAATCTTAGTCTTTCTTAAATTTGATCCTAAATACAAATTTAGTTCATTTCTAATTGCTTCCAAACTACATTCCATCCTTAGGTGAATAATATGCTGATCTGGAGGCTGATCTAGAAGCCGCTTGCATATATATCATCGAGCCCTGAGATACCCAACTGTATTTGACCCCTACGAATCTGGAATTTGACTGCTAAGTACAGAAAATTCAAAATAAGGTTGTTGGAAGATTTTTACAAATATCGATTTTCCGAATTTTTATATAAATTGGCCCCAAAGAACTCTGCATATCTTCCAAAAAGTAAGGAATTTTAGAAAAAAAAAATAGCTGTAACATATCTTCTATACTGGGACCAAAACCCATGTTCCATAATTTCTTTATTCTCCTTCAGATGCACGAAAGTCAAGGCGAAATTTGGCAGTTTGAAATTTGTTACAGATTTGTGTAAATTTGCTAATTTCCTTGTAACATATCTTCTATACTGGGACCAAAATCCATGTTCCATAATTTCTTTATTCTCCTTCAGATGCACGAAAGTCAAGGCGAAATTTGGCAGTTTGAAATTTGTTGCAGATTTGTGTAAATTTGCTAATTTCCTTCTAGAGACCGACATGAGTGACCTAGGTGCAATCCAATTTATGGAAAGATATTATAACATCATTTTGACAATAACCTCTCTCAGTTTTTCCAGAAGCATGCCAAAAGTGTTAAAGCCCTAAATTAGACATTCTCGTACTCTACTGGCTTGTGAAGAAATTCAGCGATGGAACAATGTGACAAATTAGCTTAGCAAAACCTCCATTAGTAAATCATGGAATAATAATATTTAATCATATAAAATCTAATAAAACTAATGATAACCAACCATGGCATGTATTTGACGGCAATTTATGGAATCAGGGTATGGAATGGGTTAAAAACCTAGGATTTTAGGGTATGAACGACAATATTGCATGATGAAAGCATGGGTATATACGAGGCCCAATAGTGGTTTCATAGGTTGAATCGACTGAGTGAAATTCCATCCAAGGTTGGCTTTCACATTCTTTTACTAGGTTTTCAAGCGAACTTTTAGTG
Organism: Pinus albicaulis; assembly: GCA_034641835.2. Taxonomy (NCBI): domain Eukaryota; kingdom Viridiplantae; phylum Streptophyta; class Pinopsida; order Pinales; family Pinaceae; genus Pinus; species Pinus albicaulis. The sequence continues at coordinate 616,194,173 of CM076577.1, read as the reverse complement.
GGGGACTGGTTTTGAATGACATGGTCGATGAGTTCATCTTCATCATGTTGACACCCTCTAAGAACAATATCTATGGTACAAATGGGGGTAGTTTTATATATGTCATCTTCTTCATCCTCCAACCATATAGGTAGATCATGATCAATGTAAGACTGGGCTGGAGGATATAATACCAACTGTTTAGACAAGGGCCCATTCTTAATAGTCATGTTTCCTGCCCAACAGTTGATATATGCATCAGCAGTGGCTATCCAAGGTCTCCCTAAGATGAGAGGATATTCATTGAACTTGGTTTTTGGTTTCAAAACCAAGAAATCTGTAGAATACTCTCAAGATTCAATTGAAACCATAACATCCTCAACAATTCCTTCCGGAGTTACTGTGGACCGATCTGCAAGTTGCAGAACTGTTGCAGTTTTCCTCAAAGTCCCTTGGAGGTTAAGTTTAAACATAGTTTCCTTGGTCATGACATTGATGGAAGCCCCGAGATCAATCAAAGTATTGGGGAATATGACACCATCTATGTCCACATCTACAACTGGACTGCCATGGTCCAGGTACTTTGGAAAGATCACCCTTCCCAACATTAAGCCGGACAGTTGTCCTACTACATTGATGGTGGGGGTATCTTTCTTCTTTCTCTGATCCAAATTTATGCAGGAACGCAACAAAATGCACATGTAACCATAAATACAAATATGTAGTGGAAATAACACTTCATTTCATTAATATCAAAGAACTGAAATTTTCATACAGACAAAATAGAAATAAACTAGCAAGGGCACTGGTAGCTTATCTCTGAGAATATATGGGGCGGCTACAGGCCTCTAAACTGAGTTACAATGAGGCTCGAGGGCCTATTTATTATTTAGAAACAATGGAAAACCCTAAACATCCAAAACCCTAACCCTAGGAGATGAAGCGCCAAAATAATGGGCCTTGCTTGGGTAAATTGGTGTTTCAACTTCTCGGGGACGTAACTTTGGCATACGATCTCTGTTTGATAGGCTTAATAGGCTTGGCCACTCTCAGGTTTCCCAAAAAACTTTGTTTAGGGCCTCAAAACGGCTCCGGAAGTTCAGGACCCGAAAAATTGTCAAAAATAGTAAGTTGTGTCGAAACTAAAAAACTGAAAGAGACAATGGTGGGGCCCCAAGTGGAATAGGTGGGTGGCCAGCAATATCCACCTGGATCATTCCTCCCCCCTTAGGAAGCAATGGTCCCCATTGCGTTGAGTTCCTCCTTGAGGTGAGGAAACTTCTGCTGAACTTGGTCCCTGGTGAACCACTTGCCTTGGTGCAGGAGTTGGCCAGCTTTGACAACCTGATATAGTTGGATCTTCTGTTGGTGAGTGTTCTTGATTTGCATGTCCATGATACAATTTGTGGTGGCATGTTCCATGCAGTTCGAGTTTAACTCTGTTGTTGTGAGTTGTTTTGCAATGTCATAGGTGTCCAGTAGAGGTGGGAAGTAGGGATGAAGGCTGTCCACATTGAATACTGGATGCAGAGCAAGGAATTGTGGAATACTGAGCTCGAAGGAATTTTTCCCTACCGCCTTGGTGATGGTGTACAGCCCATATCGGAGCGGGCGAAGCTTGCGGTGTGGTCCACTGAGGCGCTCCTTCTGCAAATGTAGCCACACTTTGTCGCCCACCTGGAAGTTATGTGGTACCCGATGTTGATCATGTCATTACTTGTACTTAGCATTGGATCTGTCCAATATGTCATGAGCTTGTTGGCGGATGTGCTGAATGTGCTCGATGAAGCTGTTCTCTTTGTCAGCTTCAGATTTGACATGAGCCAAATCGGCCTGAGTAGCCGCAAATGGCATGGCTACGTCAATGGGACATAGTGGCTGGAATCCCAAGCCCACCTGAAAGGGGCTGTGGCTGGTTGAGCTGTGGAGAGCCCGATTATAACTATGTTGTACATAGGGGAGGCTCTCATCCCATGCACGTGGATGCTTTGAATTGTACATGCGCAGAATGTGTACAATAATATTGTTGACGACCTCAGTCTAGCCATTATTTTGGGGATGGAAATATGTGGACTTGGTGAGCTTGGTGTCCAACATTGACCAGAGGCTGGACCAAAATGTGTTGAGGAACCTACTGTCGTGATCTGATATGATAGACTGTGGGATCCCAAAGTGCACCCAAAATCGTTCAAAGAAGAGTTTAGCAGTGGCTTCTGCTGTGATGTTCTTCTTGCGAGCCGCCATAATGGCCATCTTCGAGAATATGTCGACGACCACAAAAACACAGTAGTTTCCATGCTTATTAGAAGGAAGGCCTGACATGTAATCCATGGAGATGGATTCCAAAGGTCGACTAGGGGTAGGTAGCAGAGTATATAGGCATTGCTTCTTGATGGTCGATTTGGCAATGGCATAAGCAGTGTAGGATCTGATGTACTTCCCAACATCCTGTCGAAGGTTCAGCCAATAGAAATACTTCTGCAATACTGCCACTGTTTTCTCGACCCCAAAATGCCCAGCGAATCGACTATAGTGTGCTTCCCATATCATCTTCGCACGCTCGCTTGAAGGAACACAAAGGTGTCCCAGGTGACATAACGGTGTATCTTGGAGGTGAAAATTTGGAACTTGCGTACCCCCCAAGAGTGCCTTCCATGTGTGGCCGAATTCTAGATCGCTCTTGTAGAGAAGCGACCAATCAGAAGTCTCGTACCCACAAGAGTTAAGAACGGTGGTTAGTACCACGATCGGTGGTCGGCTGAGGCAGTGTGCAACATTATTGGTGCTACCCTTCTTGTACTTGATGTTCAAATGAAACTATTGTAGATATGTGGACCACTTTTGATGGCGATCGTTTTGCAACTTCCCTTGTGTCTGTATGAACTGCAGGGGTCAGTGGTCTGTGTGGATGATTGTTTCCTTCCCCAAAATGTAATGATTCCGTTGTCGAAAAGCCTGCACAATGGAATACATTTCTTTGTCATAAGTGGGATACTTGCGAACTGTGTCAGAAAATGTCTCACTGTGATATGCCATTGGATGCCCCTGTTGAGTAAGAACTTCCCCAATAGCATAGTCAGAGGCATCTATCTCGATCTCAAATGGTTGTTTCAAGTCTGGTAATGTGAGCACAGGGTCAGAACATAGGCGATGTTTCAATTCTATGAACACCTTTTGTTGAGATTCCCACCAAAATAAGTTTTCTCTCGCTCCTCCCTTGGTGACTTGACTCAAGGGCCAAGTGATATGAGAGAATCCCAACACGAACCTGCGGTAGAAATTAGCAAGACCCAGAAAGCTTCAAAGCTCTATTACAGTGGTCGGGGCTGGCCAGTCTCAAATGACTTGGATATTGGTTGGATCCACATGCACCCCCATTTCATCAATAATGTATCCCAAATATTGAACCTGGGTCATGCCAAAATTTCACTTCTCCAAATTGTCACACAACTTGTGTTGCCGTAGTGTTTGGAGGACTTGTCGGATGTGGTGGAGGTGCTCTTCCCAAGTTTGGCTGAAGATCAGAATGTCATCCAAGTACACTACTACAAATGAGTTGGTGAATGGCCTCAAGATGTCGTCCATCAACCTCATGAAGGTTACGGGAGCATTCGTCAACCCAAAAGGCATGACCAACCATTCGAAAAGGCCCTCCTTGGCTTTGAAGGCAGTCCTCCACACATCGGAGGGTTCGATGGGTACCTGATGATACCTAGACTTCAAGTCGATCTTTCTGAAATATTTCTCCCCTTTGAGTTGGTCTAGAAAGTCATCAATCCATGGGATCGAGTGCCTATTCTGGATAGTGATCTTGTTCAACGCCCGATAGTCAATACATAGTCTCCAAGTCCCATCCTTCTTCTATAATAACACGATCGGGCTCCCACAGGGCGTTGAACTTGTTTGGATGTGACCTTTCTGCAGCTGCTCCTGAATTTTCCACTTGATTTCATCGTTCTCCATAACAGAGCGCCGATAGATCGGTCCATTGGGTAGCGGCACACCTGGGGTCAGATAAATGGGGTGCTTGACTTGACAGTGCAGAGGCACCCCTGTGGGTGAGGTGAAAATGTCCCCGTACTCCTCCACAGCCTTGTCCATTTGTTGTTTTCATGCAGAGGAGCCATGTCTAGAGGTCGTGGCCATAGTCCTCTTCCTTCCTTGGGGGCGAATCATCAGGAAATAAATTTCTTGGTTTGGGAAATGAGCTTACTGCATTGTTTTGCAGTAACCAAAGTGATAGTGGTGGCGGTGGTACCTCTAGTATCCTGTACATCTTATTTCCCAAGGTAACAATAACAACGCGAGGCCATGAATCATACACAGTATGTCGCTTCCACAAGTATTTTTGGCCTAATGATACATCAGAGACATCAATAGGAGCAATGTCACATAATATCTCATCCGTGAAGGGCTTGATGCTATAAGGAAGGCGACACTGTTGGCTAACAAGGAGATCCCGTCCTTGGTGAAGCCACCCGATGGTGTATGGTTATGGGTGCGCTATGGTCGGCAAGCCCAACCGCTTCACTAAATCTACTGAAATGAGGTTTTGTTGGCTTCCATTTTCGACAATTAACTATAGCAGGGAACCCTTTACCCACATCTAGGAGTGGAAGAGACGTTCCGCCTCCTTTGGATCCTCTGGTTCCTCCTTCTGTATCTTCATAGTGGAAATAGTGGCATTGGGCTCTGCATCAATAACATATTTCCATTTTTCATTCCCCTTGTCAGGTTCTGATTCATAGTTAGAGCATGTATCTGATTCAAAAGCCCTCATCTCAGCCACAAGCGACTGCTTGGCCTGACACTCATTTGTGTTGTGAGTGGAGCTCTTATGGAACTCACACCACTTTCCCATGTCCTTCTTTGGCTTCGAGGTGTTGTTTTTTTCTTGTGGCTTTGGCAGGTTGTCTTGGGCCTCCATGCCTTGGATTTGTCCTTTTTTCTGCGGTTTGGGGGCACCTTTCCCTTGATTTTTATTCGCAGATCCAAATTCTCGCTTCTTCTGCTTGAATTTCTGCTCAATATTGGCAGCATATCGGTATGTCATACCAAGCGAGGAGATGTTGAGGAACTCCATTTCCTCCTGAATGTATCTATGTATACAACTGCGATACTTTAGCACCAAATGTTTCTCCGAATATTTGATACCCAAATTTTTACACAGGGTATGGAACATATTCGACGGCTCATGCACATCTTGATCCCTTTGTTGCTGCAGTGTGGTCCATTGTATGTACTTGTCCGCATAGCTCCCCAAGAGATAGTATTGTTCCTTGATGGCATCTCGGAAAGAATTCCAAGTGGGTACGACTGAGAATAGAGAGGGTTTCGTCTCATCCTTTTTCTCACAGTAGGTTTCCCACCAGTCCTTGACATGGGGGGTAGATTTTAGGACTGAAAAAATAATCTTCTTCCAGTCGGAAAATTCATGGACCGAGAAATATCCTTCTAATAGATTCAACCACCTATCTACGACATCAACATCTATTTGACCCTCAAATATGGGAATGTCAAAGTTTACTTGTACCTTAAAGGGAGTCGTGCCTCCAGAGTGGCTGTTGGATGCAGATGCGCCATTAGTGGGTAGTCGTCGAAGGATCTAGGCAAAGTTATCCATCATCGCGTTCCTTTTTTTTTCAAGGGCCTCCTCGAGCAATATTTTGATAGGATATCTTGCTCCCTCATATTTCTTTTTGTCCCCCATGGGTGGTCGTCGGGGTTTGCGAGGCCGATCTTGCAAAGGTTCAATCAGATCGAGCCCCAACTCCTTATACCCCGACCTCGTTGTGGACATACAAAGAAGAATTGAGAAAAAAACTGACCGCTCTGATACCACTGATCCAGATTTATGCAGGAATGAAACAGAATGCACATGTAACCATAAATACAAATATGCAATGGAAATAACACTTCATTTCATTAATATCAAAGAACTAAAATTTTCTTACAGACAGAATATAAATAAACTAGCTAGGGTGTTGGTAGCTTATCTCTGAGAAGAGATGTGGTAGCTACAGGCCTCTAAACTGAGTTATAATGAGGCCTTCGTACTTCAAAACCCTAAACATCCAAAACCCTAACCCTAGGAGATGAAGCGCCAAAATTATAGGCCCCATTTGGGTAAATTGGTGTTTCAACTTCACGAGGATGTAACTTTGGCATACGATCTCCGTTTGACACACTCAATAGGCTCGGTCGCTCTCGGGTTTCCCAAAAAACGTCGTTTAGGGCCTCAAAACGGCTCCAGAAGTTCAGGACCTGAAAAACTGTCACAAATAGTAAGTTGTGCCTAAACTAAAAAACTGAAAGAGACAATGGTGGTGTAACACCCCTAGTTTATGTGTTGGAAATTCAAAACTAGACATTTGAACTTTAATCCTAAGGGGAGTGGACCCCAAAGGACAAGTATTTTGTGGATATAATTAAATATTTAATTTGAGAAAATGAATAAAATGACTTTGTGCAGATTGACCAAAATGAGAATTATGAGATCACTTGCTAAATCCATGAGGATGGATAAAGGCAAATACTTTCCCCACAATCTTTCAAAAAAATCCTTGAAAGAATTTCTAAATTAGATTTTGAGGAAAATCTAGTTTCCCCAATGATGTGGAGAGTAGTTGGGAAGAGGTAAAAAGCTGGGAAAAGCATAAAGCAGCTTTAAAAATTCCCTAAAATGGGAAGCCTAGGCAAACAGGAAGAAAAGCATCCTGATATTCTGGACGCAGAGTTAGAAACAGGCTTTGGGGAACAACAGCTTAAATAAGCTGCTCCTAAATAGATTAGAGGTTGATCTGTTCTTGGAGGGATCTCAGCTCGGGGGTGAATTCTGGAGATAGACGAATTCTAAGGTTGGGAGGACTGGTCAATTACCAAAGTGGTATGCTTACAGAAATTAAGAATAGTTGAATATTTAATTGTGATGGAACCAACTAGAGTTATTTATATTTGTTTTTCTGAATTTTGAATATTGTTCCATACATTTACAGAGTTAAGAAAGGAATTATCCTTCTCATTTCTGCATAGTTGTAGGAACTATAAAAATGAGGAGAAATCCTCCAGAACCCTTAAAACAACCTTTAAGTTTAAATCTGGAGATTTATAGTACCTCATAATTCACAAATTTGTAACTTTAATCTGCTTCTGTGGGAAATGGAATACATTTAGTCCACACTGTAAGGAAATTTCTAAACCTATAGACAGTGAGAAATTAAATGTTTAGAGGACAGAAGTATTCATTTAATTAATTACTAAGTGAAGAGCAGAGTCTTATAAAAAAAAAATATTTCAACAGCTGTGCATTTCAACATTTAAAATATTTGCTATTTCCTGTAATAAGGATTGAATGGTAGAGAAGGAAATTTTAGTATTGCATATCTGTCTTAAATAGCAAGGAGATGAAACAAAACATGGTCCGCATCTTTAGAAAGAACTAGGAATGGAGATTTATGTATGAAAGATATGGGAGTAACCCACAAGAAAACAAAAGGAGACCAAATTGAAATACATGATATGAAAAGTTAGAAGTGTATGGAAAACTATAAACAAAATAGTACCTGTACCTTTTACATATCTAAATAGATATATATATTGAAGAATGGAGTACACAAACATCGTCCAGATATATATATGTATGTATCAGTAAAGAAATTCAGTCTAAATATGGATATATTGGGATTGTTCTATCATGACAAATAAATAGCAAAAGAATTTAGATGTATATAGCTACATGGAACAATTTAGATTGGCATACAAAGCTTTCCCAATGGAATTACAACTTTCCAGAAATCATGAGAGTCTCCTGTAGGAGTCATACAATATATATATATAACAGATAGCCATGAGTCACTGCACAATTGAAAAAACAAATCTGGCTATAAAGAGACGTATATACATTGCAGTCACTACTAGGATAAGCATTCTAAAGGATGAATAACTCATTATTCTTAAATCATATTAATTAACACTCAACAAATAATGTCATGCGAGGTAGCATGAGAAAATCCATAAATTAATAATCTGTAGCTTCTTCAAAATTATTATGGAAAAACAAAAATATCAGTTACGAGGAATAAATAATTTCTGTATACAACCAACACAAAAAATTGAGCCCTCTCGGACCAGAGTCTTGTAACAAATACCATGTTCCCATTCCAGAATTTAAAAAAAATCAAAGAGTACTAGCATATGACTGAAAATCATTAATATTCCGTCTCTGACAGAGTCTAGAACTTCAATAGACACTGTTTAAAACCCTAAGAAAGTTAACGATTCTGAATAAGCGAGGCAGAACAATGCAATGAGAGGATAGCTCCCCTTCGCCCATGAGTATACCAACCTGAAACGCCTTGAGCCGCGATAATTAGTGCCAAATGACATGACTTATCTCAGGGCTCGCCAAGAACGAAATTCACATGGCGTCTACCATACCTGTAGACATACATACAGGACAGTGAAAATTCGTCTAGGGAAACTAATAGAAGGAATTCTATTAAGAATGAAAGAAAAATTATACCAAGAAATAAATCATTACCTGACAAAGGAGATCCTCACTCGTTCCAACGGATTCTGCCACCGAAATAGAGGTAGGACGTAAATAAATCGTAAACCAAGAGGTAATAGAGGAAATAGAAAAACATTCCAACTGATAGAATAAGTCAATCGATTCTTACCTAGCCGGATAGAAGACGCGTGAAATCAAACCACCGTCTTTCCAAGGCCAAAGGACAAGTAAGAGTATACCCTATTAAGAAACGCAGGCGTGTTGGCATCACGCATCGTAGATAGTCATCAAATGAAATTGAGAGGGTGGCGAAGAAAAAAAAATATATACAGGAGGAAGAAATCACTAAAAGATATATGGGTAAGAAAATCCAACGCCAGTTCTCTTTGTTAGTAAGCAGATGCAGAGCATGAAAGGGCATAAATAAAACTCAAGTCAATTACTGTCATTTGCATGTATTACAATGCTCAGAATCAATAACAGAGTCAGAAGTTATCACACACGAAGCTTACAATATTTTACCTACATTGTGATGCGTTGACGGAGTAATAATAGCCTGGAGTGTATGAAGTCTTGCGTCTCCAGCACGTAGAGGCTCGGCACCACGAGTAGCGAGAAAAAAAAAACCAAATGAGGGCCGAAAGAACAGTTTCAAAGCTTTAGTGCACGAATTATACCAAAATCCCAATTCGAAACCCTAATGTTACAATGAAATCTCAGTCGTCCAAATGGAAAAAGATCCATGGTGAGTCCACGGATCAAAAGGACGGAAGATGCAATTAAAACATTCGTTCAATATTAAATTTACCAGCTATCAAATGAAGCCACGGCATCTATGCTCGTGTCGTATTGATTGCCTAGGTTCCAAAGTAGTCTGGCGTGGCAATGATCAATGCCAAGTTGGATCCATAATGCACGAACGTGAATGGAATGAAATCCGTTTCCAATCAATAAAACTTAATAGAGAACCTTATACGTGATGACATGGAGACTGTTAGAACGTATCAATTACAACACCAAAATAAACTGACCTTGCAAGGACGCCGTACTTAGAAAATGAAGCTTACACGTCTATCTTTACATACAATTTGACATGCACAACATATGCAATACACATGTGATGACGCTGACTCACACATGGTGAAAATCGTGGCTCCAAGTTCAGTAAATAGCCATACGTTCAATATGTATGTGGATATGAGATCATCAAGTCAACATTCATAAACATTGGGCCTAATACAATGGGGTTATAAGGTTAGGGTATATTGGTTATCATGATTGATGTGAATATATTATTCGAACCCCAAAATAAGCCTAATAGTTAGGTTAGTACCAACGAATGCAATGATATCAATACGAAGGTGAGATATAAGTCGACAAGGATAAATTTTTATGGTAAGTGGGTTAGTGGTGAAAATCCACTAAGCTTATAATACAAGATCCTTTTTATTAATTGGATTTATTAATTTGATTTAATAGAGGGGTATAATTATATACAATAAATCATATTGGGGCAGAAATATGATTTAACCAGGTAGCAATAGGAATTATCATATGATATACCTTGTTGTAATTATTCTCATGTGATATACCTTGTTGTAATTACTCTTGAAATTTAGAATGCCAAAATATATATATATATATATATATATTGAAAGGTATAGGGGAGGCGTGTTGTCATTGTGCTCACTGTTGTTGTGTGTTCTGTATAGATTAAGTTCTGTGAAAAAAAAAAAATACTTTTTTACTGATCTGTGTTTTGTAGTGTACAGTGGTGCGGGAATGGCAGAAGATGACGAAATTTATGTTGATCTACGTGATGAGGAAAATACACCATATCCCAACGCTCCAGTAATGGCTATGTTGAGAAGGTTACAACAAGAATTGGCTGAGATAAGAAGCCAAAATGACAGATTGTCATTAGCCAGTGAGGAGCAGGAAAAGCTCATCAGAGAACTAACTTCGCGGAACAGCCAAGAAGGTGAGGGTTCTGGAAAGAGGAAGACTGATGAGTCTGATGATGATGACGCTGTTAGGCATCAGTATAAACAGAAAAAGGAATTACAGGGGGAATTCCGAAAGATCAAACCTCCCTCCTATGATGGGGAGGAGCAAGATGCTGAAGCCTGGTTGCTGAATATGATTAAGTATTTCCAGGTCTATGAATATGAAAGCAATATGAAGGCTAGATTAGCTGTTTACCAGCGATAAGGTAAGGCTACCTTGTGGTGGGAGGAGACAAAAATGGTTCATGCCATTGATGAAAAGAGAGTTACCTGAGAAGACTTCCAGGTTAAGTTCAAAAACCACTATCTAAATGAACGTTACTATGATGATAAAGCCAAGGAATTTCATGAACTTAGACTGGGACAGCTCACTATTGATGAGTTTGTTACTAAGTTTACAAATCTGTTGAGATATGTACCTTACATAAGGGAAGAAAAGGCAAAGGTACAAAGGTTTCTGAACTGTTTGCCTGCTGTATACAAAGAGAAGATCGAGTTTGATAACCCAAAAACAATGGACGAAGCTGTTAGAAAAGCTAGATTGTGCTACCAGCAGTTTATAGGAAAGGCTGAGCAGGGAAAAGGCTGGCTAAACAAGGGTGAGTTCAAAGGAAAGAAACAGAAACCAGTGTATCTGAAGAACTTTGGCAGGGACCACCAGAGGAAAAAGTTTAATAAAACCAAAGAAAGTCAAACTGCTCAGTCCCAAGTGGCTTCAAAACAAATAGATGGAGACAATAAGAAAGAGAGCATAGTGAAAATGAGAGAACCTTTGAAATGTTGGGGATGTGGAGAACCCCATCTGTTGAGGGATTGTCCCCATCGAAACATTCAGATGATTATGAGAGATCGAGAAGCTACCACAGTAAATGACATAGCCAGAAATATACCCACCATCAGTGCAGCCTTGGAAAATCGACAAGAAGAACATCGAGCTACCATGGTTGAAATGGACGGTAAGATTTTTGACCAATCTGTTACAGTTTTGATTGATCTGGGTGCTTCTTTGAGTTACATTAGTCCAAAAATTGTAGAAAAATGTAATCTTAAAACTGAAAAATTTCAGTAGTCATGGTTGGTTTAGCTGGCCACTGGAACCAAGAGGAAGGTAGCACATAAATTGCCCCGAACAACAATTAAATTAAATGATTTTCAAACAGAAGTAAATTTGAACATTCTGCCCTTAGGTTCATATGACATGCTGATAGGAATGGACTGGCTGGAAAAGAAAAAGGCCATGATGAACTATTGGGACAAGACCCTACATTGTGTAGATGAAGAGGGGAAACCTTTTATTCTCAAGGGAAAACCAAAACCTATCTCTGTAAGACAAATATCAGCACTGCAATTAAAACGAACAGCTAGAAAAGGATACCAAGTTTATGCAGTACATGTGGAAGAAACAGAACAGAAAACTGAAGGAAATCTGTTGGATGCTTTACCAGTAGTAAGAGAGTTTAAGGAAGTCTTTCCAGATGAGATTCCTCATCTTCCCCCCAAAAGAGAGATTTACTTTTCAATCGATCTGGTGCCAGGAGCAACACCTGTTTCCCGCGCCCCTTATCGAATGAGTCCCCTCGAACTCATGGAATTGAAAATGCAATTACAGGAATTGCTGGATAAGGGCTATATCCGACCGAGTGTGTCTCCTTGGGGAGCACCGGTCCTATTTGTGAAAAAGAATGATGGAACCTTTAGGATGTGCATTGATTATCGTCAACTGAATAAGCTGACCATTAAAAACAGATACCCCTTGCCCAGAATTGATGATATTTTTGACCAAGTGAGAGGAGCTTTGGTATTTTCGAAGATTGACTTAAGGACTGGTTATCACCAGCTCAGAATCAAACAGGAAGACATCAGCAAAACAGCCTTTCGAACCAGGTATGGTCACTACGAATTTGTAGTCTTACCTTTTGGTTTGACAAATGCCCCTGCCACATTTATGTGCCTAATGAACAGTGTGTTAAATAAGTACTTGGATAAATTTGTACTTGTGTTCATAGATGATATTTTATTCTACTCAAAAAGTGAGGAGGAACATAAAGAACACTTGAGGATAGTATTGCAAACTCTGAAGGAAAACCAGTTATATGCAAAGTTCAGCAAATGTGAATTCTATAAAGATAAGATCCAATACTTGGGTCATATTATTTCTGAACAAGGGCTGGTTTTTGACCCTGAAAAGATAAAATCTATTAAAGAATGGCCTGTACCAACTGATGTCTCAGCAGTGAGATCATTCATGGGAATTGCAGGCTATTATCGCAGATTTGTGGAGAGATTTTATACCATAGCACATCCCATAACATCATTACAAAGGAAGGGTGTCAAATTTGAGTGGACTGAAAAATGTCAAAACAGTTTTGACCAATTAAAACTAAAACTTACTACAACCCCTATACTAAAGATTACAGATCCTGATAAAGAATTTGTTGTATGTACCGATGCCTGTAGAGAGGGGTTGGGAGGAGTTCTTTCGCAGGAAAATTCAGTTATTGCATATGAGTCTAGGAAATTGAAGATACATGAATAGAACTATAGCGCCTATGATTTAGAGTTAGCTATTGTTATTCATGCCTTGAAGATGTGGCGACACTATCTCCTTGGAAAAAAATTTACATTGATGACTGATCATATTAGTCTCAAATATTTCTTTTCCCAACCTGATTTGAATGCGAGACAAGCCAGATGGCTTTAATTTCTAAGTGAATTCGATATGGACATAAAACATATCAAGGGGAAAGAAAATGAAATTGCTGATGCATTGAGCAGAAATGCTTACCAAAATATAGATAGCATTGGAAGTAGTGGCCAAGTTGATGTAGAAGATTTAGTGAGAAAGGCAGCAGAACAATATCCAAATTATGAAACACTATTGGTGAAACTACTAAAGAAGGAGAAGACTGATTACACCCAAAAACAAAAAGGGATGATCTGCTACAAAAATAGATTGTATATCCCCAATGTAGAAACTTTAAAAAGGGAGATTTTAGATGAATATCAAAAACAACCATATGCAGGGCATCCTGGATATCAGAAAATGTTAACAGCTTTGAAAAAGAAGTTGTTTTGGCCAGGAATGAAAAGAGATGTAGCAGAATATTTAGCTAGATGCATGGAGTGTCAACTAGTTAAAGTTGAACATCAGCATCCTGCTGGTCTTCTAAACCCCTTGCCGATTGCAGAATGGAAATGGGACACAGTTTCTATAGATTTTATAACAGGGTTACCCAAAACTAAATACCAACACAATTCAGTGATGGTAGTAGTAGACACTTTAACAAAAGCTGCACACTTCATACCTGTAAAGTCTACTTTTGGGACAGCCCAAGTAGCAGATGTGTTTCTAAAAGAGATAGTAAGATTACATGGGGTCCCAAAGGTGATTGTCTCAGATCGAGATTTTAAGTTCAAAACAGCTTTTTGGAAGGGGCTATTTGGAGGTATGGGCACTAAGTTGAATTTTAGTACTACCTATCACCCTCAGACTGATGGGCAGACAGAGAGAACTAATCAGATTTTAGAGGATATGCTGAGAATGTATGTGATGGATAGGCCATCAAAATGGGAAGACTACTTGCATTTAGCTGAATTTGCCTAAAATAAAAGCTACCAATCCTCCATCAAGATGAGTCTGTTTGAGGCACTGTATGGAAGAAAATGTCGTACTCCTTTGAGCTGGAGCCAGCCAGAAGATAAACTAATGTTGGGACCAGATGCTTTACAAGAGATGGAAAGAATTGTTAAACAGATACAAAGAAACATCAAGACAGCACAAGATCGCCAGAAAAACTATGCTGATAAGAAAAGAGTGCACCGAGAATTTAAAGTGGGAGAGCATGTGTACTTGCGTATTAAACCCAAAAATAGCACACTTTATGCTGGAAGTTGTGCAAAACTAGCTCCTAGATATTGTGGTCCTTTTGAAGTATTAGAAATGGTGGGACCAATGGCTTACAAGCTGGCCTTACCACCTCATGTTAGAGTTCATGATGTGTTTCATGTTTCATTATTAAAAAGATATATACATGATGCTTCTCACATAGTGGATTGGAATGTGGTACAGGTGGAACCAGAAGGGGAGTTTCTGCCAGAACTGTTTCAAATATTGGAGCGGGAAGAAATTGAATTGAGGAATCGAACGGTAGCAAGAGTAAAGGTGCAGTGGAAGCACTTTATTGCTGAAGAAGCTACCTGGGAAAGAGAAGCTGAAATGATGGAAAGATATCCATTTTTGTTTGAAAAATGAACTCTATTAGTTAAATAACAACACCGAGGACGGTGTTTGCTTTCAGAGGGGGAATATGTAACACCCCTAGTTTATGTGTTGGAAATTCAAAACTAGACATTTGAACTTTAATCCTAAGGGGAGTGGACCCCAAAGGACAAGTATTTTGTGGATGTAATTAAATATTTAATTTGAGAAAATGAATAAAATGACTTTGTGCAGATTGAACAAAATGAGAATTATGAGATCACTTGCTAAATCCATGAGGATGGATAAATGAAAATACTTTCCCCACAATCTTTCAAGAAAATCCTTGAAAGAATTTCTAAATTAGATTTTGAGGAAAATCTAGTTTCCCCAATGATGTGGAGAGTAGTTGGGAAGAGGTAAAAAGCTGGGAAAAGCATAAAGCAGCTTTAAAAATTCCCTAAAATGGGAAGCCTAGGAAAACAGGAAGAAAAACATCCTGATATTCTGGACGCAGAATTAGAAACAGGCTTTGGGGAACAACAACTTAAATAAGCTGCTCCTAAACAGATTAGAGGTTGATATGTTCTTGGAAGGATCTCAGCTCGGGGGTGAATTCTAGAGATAGACGAATTCAAAGGTTGGGAGGACTGGTCAATTACCAAAGTGGTATGCTTACAGAAATTAAGAATAGTTGAATATTTAATTGTGATGGAACCAACTAGAGTTATTTATATTTGTTTTTCTGAATTTTGAATATTGTTCCATACATTTACAGAGTTAAGAAAGGAATTAACCTTCTCATTTCTGCATAGTTGTAGGAACTAGAAAAATGAGGAGAAATCCTCCAAAACCTTTAAACCAACCTTTAAGTTTAAATCTGGAGATTTATAGTACCTCATAATTCACAAATTTGTAACTTTAATCTGCTTCTGTGGGAAATGGAATACATTTAGTCCACACTGTAAGGAAATTTCTAAACCTATAGACAGTGAGAAAGTAAATGTATAGAGGACATAAGTATTCATTTAATTAATTACTAAGTGAAGAGCAAAGTCTTATAAAAAAAAAAAATTCAACAGCTATGCATTTCAACATTTAAAATATTTGCTATTTCCTGTAATAAGGATTGAATGGTAGAGAAGGAAATTTTAGTATTGCATATCTATCTTAAATAGCAAGGAGATGAAACAAAACATGGCCCGCATCTTTAGAAAGAACTAGGAATGGAGAGTTATGTATGAAAGATATGGGAGTAACCCACAAGAAAACAAAAGGAGACCAAATTGAAATACATGATATGAAAAGTTAGAAGTGTATGGAAAAATATAAACAAAATAGTACCTGTACCTTTTACATATCTAAATAGATATAGATATTGAAGAATGGAGTACACAAACATCGTCCATATATATATATATATATATATATATATATATATATATATATATATATATATATATATATATATATATATATGTATGTATGTATCAGTAAAGAAATTCAGTCTAAATATGGATATATTGGGACTGTTCTATCATGACAAAGCTTTCCCAATGGAATTACAACTTTCCAGAAATCATGAGAGTCTCCTGTAGGAGTCATACAATATATATATATATATATATATAACAGATAGCCATGAGTCACTGCACAATTGAAAAACCAAATCTGGCTATAAAGAGACGTATATACATTGCAGTCACTACTAGGATAAGCATTCTAAAGGATGAATAACTCATTATTCTTAAATCATATTAATTAACACTCAACAAATAATGTCATGCGAGGTAGCATGAGAAAATCCATAAATTAGTAATATGTAGCTTCTTCGAAATTATTATGGAAAAACAAAAATATCAGTTACGAGGAATAAATACTTTCTGTATACAACCAACACAAAAAACTGAGCCCTCTCGGACCAGAGTCTTGTAACAAAGACCATGTTCCCATTCCAGAATTTTAAACAAATCAAAGAGTACTAGCATACGACTGAAAATCATTAATATTTCGTCTCTGACAGATTCTAGAACTTCAATAGACATTGTTTAAAACCCTAAGAAAGTTAAAGATTCTGAATAAGCGAGGCGGAACAATGCAATGAGAGGATAGCTCCCCTTCTCCCATGAGTATACCAACCTGAAACGCCAAGAGCCACGATAATTAGTGCCAAATGACATGACTTATCTCAGGGCTCGCCAAGAACGAAATTCGCATGGCGTCTACCATACCTGTAGACATACATACAAGACAGTGAAAATTCGTCTAGGGAAACTAATAAAAGGAATTCTATTAAGAATGAAAGAAAAATTATACCAAGAAATAAATCATTACCTGACAAAGGAGATCCTCACTCGTTCCAACGGATTCTGCCACCGAAATAGAGGTAGGACGTAAATAAATCGAATACCAGAAGGAAATAGAGGAAGTAGAAAAACATCTCTACTGATAGAAAAATCCAATCGATTCTTACCTAGCCGGATAGAAGACGCGTGAAATCAAGCCACCGTCTCTCCAAGGCTAAAAGACAAGTAGGATTATACCCTCTTCAGAAACGCAGGCGTGTTGGCATCACGCATCGTTAGCCAGTCATCAAATGGAATCGTGAGGGTGGCGAAGAAAACAAATTATATACAAGAGGAAAAAAATTACTAAAGGTATATGGGTAAGAAAATCCCATGCCATTCTCTATGTTAGTAAGCAGACACAGAACATGAAAGGGCGTAAATACAACTCAGGAAAATTACTTCCATTTGCATGTATTACAATGCTCATAAATCAATAACAGAGTCCAAAGTTAACACACCTAAAGCTTACAAGAATTTACCTGCAATGTGCGGTGTTGACGGAGTAATACAAGCCTGGAGTGTATGAAGTCTTGCTCCTCCAACACGCAGAGGCTCGGCACCACCATTAACGAGGAAAAACCCAAACGAAGGCCGAAAAAATAGTTGGAAAACTTCAGTGCACAAGATATACCAAAATCCAAATTTGAAACCCTAATGGTACCATTGAAATCTCAGTCGTCCAGATGGCAAAAGATCCATGGTGAGTCCACGGATGGAAAGGACGAGAGGTGCAATTAAACTGGTCATTTGACATTAAGTTTACTAGCTATCATGCAATCAAATGAAGCCCGTCATAATTAAGTGTAAAATGTTGATTGCCTAGGTTCAGTGATGCAAAGCGTGGAAGTAATCAATGCCAAGTGTGGATCTTAAAGCCTGACGTGAATGGAATGAACATCGTTTCCAATCAATAAAACTTAATAGAGAACCTTATACGTGATGACATGGAGACTGGTAGAACGTATCAATTACAACACCAAAATAAACCGACCTTGCAAGGACGCCGTACTTATAAAATGAAGCTTACACGTCTATATTTATTTACAATTCGACGTGCACAACATATGCAATACACATGTGATGATGCTGACTCACACATGGTGAAAATTGTGGCTCCAAGTTCAGTAAATAGCCATACGTTCAATATGTATGTGGATATGAGATCATCAAGTCAACATTCATAAACATTGGGCCTAATACAATGGGGTTATAAGGTTAGGGTATATTGGTTATCATGATTGATGTGAATATATTATTCGAACCCCAAAATAAGCCTAATAGTTAGGTTAATACCAACGAATGCAATGATATCAATACGAAGGTGAGATATAAGTCAACAAGGATAACTTTTTATGGTAAGTGGGTTAGTGGTGAAAATACACTAAGCAAATAATACAAGATCCTTTTTATTAATTGGATTTATTAATTTGATTTAATAGAGGGGTATAATTATATACAATAAATCATATTGGGGCAGAAATATGATTTAACTAGGTAGCAATAGGAATTATCATATGATATACCTTGTTGTAATTATTCTTGAGATTTAGAATGCCAGAAATTTTTTTTTTGAAAGGTATATGGGAGGTGTGACAGGTGGGGCCCCAAGTGGAATAGGTGGGTGGCCACCAATATCCACCTGGATCATTATTCTAGGTTTCTTGAAGAAATTTTCCTTGATGAGCCTATTGTAAATAGGGACATTCTTAATGGCCTGGAGAAGAAGTATCTTTACACACAAATTTTTCAGTTCTCCCAGAAGTTCATTCTTCTTTGGGGTGTGTTGACTGGAAAGGATCAAGTGCTCGAGAAAATGAGGTTGTTGGATCTGAGTGTTACTTTCTTCCTTCTCCTCCTCAACCTCTATAGGTGGAGATGGAGGGTGGTTGTCTGGGAGTACACTTCCCAGCCTAGGATTAATCTCTTATATCTCTGTTGAATAAGCTGGATAGGATGTCTCTCCACTATAAACCTATTGTGCTTGTCTATTTTTTGGGTTCAGATTGGGTTGTGCAGGCATCTGAGGCAACTTGGGTGGATCAGAATGAGTAAGTTGAGGTTGAGGTTGGCATGGAGGCATTATAGCAGGTTTTTAATTATTTTGAGGCCTCCAACCTTGGGATAGATTGTTCCACTGAGGTTGTTGAGGAACATACTGCTGAAATGGGTTGTTCACGGGCTGAGGATGATATAGAGGGTTGTAATTCCAAGCAGGAGGTGTAGGCTAGGATGGAGGAGTGGGTGTGTACCAAGCTTTCATGGGTGCATTCTTATTATTGTGATAGTAAGAGTAAGATGTACCTTGCGTACCCTATTGATATGACCTAGGGCCTTGAGGCCTTCTCTGGTTGATGAAACAGAGTTACTCTGGTCCTACTTCCCCACGTTGATATAAAGCTTTGATTCCAGGTAAGGAGGGACACTTGTCTTTGGCATGATTTTCCTCACAGACTAAGAAAACATCTATGAAATTTAGTGGACATTCATTTATAGGGTGTTTTCTGGTACATCTAGGGAAAAATATAGCCAAGGCTCTTTCTGCTTCCTCTTGCTTCCTTTTGACCTGCATTGTGTCCATTTGCAAAGCAAAGGTGTGTAGCATGTCACTCTTGAAGTCCTCCGACATATTTCCAATCTCATTTTTGATGGAGGTGGAAGAGGAAGGGGTATTGGTTGTACTTTGGCCAGCTATGCCTTTCTTCCTAGCTACCCTAGAATGATTCCTGAAGATAGTTTTGATTGTTTCATAAGGCAGTTGGTAGATATCTCCTCCTGATAACATATTGAGGGTTTCTATGACCTCCACCCTGATCCCTCGTAGAAGTACTAGTTTAAGGGATCCAGGATCAAGAGTACATTTGGCTCTTTTATAGTTTAACCGAAACCTCTCTTCATAGTCTTCTAGGGATTCATCGGGCCCTAAAGTCGTCCTGAATATCTCATCCTTAGTTTCTTTGGGCATACAATAGTCCCTTTACTTGTTGTTGAAGGCTTCTTGCATTTGTGCCCAGGTAGACACATGAACCAGCACAAGGTTGCATCCTTAAGGGTAGATGGGAATAGCTTCAGTTTCTGATCATCTGAGGCATAGTCATAAGTCCTATAGACAACAACAAATTAAAACATGAATGTGTCAGGATCTTACGAGGTAAGTCCATGAAAGTGTGGAAGGGTTAAGGGGCTAATGTTTTTCATTTTAGTTCCCCCATATTCCTCTCTAATGGGAAAGGATCCTTGGACTTCAGTGTCAGCCATGGTTTAGATAAGTGAAGTAGGTTCCTCAGGTGAAACAAGATCTTCTTCTTCTCCAATACGTTCTTCAAAATTTCCAGAAGGCTCACCTATGGTGTGTTCAACTTCACAACCATTGAAGAAGAGTGAAGGGTGACTATGTGGTGATGTGGGGGTTCTAGGTAAAACGATTCCTTGAGTATCCCTACTCCAACGAGGCATGAAAGTCAGATTTTTTTTTTTTCAATATTTTTGAAACAAAAAGGAAAGCATAAAAGAATGCTAAAACAAAATCAAAGCATCTACTAGACACCTCCCTGGAAACAACGCCAAAAATTGGTGAGCCCTGGCATTGCACCAAGGATTATGAAACTCCCAGAGGCTGCCCTACTTTACTTTATCAACTTGGGTTTCATACAAACTTGGAGGTAACAATGCTATATACACAGTAGATGCATTCTACTCATGTCATCCTCTTCAAAGATTTACAAAAGGGTGCTACTTCTAGGGTTTCTAGATGAAGTTTGTCACACTTTTGAATTTAGGACTAGGGCTACAAATGATGCAAAGCCATGGCACTATCAGCAAGTACATAACTACACTACAGAAATCAAGTACATCTAACTACTATGCAATGAAATAAATATACACATTAAGCTATGATAAGAAATGAAAGCAAACTAGGCATCTTGCATGAAGTAAATTGTTGAATTGAAATTGCATAGAGGAAACAAACCTAATCAAACTTTGCTAGGCCAAATGTATAAACACACTCTACTCACTCTATGCTCTATCTATCATGATTTTAGTCATGCAATTAATCATTACCTAACTATGCTTGTAAATGTATTGTTTTGCTGCTAGGAGAAGAAAGCGCTAAGGTGGCTTATGGAAGGCTTGAACACATGGGTACAAGGTTGAAGGTGTATGGGTGGTTTTGGCAGGTCTAGAGGATGTGGATGGTGATTTTTGGGCTTAAGGAGGGTCCCACGAGTGTTTCTTAAAGTGTCACTATAGGTTTCCTGTAGTGCTACACGAAAGTCTTGAATTGCTACAAGAAACAGTTTGAGGGAAATTTCAAGCCAAAAATGGGTGTGAAAAGGGTAGGGAAGGTGGAGTGAAGGTTTTTTTAGATGAGTGGAAGGCGGCCCACCCCTTGGCCAAGCTCAGAATCTCTTGGGAGGCTTGTCTTACACTCTTGGGGTTTGCTCATGGTGTAGGGATGAAAATATGAAAACAAGGTTGATGGCAATTTTGATGAACATGGGGTTGATGAAGGGTGAGGGATGAAGCTAAAGGTGCTGGTGAATTTATCCTTGGCTGTGCTGCCTGAACATGCAAGAAAACTACATGTTCATGCAATAAAGATGGACAAATTCATGTTAAATATAATGGAAAAGATGACTTGAATTTGGAAATAAAATCTACTTTAACCTACAAACAAAGATCTAACACAACATTCTAAACATATCCATGGTACTACAACAACCTAATTTATCTATTCCAAGAAATCATAAACTAAAAATCAATTTTGGCCTATGAAAGAGATGAGAGAGGGAGGCTTGGCTCATATCTTTCTGAATTTATAACCTATTCTACCAACATGTAAGCAAGCTAAATCTGCAGCAAAATACAAATTGAAGCAAACTAAAAATAATGAATGACAATGCAAGCAACTAGCTAAATAATCATAAGAAAAACTAGCTAAAATGACATGAAAGTAAATAATTATTACACAAGAGATACTAATTCACATGGATTGGGCCCTAACCCACAAGCCTAGCCCTCTGAAACTGGATCAGTGAAGCACAATCTGAATACTTATTTTATTGCAAAAGATAGTCTCATTACATCAACTTGAAAGTCTCAAAAACTTATTACAAGAGCAAAGAGCCTAATGGATTTCTCCAAAGTTCGAATTCTAATGAGATCTTGCTCAGCCCTATTTAACCTAAAGGGTAGATACCAACAGCTCCCTAAAAAGTAGGTGATGAGTCCACTTGACTGCAAGTGAAGTGTAGCTTTGGTGCACTTGATCTTGAGTTTTCTTGGCTGCCTTTGATTTCAAGTTGTTGGAGGGAATCTCAAAAATCCCTTGGCTACCTTTGGGAGTTAAGGAGGGTGGAAAATCCTCCTAGAATCTCTCCTTGTTGTCTACTCTGAGTCTTAATGGAAAAATCTTCACCAAAAATGAAATATCTTCATGATTTTCCTGCATTTAACTCATGTTAGGTACTCAAAGTACGATAAGCCTCAATCACCATCTACACTAGCATCATAAGACCACAATATAATTAAAATGCAAGAAAAAAATACTTGATAAGGAAAAAAGGTGGCCATTAACCCCTCCAAATGTCCCTAATGATGGAGCTCATCAAGATCTGCCCCTTATACATGGCCCTCACCCTGGTTCCATAGGCCTTAGATGAGCATTTTGTTATCACCAAAATGAGGTTGATTGGGCTGCTCAACAACCAATTCAGTGTAATTGTTTCAAACCACTTAGGGTTGGAAGTTATCCCTTCCAACCAGAGAGGGCTCTCTCAAGAAAATGTATGATATTCAATCATGAAGCTTAAAAAATAATATGGCTAACTCTCATATGTCTTTTGGATGGTTTTTTGCAGGTGAAGGATGTGATATGGCTACCATTGGGCATGGAGTCAGTATGAAACTCAATTACATAGAAACATCTTTCATGGAAGCTGAGGTTGGTGAAATCTTATAAAAAATAACTTGGATAGAAAATAAGATAATAAATGAAGTTGGAGCACAATTATCTATGAATTCCAAGTGATTATGCATAAAGCAAGTTGAATTGACATTGAAAAGGTAAATGAGACAAACACATAAGAGCCCATAAAGAATCTCAGGTTTCCAAAAGGTTTTATGCAACTGTATATTGCTGAATAGAAAATATTACAATAGTAGCATAATTCATAACATCGATCAACCCCCTATAACTCCGAAAACCCCATATTTATAGAGTTAAACTCCTTTTACATGAATTTTTCCACCTCATCTAGACCCTCGAAACTGCTAAAGATATCTAATCCAAAAAGGAATTGATTACATGGAGAGAAAATAGAGATAACTATGTTTATAAGGAGTTTGAAACCTAAAAGAACTCTAACACCATTAACTTCATTAACTGAATTTAAATAACCCATACATGATGATGCTTATCGAATCAAACATCTTTGCCTAAGGTGGCAATGACCATAACCAAGTGATGAATTGCCATACTAGAATCTAGGTTCTCATGCTTAGAATTTTAGGATGTGATGTTGTGTTTGATAATGTGGAAAAAATGGTGAGCTAGCAGCCATGTCACATTCTTGCTGAGTGGCCTTCACAACAGGTTTCTTCACTAATAGATTTCAACCTCTCCTGATGACTCATCTGCTCCCAATAAACATTAAGTGCTACAAAAACATCAAAATTTCCCCTCGCTGTAAAAACATAGCATTTTAAGGAAAATCCATAGCGTAGTGTTTATATCGCTTTCCATTTAGCACTTTCTGCACCCTTTTTTACTTTACTTCTTATTGGAGGGTCTTCACTAGACAAAATGAGGTAAATAAATGTTGTTACCCACCTCTTTTATGATATATTTTGGAAATTATACCTCAAAATATTCTTCAGCGAGTTGGTAGCAAAAACTCAGCTTTAAGCCTGGAGTACACTACGAACTTTCGTGACTTTTTCATAATTTAACGTTTTCACTCTTTACCTCCAAAAACCTATCCAGAGCTATGTTGATTGATTAGATGGAACTTCCTAAGACAACATTGGCTCAAAAAAATGTCTTACCCTCTTTCAAGGAGCAATAGGGTCATCCACAACTACCATTTTCAAACCCCTTTTCTTCAATTCTATCTTCACCATCTCCATTTGAATTTCTAACTCTTTGACTTGGTTTTGTAGCTTTCTCCTCTCTACCTGCAACCACATGTTTCTCCTCATGGTATGCTTCATCATCCTGTGCAGTGGTAGTGTTCTTCTCAGCATCTTCCTTGACCTTTCTTCCACTTAATCATAAAAATCAATTTGTTTGTTGACTTCCTTCTTGAAATCTATGAGCTCCTTCCTTTCTTGTTTAAAATATTCCAACTCTAGTTTAGCTTCTAAAACTTCTTCTTTGGTTTCCTTAAGTTGTTCTCTTAGAAGCTCCACTTCACACTTTTCTTGGACCTTTTCTTTGCCTTTATTTTTCTTGATGATTTCTGCTTCCGCTGGGGATAACTCTATGATTTCTTCCCTTATTGGTTGCTTCTTCTTTTCTGTCTCTTTATGGAACTTATCAGACTTGCCTCCTTTTGATAGTTGTGACCTAGTGAATGGTTTCCTAGGCTTAAAGACAAAACCTGAATCCTCACTGGAAAAATCAAGTTTCTTTGTTGTAAGACCCTTATTCTTCATTTTTTTTCCTTTAACCTCTACAGGCTTTACAATAGGGTTTCCTCAATATCAATTGTTTGCAGGATGTCTTCAAGTTTTCCTTTCCTCTCTGTTTGACTCCTGGTAATTCTCTTCTGATCCCTTGTATTAATCTTGAGTTTTTTGTTGGTAGGTGTTTTTTGAGGTACCACTGTCTCCTGAAACTGATCAATCTCTACCTCCATTGGCTTTACTATAGGTTTCACCTCTACCTCAGGTTCAACCTCTGCTTCAGCTAGTGGTTATTTTTCCTTCTTGGGAGTGTTTTTCTTTGACTTGGGTGTCTTTCTTGGAGTAATAACATCTACATCATAGCCACTCAAAAACAAAAAAGTAGTTGAATCCCTATTCAATTTCTTCGATTCTTCTATAACTAACAATTTGATTAAGCCATGATGAAATATGGATGTATCACTTCTCTTAGTTTTGGCTTGTACCTAGTCAGCCATCTTGCCTAAACTTCTAAACAGAAAGAATGGAATATCAATAAGTTGTTTACCTGTGAAATGAGGTAAGAGTCTAAAATTATATTGGTAGATCGGATCAGCATAAGCAACTTTGAGTAGTTATCCTTGAGGCAACTCATGGGTATGCCTAAGGTCATGTCAACTCCTATATGCTCCTACTTCAGAAATTCATCATAGTTTTGAAGTTTGAATTTGGTTGCCTTGAACCATTCTTCTCCAGACCTTGGAATTGCATTTTCTTTTGCAATGGTCTCGGGAGAAATAGTAAAACTTAAGATGCCCACCTTTCAATTTTTGCCAACAAATTTGAAAGCAAAATCCTTGGACACCTGAGCATGATATCCCTGCAGTTTTTGGAAAAATATCATACATCCAGTATTTGTGAAATCCTGTGCAAATATTGGGTCTTCCACAACCAGCTTCATGTCCATGGGCTCGTATCTGACTACAGAGCCTCCTTTGTTGGGATTTTTATGTGAAGCCATGCCCTCCAATACAACACTGACCTGCTTCAAGATTTTTACACCTGCAAAAACTATCTAAGACAACAAGCAGCTTGTTTGACAGAGGTAAGAGCTAACCTTAGAAAAAAACTAGACAAGAAATAAAAGTGAAGATTGTTGGCACAAGATCAAGTAGCTTACAAGGATGAAAGGTAATTTTTTTTTTTCGAATGAGGTAAGGCTAAATTAGGAAAGAACTATGGGAGGGAAAACATAATGATGGAGGTGTGATGATTACCAAGCATGCAATATGACAAATGATGACTCATAACAGTTATGTACCATGATGATAAACTGGGCTTTGACCACTGAAATGATGACAGTATATCGATCACCTCACCGTTAGCAGAAAAACCTGAGTTCGTAGCGATTTCAGTTAGTGGGCTGGCAGATTCGCTATGGAATTGTCAGGTGAGTCTGTAGCGAAAACATGCTATTTTACACAGAAAACGCTGTAGACTTAGGAAAAAAGTGCCAAGTGTCAAAAAGTGACTCTATTAACCCATGCATTCATATTTTTTATAATTTTACTTTGACAAGACCTTAATCACATGACCAATTACCATTTAGACCTTTTAAAACTATATACAGAACATGAAATTTCATCAATTTCATGACTTTATTTGACCCTAGCAACCTAACCTGACTCAAAAAGACACACGTAAACCAACCTAATTGTTATTAAGGATAACACATCCTTTGTCATACAGGAACCCATAATTGTCCCAACCCCTGGCGGGTAATGAACCACCCTACCTTAAATGGGTAATCACTGCTACATCTGGCACATCATACTCTTATCCTTGAGCCCTGAGCAGTTAATCAAAGAAAATTCATAAAATGAAAAAGGCATATAAAGAAGGGTAGAAAAATCAGGAACAAGACACCTCATGTACCATGATTTCTCCCTCCCATACATTATATAACTTGGTGTGGGCTTCCCCTTATCTATCTTCCCCTGTGCCCCGATATGCGGCCCATGATTTCCCCTCTCATTCCCTACTCCATTTCACTTATTTATCACTTGCCACCCCCATTAAAAGGATGTACCTTGGACCTACTACCCCTTTAAGGGTTGAAACCACTAAATAAGGTACATGGCTAACACCCTTTGGAGTATGGAGGCACTAGCACATGCCAAATCCCTCTACAGAAGGGCATGCCAATGTGAAGTGTCCAGTTTGTTATCCATGGTTTGTAAGCTCTTTTACACGATTATTCTAATGATTGGTTGTACTAGAATCCTAGGGGACGCATTGGATCTTATGCACAATTTCAGGTGGTTTCATTTTGGGTTTGGTCTCCCTATACGGGATCCTAACCCTCAGAGAGATACATTGGCACACATAGGGTGTGAATAGAGAGCCATGGGCCTCCACTACAGTAGATAGCACTCCACGGATCCTTATCGATGTTTAGAGACTACTAGCGATCCAATTTTGGGATGATGGTGATGTGCTTGGTACAATATGCCCAACAGGCCCCACAGGAGCCCCTCACATTTGACAAGTGTCCCAGGACTTGTACAATTCCATTGCAGTGTTCATTCCACCACTCAAAACCTTGTAGAGGATCTACAGGCATCTCTTCTTCATATGGATACCCATGAGGTCATTTGTGTGCCCCCACAACCATTAGGAGCACCACAAGTCTACTACTTGGAGAACATGGGACCACCCCACTGTCCATCATATTCCAAGGAGTTTATTCCTCATTATGTAACTTTAGGATATTATTAGGCCTTTGAAGGGCCCCATGAGGCTTATTTTTCCATTTATGAGCTAGTTTGGTGGGCTTGTCACCAATAAGGGTTTTATTTGCACATTATTTTATCATTCGGGGTTAATGTAGGCCCATGGGATAATTTGAACTCCTTAGGAGGGTATATATTGATGTTAGATACATTCATTTGTATCATCACTTTACTTGGGATCTCTCTATCCTTAGAGAATTTCGCATTTCTTCTTGGAGGATTATTTGGATAAATGAATGAATTTGTATGTATGGATTTGGGCCATTTTTATCTTGGAGCTTCGTTTTTTTGAAAATATGAAGTTGGTTGGATATAATTCTAACACTGTAAGTAAATTTTAATGATATATTCTTGTTGTTTCATATTTTTGACCTTCGTTATAATTAGGCCTAGTTGCTGCATCATTAGAATGTGGAATTGAGAGTTTATTTAGCTTGTTTAATTTATGTGCCATTGTTAGATGAATGAAATGTCCTAGAGATTATTTTATATCTGTAATCTTGCACTATTTTCATGAAGTATAAATGCTTGAAGGTCACTTTTCTTCTTTTTCCCTTAACATTGGACGAAATTGACTTTTTGAGCCTCCTTGATCAAGAAGTCGAGTTCTCAATCATTATTATCCTTGAATCCATATCCCCAAGGGAAATAGGCACTAGTCCCTAAAAATGGTGGTAAATTTCCCCTTATTTTTCACATTTTCCCCTTTTCCCCAAGTCTAGCCCTGATAAGTCACCTAGGGCATCAATTTCCTGAGAATCCACCCCACAGGAAAAATTCGATCTCTTGGAGGATACTGCGCTAGTGGGTCCCCTCCCTCTCCTCTGAATTTGAGGCAATTCCAACAATGGAATCTCTAGGAATCCCAAGCCCTAGATCTAGGACCATTTTTTACCTAGGCATTCCCAAGGCTAGACCCTAGCATGATCAGTTTAACCCTTTGAAGCAAAAAAAAATTTCTGATCCTTTCTCCTCACCTTATCCAGGATAGGAACAACATTGGTTGTTATATTCCATCCCCAAACCTCAGTTGGGTCCACTTAGTTGTGTGTGGTCTCCTTTCTTATAAAACACTAATCATCAATGTTTATTTGGGAAACCAAGTTCATATAGTATTTTATGGATCGGGAAGTACCCTTCAAGTTGTACCCCTCTCCCTTATCCTTACATCCTCTCCCTTAGAAGGCAAGTCCCTTGTTTAAAGAGCAAGCAAGCACCATTTCTTCACCTCCTCCTTGGGATAGGGTTACTGGGATCACTTCATACTTATTCATTGGCATATAATTTATAATTGGCTTCCAAAAAGCATTAGGACTCCTCCCATCGGTAAAATTCTGTAAAGAGCATGGATTCTTATTCATGGTGACAGTGGGCTAAGCCTCCACCGTTGCCCTTATTCTAGCAGTTGCCCCTTAGGTACCCCTTTAGGTCGCCTGCTAGTTTGAATGGTAACATTTCTAGCATTGTTTCCAGGGACATGAGATGTGTGTTTTGTTCCCCTTACGAAATATTGACATATCATTATTGGTGACTCCATTGGAAGAACGAAGCCCTAGTTCTTCATTGAACCTTAAGGTCGATTCTTGTAGGGTGAAGCAAGAATTTTTCTAGGCATATTTA
This sequence comes from Pinus albicaulis, assembly GCA_034641835.2. Classification (NCBI taxonomy): domain Eukaryota; kingdom Viridiplantae; phylum Streptophyta; class Pinopsida; order Pinales; family Pinaceae; genus Pinus; species Pinus albicaulis. The sequence goes on along the minus strand of CM076577.1, from coordinate 616,165,119 downwards.
AATTCACTCTAGCGACTCCTACATACTTTTCATGCATATCTCAAATAGGTTTTCTTTCTTTGATAAATTTCTTGCTTTGGGCATCGCTAGCATTCTGGGCACCCTAATCATGTCGCAAGACAGATGGTATGTGGGGTGCCCGTGTTTGATGGTGATCCACTCTCTCCAATTGACCATGTAGAAATATTTAACGCATATGCTTCAAGAGAGAAGGTGGTTCACCAATATGTCCTTATGTTATTGATCATGAGATCTCTCGGCGGCCATAATTCATGGTTGCATGATCATGAACCTAAGAGTATATCATCTATTCAGGAGTTCATTGATGCCTTTCTTAAACATTATGAAGTATACCCTGAATTAATAATCCAATAGGAAGCCTTCATTGAGCATCATCAAGACATTGGGAATCTAAGTAGTGAGCAGGTAGACGAGTCCTCCATGGGTCCACATGATGAAAAGGATGATTTTTGGAACACATGTTTTTGGATGGATGAAGCTATGGAAGGGGAATTTGAGACTAACCTTACCTTTCTCGAGGATATTACTTCTGATGATACTTATTTTGAGAACCCTGAGGAAAATGATCCCATTATCCCCTTGGAGGGTGACATTGAAGGTTACTTCCACATTGAAAAGGGGAAATGGGAAATTGTTGGTCCTTAATTTGATTATGCTCCCATTTACGACACTGACAAGGGGGGTGAGGATGAGATTAGTTTTCCCTTTCTCTCAAGCACTATTTATGATGACATATACATTGGTACTCCTGGGAAGTGGAATATTTATTTTCCCTTGCATAAAGAGGGGCAGTTGGAAGTGATCACTTTTAATTTTAGGAAAGACCCAATATTTGATGCTAAGGAAATCAATAAGACTCCCACCTCTCCCAAGTATGATTTTATGCTCAAATCACTTGAGGCTTTAGATTATGATGTTAGGGAAGAAAAATATGTTGAATGCAATACTTCATCCTCCCTTTTTCCTATTGTTCATCATCTTGAGTCTTCATCAAGTGTTTCCCTCGCCTCCTGTCACATGATCTCAAGTGGCAGTGAGCCATTTCCCCCTTCCAAGCATGGTGTCAAGGATGAGCCCCTCCTTGACTACACTTTATCTCCTTGGGCACACCCTCAGGATCATGATCAACCTATATTCTCCCCTTTTCGCTGTGATCATGATGGGAAAAATATGTGTGTTTATTAGTCTTATCATTAGAATCCCTTTCATACTAATCATAACTCTATGGATGCCATAAAATTTGACATAAATTATAAGGACCATTATGGAAATAATATGCGCGATATTTCCATTCATCAAAATTTTATGAGCCTAATCATTGAAATATTTATATTTTGGTTAGAAGAGAGGATCTCATGGACTAGATTACATCATTTTCTTACCTCTTCTCACACAATCATACCTGTGTGGGCATCCTATTTATTTACCTCCCTCCGGCCTTATCGTCCATGTGATTATTTCCACCTTCGCTTTGACATTTTCTACATGAGTAATCATATAGGCCAGTGTATTTATATTGATTTGATGATATGTTGGTTGCACTCTATTTATGATTACACTTAGTATAAGTTTTGTACCATATGCATGTTAGATTAGGATGCATTGCATGATTATTTTTGCATTAGAAATAACCTCATATGATATTTCTTATGATAGATTAGTTGCATTTAGATTAAAAATTACATATTTTGTTACTCGTTGGTTTTATGGGATGACATTAAGCATGGGTGATCATTAGACACAGTGAAAAACATGTTGCGTCATGGCTTTGATCTTTGACATGTGCAGATAATAGTTCTACGATGACCAATATATTGTTGGAGTTCTCGTGACCTCTTGTTCGAGTAGCCTTGCCCACTTCTTCGAGAGATCACACCCAATTGGAGCTAGATGTTAACCACCACTTCGTGGGTGATATCCCTAGGACAATTTTTCTCCATATTGGACCTCAACCAGCATCCAACAACCCCTTACATCATCCTACTATATTTTTGTGCCATTTCTCTACCACACAAGCCATCCATGCGATCCCTCACCCAACTGTATTGATCGTATGTTTGAAGGTGGGACTCCAGAATCTAAAGGTATTTCTGTCATTTGGTAATTGAGTATTGGGTTTACTTATCATGGATACTTATGGGCATGAATTGATGGGGAGATTTGTGAAAAAGAGTGGGCTTAGTTTTGCTCTTGTCCCCTTGATCTCTTTTGGGTTTTACCCTTGCATATTAGTCTTGTGGGATCTCATTTATTGACCATTTGGTTTTAGGGTGGTACTACTTGGGAAACGCCAAATTTGGGTGTGTGGTCCCACTCCTTTATCCACATATATTACTCCCCTTCCACTCATTATACACCCATTCATCATTTCTCCCACATGGGTCCACATAGCCCCCATGGGTCCACATAGGGTCAACCTCCTTATACCCTTTCCCCCACCTTGGTTTAGGCCTAAAATGATTCCCCAGAGGTTGAAGCAGCTAAAATAAAAATAAAAATCATAATTGGCCACACTTAATAGGAAATATACCACAAAATCAAAAATATAGTCAGGACAAAAATTAATTAGTGCGTGGGAAAAATCCAATGCATGAACTCTTCCCCTTACCCATAGCCCTCACCCTGGTTCCATAGGCCCTAGATGAGCATCATTTTTCATACAAGAACCCATGATTATCCCAACCCCAAGATGGAAATGAACTGCCCTACCTTAAAGGGGTAATCACTGCTACATATGACGCATCATTCTTTTATCCTTGAGCCCTGAGTAGTTAATCAAATAAAATTCATAAAAGGCAAAAGGAATATAAATAAGAGTGGAAAAATCATGGTCGAGACACCTCATGTACCATGATTTCTCCCTCCTACACATTATATACCCTAGTGTGGGCTTCCCCTTATCTGGCTTCCCCTCTACCCCGATATGTGGCCGAGGATTTCCCCTCTCATTCCCTACTCCCTTTCACTTATTTATCACTTTCTACCCCCATTCAAAGGATGTACCTTGGACCTACTATCCCCTATAAGGGTTGAAACCACTTAATAAGGTACATGGCTAACCCCCTTTGGAGTATGGAGACACTAGCACATGCCAAATCCCTCTACAGAAGGGCATGCCATTGAGAAGTGTCCACTTTGTTATACATGATTTGTAAGCTCTTTTACACAATTATTCTAATGACTGGTTGTACTAGAAGCCTAGGGGATACATTAGATCTTATACAATATTGCAGGTGGTTTCCATTTGGGTTTGGTCTCCCTATATGAGATCCTAACCCCCAGAGAGATGCATTGGCACAAATAGGGTGTGCGTAGAGATCTATGGGCCTCCATGGCATCAGATAGCACTCCACGGATCCTCATCAATGTTCAGAGACTACTAGCGATCCAATTTTGGGATGATGGTGATGTTCTTGGTACACTATGCCCAGCAGGCCCCACAGGAGCCCCATAGTCTTGGAAAGTGTACCAAAACTAGTACAATGTCAGGTAGCATTCATTCCACCACTTGATCCCTTGTATAGGATCTACATGCATCTCTCATTCATATGGATTCCCATAGGGCCCATTAGGGGAATTTTGAAGTCTAAAATGGGCCTCCTAAGGAAAATGTACAATAAAAATTCACTTTATGAGAACCAATCACATTTTAGGGGATGACATCATCCCTAATGGTTGAGGTGGCATTTCTTGATTTAAAGGTACTTACTTGTCACATTCTTAATGGTGGATAAAAACTCATGGTTAACCATGGTAATTCTCTAAGTACTTTTAAACTCATAAAATAAAGTACTCATAATAAATGTCATTTCACACTTTTTGAATAAAATATTATTATTTTCATTTCATATTTTTTGAAAGAAACAATGCCTATCCTTACACAATCTTCATGTATTTACACACTTTTCAATGAATATTATATTTGTATATTTTTATATATTTATTTTTAAATTATATATTCATCTCATTTTATTTAATATTACAATTTCAAATTAATTATAAGTTAATATCTATACATATATATTATACATATGAAATAAAAATAATAAAAATGCAACATTGTAATTTTAAGATAAATCAAATCTGTAAATAATATTATTATAATATTAATAGCAATACAAATGAATTAAAATTTAAAGAAATACAATTTAGTTTTGTATGATGAAAAATATATATTATTTTTGTATGTTGAAAAAATGTATATTATGTTCAACATAGTTTAAGGCAAAAAAAAATCAAAATTTCAATGTATATAAATCTTATATTATACTTATAAATATAAATTAAATTTATTTCAATACTTGTTTTTCTTTAATTTTAAATACAACCCAATTTATTTCATTTTATTATATTAATATTATATATTAGTATATATAACATTATAAAAAATAATCTAAATGTTATAGAATATATATTATATTCATTTTTATATTATATATTATTTTTCCTTATGTTATAAATCAAATCAAATCAATATGTAATATAAAATTCATACATGAAACACTATATTACATATATTATATTATTTTTATATAGTATATTAATTACATGTTATTATATAATTTAAATAATATAAAATTTTAATTAATAGTATATTATATAATTAAGAATTTATAAATTTATATTTATATTTTATTTTAAGTTATTAAGTACAAAGGACAAATGCATTAATTGTTCAATGATAATGTATTTTTCTTGAAAATTTCATTCTTATTTATAGTCATATCAATACAATTTTTTTATGAATTTTATTTTGGTACAACTTTTAAATTGAATTTAACCATGGTTACACGGCTTTTGGTGCAAAAAGTGAATTGCAAATTCATAAATATTATTTTATTGGTTTAACTATTATTTTATTATTTCCTTAAGAGGCCCATTTTAGACCTCAAAATTCCCCTAATAGGCTCATTTGTGTGCCCCCACACCCACTAGGAGCACCATGGGTCTACTATTTGGAGAACAAGGGGCCACCCCCTTGTCCATCATATTCTGAGGAGTTTATTTCTCATTATGGCACTTTAGGATATTATTAGGCCTTTGAAGGGCCCCACGGCATATACATAGTATTATTTGGCCCCCTGTGAGGCTTATTTTTCTATTTATGAGCTAGTTTGGTGGGCTTGTCACCAATAGGGGTTTTATGTGCACATTATTTTATCATTAGGGGCTAATGTAGGCCCATAGGATAATTCAAACTAATTAGGAGGGTATATATTGATATAGATACATTCATTTGTATCATCACTTGTCTTGGGATCTCTAGAGAATTTCACATTTCTTCGTGGAGGATTATCTTGGATAAATGGATGGATTTTGATGTATGGATTTGGCCCATTTTTATCTCGGAGCATTGTTTTTTGTTGAAATTTGCAACAAGAAATGATGAGATTTGCATCCATAAGCAACATGACAGCACCTACACTAGTGTGGGATCACAGGTCATGTAATGATGGGGCCTAGCGATACATTAGTGTGCAATTCAATTTATTTAATAAATTGGAAATGTGTCTAACTTAATTATCCCTTAATTAAATTGGACAATAAATTGTAATCTTATCTCATAAACACTTCTAATAGTTAACTGAGTGTGATAGACTCAGTTAGCTCAAGAATTTCGAATTGAGGGTGGTTGGTGAGACATGTAGAGTGATTCTATTATTTTTTTAATCCAAGTTGCAGTTAGTGCATTAGTTTAATGCATGAGAAATCAGTTAACTCAATTAAGTGAGTTAAAGTCAGTTTAACTAGTTGTAATTGATTTTTTCACTAGTGAGAGGTCAAGTGAATTAAATCAGATTTAATTCACATGCAGTGATTCGTCAAGTGGCTGATGCTTTACTATTAATAGTTGCATGCATGTCAGTTCTGATGAAAACCTAGTTGAGACATAGGTTAAAGGGAAGTTAACTATTAGTTGTATTTTTACCAAACTACCAAGATGCAGTTAAAAAACCACAGGATTGCCCATGATACTTGCGTAGTTGAGAAAGGCTGAAATTACTAAGGAATAGGGATTTCATTCCTCATGAATTGCGTGAGCAAGGCAAGCTGAAGACATGCTGAGAATTGGCTTAGTGTTGGCCCAATTTTGTCTGAATCAGTATGAGACGATTAGCAGATTGCAGGAGACTCTTATGAGAATAGTGCCTTGTAATTGTTTCATGATTCCTTGGTGAATATACAATAGAATATAGAGGGGTTTTGAGCAACAAGCTTTCCCCAGGAAAACATATGTGTTGTGGTTTGATTTGCTTCTTTCTTTACCTATCGTGATTGGAAATCGTGTTTATTTTCCACAATTGATTTGTATAAGGATTCATTATCTAACTTTAGTACATTGCTTGATCATATTTAATCCATTGATATACATATGTTTGTATAGTTTTTACATGGTATTAGAGTGCAGTAAATCACTATAGTGAAGAATAAATTGAGTTTTTGACTGAATAGAATTCGAATTTGCAAAAGTATTCTTGGTGCAACAGGCAGATCAAGATCGAAATGGCTTTCAATGGCTTGATATTGGAGTATGCACTCAAGGGAAGCTCTAATAATATTGCATGGAAAGATAGAATGGAGGTAGTGTTGGAGGAAAACGGGTTGAAAAAATTCATTGAGAATGATATTCCCAAGCCCACAGCAGCAGACATCGCTCTTCTTGATGCTTGGCAAAAGAAGGTAGCAAGGTCGAGGAGGATATTATTGGAGGGAGTACGAGACCACATTATCTCAAGTCTCCATGGAAAAGCAACTCCATATGCAATGTGGAAGGCTTTGACAGATCTGTTTCAGAGCAGCAGTGATCATACAAAATTTTCAGTGAAGGACAAACTTATGAAAATCAAAATGGAGAAAGGCGACACTATTTCTAAATATTTAACCAAGTTTGTCCAATGTCGAGATGAGCTTGGGAGAATCAGAATTATTGTCATGGATGATGACTTGGTGAGCCTAGCTCTTCTAGGCATTCCCAAGAGTTGGCATAGTTTTCAGGACTCTAACAATGGAGGGAGAAGCTTCTAGATTAGGATTGACTTTGGTCGGATTTGGTGCAAGAATAATTCAGGAGGAATACCAGGGATGGATCTTCATCTAAGATAGATGATGAAGAAAATTGCGCCTTGGATGGTAAGGCGAAGAAGGGGAAGGGGAAGGGAAAGAAATCCTATTCCAAATCTAAGACCGACGAAGACGAAGAAGGAAAGGAGCATGACATGTCTAGAGTGAAGTGTTTTCACTATCACGAGCATGGACATTATTCCACTAATTTTCCACAAAAGAAAAAGAACAAGAAGGCTTCAGGATCTGTAGCTAGTGAGGCTTTGGCCTTGCAAATTGAGTTGGAATTCTCGCTCATTGCATGCATGGTTTCAAGTGCAATGGGATTAGTGTGGTACTTGGATAGTGGTTCATCTTTCTACATGACGGGAGACAAAGAAATTTTCGGTAGCTTGGAGGAGTGTTGAGATTCAACAAGATGATGAAGCTTAGTGAAAATCAGTCACCTTCACTAAGTGGGCTCGCAGGCTATTTTTAGGTGTAAGTCTATTTTTAGACTATGTCTATTTTTAGACATGGTGATCATATTTCAGAAGTTATAGGATGGTATTTTTGGATGGTTGGTCAAGTTGGAAAAATAGATGAAATTTTATTTTTAGAATATTGGGCGAAGTCTATTTATAGATCGTCGATCTAAAAATAGATGTGTTGATTATTATTATCCCTTAATAATAATTAGACTCTAAATATCAAATTATTCTCTTGGAGCACTTTATTTCAGTAAACAAATTTGGAAAATCGGCGGGCTGAAGGAATTACGCAATTCCTAGGGTTTACTGGTGGTTCATGCATGGAGGACTCAGTTAGAACTGAAGTGGAAAAGTTATGACAGAGTTGGAAGAGTAGTTCATGGAGTTGTTATTCAGTTTAACTTAGTTATTGGAGTTAAACTCAGTTGAGCTAGTTGTATCTAGTCTAACTGAATGATACACTAGTGAGAGTGGAGTGAATTAATTAGTTAATTAATTCACAAATAATAAATCACTAATCAACTGAACAAATACAACGGTTAAATACAGTGCATGTCAATTCCAGTGGAGACCCAATGGAGAAGTAGGTGAAAGGGTGAGATGGACTCTCCATTGTGACTATAGTGATGCATTGATTGCATCACACACACATTGGACTTGCCAATTAGTATTGCGCAGTCAAGGCAAGGCCAATTCGAATTCATTCAGGGGTCTTCTTTAGTAGGGATTCCGTAGTGGAGGTAGGCTATCAGGTGGCAAGAAATCAGTGCATCTATTTGCAGATTTCTTCAGGATAGTGTGTGACGATTGTATTGTAATGAGAGCTTGATGTACTAAGCTTTGTATGAGATTGTTACATGATATCCATGATACATAATATATGATATTTGGGGTTTTTAGCTTCAGGCTTTCCCGTTAAACAACTGTGTTATGTGCGATTGTTTTTATTGCTTCATGTGTTTGCAATTGAGTTTAAATTTACGCAAAAGATTAACAATGGAAGGATTATGTATTTAGCAAGAAGATAAATATTGTTAGATCAAGAGAATATGTGATCCAGGTGGATACTTGTGGCCACCCACCTATTCCACTTGGGCCCCCACCATTGTCTCTTTCAGTTTTTCAGTTTCGGCATAACTTACTATTTTTAGCAGTTTTTCGGGTCCTGAACTTCCGGAGCCGTTTTGAGGCCCTAAATGACGTTTTTTGGGCATCGCGTCTTCCAACGAATATCATTATGTTCCAAAATGATATTCATGGTGAAAGTTGTATTCCTCGGATAGAGCTTTCTAATGATGTATCATGAGCGTCAAACGGAGATAGTATGCCAAAGTTACGTCCCTGGGAAGTTGAAACACCAATTTACCCAAACGGGGCCCATAGTTTTGGCGCTTCATCTCCTAGGGTTAGGTTTTTGGGATGTTTAGGGTTCTCCATTGCTTCTCAATAATAAATAGGCCCTCGCGCCTCATTGTAAAGCAGTTCAGAGGCCTGTAGCCGCCACATCTCTTCTCAGAGATAGCTACCAGTGCCCTAGCTAGTTTTATTTCCATTCTGTCTGTAAGCAAATTTCACTTCTTTGATATTAATGAAATGAAGTGTTATTTCCGCTGCATCTCTGTATTTATGGTTATGTGTTTATTCTGTTGCGTTCCTGCATAAATCCGGATCAGTGGTATCAGAGGGGTCTGCTTTTTCTCGATCCTTCTTTGCATGTCCCCAACGAGGTCTGGGTATAAGGAGCTAGGGCTTGATCTGGTGGAACCTTTGCAAGATCAGCCTCGCAAACCTCGACAGACGCCCATGGGGGACGAAAAGAAAGATGAGGGAGCAGGAGATCCTATCAAAATATTGCTCGAGGAGGCCCTCGAAAAACAAAGGAACGCGATGATGGATAACTTTGCTTAGATCCTTCAACGGCTGCCCACCGGCGGCGCATCTGCATCCAGTAGCCACTCTGGAGTTGCGACTCCCTTTAAGGTACAAGTAAATTTTGACATTCCCATATTTGAGGGTAAAATAGACGCAGATGCCGTAGATAGATGGTTGAATCTATTAGAAGGATATTTCTCTGCTCATGACTTTTCAGACCGGGAGAAGATTATTTTTGCACTCCTCAAAGCTACCCCCCATGTTAAGGACTGGTGGGAAACCTACTGTGAGAACAAGGACCAGACAGAACCCTCTTTGTTCTCGGCTGTACCAACTTGGAATTCTTTCCGAGACGCCGTCAAGGAACAGTACTATCCCGTAGGGAGCTATGAGGACAAGTACATACAATGGACCACGCTGCGACAACAAAGGGATCAAGATGTGCACGAGCTGACGAATCTGTTCCATACCCGGCGCACAAAGTTGGGTATCAAAGATTCAGAGAAACATTTGGTGCTAAAGTATCGCAGTTGTCTGCACAGATACATTCAGGAGGAAATGGAGTTCCTCGACATCTCCTCGCTTGGTACGGCATACCGGTATGCTGCCAAGATTGAGCACAAATTCAAACAGAAGAAGCGAGACTTTGGATCTGCGAATCAAAAGCAAGGGAAAGGTGCTTCCAAACCGTAGAACAAAGGATAGAGCCAAGGCATGGCGGCCAAAGACAACCCCTCAAAGCCACAAGAAAAGAATAGCACCGCAAAGCCAAAGAAGGACACGGGAAAGTGGTGTGAGTTCCATAAGAGCTCCACTCACAACACAAGTGAGTGTCGGGCCAAGTAGTCGCTAGTGGCCAAGATGAGGGCTTCTGAGTCAGATGCATGCTTCGACTCCGAATCAGAACCTGAAAAGGGGAATGAAAAAGGGAAACAGATTATTGATGCGGAGCCCAACGCCACTGTTGCCACTACAAAGGTCCAGAAGGAGGAACCGGAAGATCCAGAGGAGGAGGAACGCCTCTTCCACTCCCAGATGTGGGTAAAGGGCTCCCATGTACAGTTAATTGTCGATAATGGGAGCCAAAAGAACCTCATTTCAGCAGACGCCGTGAAGCGGTTGGGCTTGCCGACCACAGCTCACCCACATCCATACACCATCGGGTGGCTTCACCAAGGACGAGATCTCCGCGTCAGCCAGCAGTGCAGCCTTCCCTATAGCATCAAGCCCTTCACGGATGAGGTATTATGTGACGTTGCTCCTATTGATGTTTCTGATGTATTATTAGGACAACCATACTTGTGGAAGCGTCATGCTGTGTATGAGTCTCGACCTCGTGCTGTTATTATTACTTTGGGAAATAAGTTGTACAGGATACCAGAGGTACCACCTCCTACGACTATCTCTTTGGTTACCGCAAAACAATGTAGTAAGCTCATTTCCCAAACCAGGAAATTCGTTTTCCTGATGATCCGCCCCCAGGGCAAGAAGAAGACTGTGGCCACGACCTCCAGACAGGGCCCCTCTGCACGACAACAACAAATGGATAAGGTCGTTGAGGAGTACGGGGACATCTTCACCTCACCCACAGGGGTTCCTCTGCACTGCCAGGTCAAGCACCCGATTGATCTGACCCCAGGTGCGCCACTACCCAATGGACCGATCTATCGACACTCTGTTCTGGAAAATGATGAAATCAAGAGGCAGATTCAGGAGTTGTTGCAGAAAGGTCACATCAGACCAAGTTCATCGCCCTGTGGGAGCCCGATTGTGTTGGTACAGAAGAAGGATGGGACGTGGAGACTCTGTATTGACTATCGGGCGCTGAACAAGATCACTGTCTGAAATAGGTACCCAATCCCACAGATTGATGACCTTCTGGACCAACTCAAAGGCGCAAAATATTTCAGCAAGATTGACCTGAAATCTGGGTATCACCAGGTACCAATTGAACCCTCTGATGTGTGTAAGACTGCCTTCAAAGCCAAGGAAGGCCTTTTTGAATGGCTAGTCATGCCTTTCGGGTTGACGAATGCTCCCGCAACCTTCATGAGGATGATGGACAATATATTGCGTCCATTCACCAACTCATTTGTAGTGGTGTACTTGGCTGACATTCTGATCTTCAGCAAGACTTGGGAAGAGCACCTTCAGCACATCCGAAAATTCCTCCAAACACTACGGCAACACAAGTTGTGTGCCAATTTGGAGAAGTGCATGTTTGGCATGACCCAGGTTCAATATCTGGGATAAATTATTGATGAAATGGGGGTGCATGTGGATCCAGCCAAGATCCAAGTCATTCAGGATTGGCCAGCCCCAACCACTATAACAGAGCTTCGCAGCTTTTTGGGTCTTGCTAATTTCTATCGTAGATTCATGTTGGGATTCTCTCATATCACTTGGACCTTGAGTCAAGTCACCAAGGGAGGAGCGAGAAAAAAATTCTTTTGGTCAAAAACTCAACAGAAGGCGTTCACAGAATTGAAAAATCGCCTCTGTTCTGCCCCAGTGCTCACATTACCAAACTTGCAACAGCCATTTGAGATTGAGATAGATGCCTCTGACTATGCTATTGGGGCAGTTCTTACTCAACAGGGACATCCTGTGGCATATCACAGTGAGACATTGTCTGGGACAGTTCGCAAGTATCCCACCTATGACAAAGAAATGTATTCCATTGTGCAAGCCTGTCGACAATGGAAGCATTACATTTTGGGGAAGGAAACAATCATCCACATAGACCACCGACCCCTGCAGTTCATACAGACACAAGGGAAGTTGCAGAATGATCGCCATCAGAAGTGGTCCACATATCTGCAACAGTTTCATTTGAACATCAAGTACAATAAGGGTAGCACCAATAATGTTGCAGACTGCCTCAGCCGACCACCGATCGTGGTGCTCACCACCGTGCTCAACTCTTGTGGGCACGAGACTTCTGATTGGCCACTTCTCTATGAGAGTGACCCAGAATTCGGCCACACTTACAAGGCACTCTTGGGGGGCACACAAGTTCCAAATTTTCACCTCCAAGATGCACTTTTATGTCACCCGGGACACCTTTGTGTTCCTTCAAGCGAGCGTGCCAAGATGATATGGGAAGCACACTACAGTCGAGTCGCTGGGCATTTCGGGGTCGAGAAAACAGTAGCAATACTACAGAAGTATTTCTATTGGCCGAACCTTCGAAAGGATGTCGAGAAGCACATCAGATCCTGCACTGCTTGTGCCATTGCTAAACCGACCATCAAGAAGCAAGGCCTATATACTCCACTACCTACCCCTAGTCGACCATGGGAATCCATCTCCATGGATTACATGTCGGGCCTGCCCTCTACTAAGAATGGAAATGACTGTGTTTTCGTGGTCGTTGACAGATTCTCGAAGATGGCCATTATGGCGGCCTGTAAGAAGAATATCACAGCGGAAGCCACTACTAAACTCTTCTTTGAACGAATGTGGGTGCACTTTGGGATCCCACAGTCTATCATATCAGATCGAGATAGCAGGTTCCTCAGCACATTTTGGTCCAACCTCTGGTCAATGTTGGACACAAATCTCACCAAGTCCACAGCTTTCCATCCCCAAACAGATGGCCAGACAGAGGTAGTCAACAGAATGATTGTACACATTCTGCGCATGTACAACTCAAAGCATCCACGTACATGGGACGAGAGCCTCCCCTATGTACAACACAGTTATAACCGGGCTCTCCACAGTTCAATTGGCCATAGCCCCTTTCAGGTGGGCTTGGGATTCCAACCACTATGTCCCATTGACATAGCCATGCCGTTTGCAGCTGCTCAGGCCGATTCAGCTCATGTCCAGTCTGAAGTTGACAAATCAAGTAGCTTCATCGAGCGCATTCAACACATCCGCCAACAGGTTCATGATATATTGGACAGATCTAATGCAAAGTACAAGCAGCGCCATGATCAACACCGGGTGCCACAAAACTTCCAGGTGGGCGACAAAGTATGGCTACATTTGCAGAAGGAGCGCCTCACTGGACCCCACCGCAAGCTTCGCCCGCTCTGATACGGACCGTACACCATCACCAAGGCTATAGGGAACAATGCCTTCGAGCTTAGTATTCCTCCATTCCTTGGTCTACACCCAGTCTTCAATGTGGATCGCCTTCGTCCTTACTTCCCACCTCTACTGGACACGGACATTGCAGAACAACTCACACCAACAGAGTTAAACCCAGACTACATGGAACAGGCCACCACAGATTTTATCATGGACATGCAAATCAAGAACACTCGCCAACAGAAGATCCAACTGTATCAGGTTGTCAAATATGGCCAACTCCTACATCAAGGAAAGTGGTTCACTATGGACCAAGTTCAGCAGAAATTTCCTCATCTCATGGAGGAACTTAACACAATGGGGACCATTGCTTCCTAAGGGGGGAGGAATGATCCAGGTGGATATTGGTGGCCACCCGCCTATTCCACTTGGGCCCCCACCATTGTCTCTTTCAGTTTTTCCGTTTTGGCATAACTTACTATTTTTAGCAGTTTTTCGGGTCCTGAACTTCCGGAGCCGTTTTGAGGCCCTAAACGACGTATTTTGGGGGCATCGCGCCTCCAGAGAATATCATTCCGTTCCAAAATGATATTCATGGCGAAATTTGTATTCCTCAGATAGAGATTTCTAATGATGTATCATGAGCGTCAAACGGAGATAGTATGCCAAAGTTACGTCCCCGGGAAGTTGAAACACCAATTTACCCAAACGGGGCCCATAGTTTTAGCGCTTCATCTCCTAGGATTAGGTTTTTGGATGTTTAAGGTTCTCCATTATTTCTCAATAATAAATAGGCCCTCGAGCCTCATTGTAACTCAGTTCAGAGGCCTGTAGTCGCCACATCTCTCCTCAGAGATAGCTACCAGCGCCCTAGCTAGTTTTATTTCCATTCTGTCTGTAAGCAAATTTCAGTTCTTTGATATTAATGAAATGAAGTGTTATTTCCGCTGCATCTCTGCATTTATGGTTATATGTTTATTCTGTTGCGTTCTTGCATAAATCCGGATCAATATGGATATATACATGCATATGTTATATAATTTCTACATGGTATCAGAGCAGTGTTAATTCTTGAAGATTACAATTGTGAAGAATTGTTGAGTTTGTGCTGGTGGACAATTCGAATTTGTTGCAGAAATTTCTTGGTGCGACAGTTGAGTATACATTGAAATTCCTTTCAATGGGTTGTGATTGGAGTATTCCCTTGAGGTTAGCTCGAATTACATAGCCTAGAAGGATAGGATGGAGGTGGTGCTGGAGGATAATGGACTGAAGGAGTTCATTGATAGTGATGTTCCTAAGCCAGGTTCTAGAGATGTTGCATTACTTGACGCATGGAAAAAGAAGGTAGCAAAGACAAGAAGAATTCTGTTGGAAGGTGTGAAGGAACATATTTTTTCAAGCCTTCATGGGAAAGCCACTCCATTTTCAATGTGGAAGGATTTGATAGATTTATTCCAAAGTAGTAGTGACTAGAGGAAGTTGGCGCTGAAAGAAAAGCTCAGAAAAATAAAAATGGATCAGAAAAATAAAAATGGAGAAGGGCGACAGTATTCCAAAATATCTCACGAAGTTTTTCCACTGTAGGGATGAACTAGGAAGTGTGGGGATTACTGTTGATGATGATGACTCGGTGAGATTGGCACTCCTTGGGCTTCCTAAGAGTTGGCATAGCTACGAAGTCTCTATCAAAGGATGGGAGAAATTGTCGGGGTGGGAGCGACTTTGGTTAGATCTTATGCAGGAGGAGATAAGGCAAAGTACCAGGGATGGATCTTCATCGAAGAATGAAGATGAAGAGAATTTTCCTTTGGCTGCCAAATCAAGGAAAGGGAAGGGGAAAAAATTCCCTTCAAAATCCGAGGCTAAAGGCAAGAAGCAGGATTTTTCCAAAGTGAAGTGTTTTCACTGTCACGAACATGGGCATTTCTCCACTAACTTCCCACAGAAGAGGAAGAACAAGAAGGTTGTAGGAGCTGCAGTGGGTGAGGCCTTAGCCTCGCAATTTGAACTTGATTTATCTTTGATTTCATGCTTGGTTTCAAGCGCTATGGGATCGGTGTGGTATCTTGATAGTGGTGCGTCTTTCCATATGACGAGAGTGTTGTCCAAGTAAATCCCCTTTGCGGACAGGGGTGATCCCTCTAGCCATAGGGTGGGTCTAGCAACTACGAGAACATACTAACATCTACCTTCCTAGATTTTAAATTAAATTCAAAGCAAGGAAGATGACCTACCTCGTTCTGATTCTATGTCATCGTCTTCCGTCGAAGCTTCTTGATTTTTCGCTCTTCTTCAGCTCGATTCACGTTGCTACCAACGTTCGATTACCTGTGCAGACAGTCAAGACACCACGACAAGCATAAAACCATGACAAACATAAAATAATTACAACCTATCTAACTGATCAAGGAATGTTAGAAATCTCATTATAAATGTAAACAAGAGTGGAAGATAAACATCAGATGCATTTTATTATGATAAAGACAAGGGGAGTTTACAACCAAGCCTTGATGTTGAGGCTCTCCTTCGGCAGGTCTGTATCCAAGCAAGTTTGCAACACCCTCACACACAAAGGTCCAAGATCTCACTATGTTCCCAATCACACAAAAACAGTCACACTCTGCATTATTCTCCCGAAGCTATGATTGCTTCTTTTCTATGCTAACTTTTTCAGCTATCTGTTCAACTATTCAGCCACTCAGCTAGCACATCAATGGAAGATGGCTATATTTATAGAAGAGAGGAGGAGGTTGGGATCCCTGCAATAGTGGAAGGGAGGCCTTATCCCTTGGGAGGTTTCCCCATAAGGTGGAAACAAGAGGCCAAAGGAGGAAGGCCGTGGTTATTCAGTCGAACCACTCCTTATGACTCATCCACGAAGTTGTTGTGATCGAAACTTCGCCTCTATTTTTAAAAAAAATTCCATAAACAGATTGACGCGGGTGCTTAACTGGGATAGAGCACCAACTGGCGCGGGCTCAGTGTTAATTTTCCTCATTGGTGCGAGTGCATAACGGGCTACCAGCGCCAAGGCAAAAACAGGTGTTTTTAGTGGTCTGCTCAGGAAATGGTCAACAGAGGGAATTTTATCCTCATGGAAAGGGATGTAATGATGGTATTAGCAAGGCATGACACTACTAATTAGTCATAGAAATGACCCTCCAATGGGCGAGATGGGGATTGCAGGGACAGTGACAAATTACTGTGTAATAGGGAGACAAGGAGTTGTTTAGTGATCTAGAGGAGAAGGACCTCCAAATGCATATAGATATGGGAAACGATGGTCGATACAGTGCGATCGGAATTGGGACCATTACCTTTGAGAGGGAGTCAGGTAAACCATTTCTATTGAAAGATGTTATGCATGTTCTACGTCTGAAGAAGAACTTGGTCTCGGTCACAATGTTGGAAGACAAAGGTTATGACGTTGTTTTTAGTGAGGGAAAAGCATTCCTTCGACATAAAACAACAGGTCAAACCAAGAAGATAGGGATTCGATTTAAGAATCTCTACAAGCTGGAGGTAGATGGTTATGCTGCAATGATGGGCAAAGCAGAAGAAGTGGTGAGCATGGATGAGGGCGAATTATGGCACAGGAGATTGGGCCATCTTCACCATGTCGCTTTGAAGATTTTCAGCAGATTTATACTGTACTTCCCAAGGGTACTCTTGCGTAGTTAGATCAGTACTAGGGATTTACTATGGGTAAGTTTTTGAAGACCACCTTTCATGAGAAGGATAACCGTGCTTCGATGATCCTTGAGAGAATTCACACAGACGTGTGTGGACCTTTCTCGGTTGCTTCAACAACAAAACATAGGTATTATGTTATTTTTGTTGATTACTATTCTCGTAGATGTTGGATCTTCTTCATGCAGAAGAAGAGCGAAACATTCTCAAAGTTCTGTGAGTTTAAATCATTGGTGGAGAATGATTCGGGGAAGCAAGTGAAGGGTCTGCAGAGCGATAATGGTGGTGAATAGGTCTTGAGAAAATTCAAATAATTCTGTAGCAAAGAAGGAATTCGAAGAGAACTCATAGCGCCTCATAACCCACAGCAGAATGGGGTCTCGGAGAGGAATAACAGAACGATTTTGGGTGTTGCATGAGCTATGCTTGAGAGGGAGCTAGACTTGCATGCAGAGGAGGAACTACCATTTCCGATAGATGAGCCTCCAGATGTGGATTAGCCACAGGAGGAGATTCATGGAGTGGAGGAGTCCACTCATGCAGAACCAAACATCATAATTAGTAGGAAGCATACCACAGAAGCTGAGAGACTAAAGCTTGATGCGGAATAGAATGTAGGAGTCCCTACATCACAGCGTAGACAGGGACAGTCACCTGACCGATTTACTAGATACATGGCTCTAATGAGAAAGTGTATCATGACAGAGCCATCTTCTTTCGAAGAAGCAGTGCAGGAGCCCACATGGGTAGATGCCATGGTGGAGGAGTATAACTACATTGTCAGAAATAGTGCCTGGGATATTGTTCCAAAGCTGGTGGGTAAATCATTTTTAGGATCAAGATGGATCTACAAGGTAAAGCAAGCTGCTAATGGGAGTGTCAAGAAGTATAAGGCAAGATTTTTTTCTCGGGACTTCTCACAGATCGAGGGGATTGATTATGAAGAAACCTTTTCACTTGTCACGCGATATTCTTCCATAAGGACCATCCTTCCTCTCTTAGTGCAGATGGGTTGGCACATTCATCAGATGGATGTGAAGACTACATTCCTTAATGGGATCATTGAGGAAGAAGTGTACATTGAGCAGCCTGAATGATTTAAAATCTTCAGCAGTGAGTTGCATGTGTGCAGGCTCAATAGAGCATTGTATGGGCTGAAACAAGCACCTCGTGCTTGGTACACTCAGATCGACAACTATTTCACCGGACTTGGTTTCACCAAGAGTGAGGCAGATGAAAACCTGTGCCAAATTGTGGTGGAGGGTAAGATTTTAATCATTGTTCTTTATGTTGATGATTTAATACTAACGGGTGATGAGTATTTGATAAGTTCATGCAAGGAAGATCTTGCAAAGGAGTTTGAGATGAAGGATTTGGGCCTCCTTCATTATTTCCTTGGATTGGAAATATGGCAGCGGGAAGGTGAACTATTTGTGTCTCAAGGAAAGAATGCTTGGGAGATACTGGAGAAGTTTCACATGCAAGGCTGCAAGCCTATCGACACTCTTCTTCCAGGAAATTGGAGAAAAGAGGATCCTACATCGACAGAGGTAGTGGATGCCACTGTTTATCGACAGTTGGTGGGTTCGCTCATGTATTTAGTTAATACAAGACTGAACATATGCTATGCGGTGAACCAGCTTCCACAAGCGATGGTTAAGACTACCAAGATCTTTTGGAAGGCAGGAAAGCATGTCCTGAGGTATCTCAGAAGCACATCTGAGTATGGCTTATGGTACAGACAAACGGATGAGGTGAAGTTGCATGGCCTCACTAATGCAGATTAGGCAGGTAGCCCAACGGACATAAAGAGCACATCAGGAGGGATTTTTAGTATCATATCTACTGCATTTTCTTGGTACAACAGGAAACAAAGATCTATGGCACTCAGTTCAGCGGAAGCAGAATACAAGGCAGCAAGTCAAGCTACATGTGAGACTATCTGGATGAGGAAGATCCTGGTCAGTTTTTTTGGTTCACATTTAGATCCTATAGTGCTACATTGTTATAGTCAGAGTTGCATTAAACTCTCGATTAATCCTATGTTTCATGATAGATCTAAACATATTAATATCTGGTATTGTTAGCCATCAGTAAATTTTGTCACAAAAAATGATGGCTAAAACAGGTCTTGAGCCTTCAAGAGATTATTTTCATAGAAATTTACTCATTCTTGAAGCCTGTTGTTCCTTAGCCTGTTGTTTCTTAGCTACTGTTCCTTAAGTGCTGTTCCCTTCAAAAAATCCACCAAGTAACCCTGCTGATATCAAAAGAGACTATTATTTAGGTCATTTTTCCATCATTTTCTAAGCCCATTTCATTCATTTTTCCCTTTTATTTTTCCTCCATTCCCCTTTAAAAAACCCATTTCTACCCTCCATTTCATAAAAAAATCCCTTTTAAACTTATAAAAAATCCTTTTTTATGGTTTAATTTGTCCCTATTTTCCTATCAGAACCTCAAAAACTCAAAAAACCCACTTAAAATTGGTTCCGCTCTTTTATAATAAAAAAAAAGCTCTTAGGCCCCTTTTTTGGCTTGAGCCCCAGTCCCTTTCCACCATATAACCTCGCGCCCGCAACCAAGAACTAGCCCCATCGCATCAGCATTTCCTCTATAAACCTGCATTTCCTTTGCAAAATTTTCCACCCCAATAGCGATGCCTCGACGCGATCTCCACCGTCGATTAGGTTTCGATCTGACGGCCAGTGCTAACTCTCTACGCCACTTATTAGCCCCTTTTCCTTGGCTCCTGGTCCCTTGCTCCTCCACAGGACCATGCCCCAGCCCCAAGTTTCTAGCCCCCATCGCATCGACGTTATTTCATTTTCATCGCATCACTCCCCCTTCCCCTGTCGATGCGCTTAGCCCTTCTTCCTGGCCCCCGGTTCCTTTTCCCCCATGAAACCACACCTTCCCTTTCCTCTTAGCCCCCTTCCCTTACCTTTTATTTTTTACCCCCACGCCTCTTACAAAACACGTTTTTCTTTATATTTTCCCCCGCCATGCTTATAAAATCATGGGACAATCCTAACCATAGATCTATAAAGATCAACGGCCACCATGCTACCCCTGTCACCCTCCATTCTCCCAACTATGTATACCCTTTCATCCCCGCAAACATATCTTCACCGTTGATTCATCTCATCCGACGGTTCTCCTTTAACCCGATCAAATGATCCTGCCGATCAAACAAACTCGCTATGTGACAAAAAAGGTTACGTCACCATTGGTCTCACCCCCCACTATTTAACCGCCTGTCCAATCTCTGTCTGACACCTGGCCTCCACCACCTCTCTTCCACCATGCACCTTTCTCCCATTGCGCTCCTCCCCCACCGTTGGATCTACACCTCTAGACCAAACGGTTCACATCGCGTTTCATGCGGATTTCCATGTCAGGGTTTAACGACCCGAATGAACATGAAATAGGAAGTATTGGGGAGGACACATGTCGCCTAACGGATGATATCACGTTCGTTTAGGCGTAAACCGCTTACCACCATTTACGAGTGTGAAAACCATTCGCGGTTTTCATAAAACCACTAATCCACAGTTTCGCGCCAAATTTAGTTTTAAACCCTGTTTTCGCGTGTTTTGTCCATAAAACGTCCCCCTACATGCATTTCCTCCTCCTCACTGCTCCTTTCGCCCTTCACCAACCTCCAAAGAAGTATTTTCCCAATACGCAGGGTTTTATAATATGGTTTTGTTGTCTTATGCAGGTTTGATGGTGGTTTCAAAGGAAAAAAACCCTTCCCACAGTCCATAAAGGGACAGGGCCGAAGATCACTATCTCTGAAGCCTAATCGATGCAAAAAAGGAGCTTCCCGAGTGTAAAATATGGTTTTTCAATCAATGTTGCATAAACATTGGTTATTCAAATCAAACCCACGAGCACTAAAGCCACCTGTCCACAACAACAAAAGGAAAAGGCAGTGGAAATTGAAGATAAAGGATTACGCATAAAATTGGAAGGTTAAATGTTTTATCCTACAGTTTTAAGGGTAAATAAACAGTTTAAAGGTGAATACAGTCAGCAGAAAAGGTTTAAAAGCCCGAAGATGATTATAAGGCCTTAAAGCACAAATTAAAGGAAAATCAGTGTTTAAAGCCACAAAGACAGACAGATCACCTGAAAGACCGCCTCAAATGCCATATCAATGAGGCAATTAATCCTCAAAATGCCACCTACCAGCTAATTTTCCTCAAAATAATACACAGTTAATGCATAGTTAGATATATTTTCCAAAAGACAACTCAGAAGTAATTTCCAACTACCAAAAGGCCTCAAAGTCAACAAAAGTGACTAAAGTTGATGAAACTTAATGTAAAAATTGATTAAAAAGAGTTAAAAACCTCATATATATTCTCCATTTGGCCCTTCAAAGGCTGAGAAGCACTTATTTTGTATTAATTGAACAGATAGACCTTTCTTTCACTCCACCTCCTCAATTCTTCTATAAATACTTCTCTAGAAGACAGTATTATGGTTGGTTGGATACTTGTTGAATGTAAATAGCTATTGAAGCATGTTGTAGCTCTGTTATAAATTGAAGAAAGATAGGCTGAGATGAGAAGTTTGAAGTTGTAAAGATCCACTGGACTTGAAGATTGTAACTGGTTTGAACATCAAATACAATAGCTGATTTATGGGATCCTCATCTATGTAAATGGTGATGTTATTCTCACTGTAATTTTTATTTTCTTTGTGTTTTCATACTGTCCACTTTCTCTTATAAAGAACAGAAAATATAGATTAGGATTTACTTCTAAAGTACCCTAAATCTCACTGATAAATATTTATCCTTTATGTTTTTTTCTTATTGTGTATTTGAGGATAATTCAATAGAGTATAACCAGTGAAGTGTTGGTAAGCCCATGTTTCATGAGTACAACTTGAGATATTGTCTTTGAATGTTCTTGAAAAGTCTGCTAATTAAATTTGAACTAGAGAAGTTTATGGTTAGCCATGTCCTCTAGTTTATCTTCAACAATTTATTTGAAAATATCCCTTAAGAGTATGCTGAAAGTAGGTTAGGTTAAAAGTCCTTGCTTGATCTTAGGCTATTCTTTGTTTTATCTTAAATGTTTTCCTTTGAGAGTATGCTAAAAGAAGGTTAGGTTAAAAGTCCTTACTTGGTCTTAAGCTGCCCTTTGTTCTTTCATATGTTTGCTTCTTTCACCACATTTCTTAATGTTTCATCCCACAAAATCAACTTAAAGAGATCCTTTGACATAGATGACTTGCCCCATGGAACACTCTTGAAACTTGTTGTGCAATTAAATCCTTTTGTGACTCCATAGCGCAATGGACTGATGTTGTTCCTTACTTATCCTATCAACTGAACCATTTTTTCAACTTACTCACACCTTCACCCTTCAAATAGACTTCCTTCATCTTGATGATATCCTACCCAACCAAAACAAACAAACCCCTTGTACCTCATAACTAGCCTAATATCATACTTAAAGCATAAAGAAACATCTTTTGAAAACATATATATAGAGAGATCCCTCTCTGAATCTAGGATGGATAGATCCTCAGATTCCAAAGTGGTTTTGATGTAGGTTCTGCAGTGTTTGTATTTGCCAATCTTGTAAACTACGGAGGCCTAACATACTAGCGACCATACTGGGGATTTTCTGAGTGAAAGTCCTTAATCAAAAGAATCAGTATTCATTCAAGTAAAATCAGCTTTCTTCAAGCACTATCAGCGCATTGGTAATCATGATAGGACCTATCTGAATCAGTGGAAGTCTAAGTAACCCTTAGGATTCTAATAGACCCTCATCAAACCTTGAAGAACTTAGCTAGTGAGCCATAGAGTAGACTTCATTTGTCTCATCACCGTAGCTAAGTGTTGAAACAGGTACAGGACACTCTCACAAACACAGGACTGTTAAAAAATCAGAAAAACCAAAACATTTCAGATTGGTATTTAAATCAATCAGTGGTGGTGGACCATAAAACATTTTACCTTAAAAAGCTAAAAATTTCCACCTGGCGACTCCACGTTTCTAAATTGACCTAAAGACTCCAATGGGAAACCCATTCTATCCTAACATCATACAAACTCAGTAAAGGAAACTTTGAGGATTAATTTTCCTTATTAAAGATCAGTTAGCCTATTAAATATTGTCATACTTGGTTGAATTTTTCTTATCATTGGGTCTTAAAACACCACATAGTGGCTTCTAAAAGAATTCATACTAGAGCCCACCCTGACCCAAATCCTCTTGAGATAGTTGATAATCCAGAAAGTATCCTTAGGAAATCTCCTAAGTCTAAGACTTCAACTATTGGCAGACCTATTCATAGAGCTGATTCTGTCCCTGGAAATCTTACAGCTCTACAACATACACAAGTTGACTTACCATTCATAAGAAACCCATCCAGAACTAAGTCACTTAGTGATATAGATTAGATAGACTCCGATCTTCCACCCTCACCCCAACATAGTGGTGAACCCACTGATAGTAGAGAAACTACCCCACCTGATCTGCATTTCATTCATAATTTTGGTTTCTCTCATCCTAGATCTGCTCAACAGTCTCTTGTTGGTCTAGGAACTTCTGTTATCCATACTCCCATTGTTCAAACTACTCCATTCCATCATCCCCCTCCTATCTTACACCCTCCACCTGTAAACCCCCCATTTTTTCCACAACCTCCTATCATGGCAACATGGTATGCTCCCCTAGTCCTTCCTTTACCTTTAGTCAATCTTCCACAGCACTATCAGTCCAAGCTCCCATTATATGATGCTAGCAGTTCTATTACTGCTTTACAACATGTGGACAAGATGAATGACTATTTTGATAGAAATGAAATTGATGATGAAACTGTTAAACTCGGATTGTTTGCTCAAATTTTAGGGGGAGAATCAAGAAAATGGTTCAAAAGATTAACCCCTAACAGTATTAATGACCTCCAATATTTCCATCAGGCATTCCTAAACAAATGGGAAATTAGAAAAAATCCTCTCCAAATACTTTCAGATTACAACAACCTCAAGAGAAACACTGGGGAAAGTGTTCAAAATTATTACACTAGGTTCAATAGTGTTTATAATGCACTACCCCCAAATTTGAAACCTCCACAAGGCTTAGATTTGGCCAAATTTCCTGAAGGATTTGATCCTAAAATGGCCTATCAACTAAGAGAAAGAGATCCCTTGACTCTGGAAGACATGCAGAAGGGAGCTCTTGCTGTAGAAGTAAATCTGATTGAGGAAAGATCTAGGATGGGGAATGAAAATAAAGTATCATTTAGGGAGGAAACTGTACCTTCCACATCTAGCTCAAAAATGGAAAGAATGATGGAGGAAATGATGAAGAGGATGAGCATATTTGAGAGAGCACAATCTAGAGAAAATCAATCAGCTCCCCAAAACAGAAATAATTCTCAAAATCAAAATCAGAACTTTAGGAGAAATCAACCTCAGAGCAGACAAAGAGAAGATGATCAATAGATCATACCTCCTTTCCAAGAAAATTATGTTAATGAGGATGAAGAGACAAATGAACAAACAGAGGATGACAACATAAACATGCTGGGAGTAAGCAATGAGGATTCTGATTTCTTCCATGAAAGAAAACAAGGTCTATATACACCCTATGATGAAAAAAGATTAGAAACTGAATATTATGAACAAGACTCTGAAAATGCCATCATAGGATCACCTAAAAAATATGACCTAAGAAGTAAAAATAATCAAGAAACTCCCTGGAAAAAAACCTCTGATAAATCTACCAAAACAGCCCTGAAAATGCTTCCAAAAAAACAACAGAAATTCTTAAAACAGTGGCTGCAAGTTATGATCTAAACAAAGGGAAAAACACCCAATTCAATGAAAAATAGAGTGTTAACCCCAGCAGCACTAACATCTCAGCTAATGCTCCTAAAAAAACCATTTTAACTGTTGTAAATAGTAGAAATCATCGAGTTGATTTTGTTGATGAATCAGTGACTAAAAAGGTTGAATCAAACATTTTGAAAAATTAGATTCCTTTTAGCCTATAGAATGAAATTTCCAAAATCAAAATCTCTATTCCACTCACCGAATTAGCCACTCAAAATGTATATAGAGGTCAAATTTTGAAAGCTTTGAACATATAATATATTCATGATACTGTGAACTTAAATGATGATACACTAGAGCTCCTGTTTGGTCCTAAGATTGAAGTAAAATTTCAAGAAGGAACTACCCCTCCATTCTACATCATCTTGAACATCCATGATAATATTTTTCACAATGCCATGCTTGATTCAGGAGCAACACATAACCTCATTCCCAAGGTAATAATGGAAAGATTAGGGTTAGAGGTGACCAGACCCTACAAAGATTTATATTCCTTTGATTCAAGTATGGTGAGATGCCTAGGCCTAATAAAGGATCTGTGTGTTAACTTAGCCCAAATACCAGCCAAGAGCTTAGTAATGGACATTGTAGTGGCTGATATACCCCCCAAATATGGCATGCTTCTTTCAATATCATGGGGTGCTAAGTTGCAAGGTACTATGCAGATGGATATGACTTATGACACCATCCCTGTCTTCAGACAACCTAGAAGACTTTATAGGGAAACACACATGAAATACATGGTGAGTAACCAAGAAAGACTAGAAAAATCTCCTCCCTATTCCATACACACTAATCTTGAATCTTTCATTCTTTACAATGATGATATTCCTAATAAGCAAGAGTTATTCAATGAAACATCATCCAATGAAGTGGTCACTACACATCAAAACATAGTGGCAGCCATAGATGAAGAGGAAAATAAGGAGAAAACTAAAAGGCAGTTTGCTGATTCAGAAAATAACAACAAACATATCATAGGTCTTAAGGTCCGAAACAGTCGTGTACATAGTACAAATCAAGAAAATCAAAGAATAAATATTCAAAAAATTGAAAATCTTGAAGAACAAATCAAAGAGGAACATAGTGCAAGCCCTGAAACAGAACATAATGATGAACTAGATAGAGAGGACATCGATGAAATAAATGACAAATATGAAAACATTCCTCTTTGGAGTATGAGTTTTGATGGGTCTTGTTATAAAACTGGTGTAGGAGCAGGCATATGGTTACACAACACTGAAAAAAATCATGCTGAGGGGAATTCCTATAGATTAAACTTCCAATGCACAAACAACATCGCAGAGTATGAAGCTCTCCTTTTAGGCCTGCATTTATTGAAAAAATTAGGGGCCAAGAGGATAACAGTTCATGGAGATTCAAAATTTATAATTAGGCAAGTAAATGGGGAATATAGTGCCAAACATCCCAGACTTAGAGCCTATAGAAATGATGCCATGGATTTGTTAAAAACATTTGATGAATTCCAACTTACCTTTGTCCCAAGGAACCAAAACGTCCTTGCCAATGGATTAGCCTTTGCTACTATAACTTGTCTAACACCTTATGAAATCAAGCAATGTAACACCCAAGTCAAATATAGACCGGCTGTCCCAGATAATGAAAAATACTGGCAATTTTTTGATGTAGATAAACAAATAGAAGACTTCCTATAGTCCAAAAATGAATTTGAAACACTACACTCAGATTCAGAGTATGAACAAGACTGTCCTACTGAAGAAAACCCACTTACTGAAGAAGAAAAGTCTCCATAGATTGCTGAAATAAATCTATTAACTAATGAACTCCAACATATGACAAAAAATAGCACAGATTTAGAAAATGAAGACTTAGAAGTGCTACAATCTAAATACCAAAGCTTGTCAAAAGGACTGGTCCCTTTAGAGGAATTGTTTGACTTGAATGATGTGGCCAAGAAGCCAAAACTGGAACCCATAGAAACTGAAGTGGAAGAATGCAACATAGGCAGTGAAGAAAAGCCCAAAATGATCAAGTTGTCTAAAACACTGCCAGCTCACATTAGACTGAAATACATTGAGCTTTTTAGAGAATTTTTTGATGTATTTGCATGGAGTTATGAAGATTTTAAATCATATGATACAGAAATAATCCAGCATAAGATACCCCTCAAAGAAAATCAGAAACCTTTTAAACAAAAATTGCATAGAATCAACCCTGTTCAATTACCTCTGGTAGAGAAAGAAATTAAAAAATGTATGATGCTAGAATTATTGTCCCTGTTAGATACTCAGAGTGGGTGTCTAATCTTGTATCAGTTAGGATGAAAACATGAGAGATAAGGCTTTGCATTGATTTTAGGAACTGAAACAAAGCCCAATTAAAGGACAACTATCCCTTGCCCAAAATGGATCATATCCTACAAAAGATAGTTGGTTCTAAAAGAATTTCTTTGCTAGATGGCTTCTTAGGTTACAATCATATTTTGGTACATCCTGATGATCAACTCAAAACAGCCTTTACTACACCTTGGGGTACTTTCATGTATTTGAAAATGCCCTTTGGTTTAATGAATGCTGGTGCCACATTTCAGAGAGCCATGGATTTAGCATTCTCAGAAGAAATACGTTACTTCATTGTGATTTACCTTGATGATATAACTGTTTATTCTAAAATAGATGAAGAACACCTAATACACTTGAGAAAATTCTTTGAGAAATGAAGAAAGTATGGGTTATCCTTAAATCCAAAGAAAACACTGTTTGGTCTCCAAGAAGGTAAACTTCTTGGAAATATCATATCAGAAGAAGGAATAAAGATAGACCCAAAAAGGATCGATGGTATATTGCAAATCAACCATCCTAGAAACATCAAGGAACTTCAATCTTTCATTGGGAATATTAATTTCTTGAGAAGCTTCATACCCAATCTAGCTGAACTCCCCAGAATCATAACAAATATGCTTAAAAAAGAAGGAGTTAAATAGACCTTAGAAGCAAAGAAATCATTTGAGTTGGTAAAACAAGAACTCACCAAAACACCAGTTCTTATTAGTCCTGATTTTACAAAGGATTTCTTCATTTTTTTCATTTGCATCGGAACACACAGTAGCTTTTGTCCTATTACAGAAGAACTTGAATGGACAAGAGCAACCCATTGCATTTTTCAGCAAGGCATTGAGAGATGCACTGCTGAAGTATAACATAATAGAAAAACAAGACTTTGCCTTAGTCAAAGCCTTAAAAGACTTCAGAGTTTACATTTTACATTCCCACATCATAGCATTTGTGCCTCATTCAGTTGTAAAAGACATATTGACCCAAGATCCAGATGGAAAAAGAGGAAAGTGGATTGCTGTAATTTTAGAGTATGACTTAGAAATAAAACCCAATAAGCTCATAAAAGGTCAAGGACTAGCAAAAATTATGGTTGAATCCAACTTTCAAGCTCTTGATATAAACATGTTTAATGCATTAGATGAACAAGAGGATTTGACAGCTCCAATTATTGAAGATCATTTTCTGAACTCATCTTGGTATGCTGACATTTTGTATGTTTTGCTCAATCTTAATGTCCCTCCTGGTTTGTCTAAAACAAAGGAAATATTCTTAAAGTTGAAAGCTGTAAATTACAACATTTTGAATAAATGTTTATATTGGAAAAATGCTAGTGGATTATTGCTTAAATGTTTGCCTGAGAATGATGCAGATAAGATCAAGCACGAGTTTCATGAAGGAGAATGTGGAGGCCACCTCTACTGGAAGTCAACTGCCAACAAAATCCTTAGAGTTGGCTATTACTAGCCCACCCTCTTTCAAGATGTTCATAAGATGATTATTGCCTGTCATAAATGCCAAATCTTTGAAGGCAAAAGAAAGTTGCTTCCCTTACCTCTACAACCAATCACTGTTGAAGCTCCTTTTCAGTAGTGGGGTCTAGACTTCATTGGGGAGATCCATCCTCCCTCATCTGTCCAACATAGATGGATCCTCATAGCAACAGACTATTTTACCAAATGGATAGAAGCCATCCCCTCTAGGAATGCCACAGACTCAATCATCATTTCATTCCTTGAAAGCCATATACTGTCTAGATTTGGCTGTCCTAGGAAGATCATAACTGATAATGCTGATGCATTTGGGTCTAAAAATATGGTAGAATTTTGTCATAAGTATCAGATTATATTGGGTCATTCCACAGGTTCTTACCCTCAAGGTAATGGGTTGGCAGAGTCCTCAAATAAAATTTTGGTGAACATAATCAAAAATTTGCTGGAAGATAACAAGAAATCATGGCACAATAAGCTAGTACATGCTTTATGGGAAGACAGATTGACAGTTAAAAATTCAATTGGGATGTCTCCTTACCAGCTAGTTTATGGAACTGATGTAATATTTCCAACCAGTTTAGAAGTGCCAGTCATGGAGCTGATCCAGGAAGTACAGTCTGAAGATGATGATGTGATAAGGAGAATAAACCAGAATATACATCAACAACAAACCAGAGAGGAAGTATACATCAGAGCATAATAACTACAAGAAAACATCAAGAAGTTGTTTGACAAAATAACCAAGGCAAGTGATTTCAAGATTGGTGATAAATTATTGAAATGGGATTCAAGGAGAGAAGATAAGGGAAAACATGGAAAATTTGATAATTTATGGCAAGGCACTTATCTTATTCAATCTTCCATTGGAAACAACGCATTCTTTCTGCAAGAATTGGATGGAGCTGAATACTTTGGAGGTCCTGTCAATGGCAGGGTTCTCAAACATTATTTCTGCTAAATCATATTTTGGTTTCAAAGCTTTTTGTTCATTGTATATAACACATCTTTTGAATTTGAAAAAATCAAAAATACAAAAAAAGAGAAAAAGAGAAAAAGAGGGTAGACATAAAAGAAGAAAGGTATAGCCCCATACCAAAAAAGAATGAGAATCTGAAAGTGTGCAAGCTTAAATGCCACTAATTGAGAAAACACTGCTATTTGGTCATACAACCTAATCATGACTAGATAGATTTAAATTTATTGTTGATAGGTTAGTGAAGAATATTAGCCAAACAATTTAATCTTGGCTTATCAGTAGAATAGATTAGGATAGAAAAACAGTGGTTCAAACAACCTTAAATCCTGAACCTGTAAGTTTGATGATGAATTGGTTCTAAAATGCTCAAAATCTGAACCAAAAGAAGAAAAAATACAGCTCTAAAAAGATCAAAACCAGAGCTGAAAGAAAGAATGAAGGATTTTTTTAATTTTCAGATCTTAATCTTTCACCATTTTGTTTTAAAAATTTTGTAAAATTCCAGTCTATGTGCGGCTTGTTTTTATGCAATAGACACTACAGCAAATCAGACAACCTAATCCTGGTTTTACTGTCTTTTCAATTTCTGTTTTAGAAAATAGAGAATAAAATCTGTCAGACAGTCTAATCCTGGAAGATAGTAGCTTAGGTAGAGAATTTATGAGTTCAACAGTTTAATTTGAACTCATGGAAGAAATAAGGGTAGATTTAGATTAGTTTTTCTTGTATTCAAAAAAATAAAATGTTGATGTCAAAGGTTTGCAAATCCAAATGCACCTCAAGAAGAAAAAATGTTAGGAAAAGTAGGCTGTGTAGGTAGAATTTTTGGGGAATATTTCTGTTTGATGTAAGTACTGGTCATATTTTAAATCATCATGATCGAATAAGAAGCAGGTTGTCAATGGATAAGGCACAGGTCTGCATCCCAGAGATAAAATTCTAAAGTTCTTGACATCTCCAAGGAGCTGCCATCCCCAAGTGGAGCCGCTGTTAGCCATAAGTAAATTTTGTCACAGTAAATGATGGCTAAAATAGGTCTTGAGCCTTCAAGAGATTATTTTCATAGAAAATTACTCATTCTTGAAGCCTGTTGTTCCTTAGCCTGCTGTTCCCTTCAAAAAATCCACCAAGTAACCCTGCTGATATCAAAAGAGACTGTTGTGTAGGCCATTTTTCCATCATTTTATAAGCCCATTTCATTCATTTTTCCCTTTTATTTTTCCTACATTCCTATTTCAAAAACCCATTTCTACCCTCCATTTCATAAAAAAATCCCTTTTAAACTTATAAAAAATCCTTTTTTATGGTTTAAATCGTCCCTGTTTTCCTATCAGAACCTCAAAAACTCAAAAAACCCACTTAAAACTGGTTATGCTCTTTTATAATAAAAAAAAGGCTCTTAAGCCCCTTTTTTGGCTTGAGCCCCAATCCCTTTCCACCATATAACCTCACGCCCGCGACCAAGCGCTATCCCCATCGCATCGGCATTTCCTTTGCAAAATTTTCCACCCCGATAGCGATGCCCCGACGCGATCTCCACCGTCAACCGGGTTTTGATCTGACGACCAGCGCTAACTCTCCGTGCCACTTCTTAGCCCCTTTTCCCTGGCTCCTGGTCCCTTTCTCCTCCACGGGACCATGCCCCAGCCCCAAGTTTCTAGCCCCCATCGCATTGGTGCTATTTCATTTTCATCACATCGCTCCCCCTTCCTCCGCCGATGCGCTTAGCCCTTCTTCCTGGCCTCCAGTTCCTTTTCCCCCATGAAACCACACCTTCCATTTCGTCTTAGCCCCCTTCCCTTACCTTTTATTTTTTACCCCCACGTCTCTTACAAAACGCGTTTTTCTTTATATTTTCCCCCGCCATGCTTATCAAATCATGGGGCAATCCTAATCGTAGATCTATAAAGATCAATGGCCACCATGCTGCCCCTGTCACCCTCCACTCTCCCAAATATGTATACCCTTTCATCCCCGCAAACATATCTCCACCATTGATTCATCTCATCCGACGGTTCTCCTTTAACCTGATCAAACGACCCCACCGATCAAACAAACTCTCTATGCAACAAAAAAGGTTACATCACCATTGGTCCCACCCCCCACTATTTAACTGCCTGTCCAATCTCTGTCTGACACCTGGCCTCCACCACCTCTCTTCCACCATGCACCTTTCTCCCATCGCGCTCCTCCCCCACCATTGGATCTACACCTCCAGATCCAACGGTTCACATCGCTTTTCGCGCGGATTTCCATGTCAGGGTTTAACGACTGGGATGAATGCGAAATAGGCAGTATTGGGGAGGACATGTGTCGCCTAACATATGATATCGTGTTCGTTTAGGCGTAAACCTCTTACCACCATTTACGAGCGCGAAAACCATTCGCGGTTTTCACAAAACCACTAATCCATAGTTTCGCTCCAAATTCAGTTTTAAACCCTGTTTTCACGTGTTTTGTCCATAAAACCTCCCCCTACATGCATTTCCTCCTCCTCACTGCTCCTTTCGCCCTTCTCCAGCCTCTAAAGTAGTATTTTCCCAATATGCAGGGTTTTATAATATGGTTTTGTTGTCTTATGCAGGTTTGATGGCGATTTTAAAGGCAAAAAACCCTTCCCACAATCCATAAAGGGACAGGGCCCTAGATCACCATCTCTGAAGCCTAATCGATGCAGAAAAGGAGCTTCCTGGGTGTAAAATCTGGGTTTTTAATCAATGTTGCATAAACATTGGTTATTCAAATCAAACCCATGTGCGCTAAAGGCACCTGTCCACAACAGCAAAAGGAAAAGGCAGTGGAGATTGAAGATAAATGATTATGCATAAAAGTTGAAGGTTAAAGGTTTTATCCTACAATTTTAAGGGTAAATACACATTTTAAAGGTGAATACAGTCAGTAGAAAAGGTTTAAAAGCCCGAAGATGATTATAAGGCCTTAAAGCACAAATTAAAGGAAAATCAGTGTTTAAAGCCATAAAGACAGACAGATCACCTGAAAGACCGCCTCAAATGCCATATCAGTGAGGCAATTAATCCTCAAAATGCCACCTACCGGCTAATTTTCCTCAAAAGAATACACAGTTAATGCACAGTCAGAGATATTTTCCAAAAGACAACTCAGAAGTAATTGCCAGCTACCAAAAGGCCTCAAAGTCAACAAAAGTGACTAAAGTTGATGAAACTTAATGTAAAAATTGATTAAACAGAGTTAAAAACCTCAGATATCTTCTCCATTTGGCCCTTCAAAGGTCGAGAAGCACTTACTCTGTATTAATTGAACATATAAACCTTTCTTTCACTCCACCTCCTCAATTCTTCTGTAAATACTTCTCTAGAAGACAATATTATTGTTGGTTGGATACTTGTTGAATGTAAATAGCTATTGAAGCATGTTGTAGCTCTGTTAGAAATTGAAGAAATATAGGCTGAGATGAGAAGTTTGAAGCTGTAAAGACCCACTGGACTTGAAGATTGTAACTGGTTTGAAACATCAAATACAATAGCTGATTTATGGGATCCTGGTCTATGTCAATGGTGATGTTATTCTCACTGTAAATGTTATTTTCTTTGTTTTTTCATACTGTCCATTTTCTCTGATAAATAACAACAAATATAGATTAGGATTTACTTATAAAGTACCCTAAATCTCACTGATAAATCTTTATCCTTTATGTTTTCTGCTTATTGTGTATTTGAGGATAATTCAATAGAGTATAACCAGTGAAGTGTTGGTAAGCCCATGTTTCCTGAGTACAACTTGAGATATTGTCTTTGAATGTTCTTGAAAAGTCTTCTAATTAAAGTTGAACTAGAGAAGTTAATGGTTAGCCCTATCCTCTAGTTTATCTTCAATAGTTGCTTTGAAAAGATCCCTTAAGAGTATGCTGATACCAGGTTAGGTTAAAATTATTTTCTTGATCTTAGGTTATTCTTTGTTTTATCTTAAATTTTTTCCTTTGAGAGTATGATGAAAGTGGGTTAGGTTAAAAGTCCTTACTTGGTCTTAAGCTGCCCTTTGTTCTTTCATATGTTTGCTTCTTTCACCACATTTCTTAATGTTTCATCCCAAAAAATCAACTTAAAGAGATCCTTTGACATAGATGACTTTCCCCATGGACCACTCTTGAAACTTGTTGTGCAATTAAATCCTTTTGTGACTCCATAGCCCAATGGACTGATGTTGTTCCTTACTAATCCTATTAGTTGAACCATTCTGTCAACTTACTCACACCTTCACCCTTCAAATAGACTTCCTTCATCTTGATGATATCCTACCCAACCAAAAACAAACAAACCCCTTGTACCTCATAACTAGCCTAATATCATACTTAAAGCATAAAGAAACATCTTTTGAAAACACATATATAGAGAGATCCCTCTCTGAATCTAGGATGGCTAGATCCTTAGATTCCAAAGTGGTTTTGATGTAGGCTCTGCAGCATTTGTACTTGCCAATCTTGCAAACTACAGAGGCCTAACAGGTATCATCATATTAGAGATTTTGTGCAGCGGAAGATCATGTTGCTTCAGTACATTCCTATAGAAGATCAGGATGCAGATATTCTGACAAAGGTGCTCACCAGGAGAAAATTCAAATACCATAGAGGTAGGATTAGGGTGAAGGATAATCCCTATGTTGTTGAGAGGGAGCGTTGAGATTCAAAAATATGATGAAGCTTAGTGAAAATCAGTCACCTTCACTAAGTGGGCCCGCAGGCTATTTTTAGGTGTAAGTCTATTTTTAGACTATGTCTATTTTTAGACATGGTGATCATATTTCAGAAGTTGCAGGATGGTATTTGTGGATGGTTAGTCAAGTTGGAAAAATATATGAAATTCTATTTTTAGAAGATTGGGCGAAGTATATTTATAGATCGTCGATCTAAATATAGATGTGTCTATTGTTATTAGCCCTTAATAATAATCAGACTCTAAATATCAACTTATTCTCTTGGAGCACTTTATTTCAGTATACAGATTTGGAAAATCAATGGGATGAAGGAATTACGCAATTCCTAGGGTTTACTGGTGGTTCATGCATGGAGGACTCAGTTAGAACTGAAGTGGCAAAGTTATGACAGAGTTGGAAGATTAGTTCATGCAATTTTTATTCAGTTTAACTCAATTATTGGAGTTAAACTCAGTTGAGCTAGTTGTATCTAGTCTAACTAAATGATACACTAGTGAGAGTGGAGTGAATTAATTAGTTAATTAATTCACAAATAATAACTCATTAATCAACTGAACAAATACAATAGTTAACTACAGTGCATGTCAGTTCCAGTGGAGACCTAGTGGAGTAGTAGGTGAAAGGGTGAGATGGACTATCCGTTGTGACTATAGTGATGCATTGATTTCATCACACACACATTGTAGTTGCCAATGAGGATTGCGTAGTCAAGGCAAGGCCAATTCAAATTAATTCAGGGGTCTTCTTCAGCAGGGATTGCGCAGTGGAGGCAGGCTATCAGGTGGCAAGAAATCAGTGCATGGATTTGCAGATTTCTTCAGGATAGTGTGTGACGATTGTATTGTACTAAGAGCTTGATGTACTAAGATTTGTATGAGATTGTTACATGATCTCCATGATACATAATATATGATAGTTGGGGTTTTTAGCTTCAATATTTCCCGTTAAACAACTTTGTTATGTGTGATTGTTTTTATTGCTTCATGTGTTTTCAATTGAGTTTAAATTTCTGCAAAATATTAACAGTGGAATGATTCTGTATTTAGCAAGAAGATAAATATTGTTAGATTAGGGGAATCTGGATATATACATGCATATGTTATATAATTTCTACAAGGAGAAGGACCTCCATATGCATATCGAAATGGGTGATGACGAACGGTACAATGCTACCGGGATTGGTACAGTTACCTTCCAGAGACAATCAGGTAAACCCTTCTTATTAAAAGATGTAATGCATGTACCAGGCTTGAAAAATAATTTAGTTTTAGTTGAAATGTTGGAGGATAGAGGTTGTGATGTGGTTTTCTGTGAAGGGAAAGCTTTCCTTCGACACAAAGCCATAGGAAAAGCCAAGAAGATTGGTATTCGTGTGAAGAATCTCTATAAAATTGATGTAGATGGCTGCGCAGCAATGATGGGTAAGGTAGACAAAGTGGTGAGCCAGCATGAGGGTGAGTTATGGCACAGGAAATTGGGCCATCTACACCATGGAGCTTTGAAGGTCATGCAGCAGATTTCTACGGGGCTTCCAAAGGGTACTCTTGTGCAGATAGACACATGCAAGGGGTACCATGGGGAAGTGTGATAAAGCCATGAAATTGTCCCTTGAGAGGGAGCTTGATTTTCATGTAGATGAGGAACTCTTGGTTCCAAAGAATGAACCTCAATATGTGGAGCAGCCACATGTGGAGGATCATGGAGTGGCAGAAACGACTGATGCATAGACCTCTAGGAGGGGGAAATTTCGAGCCAGATGGGCAAAGGGAGTACATGCAGCGATAGCTCCAGGTGTGAGGTGGGGTGATGTACAGAATTAATCCCAAGAAGAAATTGGGTAGGGTCCTAGAGATGGTGTGTCTCATGGATCGAACATGGCTACGAGGAGCCCATAGTACAGTAGTAGCAGGATCAGTTAGATTGATGTAGTCAGATTTCAGGAAGACAGAAATCAGAGTGACAGGTGT
Organism: Pinus albicaulis; assembly: GCA_034641835.2. Lineage (NCBI taxonomy): Eukaryota > Viridiplantae > Streptophyta > Pinopsida > Pinales > Pinaceae > Pinus > Pinus albicaulis. Next base: position 616,128,659 of record CM076577.1, on the reverse strand, counting down.
CGGATACTGGAGTGCATATCAGAGTTGGCAGTAGTTCAGAGTGCATGGATGCAGATGTCAACATCGCAGAGTCCATTAGACATGTGCAGTAGCTAGCAGTAGTCAGAATACTTTAATGACAGATGCATTATATAGATTTATTTGTTTGGAGGTTATTCAGTTTCATAAGTGTTTCATGCAAGAGTTGCATGTGTGAGAAACGCTAGAGAAGTGTTGCATCCAATAGTTGCATGTGCGAGAAACACAACACTAGAGAAGTGTTGCATGTGCGAACAACACTAGAGACGTTTTGCATGCAAGAGTTGTATGTCGCATGCAAGAGTTTCATGTTGCATGCAAGAGGTGCATGTGCGCATGCAAGGACATTCCAACGTACCGGATCGGGACATATTGTTTCGTTTCTTATTGAGAGGGAGTGTAGAAAATTTCAACAAGAAACAGTGAAATTGGCATCTAGAAACAACATGACAACACCTACACTAGTGTGGGACCATAGGTCATGTAATGATGGGTCCTAGCGATACATTATTGTGCAATTCAATTTATTTATTAAATTGGAAATGTGTATAATTTAATTATCCCTTAATTAAACTGGACAATAAATTGTGATCTTATCTCATAAACACTTGTAATAGTTAATTGAGTGTACACTACAAGGAAATAACCCTCTAGCGGAGGTTATAAAGGAGGTTTTTAGTGTTATAAAATTGGCCAAAATTGTCAAAAAAACATTTGCTACAATATCTGTTTATGGCTACGGAGGTTTTGGCGGAGCTTTAACAGAAATTCAACACAACTAAAAAAAAATGGGCGGCCAGAGGTTATTACGAATGTTTCTTTTCATCTATGCGCTACTATGGCTTTAACGCACCAATCTGTACATGTAGAAGGTGCCCCAGGGTGGTCGAAGGAGAATGCACTGGGCCATTAAGGTATAAAACCGCACCGGACGTAATGTTGGTGATACAACACACGGGGTCGTTCTAATTGGTCTTGGGATTTGTGCGGTGCCCATAAGTTGTATCAACACACCCATGCGCAGTATCACACAAATGCACTGATATTTATAATTGGTATCGGTATTCATGTGGTGCCCATAGGTCATACAATAGCATCGGTGCGTATAGACACATAAACGCACCGATGCTCCGTACCGCACAAGCGCACCAATATTTTTAATTGGTTTTGGTATTTTTGCGGTGCCCATCGGTCGTATAAACGCATCGGTGCGCTTCACAATACAAACACACCAGTGTATAGTATCTGACATGCACCGGTTTTCATTTTATATTTTTTAGAAACATCGACCTGTGACAGTGCAATTATTGTGATTGTTTTAAATTCATTATTCATCAAAAGTCGACACATCTTAGAACAATATTCATATTAATTAATTTTTTATTAATGCATTTGAATGTGATGTTTGGATTAATTTGTTATATCATATCATAATTATTGTGATTTTTTAAAATTCATTATTCATTAAAAGTCGACACATATATATCTTATAACAATATTGATATGAATTAAATTTTTATTAGTGCATTTGAGAACGACAATGGAGAATGCAATAGAATAAATTAAAACATATTTTATTATATATATATATATATATATATGAATAAGACAGTCGTTATCATACAAAATGGGATAGTTATCGGTATCCCTTTGTCTTTCAATTGGGACACTATGTCCATTACATTAAACAAAATGTCTGATTTCACAAGATAATATTTCAAAAAATACAATGTCTTGCTTTGATATCCAAACATAGTGATCATCATTCTTCGCTTGAATTGTTGTCACTGCTAGAGCTACTTCCATGACTTGGGTTATTTTCAGGAATGTTTTGTTCACTGTGTTAATTGTTTTCTTCTTTTCACCTTCCATCTACAAACATAAAAATAAACTATAATGAGTGTATATACATTGGTGAGAATAATGAAAATTGCAATATTAAATAATATACATCAATGTAATTCGAAAATAAATGACATACCATTGCAACAATTGACTCATAAACTATACACATTCTTTCAAAACCATGTAACATGCCATCTTTCAAGATTTCATCTGTTGGCGCAGTTCCATACTTTGTTTCCTGCAAGTTTTATACCCCATAACAAATCATATATTTAATATAAATATTTTTTTTCTATTAATTATAGACGGAGTTAAGTAAAACAAGATCGATAGATGCTTACAAATTCCACAATTAATTTCTGATATGCCAACATATACTCACAACCCATATTTAACCCAATTTCAATCAATTCCTCTGATGGTTCTTCTTTGTACGTTAGCACTTGTTTGAAGACATTAAATGATGATTTTTGTAAAACAACTTAAAAATTTTTAAAATGGAATCTAGTTAAGTTGTTATAAGGAAGTAACAATTACTCACAAACTTAGATATCAACCCTTTTCTTCCTTGTCGTCCTGATTTATGTGCTGAATGGGTTCCATTTTCTTTTCATTTCGGCAAGAAAATACTTGAAAATTAATATTCAATGCAACTAAATTGTTTATTTATTGTACCTAATGATCGAAAAATTCAATGATTACATATTACATTTGACCCACGTTTTTGTTGAGATGGCTCCTCCTGCGATGCAATTTTGTCCATTTCTTTGACCATCTCCTTGTACACATTTTTTCAAGTAAAAAAAAATGTCAAAGAATCGGTGCACCATTTATTATGTACACATCGATGTCGGTGCGTGGAGGTATTATAAACGCACTGCAAAAACCTTATAATAGATCGTATGGTTCTCAATGTCAACAAGGAGCACCGCTGTGTTACATGTTAACCACCGCACCAATTAACACAAAAAATAATAAAAATCGTCGAGTGTTAGTTTTTGTAGCATAAACCGGTGCCATATTTTACATATGGTGCACCGATAAAAAAAAAATTGTTTTTTAATTTTTTAACACAGTACTTTCGCAGTGCGCTTGTACAATACAACACACCGGTGCGCTAGCTTACACCGGGCGCACCGATGAAAACAAAAATATGTTTCTTTTAATTCACGCAAGGGTCGACATGTATTTGGATCCGACTATGCAAGTCATCCCGTCAGTCGGATGTCTTAGGCCTACATTTAGCAATACAAACACTATAAATCTAGAATGAAAAAGCCAAATTCTGAAATCACAGAAAGAGGGAGAAGAAAGGGCAGAAACAAAAATAATGTAGGGTTTGTTTCAAAAATGGGTTTTTCTTTTTTTGAAATAGAACGTTAGCGGTGCGCCATAATGAAATAGCGTACCGGTGGCATATTTTACATATGGCGCACTGATAAAAAAAAATGTTTTTTTTATTTTTTAACACAGTATTTTCGCGGTGCGCTTGTATAATAAAGCGCACTGTTGCGCTAAGTTATGCAGGGCGCACCGATGAAAAAAATCTGTTTTTTTTTTTTTTTTTTTTTTTCACGGAATGGCTGACATGGATTGGGATCCGACTATGCAAGTCGTCCCGTGGGTTGGATGTCTTACGCCTATCTTTAGCAATACAAAACCCTATAAATCTAAATTGAAAAGCCATACTTCTGAAATCATAGAAAGAGGGAGAAGAAATGGAAAAAACAAAAAGAATCTAGGGTTTGTTTCTAAAAACGGATTTTCTTTTTTAATTTTTTTCTGAAAAATGCAGAAAAATAAAAAAAAACTACAGAAAAAGTTTAAAAAAACAATAAACTTTGATTTTTTTTCTTTTACTGTGTAAAAAAAACTGCAGAAAAAGTAAAAAAAAAACAATAAACTTTAATCACGTGATCGTTTGAAATTCTATGCTACAAGGTTTGAATCACTAAAGGTTTGGAATTCTGATTGTCTGAATACTTTTGTTCGAATGTATTTCCCTGCTCCACAGTGATCTCGTGCTCTGTTTTCTCCAGGTATGTCCCCTGCAAATCTCTAGCTGAAATTTTTTGCAAAAATAGTGAAATAATGAAAAGTGTTTAGTATTTAAAGAAATGTTTTATAAAATTATATTTCCCAAAATATTTTGCCGCCCATTTTTCAATTTACCACTTTTTTTTTCACTTAAAGAAAATAGAGTTGTGCTTTTTTTATTTGCGGTTATTCATCACTGGTGCGTGACATAATAGCATTGCATCAGTGTGTCTGTTTATAAAACGACACAAGTGCGTTATGTTACCATCTGCGCACCGATGAAAAAAAATCTTTTTTTTTTCAATTTCACGGAAGGGCTAACATGGATTGGGATCCGACTATGCAAGTCATCCCATGAGCTTGATGTCTTACGCCTATATTTAGCAATACAAACCTATAAATCTAAATTGAAAAGCCCTAATTCTGAAATCACAGAAAGAGGGAGAAGAAGGGCAGAAACAAAAAGAATCTAGGGTTTGTTTCTAAAAATGGATTTTTTTTTTGTTTCTAAAAACTGCAGAAAAAAATAAATAAATAATAAAAAATTAAAAAACTTTGATTTTTTTCTTTTACTGTGTAAAAAAAATGCAGAAAAAGTAAAAAACAATAAACTTTAATCACGAGATCGTCTGAAATTCTATGCTACAGGGTTTGAATCACCAGAGGTTTGGAATTCTGATTGTCAGAATACTTTTGTTCGAACATATTTCCCTGCTCCACAATGCTCTCATGCTCTGTTTGCTCCAGGTATACCTCCTGCAAATCTCTGGCTGAAATTTTTTGCAAAAATAGTGAAATAATGAAAAGTGTTTAGTATTTAAAGAAATGTTTTATGAAATTAGATTTTCGAAAATATATTGCCACACATTTTTCAATTTACAATTTTTTTTTCACTTAAAGAAAATAGAGTTGCACTTTTTTTATTTTTTGTTATTCATCACTGGTGCGTCACGTAATAGCACCACACTAGTGCGTTTGTTTATAAAACGACACCGGTGCGCAGTACCAAAAATGCACCGGTACTGTGATATGTACATTAGCACCGATAACAAGAAGCCCATTTTTAAGGCACCGAAATTTCTTTTAGGTGTGTGCACCAAATTTTATTGTTGATTTTTCTCAAATGCAAGGAGAAAATATCAAAGTTATATTGAATGGACAATTCTTCAAAATCCAGCTCGTCCCATAATATTTCTCAAAGTCCATCGCGAAGTTCTCCCTATCCATCTCGAGACGTAATATTTACTTCAGATTTTATTTATATTTTCATTATATAATTGAATTTATATTTTTATCCATGTCAATCATGCACAGCTTAATTAAATTTATACTGTATACAAATTTGCAGGTTCATGATGCAAATTCAGCATCAATTTCAAATGCAAAAAATATTCAAACAACTCCAAAACGTCGGAAGCCCTTATCAGGAGTTGCATACCGCAAGGCACATTTGGTAGATGAAAATGGACAGCCACTTCACCCTACCAATTGTAACAATATTGCATCTTCTAGCCACAATCCCAGGACAATGATGGTAATAATTATAATTGTTTGGTATATTGATTAATGTAATTATTTCAATGTCAAACCAATTTATAATCATGCAATATTTTCAACGTGGTTACTAATTAATATAATATATTTTGTACTAATCATGTTCAAATATTTTTTTTAAATTATTAGGATACTAGTGATGATGAGCGACCTACCTACCATATTCCGTTGCACCCCGCAACAATGTCAAATCGAGAGAAAACCGAATTAAGAGAAAAAAGCAGAGAGGAACAATACCAAGAATGGTTGAATCAACCACCGATTCAATTCCCACTACATCCAGATTCACCAATTAGGAATGACTACATCAATAGTAGTTCTTGACAAGCTAGCAATGGAGGCAATCAAATAGAGATTGGTATGGATGATTACTTAAGGGATACGACTGCCATGGAGACAATGTTGTTAGATGCATTCCAAAACGATGATCAGCTAGGGGATGATGCTCATATCGCTGACACCTTTTTCGAAAGCCTTAAATTTGCTTACACCACCCCTCTCTTTGGACCTAGCGGTCAGTCAAAGTCTACCCAGTTGGGGAAAATGATGTTACTATACAACTTGAAAGCAAATTTTGGCTTGTTAAATGCATGTTTCTCAGAAATTTTGAGGTAAGATACCATAAAGTAATCGCTTATATAAATTTGAAATATAATCAGTACACTGTAATGAACATTACAAATGGTAAATTTTACAAATGTTGATAATTATATCGACATTGATGTACATTTATTAATATATTTCTCCATGATCATCAACTACAGGTTATTCAAGGATAAGGTTCTTCCGAGTGATAATGTATTTCCCGGTAGCTACAAAGAGGCAAAGAAATTGTTGAAAATGTTGGGTGTTGAGTACATATCATATCATGCATGTCCAAATGATTGTATTCTATATAGAGGAGAATATGCAAACAAAGAGATGTGTTCAAAATGTGGGCATGACAGGTATGATAAATAAAAAAATAAGGGTAAATCACGTATTGGTCCTCCTTTTAAGATATTGAGGCACATGCCTATAATCCCAAGGATTCAAAGGCTCTTTCGTTGCAAAGAATTAGCTATGTTGCAGGGATGGCATGCCTCACACAGAAGTGAGTTGGGAGTTATTCGAATCACAACTAATTCAATGGCCATGAAGCATATAGAGGATACATGGCCCGAAAAGTTCAAGTATGAAGTACGAAGTCTACGACTCAGCATAGCCATGGATGGCGTCAACCCATATTCCCTCCAGAACACCAACTATTATATTTGGCCTGTAGTAGTGATCAATAACAATATCCCCTCACTGGTAGAAGACAAGTGAAGAATATGGACGTCTACTTACAACCACTGGTAGATGAATTGAAGGAATTATGCGATGGGATAAATTTATACGATGTATCAAGACCCATCACAGCAGAGAGGAGTTTTACATTATATGGCATATGTGCTTACACGACAAATGATTATCCAGGCTTAGGAGTTTTCTCTGGTAAATTACATTTTTAATTTATTGATTTGTTTATATACGTAACAATATTCTTTCACATATTAGTTATTTAATTCGATGTTGTAATATTTGTTCTGATCTTCATGATATTCTTTAACCTGCCATGCATATTAATTAATGTATACAAATATAATCTCGCAGGTCTTGTAACAAAAGGGTATTTTGGATGTAAATGTTGTGGAGCTTCTCTGAAAGCTAGATGGTCTAAGGACCTACGAAAGCCAGTGTATGATTGCTCCAGGGTATTCCTACCAGAAGAACACCCTTACATAAGAGCACCATCCGCTTTCAATGGTAAACGAGAGAAAACCCAAAGGCCTCCAATAATGACACCAACTGAATGGCTGAGAGCATATGAGAGAGAGAAGGAGGAGTTCATAGAAATGTTCGATTCAAATGGGGAGCCTATGTTCGATGATCCAGATTTCTTCAACACCTATGTTGAGAAATTTCCCATTGGGATGAAAAGGAAATCTATCTTTTATAACCTTCAATATTGAGAGCATCTTAAGATTACCCACTTATTAGATCCCATGCATATATTTAAAAATATTTCATCTTCTTTATGGAGGCACATATCATCGAAACAAAGTGACACATTGGTTATTAGGAAAGATCTTATTACTTCAAAAAATAAAAAGAAACATTGGCCAAGACGATTAGAAAATACGGGATCAGAGGCAGGCACTGGACCTCTAATTCATGGTTTTTCAAAGAAGGTGATGTCCCATGGATTTTAAAAAAAGATGATATTTCTTTGGCAAAGTAAGCTATAATGGGTGTGAGGGTGCCAACTTCATACGGGTCTTCACTACGGCGCTGCTTCACCGTGGATGACCATTTGTCGGGGTTGAAATCACATGACCATTTGAATCTTATAAGAGTACTTATAATGTCAAAAGCATGATTTTATTATTTGTTATATTAATAAATTTTATCCCAATATGCGGGGATCATAAAACATAACTAATTTTGTATATTATTGCACATGTTTATAACTTTGCAATTTCATTATCCTTTGTTCATGCGTGGGTGTGTGAAACATGATTTCCCTCAAGACCTAGTATGTGCCATATCTAAATTATCTGCATTTGGACGTTGGATCATGTCAAAGGAGATTCATGTGGCTAGCATTCCACAGTGGCGTCAAGAGATAGTTGAGATTGTTTGTATGTTTGAGAAGGAACTGCCGACGAGTTTCATGGACTTACAGGTTCATCTTCTAATCCACCTAGTAGATGAGTTGAATTAGTTGGGGTAGTTTCTTGTCGTTGGATGTTCTTCTTAGAGAGGTACATGAGAAGAAATTGAAAGGTTTGTTCGACAAAGGGGAAAAGCCCGAGGGGTGTATGGCATATGGGTACATATTGTATGAGTCTTTCTATTATGCCGATTGAGTTCTTCTAGCAGAGATCGACAACAAAACGGTCATGGTGGTTGGGACGATGAAAGGGATGAAGACAAAAAGAAGGGGAGTTGCTCCAAGCAGTGGAAAAAAGTGCTTGATAAAGTAGCGACTCATAATTTTTAAAATTTACAAAAAGTAATTAATATTCATGTTGAACTTCGATATAATGTATATTTTGATCTCTAAAATTTATATAATGTTGGTTTTATTTCATTAGCGAATACGAAAAATTGGAAACGTCAATAAATTGTGATTCAGATATGAGAGGCGACATGTAGGTGGGTAAGTTGCATTGTATGAACAAAATAGGATGAAATGGGATAGTGATAGGAAAGAATTCAGATGGTTGAATGATATAATTCTGCCTTATCCCGATCATTTAAAAGAAAATATGCCAAAAATATGCCCCAATAGTTCGGTTGTTGACCAAGTTAGAGAGAAATATGGTGCAATCAGTCATTACTCGTGTGTTGAAGAGGATGCGCTAAATGTAGGGATTGGGTGTAGCAACTTAGTAATTATTTTTTTAATTTATATGTAAATTTGAAACTTATAAGACATATATATTTCATATTTTAATTATTGGGTTATTATAAGACATGTGACACTATGATTTGCTTAACTTTTTTATAATTTGTACATTTGTTCCCATCTATGTGGGCATATGGACACCATTTTCACACAGAAAAAGTCGATGCTGGAAACATCACACAAGACTGTGGAGTGGAAGTTGAGTTTGATCAATCTAGTCGATCTAGCCACCGTGATCAAAACCTCGTACGAGGGACGTTAGGTTACTTCAGATAGATACAAGAGATCATTGAAGTGGATTTCTCTTCTTTCCAATGTGTTATTTTTAGGTGCAAGTGGTGGGACACTTTTGATCGGAATAATGTAAAGGAAGATCGCGATAGTAGGCTGATATGTATCAACTCTAGAAAGATGTGGGATGAAGATAAGGAGCCCTATGTTTTCCCAAAACACTGCAACCAGGTGTTCTTTTACCCAAATGTGTTGGATAGGGATTGGTGGTTCATATTGATGCATGACCCTAGATCAAAACATATTTTTGAGAACAATAGTGTTATCATGCCATGTGAGCTAGAAGATAATGAAGGTGATCATGAGAACCAAGAGTGATATGGTACATGTGTTAATGTTAAACTCAATAATTCACTTGATAATGATTTGCAATTATGTTGATCTCAAAAAAAATGGCGTACTGTATAAATTAGTTCTTTTTTTGTATCTAAGATCATAACAAAATAATGATAATTCTAAAGTACATGAATTTATTTGCATTATTTTCTCAACTTTATTATGTTACAATAAATCATATTATTGTAGATTTATTATTTTACAATTATTTAAAATTTACAAATTTACAAATTTAAAAATTTTAATAAATTCATTTCACATTAATACAATTAAAATATTACAAATATTTTACATACAATTAGAATTAGAATTAGAATTAGAATTACAAATACAATTACAATTTAACATACAATTACAATTACAATTTTATAATTGCACATACAATTATAATTTTACAATTACAATCAATTCATAGTAATACAAGTAAAATTTTACAAATATTTAACATACAATTAGAATTACAATTACAATTACAATTTTACAATTTCGCGTATAATTACAATTACAACTACAATTTTAGAATTTTACATATATACAATTACAATTTTGCAAATTAAAAAATTACAATTACCATTACAAATTTACAAATTTACATATATACCATTGCAATTACAATTTTAGAATTTTACATCCAATTAGAATTACAAATATTACAATTTTACAATAGCATTATCATTTAGTATTAAATTAATTAATAAACATCACGTTCATGATAACCATCGTACAAACATCATGTTTGACTGAAAAACACATTCAAAATTGCTAACATCATCGTGATCATGATTATCTAACAAAACACAATTAACATTATATATTAACATATTCATCATAACACAAACATCAAATATACATCTCATGTCAAACAAGTCATGCTATCACATACACACATCTATGTAAAAGTACACATTAAATGAACATATCTAACAGCAGCCCTAACAATATACACATCATGATGATCACTTAACTGTAAATTAAAGTATACTTGCAACATGAGACATAAAATACATGGACATGTATATATACATATATGTACATATATATATATATATATATATATATATATATATATATATATATATATATAACTGAATAATGTTAAAAATATACAATTGTAATATAAATGTCATGGATTAGCTGGTGGTAGTACAACATCAATATCAGTACTAGTGGAGGCTTTCTCAGTCAATGGTACTATAGCCTCAATGGTCGATGGTCCAGCCTGCTCATGATCATGAGTACTGATGGATGTTGCAGGCTGCTAACTGGACGTGACCGATGGTCCAGCCTCATCTCCATGATGACTATTGCTAGATGCTAGTGGAGGCTCATGCTCATCTGGCGCGGCACGAGGTGAACGATCATGAGATGATGAGTCGCTACTCACGGACTGTCCATCATGTGCTGCGATTCGACCACGCCTATAACGTGTGATAGTCCTCGTCAATCGCGTAAAATTTGTCGTAACTCCTACGACATGCCACATCAGGCTATACATGTCACGTGGCATGCCTCTCCACATCTGTAATATCCTATCATCGGCCTCTATGTCTCTGTAATGAGCGGGCCTGATGCCCGCCTCAACAATCATGTACTGAGTTGGTTGCCCAACTCCATCTTGTATCTAGCATCAAGTCAATCGTGCCTAGCAAAAGGCGATATCGGCGCACCAGCAGAAGCAGGTCTCTCTGCATCGGCCTCCTGATGATCCTCGACATCTGGCATGCCCTGATCATCATCAGGATCCACACCTGGATCATGTGGTGGTGTCGGCATGTCCTCGCCATCAAAAGAGCCAATGTCTGCAAAATATATACAAGTACACAACAATAATTAGACAATTTCATTACACAATTTAATAAAAACAAGTTAAAGAACATGCTAGAATAAATTTAAATAAAACAATAATATTACCTCTATCATCTGGTGGCTCATCAGTTGTGAAGAAGTTGTTGGCACACCCTCACCAATCCAAACCCGCATAAGGACAGGGGACCATAATGAAGGGATGCTCATCAACACTGGCTAGAAAAACACTGTTACTGATGAAATAGGTAACCTGACCTCAAAACGGGACCTCTAGCCCAAAAAGACTCAAAAAACATGAAAAAACACCCCAAAACAAAAAAAGTGTATTCCAGAACGCACTTGGTTTTTTTTTAAGGTCAAATTTCAACATTTTATAAAATTATGCTAAAAACAAAATTGTTTATTGAAAAAAGATTGAAAAAACACCCTCAAAACAAAACCAGTTGATGATGGAATAACAAAAAAAAAAAAATTGTCATATTTTTGACATTTTTAAAAAAAGAAATAACATTTTTTAATTTTTAAAATTCAAACATTAAAAAAAACCTAAAATTTAAGAAAAAAGATAAAATTAAAAAATAAAAACATTTTGATGATTAAAATTTAAAAATATATAGGAATAAAAAAATAAAAATAAAAACAAAATAAAAATTTTAATTCAAACAATAAAAAAAATCTAAAATTTAAGAAAAAAATAAAAAAATAAAAAGTAAAGATTAAAATTTCAAAATATATAGAAATAAAACAATAAAGATAAAAAAAATATATATATATATATTAAATTAAAAAAAAAAAAAAAAAAAAAAACAACAACAACAACAACAACAACAAGTTAAAAAAAGAAAGAAATTATAAAAAATGAAATATAGAAATTAAATTTAAAAAAGAAAAAGAAAATGTTTATTAAATTTAAAAAAAAAAGAAGTTAAATCTTAAAATAAAAAATTAAATTTAAAGAAATATATTATTTATAGCAGGTTTTATAATATAACAATATGGCAACGATACATTATTATACAGCTTATACCTGTATTACACACATGCATTATATATATTACTTCTTCAATACTGACTGAAACAAAACTCCCCAGACTGACTTAAAAAGCCGCTCCAGCACAATTCCATTGTAGCTCCTACTCTGTTAGATATCAGCTTGATTTTGTTGTATATAAATAAATACTTTGTATGTGTGTATTGAAAAGCATTCATTAATGGTGTAGTATTATATGTAAATATGCTCACAATACATCCTCTGAAATTTATTGATTTTATTAAATATTCTAGCTCTGGCTTCACAAATACATAATAGCTTAAATAAAAATCCTAGTAAAAAGCGTGGTAATATGCTATTACGTAGCTATTGATAAAATAACTTTTAATTTATTATTTACTCTTTATATGAAAAAAAATTTTAAAAAAAAATCAATTAAATAAAAAAAAAAATACAAAATTTAATAAAAATTATTAACAAAATTTAGAAAAAAAAATTAAAACAAAAAAATTAAATTTCAAATATATATTAGAAAAAATATATATATTTTAAATTTTTTGAATTTAACAAAAAATCAAATTAAAAAAAAATTAAAAAATTAAAAAAAAAAAAAAAACTTTTTTTTTTTGATCGTGGTGGTAAGCTAATTGGCCTCCCCGCTTTGTGTGGTCTCTGTCGAAATTACTCTCCCGCCGCGGGAGGGCAATTGGCGGCGCCACCACAATCAAAAAATTCTTCTTCTTCTTTTCTTCTTTTTTATTTTATTTTTATTTTATTTTTATTTTTATTTTTTTTAATATTTTTTAATTTAATTTAATTTTTATTTATTTTTTGTTTTTTATTTTTTTTCAGAAAATTTAATTTTTTTTTTTTTTAATTCGAATATATATATATATATATATATATATATATATATATATATATATATATATATATATATATAAATTTTTTGTAAATTTGATATTTTAGATTAATTATATTTTAAAATTTAAAATTTATTTATTAAATTTATTAAATTTTAATTTTATTTATTTATTTTTTTTAATCTTTTAGTTTATTTAGTTTTTCATTTTTAGAATTTATAAATTGTTTCATTTAAAAAAAAAACAGTAAATTTATGGATATTTGTTTTTTGATTATTAGCACCTGGTTTTTTTCTTTTTCTTTTATTTTTAATGATAGTTTTTTTTATTTTAATTCTTTTATTTTAATTTTCTTTTTCAATTTTTTTTTTTTTTTTTTTGGTTAATTTTAAAATTTGTATTTTTTTTCTTATTATTATTATTATTTTAATTTAAATTTTTAAATTTATTTTTTCTTTTTTGTATTTTATTTTTTTTTATCTAAAATTTAATTTTGTAATTTAAATTATTTTTAAATTTTCTATTTTAAATTTTTTTTTTTTTAATTATATGGTTTTTTTTAATAACTTAGAAAAAAATGTTTTTGGTGTTTTTTTTTTTTTTTTTGAGTCGATTTTTGTTTTCTTTAAGGTATGTGTTTTTTTTTCAAATTTTGTCATTTCTTTGAAATAATTTTGAATATTTTTTTTTTTTTTTTGTTTTTTAATTTATTTTTTGTTTAAATTTTTATTTTTTTACGAGTTAATTTTTGTTTTTTTTTTTAACATTTTTATTAGTTTTTATTGTTTATATATATATATATATATATATATATATATATATATATATATATATATATATATATATATATATATATATCTAAGTTTTGTGTTTTATTACCAACATAAAAATCACCACTCTAAAGAAAAAAGGTTGATGTTGCATCAATACGTTTCAAAATTAGCATGAAAATCACCGCTCTCAAAAAAAAAAAAATTGATGCTGCATCAATACGTTTCAAAATTAGCATGAAAATCACTAACATTTTAAAACAAATATTAATACTTCATAAATAAAAATATTAGAGTGTCAAAAATGTGCTCAAAAAAAAAAAAGGTAATTCTACATCACCACTTTTCAAAATCGGGTGCTTTTTATGCTACCAAAAAAAAGTAGGTAACAGTGCGGTTACCTATTTCATCGGTAACAGTGTTGAAACTCCAGTGCATCATGTGATATCCTCTCTAGAAACAAAGTCTCCTCCCTCTTGGGCATCATATGCCCCCACATGTGCATACGTGCCTCAAACATTGGCCTACGAGGCTGCCGAAGAAAAGTAGGCCTTGTCTTTGGAAACCTCTCAAAAAATAAACAAAAAATATCTGAAGCAAAAGGGAAGTTGACCCTCCCTTGTGCATGAGAACGACATCTATCTAAGGCTGTACAAAACTACCGCAAAAAAATGGTAGGCCACCTGACAAGTCGTGGCTCCTGTACTAAAGAATCAACATAATATAGAAGCGAGCAAATAATGCATTTCCCATCACGTGTGTTGCGTGAAATGGTCAAAATGATAAGTGATAAACAATGCACCTCCTCACTACCAAATGCACCAATACGTAACTGACCTCCAGCGACCCGAAACTCTGCAGGAGACAGTACATTTTCTCCAATGTATCTCTGGGAGTAAACTGACTGACTCCCTGCTACACAGCCAGCTGGAATCTCTGGGAACGAGGGAAAATCCACCCCTCTTCTTGATAGCCCTGTAATGAAATACATATTCTCCTCAGTGGGTGTGTACCACTGGTTGATACCAACCCAGAAAGCCTATTACTGGGCATTCCACCTTCGGATAAGATGTCTCAAAAACAAACTATGGCCCTTTAGGGAAGTAGCCTCCTCATAGAACTTGAGGAGGCCTACCTGCCTTAGGAGCCCCTACGTAGCTGCTGTAATAGGGTGAGGGTATGCATCTCTCTCCCTCTCTCGTGCCTCCCACAAGCGAACCATGTTATACTGCTCCACCTATTGTTATTGTTGTTCCCCCTCTTCTCTCCTTTCACATATCTGAATGATTGACATATTAAACACAATTTTTGTATTAAACGAGACATGTATTTAGAAATATACATATATAATTTATTTTTTAAACAAATAAAAAAATAGTCGGTGCGCCAAAAACGCAGTCACACACTGGTCCTGGTGCGTCTTTCTATAGAGCGCACTAGCCCCAGTGCATCTTTCTATAGAGCGCACTGGCCCCGGTGCACCTAATAATATTCAGCGCACTAGGGGAAGTTCTCTAGAAAAATTTGTAGTGCACCGTTCACTATGTCACGATGGCAGGAGGGCAGTGCACTGACTACACTATACGCCTCGGGGCATATAGTTAAGTCAGAAAACCGTCCTCCTGCCATCATGACATAGTGAACGGTGCAGTATTTTACAAGGCCGCACCGTTGACGCAGGAAAAATACGGAAAGTCGTGCGCTGACAAAAATAGCCATCCCAGGGTGGCTATTTTGGTCAATGCACTGTGTCTCCGCTATTCCACTAGGTCGACAGTGCGGCCAGGTAACCGACCTCATCGCACTTTATAAAAAAAATTAAAATAACACGGTGCGCCTTCGGTACTGCCCCGAAACCGGTGCGGATATTGTTAGCACCGGTTTACCAGGCCGAACCATTGACCATGTTGAAATGCGATATGCGATGCGCTGACAACATTACCCCACCCCAGGGTGGGTAATTCAGTCAACGCACCGTGTTGCCGCTATTCCACATTGTCAATAGTGCAGCCTGGTAAACGACCGCACCGCACTTTTTAAAAAAAATTAAAATAACACGGTGCGCCAATCGATACCACCTCGGAACCTGTGCGGATACCGTTAGCATCGGTTGCGGTGCAGCCTGTAACTTTACAGGCAGCACCACAAACCGGTGCGAGCCGAACGGCTCGAGCGCAACTTGCGACATTTTTTTTTCTTTTAAATGGTTAATTTTAAGGTTATTTGAAATTCTAATCCTCTAAAAGGCTTAATTATGGAAAAACAAGAAAAATACCTATATATTTTCCCGTCGAGGAGGCATATTGGCTATAGAATTTGCAAAAGAAATTTTTTCCACCGTTTTGCAAAATTCAAGCTAGAGATTGGTGGGCAATGCACAGCAGTAGTGTGTGCAATGAGTGCAATGGGAGCACCGATGTCAGGGTTGCTCAAACAAGGATAAATTGCACCGGTGCTTGAGAGCTCTATAGCACTCACAAAAGTGAAAAATGTGGTTTTTTGGCCGTAATTTTTTTTTTATTTAACCCTGTTCCAGTGCGCATGGTTTTATGGGCGCACCAGGGCATTTTCTTCATTTCACACCAGGCGGTTTTTGTTTTCACGCGCTTTTTGTGAGGCAGAAGTGCGGACGTTTTATAAAGCACCAGTGCGCTACAGTAATACAATGCACCAGGCGGGTGTGTACGGAGCGCACAATGTCCGATGTGCCAATGTTTTGTGCGATTTTTTAGCCGTAGTTTTTTTTTATTTAAACCTGTTCTGGTGCGCGGGGTTTATGGGCACACCGGTGCGTTTGCTTCATTCTGCACCAGGCAGTTTTTGTTTTCACGTGCATTTTATGAGGCACCAATGCGGAAGTGTTGTAAAGAACCAGTGCACTACAGTAATACAATGCACCGGGCGGGTGTGTATGGAGTGCACAGTGTTCGGTGTGCCAATGTTTTGTGCGGTTTTTTGGCCATAATTTTTTTTTTATTTAACCTTGTTCCGGTGCGCGGGGTTTTAAGGGCGCACTGGTGCATTTGCTTCATGCTGCATCGGGCGATTTTTGTTTTTGCGCGCTTTTTATGAGGAACCGGTGCAGAAGTGTTGTAAAGGACCGATGCGCTACATAAATACAATGCATCGGGCGGGTGTGTACAGAGCACATAGTGTCCAGTGTGCCAATGATTTGTGCGCACCGGTGCTTTCTCATGTTGAACGCACCGGTGCGTTTTACGGTGATAAGCGCACCAGACGAAATACATCCGCAAAAACCTTCGCCCGCCAACCTCCTCTAGTAACCTCCGCTAGAAACAGATGTCTGGGGTATTTTTATAAGGGGTTCCTCAAAAACATCTGCTATAGGGTATTTTCCTTCTAATGGTGATAGACTCAGTTAGCTCATGAATTTCGAGTTGAGGTGGTTGGTGATGCATGCATAGTGATTCTATTAGTTTTTGAGTCCAAGTTGTAGTTATTGCATTAGTTTAATGCATGAGAAATTAGTTAACTCAATTAAGTGAGTTAAATTCAGTTTAACTAGTTGTAACTGATTGTTGCACTAGTGAGAGGTCAAGTGAATTAAATCAGATTTAATTCACATGCAGTGATCGGTCAAATGACTGATGATTTACTATTAATAGCTACATGCATGTCAGTCCTAATGAAGACCTATTTGAGACAAAGGTTAAAGGGAAGTTAACTATCAGTTGTATTTTTAGCAAACTGCCCAGATGCAATTAAAACACCACAGGATTTCCCATGATACTTGCGCAGTTGAGAAAGGCTGAAATTCCTAAGGAATAGGGATTTCATTCCTCATTGATTGCGTGAGCAAGGCAGTCTTCAAACAGGCTAATAATTGGCTAAGTGTTGGCCTGATTTTTTCTGAATGAGTGTGAGACAATTAGCAGATTGTAGGGACTCTTGTGAGAAGAGTGCATTGTAATTGTTTCTAGATTCCTTGGTGAATATACAATAGAAGATAGAGGGGTTTTGAGAAACAAGCTTTCCCCAAGAAAATATCTGTGTTGTGGTTTGACTTACTTCTTTCTGTACTTGTCGTGATTGGCGATCGTGTTTCTTTTTTGCAATTGATTTGTAGAAGGATTCAATATCTAGCTTTAGTACATTGCTTGATCGGATTGAATCCATTGATATACATATGTTCGTATAATTTCTACATTTTTTTTCAAATGTGATGTTGGTTCAATATACTCTCTAACACTACAAGCAAATTTTAATGATATATTCTTGTTGTTGCATATTGTTGAGCTTCGCTATAATTAGGGCTAGTTGTTGCATCATTGGAATGTGGAATTGAGTGTCTATTTAGCTTGTTTAATGTATGGGTCATTGTTAAATGAATGAAATATCCTAGAGATTGCTTTATTTCGGTAATATTTCACTATTTTCAAGAAGTATAAATGCTTGAAGGTCACTTTCTTATTTTCCCCTTAACATTGGACGAAGTTGACTTTCCGATCATCCTTAATCAAGAATTTGAGTTCTCAATCATTATCATCCTTGACTCCATATCCCCAAGGAAAATAGGCACTGGTCCCTAAAAAGGGTGGTCATTTTCCTCTTATTTTCACATTTTTCCCCTTTATCTCAGGTCTAGCCCTGATAGGTCACCTAGGGCATCAATTTCCCAAGAATCCACACTCAGGAAAAATTCGATCTCTTGGAGGATACTACGTTGGTGGGCCCCCTCCCTCTCCTCTGAATTTGAGGCAATTCTAATGGTGGAATCTTTGGGAATCCAAATCCCTAGCTCTAGGACCATTTTTTTCCTAAGCATCCCCAAGGCTAGACCCTAGCAGGATCAGTTTAACCTTTTGAATCAAAATTTCTTTCCTTATCCTTTCCCCTCACCTTGTCCAGGATAGGAACATCATTGGTTGTTATATTCCATCCTTGAACCTGGGCTAGGTCCACTTAGTCCCATGTGTTTTAGTTTCCTATCAAAAACTAATCATCAAGGGCTATTTGCGAAACCAAGTTCATATAGTGTTGGGCCAAAGTGATTTCTTGTCATTTAATTTTTCAACCCGGGGGTTTTGTAAGCTTGTGAAGCATGTGTGCATTGTATGTGCTAGAAATTATCTTTCATTTTAGATCAATCTAACTACAGAATAAAGAAAACCAATTCATCTAATCTATGAAATCAAATAATGAAAATGAAATTCAACTAACTTGTGAAATCAAGTAACAAAAATAAAGAAAACAAATTCAAAATAAAATATAGCACGCAATCACACTTGCAGGAATTGAAATTTAAATCTAAGAAATCATTTCAAAACATGTAAAGGAAAACAACTAATGTATATTAGTTACTCCAACATTCAATTATGAAGTGTGATCTTCTTTAGATAGTGTTAAGTAACCAATTATACTTAATGAACTAGAAAACCAAGTAAAGTATGCAAAAGGTAACTCAGTAATTGCACTCATTAAACATTCAACCATTCAGTCCTGAAACATGATTAAATTAATTTCTTTGGAATGATTTTTAGGAATACCAGTGATGCAAATAAGTGAGGATCTGAAAGAAAAATGTGAAAGCATGTAAAACTCACTATAAACAACTAATGTATATTTGACTTTCTGCAACATTCAATGTGAAGTATTACCCTCTTGAGATGCTATGTGAGAAGTCAGTTATGCCTTAGTCTCTAAATTCCTAGAAAGCAAATAACAATGTGCAGAGTAAATTCAATCACTGTATGCATTAGACATTCAACCATTTAGTTTAGGATCATCATCTTGGAATGGCTTTTGAAAACATCCATTGACACAGTTAATTGACAATTCTGTTCTAAGAAAATGAATGACAAAACAGTAAGGAAACTAGGCAATTGTGTATTCTTATTACTTCAATCTTAATTCAATTTGAAAATGGAGTTATCTATCTTTACGAAATATTTTAGAAGAACAATTATTACACAGTTATTCTAAAACTAATACTAAGAAGTCAAATAAACTTTAATCTATAAAAGCAAGTAAATCTCACACATTTTAGGCAGTTGATCTAAAAGTATGAGAGATGGTAAATCGAGATGCTCCATATGTACACAAAACCAAATCAAAATGAAGGAACATTCATGAGTAAGGTGCCACAATCTAATTCTATATTCAAAGCTTGAGAATAACTCCAATTTTACACATGATTTGATAGGAGAAAGCTTCCCCTATTTATACAAAAAAAATGAGAAGCTATCTCATTAATGGGAGTCCATGAATCTGTCCCTATATCTCTAGAGTTGCAATCTAAATATGAATTGATAAGGCACATGTCTTCTTAGGGTTACAATAGAAATAGGAAATGAGACACATATCCTTATGATCCCACGATCTTCTCCATCTAAATTCGAATTTGGCCTTAGGAGGCCACATAAGGGTCTTTTGGAAGCTTCATTTTGACCTACACATGGCAAGAAACTCATTCCACTTGTTAGGTATAAGTATGTTCATATTATTTTCTAATTTTTAACCACAAATTCACTTAAAAATACTAAGAATTAATAAATTTTGTAAAAACATAAATGTAACCCAATAGTGGTAATGGTAAAGTAAATGTAATGAAATGGAGGTGGAGTGAAGGTGATAATATGGAAATGTAAGTGAAAATGTAATGGAAGTGAATGACAATTTCAAGGACCAACATATAGTATTTTAGGAATCGGGAAGTACCCATTCAATTTGTACCCCACTCCCTTATCCTTACCTACTCTCCCTTGGAAGGCAAGTCCCTTGCTTAAAGAAAAAGCAAGCATCATTTCTTCACCTCCTCCTTGGGATAGGGTTATTGGGATCACTTCATACTTATTCATTGACATATAATTTATAAGTGGCTTGCCAAAAGCATCAAGACTCCTCCCATCAGTGAAATTTCATAAATACCAGGGAGTCTTAGTTGTGGTGACAATGGGCTAAGCCTCCACCGTTGCCCTTACTCTAGCATTTGTCCCCTTAGGAACCCCTTTAGGTCCCTTGTTGGTTTGAAAGTTAACAGGGTGTAATTTTCATCTCACAGGATGACAGTGGTCAGGAGATATATGAAATTCGATTAAGAGAAGGCCATGCAAATATCCCTTGATAGGGAGCTTCATTTGCATGCAGTTGAGGAGCTCTTAGCTCCAAAAGAATAACCTCAGGATGTGGAGAAGACACAAGTAGAGGAACAAATATTGGAAGCACCCACTCATGCAGAGACATCCAGAGATGGAAGGAAGTGCACTAGAGAGGATGATTGGTTGGTGCTTGATGCTAGAGAAAATGTGGGAGCACCCACATCACAACGTAGGAAAAGAAGGTCCCTAGAGTGGTAAACTGGCTACATGGATCTTATGAGAGAGAGTGTAGAGATTGATCCATCCTCATTTGAGGAAGAAATGAAACAACTATTTTGGGTTGATGCCATGGTTGAGAAGTATGAGTCCATTATCAGAAAAATTGCATGGGAATGTGTCCCAAAACCAGAGGGGAAGTTAGTTGTAGGACCCAAGTTGATCTACAAAGTGAAGTAGGGAGCGGATGGGAGCATTGAGAAACACAAGGACAAATTTGTGGCCAGAGGGTTCTCTCAGGTGGAGGGAATTTATTATGAGGATACCTTTGCTCCAATTGCAAGGTACTCATCAATCAAATCTATCCTTTCACTTTCAGCATAGATGGGATGGTAGATACATCAGATGGATTCAAAGACAACCTTCCTCAATGGAGTGATTGAGGAAGAGGTGTACATAGATCAGGAAGAAAGTTTTGAGACCTTTGAAAGAGAGTCACATGTGTGCAAACTCAAGAAATCATTATACGGATTGAAACAAGCGCCTCGTGTTTGGTACACCAGGATCGACAGTTACTTCACCGGGTTTGGCTTCACCAAAAGTAAAGCAAATGTGAACATTTACCGTATTGTGGTAGAAGGTAAATTATTGATCACTGTACTTTATGTTGATGATTTTATTCTGATAGGTGATGAGCAGCTCATCAAATATTGCAAAAAGGATCTTGCAAGATAATTTGAGATGAAGGATATGGGGCTCTTGCATTATTTCATTGGATTGGAAATTTGGCAAAGATATGGGGAAATATTTGTATCTCAAGGCAAGTATGCCAACGATGTTATGAAGAAGTGTCACATGGAGAGAAAAAAACCCATGGAGACTCCTCTAACATGGAATTGGAGGAAGGAATATTCTACATCAGTCGAACTGGTAGAAGCTACCATCTATAGGAAGCTTGTGGGTTCACTCATGTACTTGGTGAACAGACGACTAGACATATTCTATGTGATTAACGATCTTAGTCAAGATATGGTTAAGCCTACCAAGCTCTATTGGAAGGCAGGAAAGCATGTGTTGAGATGCATCAGAGGCACCATAGAGTTTGGGCTATGGTACATGAAGACAGAGGGAGTGTGTTAAAATTATTAAACTGCAGTCAAATTCCACTTTGGATAGCTCATATTATGAAGATAATAATTACAATAGATTCCTCTTTTCAAGAGGACCAAAATCGACCTAAATAGCACCCTATTTGGTTAAGCAGAAGTTGATTTTTGAATTATTTTATTCATTCATGTATAATGGAATGGGTCGGCCCTAAGCACATGTGAAATTGGTTAGGTCGGCCTCAACCCCTAGTGGACCCTCATGAAAGCCTATAAATAGAAGATACCTCAAGCTCATTTGGACACAATCGTCAAGCACTCTCTTCTCTCTTCTATTTTTTGGTTCGCATACGTCTGACGAAGGAAATCTCGCGCAAAGGGTCTGAAACTATAGGGTCGAAGTTCGCACGAGTATATGGTTTCTGAGTCTCGGTCGCTCACACGTAACTAAAGTTTTTTGTCCATAGAAATTGGCATAATATGGTCATGGAAGCATCCAGGAAGTCACAAACACACTCACAGAGTGCTTATGGGTGCTTTGGGGAGGCTAGGGTTTCTGTAGTGCAGTTGGATCTCAGATGCCCGCACATCGTTCACTTAGGAGCATCCTTATTAGTCCCAGACTCTCTCATCCAGTTCTCCAGGTAACGTCCATAACTGTCTTAGACACTCATATACAATATCTTTGCATGCGTCTAAGACCTAAAGATGAGTTTTCAATATGAAACAGTGTTCAACAGTGTTCATCCTAGTCACATCAGTATCCAGTAGTTAAATACAGTCAGTAACAGTGCATTACAGTCCTCAGAATTAGGATCCTTGAGTATAAGTGTGTTTAAGGTCATATTATGAATATTATAGTTTCTTTGTTGCATTATGAATATATGTATCATTGTACTCTCTTTTGTTGAATCATTTGATGATGATCTAAGAAGAAGAATTTGCAAGGTTCTTACCCATATTGTGTTTTTCGTTAGTATCAGACCAATCCTGGTGTCTCTATGTGTGCTTGTTTTTCTTCTATTGTTCCTTTATGTTATGTTGCATTGTTGATGATGATATTGTTCTTTCTACATAGTTGCATATGCTGATTAATAATAATGTAAATCTGAATAATGTTATAATTTTATGGGGTGAACTTAATGTGTTAATGAAGAAATGCGACTATCAAAGAAAATAACAATGTATCCTATGAAAAATTAACATGGTATCAGAGCTGGGTTGAAGAAAAGTCATGGAGATCACCCACATGGAGATATTTTTGAAGGAAGAAAGAAGAGGATGCTATAGAACTAAAATAATTTTAGGTTTTGAAGAAAACTATAGGTAGTTAGTGCATAAGGGTTTGATGATTAGGGTTTGAGAGAAACCATGGTTTATGGAAAAGATTCAAGATATGAAACCCTAGCATGGTCGAAGTCAAGATGTTCAAATACTTATGACATGGGATAGTCTCTAGTAGGTATGGTTTTTTATAAAAAAATTTGAAGGAAACATTTTTATGTGGTCTATGGATGGCTCTTGAAGGTTGGTTCAAGAGGGAGAGGATCATCCCTCATTAAAGATAAGTATTCCTTGAGTTATGATGCTTCTTTGTGACTTTAATCTTGTTTATACTTATGGATATGATTATTATTATTATTACGTATACTTTTTGCATGTATATTTTGAGTACCTGGATGTTTCTAACCTCCTTTATGAGATGTGATAAGTGGATCCTTCTTAAGGATCATTTGATATGCAGGAAAGAAAAGTTAGATCTGGAAAAGGTAAAAAGGCACCTGGTGAAAAGATGACAAGCACTATAAGTTTCCTCTTTGAAGGTGCACAGGTATCTGAATACTACAAGTTATGCATGGTATACTATTTCAATGTTATGTTTAAGCTATAATATTTAATAGAAAAGTTATCCCTATAATATGTTGAGAATGTATCCTCCTCATATAGCTCATGCATGCATAAGAAAATGATTTGGAAATATGGTTCCTACGATGAAATGGTGCTCCTAGTATTGAACATTTTTATCATGATGACCTTCTTGAAGGCTACTTATCGTTGATCATGGACATAATGGTATACTTGATGTATGGATAACATCTATCTCTTGGATGCTTTGAATAAGATTATCACCTTGACTCTAGTAAATGATACTCTTGACACTTTACATGCATAGGACATGATGGGTCTCATATAGAAGGTTACCTTATTTATTTCTATATATAATGGTATTGATAATGTTTGTGACAAGCATGATGAAAGTATTAAGAAAGGGCTGACACATTTGTTGTTTTGGTAAATTTTTATTGAATGACCTGACTTGATCCCATTGATCATGATAAGCATGGTAACCATGATGATAGAGGTATAATTATGAGATGTATATTCTTTATCTCTTACTACATGTGGTCATGTCTTGATGGCATATGGTGAAACTAAATTCCCTAACTTGATGTATTGTTTTATTAGAAAGTGTTATTGTGTTAATAATATTTTATATATGATGTCACATATGTTTGTTGTCCTAATCTTTCAAGTCTAAAGATTGATAAAAGATTTTTGAAATTATGTTGTTGACCATGACAGATATATGTTTATTATCTAACAGATCTTTTGTTGCATAACCCTAGAAGAGATAGGCTGGTGACATGAATGAAAATGGATGATGTGGATCCCCAGTCAAAGGGAGAATCTCTTCTCAAGATTCTTACTCATATTGCTATTTGCTTTCTATACTGTTGAATTACAATCTATGTACATCTGACAATATTGAACTACAAAAAAGTCTCAGATCTGAAGCTCGTACAAAAATTAGGGTTCCTGTTTCAGACGAAGGCACAAAACTGAGATATTTCGTCCCTCGATGCATGCATGCTAAGGCCTAAGTAACGTCCAGGAAGTTAAAGATGCTCCCATGCTAACCTGAAGGGAGCATCCAAGGGTTTGAATACAGTTGGCCATCATTCAAAGTTTTTTGAAGTAGTATGTACTCTAAATCAAGGTGTCTCTAACATATTTTTCTACTATGAACTGAATTATGAAGTTGTTGGGTTAAATTGTTGATCACAAAAAAATGAAGGATTGTGCATGAAATCAGATGGTCACCTAGAAGATGTCAGTTCTACATATGTGTTGCAAATATCTATAAGATCTGTAAGCAATAAAAGTTCGAATGTTTGAATTCAACTTGTGTTTTTAGGTGACTAGGACATACATATAGATATGTCATTATGTTTGAAGTTTGTGCTACAAAATTTTGACATGATTTGGATGATTGATATAGATGAGATATGACATGATGCTTAATAATGAATTAGAACTTTGAATTGATGATTGAGACGTGTTTTTGGACAACAGATATATCTACAATAAAAAATTTGAATGTGACCTGATGACTAATGATTTTATTTAACGATTGTTGATTTTCCCTTATGTCAACGCTATGTGTGCATAGTGACCTTCAATTACTTATGTGGGTATTTGGAAAAATGGTTTTGTATTGGCCTCCTTGTTCCTAGCACAATGGTTAAAGTATTGATAATTGTGATTCATTATGAATATGGGACCTACATGACTTAAACTTGTTGTATGCATTTGCATCTACTGACATAAATTACTTGTAATGGAATGATAGATAATAATCTTGTTGCCATCATAATAGAATAATTCAAGACTTGATATGAGCTCTACCTGTCACCTGGTTGAAAGAATTGATATTTTGATATTGATGATTTTGATAATAGTTTTGATCTGGCTTCTAAACTCTGATGGGTTAACTTCATTGAAACAACATTGATTTATGTAAGGTTTATTATTTTGAGAGCATTGCATCAAGCAAGCTCCCCGATCCAAATATGTCCATCTGACGAAGTCAGGATGATGAGTTGCAAGGTATGGATTTGATTTTGATTATGGTTTTGGTTTTACATACTGATTGTCTACTCTTGACATGTGATGAGCCTCTGATGAACTAAGAGAGAGACAGCTTCTGAGGCTTGAAATTATGTATCATGGCACGATGAATCGATTTCTGAAATTTGGGAAAGAAAGTATATATTGCAAAGTTGTTGAAAAATGTCTTTGTGTAAGGGAAATGTAAATCCTTGCACACTCTGATTTAAAGTTCAAATTTCTTTTTGATATTGACATGGAATTTGGCAGTTTATTGAAGCATTAATGTTATTTTTATAACATCCATCTGTACATATATGATGTGTATAGAGCCTGAATAAATTCATGATTGAGTTGCTGCATTCACATAGAGTTTCCACCAAACATTCTTTGAATTATATCTACATGAAACGTTCTATTTTTAAGGCTGATATTTTTCTCCTATGATATGTGACTACATGGATGTATTGTTGATATTTTATATTATTGCTGAATAGCACATTTTATATGTTTCTTTAATATGAGATCTACCATGATATCTTGGATGAGAGATCCATATCACGGCCGAGATTGAGTATGATGTTGCTAGTATGGCTAGTTGTGAAGCTCCATCTCATTAGGATCTAAATATGACATGGATACATAGTGATGATAGAGAATCCCACATATATAGTTGGGACTAATATAATTACATTGAGACAGTGTAGTTTTTCGATACAAGCTTAGGCTTGTGATTGATGCCTCCTTGAGAGGGAGGATGATTATGGTATCCTTTTTTTATTTATATGATTATTTATGTTCTAACATAATATTTGATTTGATGTCCTATATAAACAGGAATCGTATTCTATTGAGACAAGAAGATACTAGATTTGATTGTGATGAGAGTAGCATTGATCGAGGACACTGAGCCAACTCTTCCTCCCTATTTGAGCTCCCAGGGTGAGGAATTCAGATAGAGGGTTCATGGGGTTGAGGGAAATTTGGAAAATAAGGTATGACCACTATTTGTTACACATAGGGTTAGAGATGTTGATCCCCTATATTCATAGGGTCATAGAATGTTGCTCCCCTATCTAGTCTTTATAGAGTATATGCCAATTGGCATCATACCCACAAGTAGGGCTTGTCGGGAATACCGCTCCCCATTTGGCCAACGATTTTCGAGTGTACTTGGGGTGTACAACCCAAGTCGATTATGATGAAGGTTTTATACCACATGACTATTTAGGGTCATCGATGGGAATATCAGTAGGAAATAGGATGGTTTGAGTTAACCCTATGTGGTTTCGGGTTAATATTGACCTCCCCGATGTAATCCCAAGGTCAAGATGGGATCCCTTGCGTGTTTGGATATCCTATTGCTCTATATGTGGTTGTGGATGTGTAGCTCCCCCATGAGATTTTGGGTCGAGATGTGCTCCCCTATATGATTACAGGTTGAGATGTACTCCTTGATGATATGCTCTCCGATGATGATTGATGATGATATTCCATGTAGTATCCCGTTGACATAGATTCTGGGTAGTATCCTTATCGATAAACGGTGGTAGCTTAAACTCCCCTCCGGTAACAATCTCTTCTTCTTTTATATTCAAGAATGTTCAGCATACGAGCATAAGCAATCAATAGATAAGCAGGAATAAGAAAAATAAGTACATTGATGATTTGTGATGACCATAGCATGATGACTACATGACATAGATGATTAGTGATGGTATGTGATGATGCTTGAAGATACCATAACGGCACATTGATCAATGGACAAATATTGGAAGGTGGAATTCTCCCTAGTTGAGAGGCATTGTTAAAATTATGTAACTACGGTTAAATTCCACTTGGACAGCTCATATGATGAAGATAATAATTGCAATAGATTCCTCTTTTCAAGAGAACCAAAATTGACCTAAAGATCACCCTATTTGGTTAAGCAGAAGTTGATTTTTGAATTATTTTATTCATTCATGTATAATAGAATGGGTCGGCCCTAAGCACATGTGAAATTTCTTAGGTCAGCCTCAACCCCTAGGGGACCCTCATGAAATCCTATAAATATAAGAGACCTAAATCTCATTTGGGAACAATCATAAAGCACTCTCTTCTCGCTTCTATTTTTTGGTTTGCACATGTCTCACGAAGGAAAGCTCGCACAAAGGGTCTAAAACTATAGGGTCGAAGCTCGCACGAGTCTAGGGTTTCTGAGTCTTGACCACTCACACGTAACTAAAGTTTTTCATCCCTAGATGTTGGAACAGTATGGTCACGGAAGCGTCCAGGAAGTCATGGACACACACAGAGAGTGCTTATGGGTGTGTTCGGGAGGCTAGGGTCTCTGCAGTGTAGTTGGATCTCGGACGCCTGCATGCATTTCACCTAGGAGCGTCCTGATCAGTCCCAGACGCTCTCATCCAGTTCTCTAGGTAGCGTCCATATCTGTCTTAGATGCTCGCATACAGTATCTATGAATGCGTACGGGACCTAAATATGAGTTTTCAATATGTAGCAGTGTTCAACATAGTGACATCAGTATCCAACAGTTAACTACAGTTAGTAACAATGCATTACAGTCCTTAGAATCAGGATCCTTGAGTATAAGTATGTTTAAAGTCATATTATTAATGTTCTAATTGCTTTGTTGTGTTGTGAAGGTATGGATCATTGTACTCTCTTTTGCTGAATCATTTTATGATGATCTAAGAAGAATAATTTGCAAGGGTTTTTCCCATAGTGGGTTTTTCCCTGGTCTCGAACCAATCTTAGTGTCTCTATGTGTGATTTTTTTTCTTTTATTGTTCCTTTATGTTCCGATGCATTGATGATGATGATATTTTTCTTTCTACATAGTTGCATATGTTGATGAATAATAATGTAAATCTGAATAATGTTATAATGCTATGGGGTGAAATTAATGTGTTAATGAAGAAATTCAACTATCAAATCTAAGAACAATGTAGCCCTATGAAAATTTAACAAAATGAAGCTTCAAGGCTTCACAGATATAGATTGGGTAGGGATCCCATCTGACAGAAAGAGCACATCAGGGGGCATCTTCAGTATTGGGTCATCAACAGCTTCCTAGTACAACAGGAAGCAGAGATCAACTACACTCAGTTCAGTAGAGGGAAAGTACATGGTTGTTAGTCAAGCAACTTGTGAGGCCATCTTGATGAGGAAGATAATTTTTGGTTTGTGTTGGGATAGGGTCCCCCGGGTCAAGTTTTTGGATATAATTTTGGTTAATTTTTTTCAATATGCGATGCACGCAGAAGTCAAGGGGCTTTGGGGCAAGTCAAAGCTCCTTTATGATTGTAATGGGCGAAAAGGGGAAACCATGAGTCTCAAACCATGGTTTGAGACCATCGTATGTACGTGTCTGAGTCATATAAATATGTAAGAGTTAATTCGAGTAAGGAAAATCTTATGTCATGTTATGTTTTATATTTCAATAAACGTTTTGGGCTAGTTTTTCTTCAGTCTGGGTAGAAGCTCTTATTGGTTGTGTGCGTGGAGACCCAGTCCTGAGCTGTGCACAAGGAACTTGTTGTCGTGTGCGCATGTGGAAAGGATTGTACTGAATTGAAGATCTATTAATAAAGAAGAATTTTTTGAGAACTCTTTTGCATTCTGATTTTTGCGTTTATGCATGAATATGTTGGTTTAATTATTCGTTGATTACTGCAAGTTATAAATCTATTTTTTTTTAATGCACATTTATCTGAGTTAAGTATATGTGAAAGATCTATGTGTTCACACAAGGATTGATTCTATGTTAATGGTTTTACAGGATAACTATCTATGTGATTGCGCAATTGTTATTTCCGCTCTGGTAAGCTAGATCTGACTGACGCATGATAATTTGTTTTATGCATATCTGTTAAGGGTTTTTATCTACATTTAGATCTGGGTTTCTGTGAAGTCTTGCACATGCCAATAAGCATTAGATATGATAATTATGGTTAAGTACCACATCATATGCTCCCTTAGGGAGCAGAAACCTAGTTTGAGCACCCCCCATACTGTTTCGGGTGAGACTTTGGTCTGTGCAAGCAGATCACTGCTGAAAGGGGCAATATTTGGAGGGTTTTGTTGGTTACAGAGAACACTCTGAACTTGGGCTAGGACCCCTCAAGCCAAAAAATGGTTTTTTTGCTGGTATCGGGATCTATTTGTGGGAGATGTGATGTTGTGGCATCTGACGAAGAACGAACTTCAAGATTCGCTTGATAATAAGGTGCGCGAATTTGCAATCCAAGAAAACCGAAACTCTAAGTTTTCTGCTGAATATTGGGAGCAAAGGTATATCTATAAAGAGATCCACGAAATTTTATTTTCTTCCATTACAACATAATTACAAGAGTGGTTATCTAGGCTTGTTGAGTTTCATACTCATGCAAAGGAGGATGTGATCACCAAGTGGACTCTTGAGTTGGTTCAGCAATTGGAGAAATCTAGCAATAAAATTACCCATGCAGTGGATTATTAGATTGATAGAGTTTTGAGTGGGTTTGTGATGGAATTTGCTATTGATACTTTTGTGTCGTATTCTGAAGCTGAAAGGATATTTTTCAAATAACCTAGAGGTAAGTTTATGCACTCATTGAAACTATGGA
The DNA here is from genome assembly GCA_034641835.2 of Pinus albicaulis. NCBI lineage: Eukaryota > Viridiplantae > Streptophyta > Pinopsida > Pinales > Pinaceae > Pinus > Pinus albicaulis. The sequence goes on along the minus strand of CM076577.1, from coordinate 616,097,837 downwards.
TTAAAATGATTTTATGTGAAAAGGGTACTCTGTGCAGCCACATTGAGTGAATGTCCCAAAGAGGCATGTCTAGATACACGTGCATAGGTCCTCATAGTACTACGCACAGCGGGAAAACTTACAGAGTATACCTAGAAGGAAATTTTATCTACATCCCCCTCAAAGATAAATCTAACAGCAACGAGGAATCTTAAACAAGTAGCTCTGGTGAATCTGCGCACTCAGAAGAAGAGAAAGTTATCATAGTTCAGATCCCATCCAATCCACATCCAAACTCATCTCACACTAACAAGTCATCCACTCCACCTCCACCTCCCCCACCAGACGTCAATATGGCTACTTCCATAAAGCTGCAGAATTTCAAGGGTGTTGGAAATGAAGATGTTGGCCAATTATGGTTCGTCACAGATGTTGTGTGGACAACACATCATACCAATCATGATAATGTTAAGAAAGTGAAACTTGCTACTACATTTCAAGAATGCACATTGGATTGGTACATGAGGTATATGGAAACAAACCCTAATGCAGCAATTGATGAGCTTAAATCCGCAATAAAGGAGCAGTCCAAAAAGCAAAAATCATGTGCTCAATGTGTGACTCAATTAAAAGAGATCCACTAAGAAGTGAATGAATCTGTATGGGAGGCATATCAATGGTTCAATCGCACCATCAAGGATGGAGGATTTCCTATCGATGACACGCATCACAAAGAATGGTTCATTGCTATGTTGTTGTCGCATCTACGCCAATCCTTAAACCAGCATAAGATTGTGACACGAGCTAAAGTTGTGGATATTTCCATGAAGATAGAAGCCTCACCTGTACCAGCTACACAGGGTGGGGCTCAGAAAATCCAAAGCTATTTAGTTGCATTACACTTAGAGATTAAAAAATATGTGAAAAGAGAAAGAAGAGGATGTGTGTGCAGGAGTATGGTGCACACGCTGTAAAACTAAAGGGAATCACAAGGATCAATGTCCCGTATATAATAAATATCTGGAATTTGGAGGAATAAGTCTGATTAAGAGTGGAGCAAAGCCTATTGAAGTTCCCACACTATGGTGCGTGATTTTTCAGGAAAATTTACTACACACGATATACTTCTGCCCTAAGATTGGTAAATATATTCTGGATCTCAAGCAACCTTACTGCACATTTTTTCGATCTATGGGGCATGATGAGAAGAAATTTCATAGATTTGATATAATGATTGAGCAGGGTGCTTCGTATACATTGCAGGCTGAAGGTAGAGGACCAGATTCACCTACATCGCCATTTGGGCGAGGTGGATTTCGGGGTAGGGGACGAGGAAGAGGACGAGGAGGAGTTGGTCGAGGAAGGGAATAGCTCATTTTTTATAACTGTGGAGAGGTTGGATCCTGTGCGTCTGACTACCCAAACCCAACATAGCAATCTTGCAGGTATTGTAGAAAATTTGATCATGTCATTGAAGATTGCCCTATATTTTTTTCCAAAATACAGGAAAAGAAACTGCAGACACCCACGTAGAACGTTTAAATGATGAGAGTAGAACCGCGCACTGAAGACCCTAGCGTGAATATTGTGACCAGAAGCGGTGTAGCAATTGTTGAAGATAAAGCAAGACCTAATACTAATGTTTGGGTCCAGAAATCTCCTAAGAAAAAGGAGTGTTTTAACTTACAAAGAGAGAAGGAAAAATTTTTCCAATAAAAAGAAGGACTTTGCAGATCATGGCACATAAACCTCTAAAGTACCAAGAAAGACTACCATGGATACCATCGAAGAGGTTGAGCCTGCAGAGCTGAAACCATTTTTTCAGGCCTGTATAAAGCTTATGCGCAATAAGAAGGCAGTCGAGAATATTCAAGCTTTGATTGATAACTACACCAAGAAAGAGAAGCCTCAGATGGAGCAAAAGGTTGTCAATAAAATTTACAAGAACAAGAGAAGAACTGGTCGAGAGATGCACTTAACTACTCAGATAGGTGAGTTTGAAATGGACCAAATCATTTTGGATCTGGGCTTTGGTGAAAATGTACTACCAAAGCAGAATTTGCAGAAAATGGAAGAGCCTAATATGGAATGTTCTGCAATACAGCTACGTATGGAAAATCAACAGAAATTTATCCTAATGGGTAGACTTTCTGGGGTGATAGTTGATATCAAAGGAGTTAAGGCACTGGCTGACTTTGAAGTTATTCAAATTATTGATGATTCTAATTCGTACCCTGTGTTGTTGGGTCTAGATTGGGATATTGACATGCATGTTATCACCAACCACAAGCACATAAGTATGGTGTTTGAAACAATGGAACCAAGGTTGTGGTCCCTCTGGACCCTGCAGAAGGAGAGAGATTCATAGAACCAGTGCGCACAAAAGAGGATGTGGATCATATCTACAAGCTAAATGTGAGGGATGAGGATGGATCAATCCTACAGTATATGGTATGATTAGCTGGGATATGGATAGTTCATCCCACTCAGACTTAGATGAGGAGTTGGATAATTGGTAGAACCGTTTGCATGAAGTATCTACACTGTGTTGCAAACGAGTAACCAGATATATACGATGTATATCCTCTGAGGTTCGTGAATTACCCTACTATGAGCGCATAGGAAATATCAATTTCTTTTTATAAGAACTTGAAAAGGTTGTTCCAGAGGCACAACGGTTCCATGTGTTTGACTTAATTCTGCGCTCAACCCCAGCGCACTAGTGCAAAACGCACAAGGACAATTTTGTTGATTGGGAAGAATGTACCCACATGATGTAACTGCAATTCAGACAACCCAATACCTGGTTGGAAGGAACCTAAGAAGGAAAAGAATATTTGTGCATTCATTTAGCCGGGTGGATTGCAGCTTGGGGAGAAGAGCCACAGCCAAGATGGGTGTATACACTAATTCATACTTTAAGTAGGATACCCATGAACTGGTATCTAGAGGTTGAGCTGCGACGTGGAATGATGGAATGGGTTGCACTAAGGGAAATATTTGTTTTAACTTTCAGGTTTGAGAGAGGATTTCAATGCATCAATATTGCATTACACGTGATTCAAGATGTGGTCTTTGACATGCCAGAGAAATCAGAAGAACAAGCCTTACCAACATGGGATGTGCAGATGAAAGATATAGTTGAATGTTGAATGTGACAATTGAAGCTAATGAGGAGGACCCAAGAAACATCAAAATCCCTGAGTCTGAAGGTCAATGCACAGTCACTGGGCCTGTGGGTGAATTTCCAGATGTGACTGGACCTATGAAGTTTAGGCAAGTCAATATTGGAACAAAAGAACAACCTAAGATTTCCAAAATAGGGTATTATTGGGATGAAGATATAATGGCTAAGGTTGTGGAACTACTCATTGAATATCAAGACTTGTTTCCCACAATTTTTTTGGAATTAAAAGGGATTGTCGGGGATCTTGGTGTGATGAATATCACTCTAAAAACAGATGCCATGCCTATCAAGCAGTGCCCTTACCGGTTTAATTCTAAGTATAAGCATAAGGTCAAGGAGGATTTGGAGAAAATGGTTGCTGCAGGGATCATTGAACCAGTAGAAGAATCAGATTGGGTAAGCCCCATGGTAGTCCAAGAAAAGAAGACCAAAGGAGAAATCAGGATTTATGTGTATATGTGCAAGTTGAATGATGCATGTGTGCATGACCCTTTTCCAACTCCGTTTTCTGATGAAGTATTGGACAATGTGGGTGGGAAGGAGACCTACTCATTCACTGATGGATTTTCTGGATACCACCAGATAAGAATTGCACCTGAAGACAAAAGCAATATGACCTTTGCGACGGAATGGGTATTATTCTAATACACAGTTATGCCATTCGGTATGAAGAATGGGCCAACTATATTCTCGTGCGTGGTGGTATCTTCTTTTAAAGAGTATATACATAAGTTCTTAGAAGTATATTTTTATGACTGGATTGTATTTGGCTTATTGAAGAATCATGTTTCAAGTATGCGCTTGATGTTGGACACTTTTCGGAAGCATTAGATCTCATTGAATCTAAAGAAGTGTATATTTTGCGTCCCTTTCGGGATTTTTCTGGGTCATATTGTCTGTCAACAGGGATCGATGGTTGATCCAGCTAAGATTTCTATTATTGTCAACCTGGAGGCTCCAGTGAATATAAAGAAATTGCGCTCAATTCTGGGGCATACTGGCTATTACAGGAAATTTATTCAAGGCCATGTGTTGATTACTGCGCCAATGGAGAAGTTGTTGAAGAAGGACACCTCTTTTTTCTGGGACGAGGAATACCATAAGATTTTAGAGATTATTAAGGATAAAATGGTGACTGCACCTATATTGGTATTCCTGGACTAGAAAAAATAATTCCATGTACACGTTAATGCATCGTGTATCACATTAGGAGATTTATTAGCGCAACCAGGAGTTGGAGATATTGATCACCCAATTTCATTTGTGAGCATAAAATTGTCAAGTGTCAAACACAAATACTCGACAACAGAGAGAGAAGGGTTAGATATGGTCTATGCACTACAGAAGTTTCATCATTATTTGTTGGGAGGTCATTTTAAGATGTTCACTGATCACTATGCTTTTAAGTACCTGGTCAACAAGTCTTTGCTGGGGAGGAAGATTTTTATATGGCTCCTATTGTTTCAAGAGTATCATTTTGAGGTGATTATCAAGCCAAGAAGATTTAACGCAAGTCCAAACCATTTGTCGCTCATTGAAAGTGGAGATGAGCCAACTAGTTTGGAGGAAGGATTACCAGACTCGTAGTTGTTTGTCATTAAAGTAGTTGATGACCACTTCGCAGATATCATCCACTTCTTGACCACTAGAAGTGTTCCTACGGTATATACAGTTAAGCAGAAGAAAGAGTTTGTCTTGCGCGCAACAGACTTTACTTTGATTGTTGGACAGTTATAATATATGGGTGCTGATGAGGTGTTGAGGTGCTATGTGCTAGAGTTCAGAAGGTAGAGCATACTAAATGAAGCACATGCAGGGGTTGTAGGAGGTCACTATGCAGGTAAACAAATTGCGCAGAATATTTTAAGTGTTAGTTTGTGGTGGCCTACGGTGCACAGTGATGTAAAATAATATTGTCCCACTTGTGATGTGTGTCAGAGAACAGGGAAACCCTCGCGCAGAGATGAAATTCCACTACAACCACAAGTGACTTTGCAAGCTTTTGATAAATGGTCCATTGATTTTTTTGGTCTGATCAACACTCCAAGGAAGAAGAATGGTGTGCATTATATCATCATTGCGATGGACTATCTGATTGGATGGGCAGAGGCTAATCCTGTGAAGGATTGCAGCGCAGACACAGTTGTGCACTTCATTTTTTATAATATATTGATAAGGTTTGGGTGTCCTAAGATTTTTTTGAGTGACTAGGGTACACATTTTTTGAATGAGACTATTCAAGCCTTGAAAATGGAGTTTAAGATGCACCATCAGAAGAGTACATCGTATCATCCACGGGAAAATGGTACAGTAGAAGCCTTTAATAATATTTTGGATAATGCATGCACAAAGGTCTACAATGCTAATCGGAACGATTGGGATGTGTGCGTACCTGTGATTCTATGAGCATATAGGACTACATGCAACAAATTGATGGCACAGACTCCTTTCAGGTTGGTGTATGGACAAGAGATTATTATGTCGATGGAGTGTATTTTTCCTAGTCTGCACATTGCAGTAGTAATTAACATGGTTGATCAAGATATTATGGAAGAGCTATTGTCACAGCTAGTTGCACTGAAGGACAGATTCATTCTTGGTTTCCTTCAGCAGGTGAAAAAGGCAAGCAAAAAGGCTTGCCATGACAGGCACATCAAGCAAAATATTTTTATGGAGGATGATTTGGTGTTGCTATATGACGGAAAGTTTGCACGCCACCCAGGAAAGTTCAAAATGCATTGGCTTAGACCTTATATTGTCAAGGATATCATAGATGGAGGTGCGGTACTCCTGGCTACCTTAAGTGGCGAAGTCCTTCCTAGGTATGTGAGTGCAAGTCGGTTGAAACCATACATGGATGATCCCATCCCTGCGTGCGCCAAATGACTATATGGTTGGAGAAGTATCTTAGTGCCCCGGAGAGTTGTGAGAAGGCACAAGACTATAAAGAATTTTTTCAAGCATTATATCAGTGTGTCTATGTGACGAAGACTGAGGAAGTGTAGGTATCTACGACAACTGCACAGGGGTTGCATCAAGAAGTTGAAACAGTAAAAAATGTGCCAGAATCTAGTCGTTGGAATAGTTAATCTGGATAAGACAGCTTTATTAACGTTTGAAGGAGCGGGTAACCTGCATTTATGGAGGATATTATGCTAGATTTGGAACTGTTTTATCATTTATGGGGATGCATCAATGGATATTAGGTTTTTTAGGCCGCGCCATTGCTATAAATATGGAAGGAAGGGTTGCATTAGTTCCCTTTCTTTCCAAGAGGTCTGTTTCCATTGATACCATCGTGCTTGTTTGATTTTATGTCTGAGCACTCAGAATCCTTCTTCGAAACGTTGTGCCAAAGAGGGTTGGGTCATTTAATACCTGCAAGTATGACTGCTATAGATCCTACCCCCTCTGCGACGCCGCTGTTGAGACATCTACATCGGAACTTCAACCTCATATTGCGAAGAAAGGACAGATATCAGAGACTCAAAAATCTCTGCGCAAGAAGACTTCGAAGCCTAATTCTCCCTAAGTAGAATGACAAAAGAGACCAATGGTTGAGGAACCATAAGTAATCATATAGGAAGGTATTGTCGAGGAAATAAACCTAATGTCACAGCTTCCCAAGAATATGGTGCCGCATAAGCCATATGTTGAATTCATGAGGGACCGGGATAATTTCAAGTCCCATATCAACACACTGCTTCTCTCGGATAATGTGCCTTTTGAAGGGGACATGTTATCAAAAGTACCTTTGCTGAAGTTGGAAGATAGGGATGTGGTTGATCGCACGAAGTTCCCTGAGATTGCGCCCTCGGAATACTTAAAGCAGGTGCCGCCTATGATGGAGAAGTCATCAAGATTGAACCAAAGACATGGGCATTGGGATTACAGTAGTTTGAGCTACTGAACCTTCTGAGCATTCTGCACTTTGGGCATAGCACGATAAATGATATTTGTCTGTGCCAGGTGCTCACCCTGTTGCATGATAATTTCCTGTGGCTAGGAGAGCCCATCCTTATTGACAACATGTTGATTCATCGGATCACCAAGTTTCCTTACCGAGGAGAGGATCCAGGGGCAACCTTTGGAGGGAAGGGGAAAGAGAAAAAGTTCGATGACGATGTTAATAAGACATATGGGGTGAACAGGAATACCAAAGGATTTGTAGTCCAATAAATTAATTTTCCGACGGTTAAATTTTCTACCCTGATCCGTGCATGAAAAATCATGAGGAAGTGTCGCGCAACAGAAGTACATGCGTAAGTGATTAAACTGGCTGGGCAATGCGTGAAAGGGGTGTGGTACAATTGGGCAAAGTACCTCTGCAATGAGTTTATGGAAAAAGTTTTAGAAGCACGAGAGGATTGCAAGAATTTTTATTATGCTTGGTTGTTGATGCTAATCGCGTTGATTGGTTGGAAACCACCAACGCAGTCCCAGTTACCAGATATTGAACCATATCTTTGTGAAGCCACAAAGTATGCATTGTCGTGGAACTTGAAGCTTCCTTCCCGGGTGATAGAAAATAAGATCTTCTGGGCTCTATTTGATACGAATATATTTAAAGTGGTGCAGTCCAATCCATGACTGTCCCCTACATTGTATGAGCAGTATAAACACATTTCGAACTTCAAGGCCACCTTTCAAAATGTGCACGTCCGCATAAAGAGGGACATGGCAGGTGTCTGGTATGAGCTTCCATATATGGTTACAGAGGATGACCTTGTGTGCACTATGTCAAAGTGGCCCTCCTTATGGCTAGAAGCAATTATAGCTGGTGGTGCGTCATCCTCAGCACCACCTAAGACTCCTATGAAGTCGCGTACTATTAGGCGGATAAATCGAAGGCTCCTTTTATGAAGGAATGAATGTTCATGATAATGGAGGGAGTAAGGCTTCGACTAGATAACGCATTCCAGAAGCTTCCAGCTGGAGAATATTCAACCAGTTGGGCTTCTAGAATTTACTTTCGCCTTCAAATTAACTTTTACAGGGGTCCGCACTCTTAACGAAGAAAACATGCGGTCAGCTCCACAGTGTTTGGAGAAAAAGGATGCGGTGCCGCAGGTAAAGCTAGGGAAAATTTCGGTACCAATACTTTTATGATTTTTATAAGCTTTTATCCAAATTCGGGACTTGGTTTAGGAACTTTAGGGTTGTATACTTCTAAGGGAGAATTATATAGGTGTTGATGAGCCCATATAGAAAATAAAATTTCATGGTGACAGAATAATGTGTAATAGATTGCCCCCTCAAGCGTGAAATCTGAGATAATTCGAAGAGTGAAGTGCTTTATCATTCCAAGGATTTTCTTGTGGAAATTGGTTGGAACCTGTAAAAACATTCAATGCAAACATATATATATATATATATACCATCGTTGAGGTAGGCATTCCCATACTCAGAACAACTAAATAAATCAAAACTTAACTAAAATGTTCTAATATAGAAATGATTTTAATATTACATCAACAGTAGACTATTCATGATAGATGGTTGCGTCCATAATTGTGTCTACTATTGATGTAATATTAAAATCATTTCTATATCAGAACATTTTAGTTAAGTTTTGATTTAGTTAGTTGTTCAATGCTAGGCATACTTTTACCTAGCAATGATATATATATATATATATATATATATATATATATATATATATATATATATATATATATATATATATGTTTGCATTGAATTTTTTTACAGGTTCCAACTGGTGTCCACAAGCAAATCCTTGGAATGATAAAGCACTTCACTCTTCGAATTATCTCAGACTTCATGCTTTAGAGGGAAATCTATTACACATTATTTTGTGACCATGATATTTTACTATCTATATGGGCTCATCAACACCTATATAATGCTCCCTTAGAAGTCTACAACCCTAAAGTTCCTAAACCAAGTCCTGAATTTGGATAAAAGCCTGTAAAAATCATAAAAGTATTGGTACCGCACTTTTCCCTAGCTTTACCTGCAGCACCACATCCTTTTGCTCCAAACATTGTGGATCCGACCGCACGTTTTATTCATTAAAAGTGTGGACCCCTGTAAAAGGTAATTTGAAGGCGAAAGTAAATTTTAGAAGCCCAGCTGGTCGAATATTCTCCCAGCTGGAAGCTTCTAGAATGCGTTATCCAGTCGAAGCCTTACTCCCTCCATTATCATGAACATTCATTCCTTCATAAAAGGAGCCTTTTCCTTGGACTTTGGAACTTAATCCCTTGATAAGGGGACTCTATCCCTACCATTTTGGAGCTTTAACCACTTTCCTTTTCCTATAAATTGAAGCTTTGGTTCAGTATCAAGGGTACATGCTGACATATGTAAAACTTCTTTATGAATTTTGAATATACTTAAGTACTTGCTTTGTACTTAGTACTTGTATTAGAGAAGGGTAGTGCTGAAGAAATATACTCTTCTTTCTAGCTACGTGAATGATTACACACTCGTAGTTAGGCTAGTTCAAAGAGTGAAAGGGCTTGTCAGGCCAAAAAGAAACGCTTGTTCTGGACCCCGGAAGGACCTGTACGACATCAAGGCGAACGCGGTTGTAAAAATCCTTCTTTAATTAAGAGATAATACAATTGGATCCTATTTTCTCAATAATTTGTTTATATGATTACTTGAATGGATTATTTCTTAAATTCCTTAATCATTAAGATAGATTTGTGATTTATAAATTAATATATGTTGCAGGTGCTTTTGATTCTTTTCTATGTTTTTGTTTGCAGATCTCGAGAAGTGACTGCTTGGAGCAACGAAGAAAAGAATTCAACTAGCGTTGGACCATAGGTAGGTCCTCCCTTCGTCATATATAATTCTTAATCATGTATAATCTAGAGAAAATAGTTTACATTTGTTCTGCTTATCGGGATTACTCTTGATATTGCAGATGTCGACATCACTTCAAACATATATTGGTTTTATTGATGGTGCTTGTTGTAGTACACGGAACATTTCCTCCATCGCCTGGGTTATTTATTCACCCACTAATGAGTTAATATCTATGCATGGGGTAAGCCTCAGCCCATTTGGTAAAATAATCTACTTCAATAATAATCTACTGCAAGATAGATCTCCCTAGTATCACAAATATAGCTAGAAACAAACAGGACAAATGTAAACTATTTTCTCTAGATTATACATGATTAAGAATTATATATGACGAAGGGAGGACCCACCTATGGTCCAATGCTAGTTGAATTCTTTTCTTCGTTGCTCCAAGCAGTCACTTCTTGATATCTACAAACAAAAACATAGAAAAGAATCAAAAGCACCTGCAACATATATTAATTCATAAATCACAAATCTATCTTAATGATCAATGAATTTAATAAATAAGCCATTCAAGTAATCATATAAACAACTTATTGAGAAAACAGGATCCAATTGTATTATCTCTTAATTAAAGAAATATTCTTACAACCGCGTTCGCCTTGATGTCGTACAGGTCCTTCCAGGGTCCGGAACAAGCATTTCTTTTTGGCTTGACAAGCCCTTTCACTCTTTGAACCAGCCTAACTATGAGTGTGTAATAATTCATGTAGCTAGAAAGAAGAGTATATTTCTTTAGCACTTCCCTTCTCTAATACAAGTACTAAGTACAAATCAAGTACTTAAGTATATTCAAAATGCATAGAGAATTTTTACATATGTCAGCATGTACCCTTGAGACTGAACCAAAGCTTCAATTTATAGGAAAAGGAAAGTGGTTACAGCTCCAAAATGGAAGGGATAGAGTCTCCTTATCAAGGGATTAAGTTCCAAAATCCAAGGAAAAGGTTCCTTTTATGAAGGAATGAATGTTCATGATAATGGAGGGAGTAAGGCTTCGACTGGATAACGCATTCTAGAAGCTTCCAACTGGGAGAATATTCGACTAGTTGGGCTTATAGAATTTACTTTCTCCTTCAAATTACCTTTTACACGGGTCCGCACTTTTAATGAAGAAAACGTGCGGTCGGCTCCGCAGTGTTTGGAGCAAAAGGATACGGTGCCGCAGGTAAAGATAGGGAAAACTGTGGTACCAATACTTTTATGATTTTTACAAGATTTTATCCAAATTCAGGACTTGGTTTAGGAAATTTAGGGTTGTATACTTCTAAGGGAGCATTATATAGGTGTTGATGAGCCCATATAGACAGTAAAATGTCATGGTGACAAAATGATGTGTAACACGTATGCTGAGACCAACCAAAGGATGCACAGAAGGACCAGGAGCCAACCACTATGGCGGAAATAATTGACCTGCGCAGTGACGAGGATATGGAATAAAAAAACGGAGACAATGCTGATGCACCGTCGATGTAGGCAGACATGCGATGGGGCACCAAGAGAGGGCCTCAGACCAAAGTGGGGTCGCGCACAAAAAGGAAATCCTCTAAGAAGACCAGGATTGACCCAATGATGTTGACAGAGGAATATTTTGATAAAATTAGTGACACAATCTAGGCGGTGATGGAAGATGTCTGGAGAAAAGTAGAGTCCCAGTATAAATTATTCCTTAATGATGTGCAGCAAGTACTATAGCAACTCAGAGTGCAAGCGAGCGCGATACAACCGAGCGTGCATCAGGCGAGTATGGGACAAGAGAGCAAGTTGGTCTTTCGACATCCATCAATTTCAGAAAGCCGCATGTTTCAAGTTTCGTACGCAGTGCTTCAGATCAATAATCCAGAGTTGTGCACGATCATTCCTGCAGGATCTGAGGTAGGGATAGATTTGATCATTTTCCCCAGTGGCAAACTTCCTGCAATGCATACCATGGTTGTAGACAAGCTGCAATATCGGGTGTACAAGGCACTGCAGGACACCTCTAAGGCTTAGAAGTAGGCTGAGACAATGCATAAGGGACAATAGCTAGTAGAGGATGTGTGTCGTTCCGCTGAAAGCCAATGCGCCAATTTGGAATCCATGAACGATCAGTTGTGCTCTGGCCTCCCTGAAATCATAGTGCCAAGTATTGCAGCACCCACTGTCAAATTGTAACGTTTAGTAGCCACACTAAAAGCATCAAGATTAGAAGTAGCAACAATGTGTGCGGAGCTCGAGCAAAAGATCGCAGATTTGCAGACAAAATTGCAGCCCGAGATGCCTCTGAAAGTTCCCTCGCAGTGCGCCAAAGTAGTGCAGGAATCAACTACTAGCATCATTGTTGTTGTGGATGCTTGCAGCAAAGTTTTGGAGGAGGTCATGGGAATTTGGACCTCCACTCAGGATGACCCCATTATACAAGATTTGAAGATAGGCCTATGGGCTAAGGAGCAGCAATTTAATGAGATCCGAGTCGCTCCGCTGATTGCAGGAAATCTGAACCATTCAAGAATAAATCGACACATTGTGCCGACAAGAGTAGGTTCTCAAAACCAGAATGAAGCCTTGGGCTGAGGAGGCCTTCTTTTTTTCCCAGAGCATTGATCGTGCCCTCAGAGGCCTGTAGCAGACCCAGAGAAGTATCAGCCTCGTAGCTGAGGGGCCAACAACAGAGAAATTGGTCGAGGAAGCACATAATGTCGTAGCGTAGAGTGTGGACATCCTTCAGCCATTCCAAGCTTCCATTTAGGAGTTGAAAGACAAAATGAAGGAACCTGGACCAAAGTGACTTGGGACGAGTCACTAGATTGTGTTGGGGGGCTGTTGCAATAGGGTCCCCTCAGGTCAAATTTTTGGATCTAATTTTGGTTAAATTTTGTCAATACGTGTTGCGTGTAGAATTCAAGGGCCTTTAGGGCGGGTCAAAGCTCATTTATGATTGTAATGGGTGAAAAATGGAAACCATGAGTCTCAAACCATGGTTTTAGACCATGGGATGTGTATGTCCAAGTCATATAAAGATGTAAGATTTAAATCAAGTAAGAACAATCTTAAGTCATGTTATGTTTTATGTTTTGATAAACGTTTTGAGCTAGTTTTTGTTCAATCTGGGTAGAAAGGCTCATGTTGGTTGTGTGCACAGAGACCTAGTCCTGAGTTGAGTGCAAGGACCCTACTACTATGTGCACAGGCAGAAGGGATTGTACTAAATTTAAGATCTATTAATAAAGAAGAATTTTTGGCAAACTCCGTTGCATTTTTATTTATGGGTTTATGCATGAATATATTGGTTTAATTATTTTTTGATTACTACAAGTTATAGATATGTTTTTGTTTGAATGCACATTTATCTGAGTTAAGTATATGTGAAGTATCTTTGTGTTCGCACAAGGATTGCATATGTGTTAAGGGTTTTACAAAAGGACTATCTATGTGATTGCATAAGTGTTATTTCCGCTCTGATACACTAGATCTGACTGAAGCATAATAAATTTTTTTACGCATATCTATTAAGGGCTTTTATCTACAATTAGATATGGGATTCTATGAAGTCTCACACAGGCCGATAAGCATTAGATCTGATTATTATGTTTAAGGACCACATCATACACTCCCTCAGGGTGTAGAAACCTAGTTCCATCACCCCCCCCATACTACTTCAAGTAAGACTTTGGTCTACACAAGAAAATCACTACCGAAAGGACCAGTAGTTAGCGGGTTTTGTTGGTTGCGCAGAGCGCTCTGAACCTGGGTCAGGACCCCTCAAGCCAACAATTTTTCTGGTCAACAGATGGATCCAATGGTGATTTATTTTGATAACCATAGTTGCATAAAACTCTCGATTAATCCAGTTTTTCATGACATGTCCAAGCATATTGATATTTGGTATCACCATCTCAGAGATTGTGTGCAGAGGAGGATTATATCATTAGATTACATTCCTACAAAGTAGAATGAAGAAGACATCCTAACAAAGGCATTGTCAAGAGGTAAATTCAAGTTCCACAGAGGCAAGATCATGGTAGCAGACAATACCTTTCTGTTTTAGAGGGAGTGTTGAATTTGGCATCAAGAAGAGGCTTCTAATTTAATTTTCCCTTAATTAAATTAGAAGTAAATTGTAATTCCACATCATATGATAGCTTGTATGAGGTAAATTATTCAGGAAGACTTATTTAGCTCAATCAATTCGAGTTGAGGGTCAAACTAGAGGCATGTAGAGTTCTCTCTAAGTTTTAGGGGGTCCAGTTACAGTTTATTTTGAGTTGTAATTATTTAAATTAATTATTTGAGTTAAAATTAGTTTAAATAACTCTAACTGATGGAGGAACTAGTGAGAGGTTCAATAAAATAAATTTGATTTAATTCAAATGTAGTGATCAATTAGATAACTGATAATTTGCTATATATAGTTGTTGCATGTTAGTTTTGAGAAAAACCCAGTTGAGATTTGAGTAAAAGGGAAGTGTACTACCAGTTGTATAATTAGAAAATTGTATAGGTCATGTATGGAGTCAACAGAAGGACTTATATATATTGCGCAATAATTAATTGGGAATTTCCTAATTAATAGGGGCTCAATTTCCCTGGTGATTGCGCAAGCAAGGAAGGGCATCCAGAGGCAAGAAATTGGTTAAGTATTGAACCAAAGAAGGCCTAGGATAGAGTGAGACAGTCAGAGATAGTGTAGAGAGCTCTCAAGCCTAAGAGAAGCATTTTATTGTTTCATATCCATGACTTATGAAATATACAGATAGCGGGGTTTTTAGTTGAGGCTTTCCCCAGATAAATATTTGTGTTGTGCTATTGAAATTTTTTCTCTTTATTTTTCATGTGATTATGCGATCGTAATTGGTTTCCGCGATTTGTAGAATAGATTCAAGTATTTTGTTTATCATATTACAAGATCAGTTGAATCTATCATGGATTTTCTACATTTATGTTATGAGAAAATGCAAGATTCTATCTCTCCCTCTAATTCTAATTTATCTTTGGTTTCATATTTAGAAGGAAATAATAATAATATTTATAAAGGAGAAGTTACATTTAGAGTACTTGATTCTATATCTAACCAGTCATAAATTATGTTGCATATTTCTGAAGATACTTAACAACAAATAATCGCTAAAGATATTCATCAATTAATTGATCCAATTTTTCAGCCTTTTTGTGATGCAATAGGGAAACTATTACATAAACTTATCTTTGACTATTTTGATTCTATTTCTTCTAATTTTCATTTTGACTATTCTCAACCACCTATTTATGATGATTATGAATATGAATTGAATCATGAACCAAATCTAGATTTTAGTTCTCATTTTTAATACACTTTAGATATTTAGCAAAATGTGGATTATAATAACATAAATCAATCAACATGTTTGCAATATACTTCACAACAACCTTGTTGTCTTAGGGGGTCTTGACCCAGGTTCGGTTATAAGGTTTTCCAACAAACCTCATTATTACTAGCCCTTTCGGAAATGGCCCACTTGTGCAGGTCAAGGTCTCACCCGAAGTAGTATGGGAGGGTGCTGGAACTAGGTTTCCGCACCCTGAGAGAGAGAGAGCATTAATAAAATGGGGTCCCTTCGGATCTACAGACTTGTGCAGTACAAGCCCTACACAGAACCCTTTTTGCAGTATATTGGCTAAGCCCAAATCTTAATTAACGGGTAACGTGAGCAGAGTAATTTATCTAGAGCTACACATTTATTATATCGCATCCACGTGTGCATCAGTATATCATCAATATTTAGTAAGCAAACATGATCTTAGAACATCAACACAGCCAATAATCGTAACATAGGAACACTAAAACATCATCAACAACCTTCTCACTCATTCACATTCAGATCCAACTTACAGACTCTATTACCAGCCCGCACACACAACCAGCGGGGTCCGCACACAGCAGGACTCGGAGTCTCCATGCACACAGCCAGCAAGAGCCCTTACCCAGACAATCGACAAAATATCCACAAGTTCGTATCCAACCTTAGATTACTTCTTTCTTAGCCTTTTCTAGACTCGATTTATCTATCTATTTATAGCATCTTAGCCTGCGCTACTCTATGGTCCACAAACCGTGGTTTGTGGACTCCTAGTCTACCCTTTGACCCATTACAATACATTAGGGCTTTGACCTACCCCAAAGCCCCTGTGCTAGACTAATTATTACAAAAATATTACAAAACTGGACCAAAAACGTGGTTAGGGGACCTCGTTCCAACATTCCCACAACACAATCTTGTGACTTGCCCCGAGTCACAACGTCGACGGGGTATTCATCGTTTCCTTGAGCTTCTCAATAGCGGTAGCCAATGGGGGCAGAACACCTATTCTCTGCGTGGTTGCAGTCTGCACAATATTAACCAGATTTTGCGAAGTTGGGCCTTCAGCCGCGTCGGTGACACTTTCCATGGTCTGGTTCAACTGTCTTATGACCCCTTCTAACTCCTGCAAAATCTTGAGAGCTTCATCAGCCTAGGGCATCAGATGGTCATTGAGTACCTATTTCTTGCGTCGGAGTGCCACAATTTCACTTCTGATCACGTGGCTGGTCCGAAGGCACACTAGTCGCTGGGCTGGAACAAAGGTGGTCATAGTGGCTTCCATCTGCCCAAAATATTGCTCCTTTTGGTGCAACTCCTAATCGATTTGGTGAAGGAGAGGGTCACGCTACACCTGGGACCATAATTCCATAGCAATCTCAAACAAAGTGGTTCCTTGACTGATCTGCGCAGTAATAGTGGTTGTTTCTTCCTTGACCAGCGCAGCTCGCTGTGCACACACTAGACGAGATTCACCAATGTGGCCAAGGCACGAGAGTTTCGGACAACAAACCAATCCCTTATGACCGACGGTCCTCCTCTTATAGCCCATGAGGATGGAAAAAGTCCAGATTAGCCTTAATTGCAATCTATCATTACGGAAACGGTAAAAAATCCTCGTAAATCGCCACATTAATTGCCAATTGCCCGTTCCATTGAATGGTAAACTTGGTTTTCCACACCAATGCCCCATTTCAACGGCTAGTTTTTTCCACCGCATGCAACCCCTATGCCTACATCGCAACCCCTTGCACCCCCTGTCCTGCGCATCCATCGATCCTGCCTTCGTTTTCTCGGCCTGATGTGTGCAGCATCCGTTATACAGCTACTCCAGCCATATATTCATTTGATCAGTACCGAAGAATCCCTATAAGGTTTCAAACGACTCCCATTAACGTACCCTGGAAAAAATCTCCACGCAATGTAGCCGATCTGACCGCACCTCCATTGGTAATTTCCTTCACGATATACAGACCCATCCAATGCTTATGGAACTTCCTCAGGTGTCGTGCCAACTAGCTATCGTAAAGTAGTACCAATTCATCCTCCATAAAGACCTTCTGCCAAATGTGTCGATCATGCCATGATTTTTCGCGAGCCTTATGAACCTGGTGGTAGAACTGAGAAATGAACCGATCTTCTTCCAGGGCCACCAGCTACACCAAGCGCTCCTCCATGATGTCTAGGTCCACCATGTTTCTGAAAGCCGAGATGCGGAGGCTGGGAATGATGTATTCCATAGGCATGACAGCCTCCTTCCCGCAGACCATTCAGAAAGGCATTTTTCCCGTGAGTTTCTTACATGTAGTCCTATAGGACCAGAGTACAGACGGGATTCATACATCCCAGTCGCTATGGTCAGCGTTGCAGACCTTTAGTGAGTGCATGTTCCAAAATTTTATTGAAGGCTTATAAGGCCCCATTCTCCTGTGGATGATACGGGGTACTATTCATATGGTGGATCTAGAATTCCTCCATCATAGCCATGATAGTTTCATTAACAAAATGTGTACCTCTGTCACTCATCAGGATCTTCAGACAACCAAACATATTCAAAATATGTTCGAAAATGAAGTGCACAGCAGTATACGCAGTACAATCCTTGACAGATTTTTCTTCCACCCATCTGGTGACATAATTTGTGGCAATGATGATATACCGGGCATCGGTCTTCTTTCCTAGGGGAATGATCAGTCCGATAAAATATATGGCCCATTTTTCAAATGCTTTCAGGGCCATATGTGGTTGCAAGGGCATCTCATCTTGTTGTGAGGGCTTTCAGGTTCGTTGGCATGCGTCACAAGCCCGGGAGTACGCATGGGCATCACTGTGCAATGTGGGCCACCACAGCCCAAACCTTAATACTTTCTGCGTAGTAGCTTTACATGCATAATTTCCTCCCACAATTCCTCCATGGGCCTTGGCCAAGATATCTTGTCTCTCGTGTTTGAGTATGTACCTTCGCAGCACCTCATCTGTGCCCAACTTGTAGAGTTGTCCTACAATTATAGTAAAATCGGTTACGCGGGCGACGAGTTCCTTTTCCTGCGGTACTCAATAGCCATCGGGTGCCTTACCTGTGGTCAATAATTGGATAACATCAACAAAGTGCTTGTCAACCACCTTGATAGCAAACAGTTGCACGTCAGGTAATCCTTCTTCCAGGTTAGTTGACTCTTCCCCATTCTCGATCCTGGACAAGTGGTCTGGACTAGCATTCAACCTCCCTGGTTTCAGAATGATTTCAAAATCATATTCCTGAAATAGCAGTAGCCACCTACAGATCTTCCCCTCCAACACAGGCTTATTAACCAGATATTTCAAAGTTGAATGATCTATGAACATTTTGAAGTGTTCGCCTAATAAATAGTGCCTTTATTTTTATAGGGCATACGCCATTGCCAACCCTTCATGATCTGTGGTGGAATAGTTACTCTCTACGCTCGAAATCTTCCTGCTAGCGAAGGCCACCGGGTGATCAATGTCCCCTTCTCCAGGTTGTGCCAAGACATATCCTAATGCAATCCCCGATGCATCCACATGTACATGAAAGACTTTTTCCCAGTCAGGGAAAATAAGAATAGGTGTGGTTACCATCTTCTCTTTTAATAGCTCGAAGCTTTTCTGACATTCATCATCCCAAAAAAACGAGACATCCTTCTTCATAAATTTCTCCATCGGGGCAGTAATCAAGGCGTATCCCTGAATAAAGTTTCGGTAGTACCCAATGTGGCCTAGGATCAAGCGCAATTGTTTCTCAATAGTGGGGACTGCCAAGAGGATGATAATCATGACCTTGGTTGGGTCAACCATCAAGCCTTGTTGACACACCGCGTGCCCTAATAAAATCCCAAATGGGACACAGAATATGCATTTTTTTGTATTCAACGAAATTTTGTGTTTCCTGCAGGCATCCAGCATCATGCACAGGTTTGACACATGGTTCTTTACTAACCCAAAAAATTTCTAATCGTCAAAGTAAACTTCTAGAAACTTGTGGATGAATTCCTTGAATACTGCTACAACTACGTGCGAAAAGACGGAAGGGGCATTCTTTAGTTTGAATGGCATGACCGTGAATTGGAATGATCCCCACTCAGTTAAAAAATTTGTTTTGTTGCGGTCCTCGGGGGCTATGCGGATTTTATGGTACCCCAAGAACCCATCAGTAAATAAGTAAGCTTCCTGACCTCCCACAATATCTAGGATTTCATCGGAGAACAGCGTAGGTAAAGGATCATGTACGCAGGCATCATTTAACTTGTGTAGATCTACGTAGATCCTTATCTCTCCTTTAGTCTTATTTTCCTGGACCACCATAGGACTTACCCAATCTAATTGTTCAACTGGTTCAATGATACTGGCGGTCACCATCTTTTCAATTTCCTCCTTAACTTTCTATTTGTATTTAGGGTTCAGGCGATAGGGCCATTGTTTGACCGACTGTGCATCTGGTTTCAATGTACTCCTCATAAATCCCATATCCCCTACGATCCCTTTGAGTTCAGAGAACTTGGTAGGGAATAGATCTTGATATTCGGTCAGCAATTCTGCGGTCTTTCCCACCATGCCATCATCCCAGTAATCCCCAATCTTGGTCATCTTGGGTTGCTCTTCCGTGCCAATGTTAACTTCCTTCAGTTTCAAAGGTTTGGTAACATCAACCGCTTGTAGCATCAGACCTGCAACAACACCTTCTCCTTCTCACTTTGAGAGAGTGATATTTTGGGGATCCTCATCACAGTCTTCTATGGAAAAATTCCTGCAGTTTACAATATTCTATATCTGCGTATCCCAGGCAGGCGTAGTACACTCTTGCTTAGGGAGGGACGCAGTGAAGACCAAGAAATATATATCTTGCAGAGCTTCATCAAGTTTCTCAGTTCCTCTCGTTAATCCAAACGTCATTACAAAATCCTTAGCCATTGTATCCCAGTGACAGGTACATTGGTGTAGTTCTGCATCCACATACCAAGTGGTAGGTATTGGCCCTAATGCGTGAATAAACATATTGACCCATTCATCCCATGTGTTTTCCTTCCATACTTCCATCCAGAGAGCCAAGTGCTTGCGCGGATCCCCTCGTCTTGAGAAAAGTTCCATTGACGGTTTTACTGGAGGGTCAAATCATAAGGTCATCATCTTTCTGCACTCCCCCCAGTCCTGAAAGGCTCCCTTATGGGTTCCCCACCAGCGCACAGGGGTTGCGCACATGGCCAAGTCAAGGGCCCAAAATCTCCATTCTTTAGGGACGTTTGCTCCAATTTCTTTGAGAAAATATTTAACATTACCAGAGCCATCAAAGTAGGGTAGTTCTCTTACCTCTGAGGAGATGCATTGGAAGCTTTTTGTGACCTTAAGACGACGCAGCGCAGATACGTCATGCATCTGTTTTTTCCAATTTTCTATCTCTCCATATGAGCTAGATAAGCATTCGTTGTCTTTTCCCTAGCATAACATGCCATCATCTGTGGGGTTGATCCAGTCGTCGTCTCGGGCGGTCAACTTGTATATGTGATCAACATCATCTTCCTCCCATATTGATTCAGTGTACCGCTCCCCTTCTGTTGGATCCAATGGAACTATCACCCTTGTTCCTTCACTTTCAAAGATCATGCTCCTTCTTTTTAGATTAATGATACCTCCCATGTCAATAGCCCAATCCAGGCCTAAGAGAGCAAGGTAAGGGTCCGCGTCATCCACTATCTGAATTACCTCAAAATCAGCATAAACTTTAACACTTGCAATACTATACCACAACCTTTGTCAGTCGTCCCAGTGGGATAATATTTTGTTGATTAGCCATTCGTAGCTGAACAGTTGACCATTCCAGCTTAGGTTCTACCATTCTTTTCCAGGTTTGCTTGGGTATGGTGTTTGTGTCTGATCCTAAATCAAGGATGACTTGATCCATTTTGTAGTCTCCAATCTCTTCAGTCATGCGCATTTCCTGTCCCGTCCTTTTTTTGTTTTTGTATAGCTTGTTCACAGTTTTAACCTTTGGCTGTAAAGCATCCTTTTCTGTGCAGCTATCTATTAATGCTTGGAGGTTCTCTACGGCCTTCTGGTTGTGTAGCAGCTTCATACATGCCTGAAGGAATGGTTTAACTGATTCGTCTACTTTTAGACCTGCCATACCTTTTGAAGTAGGTGCTTCATCTTTAGTCATTTCCCTTTGAGCTTCTATGAAGGTTTCTTTCTCCTTTTTCAAATCTAATCTTTCATTTTTTCCCCAGCTTTTCGGATCAATGTTTCCGCCATAGTCTTTTCCTCAGCTCCTCTGGTGGAAATGTCGCTACATGTGATGACATTGATACATGGTCTGTCGTCCCATGGTTCTACCTTAAGCCTTTGTACATTCTGGATGGGCATTTGTTGTTTCTCCTGCATTTTTTCTATCAGTACTGGGCAGTCTTCAATGACATGGTTAAACTGCCTGCAATATTGACAGGACTGACGCGCAAGGTTCAGTAAATCTTGTGCAAAATGTCCCACGTCTTCACAGTTGTAACAGATCATCTGTCCTCGTCCCCGACCTTCACTCCCCCCTCTCCCTCTTCCCCTTCCTCTTGTGGGAGATCCTCCCCGCCCAAAAGGAGATAGTGGTGATGAGGGGTCTTCCTGCACCCTGTATAAGTTTCCCCTATCTACCATGAGGTAAAGTGTTCAGAAGTTTTGTTCTTCATGACCCACAGATGAGCAGAATCTGCACCACTGTTGTTTCAATTTTGGAACATAAGCACCTAATCGTGGACATTGATTTGCATCATGTCTTCCTGCTTCTTGAATGTCGGCGCACCACAACATGGGACTACTAGGGCCAGCCATTTTCCTAGGGCGTAGAGGGCTCGGCCCCCTAGCCTGCATATAATCTGATAAAAAAGGGAATTGATCCTTAGTATGACCTGATACCCTACAACATATGCACCAGATATCCAGGGTGGCTTCCTTACCTCGATCCTTTCGTAAGTTCTGAATTTCTAAGTGCATTGCTTCTAACTAGCTCTGGATCTATAGGGCTGCGAACTGCGTATCATCTCTTGGTGCAACTTCTAACTTCATGGCAATCTCCAGAGCTTCTTCCTAGGAGTCGATCTTCTGTTTTCCCATGGGTCCACGCAGGTATGGAAATAACATAGCGATAAACCATTCCTTGTGTTTCTTGTCCCCATAGAAAAATCCCCCATCGTTGATAACCTTATTTAATCGTTGGTCAACTTCCCAAACGGACTTTGTAGGCCCCTGCTTAAAGTCCTTTAATTCGACTACACATTGAGAGTATGACTTAGGCTTCCAGAATTGTTTCTTTAGGGCGTCCTTAATATCTTCTATTGGTGCATTTGCATGTTGACCAATGTATCCCATAAACCAATCCAAAGCCCTTCCTTCAAAGGCTATGGATAGTTCCACTCGTTTGATAGCATCATTGTTAACGTTCTAAGCAGTCCACACAGATTTTTCTACGAACCAGAATCGATCCATATCCTCGTCCCCTACACCTTTAAAGGTAGGTAGTTTCATGTGTGTGGCCATGTCGTCCTCCAGTGGTGGCGGAGGAGGGGTAGGAGAATTCTTACCCTTATGTGGGTTTGATGTAGGCGTGGTCAGGGGGCTAGTTCCAATTTGCGCAGCCCCTCCTTGGTTAAAATCAGGCAATTCCCTTAAGGGAATGTATACCGATCTATCTCCTTCTTGATTCACCTGGTAGTATTTACCGCTTTATGTCATGCTCCCACTCTGGTCGGAGGTCATTCACTCAGTGTGGCCACACTGGACACCCTTTTCACTCAATAGCATCTTAATCAACAGCGGCAGAGTTTTAAAGAACTTACCTCTAAATCCCTTGAAGAACCTTCGCTCCGCTTCTGAATATGACACAAATTTATCAACGGAAAATTTTTTCACGAATCCTCCCAAGATATTTTCAACCCAGTGGTCTACAGTTCTAGTAATCTTATTATCAGTCTTTTCCAATTGTTGGATCAGTTCGGGGGTCCACTATGTGACCTGATCATCTTTCCAGCAAGTCTGGAACTCCACTAATCGTGCCAACCACTCTTGAAATTCATGTGCGAAGGATACAAATAATATTTCGTGCACTTCCGTAAAAATATACTTGTTTTTCCCCTCTTCAGCAGACAACTTCTTACTTCTCTTCTCTTTTAGGTCAAAATTCCTGAATCTGTTTTTCGAACCAATCTTCTAACTCAAGCTTTAATGGCTGCCAATGACCCCATGACATTACCCAATCTCTCTCTCAAAATTCTCTCAGTCCCGGCATCGGAACCATTTGTTGGCTTAGGGGGTCTTGACCCAAGTTCGGTTCTAAGGTTTGCCAACAAACCTAGATACTACTAGCCCTTTCGGAAATGGCCCGCTTGCGCAGGTCAAGGTCTTACCAGTGTAGTATGGGAGGGTGGTGGAACCAGGTTTCCGCACCCTAAGAGAGAGAGCATTAATAAAAGTGGGTCCCTTCGGATCTACAGACTTGCGCAGGAGAAGCCCTACACAGAACCCTTTTTGCAGTATATTGGCTAATCCCATATCATAATTAACGGGTAACATGAGCAGAGTAATTTATCCAGAGCTACACATTTATTATATCGCATCCACGTGCGCATCAGTATATCATCAATGTTTAGTAAGAAAACACGATCTTAGAACATCAACACAGACAATAATCGTAACACAGGAACACTAAAACATCATCAACAGCCTTCTCATTCATTCACATTCAGATCCAACTTACAAACTCTATTACCAGCTCGCGCACACAGCCAACAGGGTTCGCACACAGCAGGACTCGAGGTCTCCGCGCACATAGCCAGCAGGAGCCCTTACCCAGACAATCGAAAAAATATCCGCAAGTTCGTATCCAACCTTAGAGTACTTCCTTCTTAGCCTTTTCTAGACTCGATTTATCTATCTATTTATAGCATCTTAGCCTGCACTACTCTATAGTTCTCAAACCGTGGTTTGCGGACTCCTGGTCTACCCTTTGACCCATTACAATACATTGGGGATTTGACCCGCCCCAAAGCCCCTGTGCTAGACCAAGTATTACAAAAATATTACAAAAATGGACCAAAAATGCGGTTAGGGGACCTCATTCCAACAAACCTATCTATGATAGTTATGAGGAAGTGAATTTGGTAACGAAAATTAAATTAACATAAATTCCTATTTTTTATCTCTTCCTAGTTATCAAAATTATAATCAATCTAATAGTTTGGAAGATGATCATGGTTCTGATTCTGAATTGTCAAGTTATAAATCTTATAAAGACTAACATCTATTTTCCCTTGAATTTAATAGTAATAAAATTATTGTCTACGGAGATTTGGATAAATGATGATCGAGTTCTTTGTTAAGGCACTCCTTGATATGAGGTCACTGGTTCAATTCCTCACCCCAATTGGGTTGATATATTAGATATTTTGAAGATGTAGTCCTGCCAAGATTTCAAAAAAAAAAGGGTAATACAATTACTAAAAAAATTGATATTGTTGAATTATATAATAATATAAGTGTTCTTCATCTTCCAAAATATAATTTAAAATATGGAAATGAGTATGTACAATATTATTTAAGCGTTTTTAATCAGGAATTATCTAACAAGTTTCACAGAAATATGGATTACCATGCAACTAACTCTATTAGAATTTCAAAAAATATAAGAAGGGAATCTACAAAAGGCCCTCCTATGAAATGATTGTTGAAAACAATATTCTTGAAAAGTTTGATCATTTTAATTTTCACATAGAATATTATGACTTCGTGGAAAGTTGGATGGATAAGGTATTTCAAAGAGCATCAATGTCTTATCACTTAGACTTATACTTTCTTTTGGGATGTAGGTTAGTTAACATAACTTACTCCTTTTTTAGTTTGCTTCCAATACTTTTGTTTTGGATAAGTGTGAAGCCCCGAGTTAAAAAGTATGATATTGACAAGTTTTCGACTTGGTTACATTGGATTTCCAATTTCTTTGATAAATATTACTATTGAGACACATTGTATATAAACTATGTACATAATTATCCTTTTGCTTACTTGTACTTCATAGATTTAGAATGAATAAACATGAAATTTTTACATCTTAAAGAACCATTAGTGATCACAACCAGAATGAAATGTGAATTTATGATCCTTTAGTATATTATATATTGATGAGTTTAGAGCACATCTTTAAATACTTTGTTCATTTATGAAGGATTGAAGGGTAATTATTCTTTGTGAAAGGGGCTCAGACCTTATCTTTTAAACGATTTCAAACTTCATGATTGAAGAATTTTCATTGACGACATCCTTATTGCATTGTTTACACAATAATATCTTTAGGAGTTGCATTACATTATGAGTACTAAACCTATAAACACAAGGTTTGACCTTCAGAGAATCAAATATTGAAACTCTTATTATACTATTTAGTTACATTCATACTCCATGTATGATACATTCCCTAACCATCGTACTATTTGTGACTACTTGAAATTAATCCTTTTTCACAATAGGGGAAGTAGATAATTTCATCGAGGCTATGGACGCTCACTGGCAGCAGAGCGATCTCTGTGGTATTGGTCCACCCTAGTGCATAATAATCCCATTCGTTGCTTCAAAATGAGGAATGTTGACATCTTTTTCGAAGCTATGGACGCTTTCTAATAGCAGGGCAAGTTCAGTGGTATTGGGATAAATCCCAGTGCGTGATCATTTCATAGTTAATTAATGAAATGAATTGAAGCTTTTTCATTTCATTCTTATATGTGAATAAAAAAGGATGAAACTTATTTAGTCAAGATGGTGGGACTTCGTTGGGGCTATGGACGCTCGCTAGTAGTGGAGAAATGTCTAATTTTGGAAACTCATGCAATGGAAACAAAAAGGGAAATAAAACCCTTGATAACTAGTCTCATGATTTTAGTTGAACTTTATTTTAAAATAAAGTTCATCCTATGATCTTAAAATAATACCATATTTTTTGCAATCTTTCAATCAATAACTATAACAATGCAATTATCTTCATATGGTTTTGAAATTATTCTATAAAGGTTAAGACATATATCAAAATATGATCATTATGCCTTGAATCATTATTGTAATCACTTTAATAGATTGAAAACATGAACCATGGATTATATGTGAATAACCACTAAACTTATTAACCTTTACATAATATGGGAGAATATGGATCTCATATAATATGAGAGAATATGGATCTCATAGGATTAATATTCATTTTATTCTTACTATTGGTCAAATTAAACTTTAAGATGAAAAGATCTTCATTTTCTTTCCCGGGATAGATTAGAATTCATATTTTTATTAAACTTTAAGATGAAAAGATCTTCATTTTCTTTCCCGGGATAGATTAGAATTCATATTTTTATGCATTGAAAACTTATTTTCCTTCCGAAGGGTTTTAACTGTCTTATAACTATGAGAATGATGCATCTTCCTCCATAAATAAGAATGGACGGAGACCCATAGTCGTCCATTAGATATCATTGAACAGTTAAAATTAATTTAAATTGACAATTATAATTTTATATCTTATGGCCAATATCTAAATAATTTGACGAATGTAAATGAATTCAAGTCAAAACTCATGCAAAGGCTAACACGCTCCCTTTGGCCCGAAGTCATGAGACAGTGGCTAAAAATTTAATTCGACAGCTATTTTTCATCTCAGGTGCCAATATGCTAGAAATTTAATAGGAACCTCACCCCTCGATATGATCCAACGGCTATCAATCTTTTGATCTAACTGCCATCAAGTCATATTAGATGGAAAAGTGCGGTCCCATTAATATCCCTCATACCACCCCGATGAAATTGAACGGCTATTATGTGAATAGATCAACGGCTCATACATTACATTGGATGTCACTTTTCATATTGGTTAATCCCCATGACACATCTGAAGGTAAAGTTAATTATTGCAGAGAATTTTTCCTCGCATCCCCATGACACATCTGAAGGTAAAGTTAATTATTGCAGAGAATTTTTCCTCGCATCTCGCACATTCTGTGAGGAGGGGAAGAATAAATAAGCGACGAAGTCGGTAAGTCTCCAACCTCTATCCTGACACTCAAATATAAATTATTAATTTTGTTTCAAAAATTTCGAATGAGGAATCATCTCCTCGCGTGAATGTGGATATTTCCTGAATAAAATGGAAGGACATATTCTATCTGGTAAAGTTTCGTCATTAATGACTATTTATTAATATGCCACATCAGGATTAGAGTTTATATGGAGTGAGGGTTAATATAGGGGTTACTGATTAGATGGGTTGGTGGTTATATGGTCAAGGTTATGCAATTGGTTTACAATGGATAGGGATCAAGGGTTACACAAACGTAAGGGTTGAGGGGTTATACATTAGGGATTGGCGGTTAGCTATTAGAAGATAAGAGATTGGGGTTATATGTTAGGGGATAATGGTTGGGGTTTAAGGGATAGATGTTAAAGACTATATACTAGGGATTGTGAGATAGGGGTTGGCAATGAGGAGTTTTTGGATTATTGTTAGTAATTATGGAAGTTGAGGGTTACATGGTCATGTTTTTTTAGGGATAGGGGTAAAATTTAAGAGTTATAGGTTAGGGGATAGGGGTGAAAATACTAATTAATTAATTAAAAAATCTACTAATGAATTAAAATGTTAAATTATAGTTAATTAAGGTAAAAAATAAAAATAGAATTGAGATGCAATGAGGATGTCATGAGGAGAGGATGCAATGGAGATGCAAGGGTTTAGAAAATATGACACAATGGGATTGCAAAGAATTATACAAGGGAATAATTAAAAGGCACATAGAGACATTTTGTATCTTTTTACCTTTACATTTTTACCTTTACATTTTGGCTCCATTTGGACTTTTGTTGGTGGGAATTTGAGTTTGAAGAGTTGTTTGGAAAATGTGGGGACTTTCTTGTCCAATTATTTCAAAGCATTTGAGTCCAATGATTTTTTTTGAGTCCCCTTTCATATCAAGTGTAAGAATCACTTGATTTTCCCCTAATTTTTTGTTTTGTTTCCTTGTTATGGATTTCCTTCCTTACAAATTTTTATGTTTTAACTAATGAAAAATAAATTGTAAATTTATGAGCTTATGGGTAATTTCATATAATTGCAAAATTTATGGGGTTTGAAGATAATCTAAATTTTAGGGACAAATTTTTCATGAGTAAGATTTTTAAAAATTTTAAAAACCAAAAAAAATAAAAAAAAATAAATAAATAACAAAGAAAATTGAGTACCTATTCTTGCTCCACTCTTTCTTCCTCTTTGATTTAATTTATCCTCTTCTCCTCTTTCTTCCTCCCCCTTCTCTGCCCCTTCCCCTTCCCCTTCCTATTCCTCTTATTTCCTCGCATGAGTTTCATCCTATCCTTGTTTTCTCACAATTCCACGTGAGATTTATGTACATGAATTATTATAAAAATATAAAATTTAATGAAACATCAATTTAAATCTAATCTTCTTTTTCAAAAAATTAATTGAATTTAATCATATAATCTTCATAAGAAATTATTTCTATTTAACTACTTAAATAATGTAACATTTAAAATTTTAAGACACCACACAATAATTTTCAACCATTTCTAATTAAAACATTCCATTTGAAATATTTGTTCATATCACATTAACACTTTTCATTTTAAAATACGTATACTAAATAAATTTAACTTTATCAATCTATGTATCTAATATGATCTAATATGATTGATCTTTGTTATTAAAATTCATGAATTATAAAAATAATTAATTCTACCAATTTATTT
Organism: Pinus albicaulis; assembly: GCA_034641835.2. NCBI lineage: Eukaryota > Viridiplantae > Streptophyta > Pinopsida > Pinales > Pinaceae > Pinus > Pinus albicaulis. The sequence continues at coordinate 616,068,728 of CM076577.1, read as the reverse complement.
AATATAATAATGGAAAAAAATATTTTAGTTATGTATTAACTTAAATACAATTATATCATATATTTTTTATGTTTAATTAATTATTAATATTTTATGTCTACGGGGAGTAGAATAGACGGTGATGGGTGTACTATTAAGTCAATTTAAGATGTGAAGGTCACCGGTTAGAAATTTGTGGGAAAAAATCCAGTCAAGTTAAGGGCTCGTGTGGCCTAGGATGGGTGCGATCCCTGTGTGATTTTGACGGTTTAGATACCCCTAGGTCACGGTTTCTCAAGCCATGGGTCAAGCCTGATGCAAACTCTGATGAACTCATACCACTTGAAAAACAAAAAAATTCAAGTCCCACTAGCATAATCAGTCAATGAGGATCACCCTCGTCAGTAAGGTGACCCAGGATCAAACCTCACAAAGGGTGGTTGTGCCCTGTGCTAGGGGGAGGAGGCATGCTAAAAATTCTAGTCGGTTAAGGGTTGGTATGGCCCATGACAAGTGCGATCTCCAGGTGACTTTGACAACTCGAATACCCCTAGGTCATGGCTCCTCAAGCCACAAGTCAAACCTAGAGAATCATAGGCAACTAGACAAACAAACAAAAAAATATTATTATTTTACAGTATATTAATTATCAATAAATGATTAATTTAAATAAATAAAATTTAAACATGTAGAGGTTTGTCGTTACACCAAAACTCGCAAGTGTTGGTAAACTTCCAAACTGGTAACTAGGATCCCCAGGGTGGAAATTATGGATTCCATAGAGGTGCGGTGATTACTCCAACACCCCCCCTCAAACGCAGCTCGGGGGAATCGAACTTGGGTCCAGGCTTTGATACCATGTAGAGGTTTGTCGTTACACCAAAACTCGCAAGTGTTGGTAAACTTCCAAACCAGTAACTAGGATCCCCAAGGTGGAAATTATGGATTCCATAGAGCTACAGTCATTACTCCAACAAAACATAAACCATAATATATATTTTAAATATAAATGAATAAATAATTTTATAAATTTAAACTCATATTTTGATAGAAATTTTCTTATTTCGTAAGGTAACATGTAAATTTAATTTAATTTAAGTGTGCACTATATATTTTCAAAATCACATTTGTACCTTAAGTGAAAAAGTATCAATAGCTACCACACATCTATTAAATGTTAATGTGAAGAGGTTTTTCTCTAGTTTTCTTACTTTTAGGAATCAATTATTGTTAGAAAAACTAGATATGTACAACCCCGCATATAAGTCAAGTATTTGAAGTGATAGATGACGATATTTACGTTGAAGGCGTTTACTCTATGGGCTTGGGGTGAGCAGAAACTATTCACCCAGGCCAATAAGATGCTCTCAATTTCGTCATCCTCGCACCTATTAAAATTAGACATGTGGCTATTTCTTATTGATCCAGTTCCTTTTCATTTTCTTCTCTCGTCGGAAGTTCCTTCTCACGTTGACTTCAGGTTCGTCCATGGGTAACAGGTAGGCAATGTTCCCTCCTTGTAGAGACACAGCCCATCCATCAGAATGCCTACCGAAACCTCGTGGTAGCACCAACCCCATGTTATAGTTTCCATCGAGCACCAGCGTCAGCACTCGAACCTACAACATTTTAATGCACTACATTTGTTAGTATGAATCTTAATTGCAAGTGTATGAAAAAATACCACTTTAGCTGTGCATAATAAATAGCCCTAACAGCAAAGATGGCTGCCAATATCCTTAGATCTGCAATTAGGTGATCAAGATAAATGCTGCAAAAATTTAGATCTATGCATCAAAAGACATTAAGCAGTAAATAAAAACGACATTTATTCCATGCATCCAATAGACAAGACAAGAATATGTTGAATGAATTTTGTATTAAGGGCACCTGGGAGGAAAACATTGAAGGATGTTACTAGTTCTCCTCAATGGGATGGGTTCTTGTAAGTCCTCACTTCAGATCTAAAATCCCTCTCTCTTGATGGTGTAGAAAACCTAGACAAAAAGTGAAACTCAAAGGGAGCTCACAAGAAAATAGTAGCAAAATATGACAATGATGGTGGATCAAAGTCAGACCAAAAGTATAGATCCAGAGTGATCTTTAGGCAACAAAAGGTAGTGAATGAATGGAAAAACCCTTCTATTTATAACAAAATATTGAGTTAGCCTAGATATTGGTGCATAATTAAAATATTATCAACCAAATCAAGATCCAACTTTTATGGAATATTTTATTATAGTTGTTGGAGGGAAAAAGAATTTGACTTGGGTCAAATCCCTTTATTTGTAAATAATAAATAAATAAATGATTTATTTATTATTTTAAGGATGTGGTTGAGTAATAATCAAATAAATAACGATTTATTTAATTATTTATGTGTGATTTAGTCATATTTAACAAGGAATATTATTTAAATAAAGCTTAAATAATTATTCCTAGAAAATAATAAGATAAATAATGATTTATCTAATTAATTTCTCTGTTTTGGGTTAAATATAACCAGGAATATTAATTAAATTGTTGTTTAACTAATCATTCCTTGAGGAAAATCAAACAAATGTAGATTTATTTAATATTTCCTCATGGGGTTTCCTGTTTAGACCATAAACAACTTAATAAAGGTGGTTTACTAAGTTATTTTTCATAATGAAAGCAAAATTGCTTGGGGTAAAATTGGTCTTACATGGTGTGTACTTAGGTCCATCTAATAATAATAGGTCAGATGACCAAAAAATGGTGTAACAGATTGCCCCCCGGCGTGCAAGCGTTAGGAGCTAATCATATGACCAAAGTACGTTGTAAGAACTCAATCACTAGACACCGAAGGGGAAGTCAGAGAGAGAGAAATATAAGGTAGACCAAAGCGCTGAGAAGACTAGACCCTGAGGAGGCGAGAATTACAGGTGAAACAAGTCTCTTTTATGAGTGAGTACCTATGATATAGGCGACAGGGGAGGCATACCTATGCCCACCGAGACAAAGTACAAATAATAATGTGTTTAGTAAACAAGGGACTGAAAAATATAGTACATGCTGGCATAAACATAATCCAGATAAAAAACGGGATAATGAATCCCACATACATACTATGCCTGGGATAATAGCCAGGACTTGTATAATAATACCTGAGTACATGAGATACAAATACAACCCAGATGCCCCTGTAAACAGGAAAGGGCTCTGAAATCTAATTGATCCATGCAATCAAAAAGGTGTTGCAAGCGGTTGAGGCCGACATCATCAAATCTATGAAGCTGCATCGAAGGTTGAAATGAAGAGGTCATCCGGACATGTGGGGGGCTACCTGTAGGGCCACCCCCTCATGAGGACTGAAACATCTCACACACACCTGAGAATCACTAGTCCAATCTGATGCATCATTGAACCATCGAGTATACGGATCTCAATCATGTTGTAAGGAGCTAGAGCTGAGAAACAATCAAGTCAAAGGGATATAAGGAGTCCCTTTGCCTGATCTGAGGCATTGAACAAGAGTGGAAGTTGGAACCAAGGTACATCACCTTCTAGACCTGTCTTCTAAAATAAATGATTTGATGTCAACAGAAGGAGGTCTGCCATAGGTGAGGCAATAAGGGGTCCTCAACTAAGGCACGAGAGAAAATAGTAGAGCAACTGACAGACGGACACTAGGGGTATTAATGAAATGGGGGGTACTAAGTAGCGGACGGACGACTTCCCTTGTTAGAGCAAAAAGGGCATGGATGACCTAGCAGCGACTGACACAATATCATGAGGGATAGGGGACAGTGGGACTGGAGGCCATAATGTGGGACACAAGAGAGGGAACAAGCAATGAAGGATGGAGGACTATAACGGAAAATTGGGATAGACTCCATGAATGCGATGATGACTCAACTCAGATGCTCTAAACAAGGGCGACTCGATGATGCTGCCACATAGTAAAGGTCCAATGGGGACCATAAAAACATGAGTAGAAGATGGTAACCCAGGACAAAAATCGACACGAGCATGGACAAGTATGGAGGCAAAGTGGTGCCCCAAGTACAAGTGTTGCAAGTGAAGAAATTTGATTTTGAGGAGTGTTGAAGTGACGCTTCTTGGAAAAAATGTGTCCTTGTGAAGTATCAAATCACGAAAAACTAACAAATACCCATTTGAGGGCTCAGTGAGAGCTTTCCAACAGTGTAGATGGTTTGTCAAACTGAGCTACGGTTTGGTCGCAGCAGGTAAAAGAAAAATCAAGGGTTTCTCTTTTAATAAGGCGTTTTCCCTCCAAATTCACTCATTTGCATGTGGAGCTATGGTGAATGTAAAGAGGAGAGAAGGCCCTAAATCTTGCAGCGATCGTAGCAAACAAACCGACCATTGGAATCGAGATCCATCAATTGCAGGTAAGAGGCCTAACCCTACTCTCTTCATTTCAGTGGATTGAAAGTTCAGTTTGGGTCCCGAGAGCTTAGGAACAGACCCCTCCTCCTCTTCATGGCCAGGTTGCACTTTTTGGGGCAAAAACTGTGAACTGGGTAGCAGGTTTTGGGAAAAAAATTGGACATGTCCCAGGTTTGGGTCTGAAAAGTGCGACCTGACAGGGAGGGGTTTTTCTGTGTTGTTTTTTGGCTGAGCACTAGGTTTTTTTGTTGAGATACAGTCTTTCATATCTGTACACTGACAAATATGATGGTTTTGTGTAGATATGGAAGAATTACGGATCAACTTGAGAGAGACAAACCTGGGCACCTTATGGTCGGAGATCCAAGAGGATTAGGGTGTTTGCAGTGCATTGGCCAGGTTTGGGGTTTTGAAGTTTGTGGAGAACCCTCATTGGGATCAGATGCCACTATATATAGACGATTATCCCTACAGTGGGATGAGTTATCGTGGGGACCCGAATTTTCCACTGCCACCTGGTCGAGTATGGGGGCCCGATGGTAAGTGACAAATTGCCGATCTTTTATGTGTATTGTAAAGTTTCAAAATAATGTATATGGTACTGATTCTTTCACTTTTGGTATGCAGATACAGCACTGGTAAAACCAGTCGGGTATATGGGACGACCTACAGTATCAGGAGCTGCAGGACCTAGTGGATCGAGAGTGCCGCAAAATGAGGATGCGACAGCCCTCCTAGAGGACATTCGTCTTATATGTGAGAGGCTTTTGACCGGTGTTTCAGAGTGTGGTTGGCAAGACTTGGACGACCAGTAAATAGAGCCATGTATTGGTCTACCCTCGGAGTGGCGAGGGGTCATGCAGCGCATGGCGATGGTCGGACAGGGGATGCGCAATCTACGAGCTGTAGCAACAGAGCCATTGGCTCGGGATCCTCCAGATAGTGATTAGGTGTAGGGGCAGGTGGTGCCCCTTGTTTTGAGTTTTTGTAACATGCTATGGGCATGTCATATGTATCAGAGTTGATGGACTCTAAAACATGTTAAACGACACATATTATGGATATGCATCGTTTTGATGGTTTTATGTTATATTATTGTCTTGTGTTAAACACGTGTGCTAAATTCCAATCTAGAATATTGTTTGCAATGCTATCTACATAGTGATTTTGTGCTCTAGGTACATGACTGAATGTAATGATTTCAAATTCACGCATCAAAAGCTTCACTCGTAAATATCTTCTAAAAAGGATAGGATTATGCATAGGATAAACACAATTCAATTACATGACAAGAAGCAAGGAATATAAACAAGCATGCAGGTGGAGGATGTGATGGGAAAGGGCATCGGCTAATAAACCTCGCACTGCACCATATTCGGCCTAATTATTGGTAGTAGTACCAATACATACACCATTCGAATGAACTAGCGAATGCAAGGAGGTAAAGATGGCCCAACCTGCCGAGGCTAGATTTCGGGAGTAGCAACTTGCACCATCGACATAACTGATATAAGGTGTGGATGGGAGGTCCATCTGAAAAGTGCCACAAGACAACAAATGGGAGGGTAATGAACAATGCTGGCAACCTGAGTGCAAAGTAGAGACCGAACAACCACTGCAAGAGGGAGTGATATGGGTTACGATGTCTACTACTCACATGTCGACGGGTAGGTGGTGTGTGGGAGCTACTAGAGGTGTAGCTTGTGCTTAGGGTACGAAAGTCACCATATACATGGATGGTGCCATCCCGCTTATGGGCAAGAAATATGAAGTCAGGGGTGGACAAGGCTTCCATGATGTCATCATCACAATAGAAGATGGAGTGAAGGGAGGAAGGGAGACCACATGACACAGGGAAGCTACCTGACTCATCATCATGAGAATAGAGGTTCACATGTGCATCGTCATAGGGGATGATGGAAGAACAAGTAGATAAGGGATCCACTGATGTTGCACCCAAGGTGATCGCTGAAGGGAGGTCAAGCAAAACAACAGGGGAAGATTCAGAGGGAGCTTCCACCAAGGGTCTCATGGATGATGACAGGTAGAGGATGGTGGCCGCAGGCTCCGTCATCTCGACATCAGGAGGGGGAATTTCAATGGGAGCGGGTAAATCCTCAGGCTAGCATGCAGCATACTGCGCAAGTACGGGAGAGGCGGATTGGTTCTATTCAACCTCGTACTCCCGAACTACCTCTAAAGAGGCACGGTAATGCGTAAGGCGGGGACAATGGTGAGAGTAATGGCCATGGAGATCACACAAAGCACAAGGTTGGTTGGTGTGAATAGCTTTAGGGTTCTTGGTTGCAGTCGAGGAAGAAATAGAGGCTTCAAGGACCGTAGACTCAAGGAACGCAACTTTAACCATGGGCTTGATACAGGGAAATTCAGGACAAGTATGGGTGGCATGACCAATGACATCACACAAAGCACAAGGCTTTGGGGGTGGAGGAGGTGAAGGGTCAATCGAGGTGGCCTTGTCCTTTGAGGCCCTCTAGTGAGCTTTTCCCTTCTTACCCAAAGCAGTCGCAATAGGAGATGGTTCCTGTTGAGGTGGCTAAGGCACTGTAACTGTGGGGGAAGTCATAGGGACCAGTTGAACCGGGGTCAAAGCAAGATAAGGTTTGGGTTGACCAGGCGGGGTAGTAGCTGGGGGATCAAGGTACCAGACGGGAATCCCCAAGTTCAAGTTGGGAAGAGAGAGGGTAGCCATAACAGGTACCGTGTACACTCCAGGAGGGGGAGCTAAGAACGGTATCTGACCGAAAGGGTAATAGCTAGGCGAGACAGCTCCAAGATGGTTAAGGCCTAGAGGAACCATTCCAGGAGGATAAAGAGGCTCATGAATACCAACTGTAGATGAAGGGCCAGGAGGAGGAGGTCCAGAAGGCTGAATCGAAGGGCTAGGAGCAGGCTGCAGTGGGCGAGGAGGCTGCTGAATAGCCAAAGCGGGCCACTTGAGGGCAGACCGAGACAATTGCATCATGCAAACATTCGATGAGTTTTGATCAGAGACAGGAGGAGGAAGACTAGGGAATGTACCAAGCAAAGAGGAACCTTTGTATCCTTCAGGTGAGACACTGGTCAAAGGATCGATGGTTTGCTTATTGGCCACCGAAGAGATGATGGACTCAGAGGAGGTCTGAGACTTCGGTTCGTAATATGTCAACTGATCAATGGTGACTATATTTCCATTATGAGGGAAGGATATCTTGCAGTGGACCATGGATGGGACAGCAGACATCGCATAGGTGTAGCTATGATCCAATAGAATGTTTTAATCTAAGGGGGCATCAATGACTTCTACGTCAATGCAAATGGTCTTGCCCGCAAGAGTAATAGGACAATTGCGGAATAGGCCAATGGGCTAGGAGGCGTGGCCATCTCACGCTCGGAGAGTGATCGTGGAATGAGCTAACTCAGGTGATTTGAGTTGCTTCCAAACTGAAGCGGACATCACACATGTGGATGCCCCCTCATCAATGATACACCGAGAAACGTTGGCGTTCCAGATTTTGACTGGGATTTGGAAGGCGACGGAAGCAGGAAGAGGAGGATGTTTTGATCAGTCAGCATCAAAGACGATCAAGCAATAATCGGCAGGGTCTACAACGCCCACGGAAGATAGTAGAGCTTTTCAATGTGAAGGGCACGACTAGAGGAGTTCCAGCGTTGAGATGGCAGTAGGAGATTGCGCCAAATCATCTACTATACTATACGAATGGGAAAATTTGCCAGAAGAAACATTTCGGCGTAGTGGTCCTTTAGGGATCTTCGTATGAACCTCTGCCTTAGGCTGAGGGATCTGCAAGGGACCATTAGGTGTCAAAATAGGTTCTGTAGGTCCTGAAGAAGGTGGCTTGGGGATAGACGTAGCGGGAGGCTTTTTGTACTAACGGGACCGAGTCTGAAGGTTGATATCAACAATAACAGGTTGGTCAAAGTTCATCATGAGGATATGTTAATCGGAGGTACTAGGTGGAGGATTTTGAGTGGCTGCCTAACCTTCAGGTGGTTGGGTAGCCACAAATTCTTGTTGAGGGAAAGGATTAGTAAACACATCCAGTTGACTAGGCATAAGACTGGGAGGGACCGAAGGGGAGGCTTGTTGTCCTCGCAATACTTCTTGATACTCCCACATTTGATTCATCTGTGGTAAAAGAGGACAATCGTGCGTGTAATGACCATAACCACCACAACAAGAACAAGGCTTATTCCTGCGAACAAGCCTGTCCTGCTTGGGCTGAGTGCCTTGTTGCTGGTTAGCAGTGTTAGGAGCATTATTTTGAATATTAGGTCCAGGTTTACCGAGAGCAGATTGATTTTGAGTGCATTTCCTCTTCTTTTTTGAAGGAGGAGGATTAATCGCGCCCTATTGTGCATACACCTGCCCCTAAGGGGGTGGTAGCTGTTATTGCGGGGGTTGAGAAGGCAAGGGAGGCGGAGGTGCTAATGCTGGAGGAGCTAGAGAACCAGGCTGTGGATACGGATAATAATGAGATTGTGTAACAATGTGGTAAATAGGAGGTTGGATAAAAGGAGGATGCATGTCGTATCCTGGATACATACTACCGGGAGGGGGAAAGGTGCTAGAGGTGTTGGCCCCTCCTTGAGGAAAGCCATAGCCCATAGGAGGTTGAGCATATGGATGAGAGAGAGCTCCAATGATACCGTTGGCGGCATGAGATGCCCCCGGTGCGTCAGCACCACCGGGTCTAGGAAGATCAGGTATAATGGTATAAACATAACCCGACTGAGCATAGATTCGGTCATATTTTAAGGAAATCTGGAGAGCGGCTTCTTCGGTTTGAGGGAAATGCGATGCGACATCTTTGCCGATAGCAGGCAAGAGAGATCTAAGGAACCAGTCCATGTAGACATGGTATTCGAAGGTAGGGGCTCGACATAAGCTCTTTCTTCTCTGTTGTTCTTGGACATGATTGGATAGGTGGGTCGCAGATGATTGATGGAAAGAAGTCAAAAGTTCGGTACCAGTGTCATAACGAAGGGGAAGTTGGAAGTAAGACAAAAAATCCTGGGCAAGAGTCGCAAAGGTGGTATGAGAGGAAGGGGCCTAATCAACATACCACTTAGAAGCTTCACCAGTAAGCGTACGTTGGAACAACCGAAGATATACAGAGTCATCGGTAATGGAGTTAAACGAACAACACATGTGGAAAGATCAAACATGATTTATAGGATCTTCACCAGCAAGACCTTCAAACTTGGGGATGTCGGAAGGGAGCTTGGTTGGTATAGCAAGCCAACAAACATTATGGTGTATATGGTGTATAGGGTCATTTATCAACTGGTCAAAGTCGGGAAGACTGAGGCCTACCATGTAGGGGATCAAGGGATCAACCGGGGTAGTTCATGTTGCAGTCCCACTAGTAGTATTCCCAGCATTAGGGCTGGGGTTACCACCAGCATTAGGTCCTGAACTAGAGATAGTGAAGGTGACAGGGGGAGAACTGGGGGCAGAACGAGAAGGAGAACCCAATGAACCAGAAGAAGAGTCGGAGTGCAGACTCGATGGAGGACTAACTCGATTCCTACGCAGATGAGTAAGTCTTCCTACTGGAAACTAAGGATGAAGGCCAAGAAGTCTCCGGGATAAACGCCTTGGTGGCGCAATGATGATGACACAAACACGGCACAAAGGAAAAAGAGACCAACAAGGGCAAGGAGGTGCAAGATCAACTGATTGCAATGTCGAAACAAGGGCAGAGAGGTGTAGTATCAATTGATTTCAATGTTTTAGAGTCTTTGCTTGGTGGTAATTTTTAAACCCAGACATTTGTAGAGAAAAAGAAAAACTGTGTTGTATAACTATAAATAAACTTGCAGATAATAGTATATGAGACTGAAATAACATAAAATAAATAGCTAAGAATGCAAGAATCTAAACCCGAGGAAGCGGGCCTCTCCACAACTAGTCTGTAGGTGGACAAAAATCTGGTCAAAACACACTAAAATAGCTAATAGATCTAAGGTCGAGAGGGATAGTGATCTAAAGGTCATATCTGCTAGAAATTGGTGCAGAAAAATAGCAAAAAATCAAAGGATAGATCATTGTAAATGAGGTGGCGAAAGGTTATATCCTGGAGGGAAGCAGAGGGGACCCTAGAGGAAAACCCAAGAAAAACTAAATGAGGTGTTTTGGATGGATAAATAGCCAATCTGAAGTGGATCTGAAGGTAAGGTATCAGATCTGAAAAAATGGCTGAACACACTGAAATTTCAGACAACCTGCAGTAGCTAAAACTCTTCCACCAAAGGTGGAGGGTACTGAAGCCCTAGGGGGCTATGTTCCCACTTAGTTGAGTAAAACAGAACAAGTACAGGTCCAAAACGGGCGGAGACGGAGTTCAGACAACCCTAAACAGAGGCTCAGACAAACCCAAAAAACTTTCAGAAAAACTCCCACAAAAAGTCCAGGTCGCAGTATCTGACCTGATTTTTGCAGAGGTCGCAGTTTTAAGCCTGTTTTCTGCACCTTGGAGGTTCAGGTCGCAGGTTTTGGCCCAAAAAGTGTGACCTGCACTTCCAGCTCTCTCGGGAGCAGGTTTCAGCAAAATGTGTCGTCTCAGCTGTGGTTGATGTCTGTCACCTACGCAATAGGTCTGAAAACACATGTAAGTTAGAATTTTTAATGTTTTAGGGTTTTATAGGTTAAAAACAACATCAAGAAAAGAAAAAACAAGAGGCTGAAGAGAAATCCTAGGGTTTGAAGCAGTTGGATATGCAGGGATTTCAAAAACGACAGCGATCGTAATCGTAAACCCATGTGAAGTCGCCAATTGTTAGTATGAATCTTAATTGCAAGTGTACAAAAAAAGACCACTTTAGTTGTGCATAACAAACAGCCCTAATAGCAAAGATGGTTGCCAATATCCTTATATCTGCAATTAAGTGATCAAGATAAATACTGCAAAAATCTAGATCTATGCATGAAAAGACATTAAGCAGTAAATAAAAATGAGATTTACTCCATGCATCCAATAGACAAGACAAGAATATGTTGAATGAATTTTTTATCAAGGGCACCTGGGAGGAAAACATAGAAGGATGTTACCAGTTCTCCTCAATGGGATGGGTTCTTGTAAGTCCTCATCACTTCAGATCTAAAATCCCTGTCTCTTGATGGTGTAGAAAACCGAGACAAAAAGTGGAACTCAAAGGGAGCTCACAAGAAAATAGTAGCAAAATATGACAATGATGGTGGATTAAAGTCAGACCAAAAGTATAGATCCAGAGTGATCTTTAGGCAACAAAAGGTAGTGAATGAATGGAAAAACCCTTCTATTTATAACAAAATATTGAGTTAGTCTAGATATTGGTGCATAATTAAAATATTATTAACCAAATCAATATCCAACTTTTATGGAATATTTTATTATATTTGTTGTAGGGAAAAAGAATTTGACTTGGGTCAAATCCCTTTATTTGTAAATAATAAATAAATAAATGATTTATTTATTATTTTAAGGATTTGGTTGAGTAATAATCAAATAAATAATGATTTATTTAATTATTTATGAGTGATTTAGTCATGTTTAAATAAGTTTTAAATAATTATTCCTAGAAAATAATAAGATAAATAATTATTTATCTAATTAATTTCCCTGCTTTGGGTTAAATATAACCAGGAATATTACTTAAACTGTTGTTTAACTAATTATTCCTTGAGGAAAATCAAACAAATGTAGATTTATTTAATATTTCCGCATGGGGTTTCCTATTTAGACCATAAACAACTTAATAAAGGTGGTTTACTAAGTTATTTTTCATAGTGAAAGCAATTTTACTTAGGGTAAAATTGGTCTTACATGGTGTACTTATGTCCATCTAATAATAATAGATTAGATGACCAAAAAATGGTGTAACAATATTCATTTTAAATGGCAGGGATGTTCTGATTTTTGTTCCACCTATCTCCCTCTTGTTCCGACTCCCTTTCAATTGTCGTGAGCCTCTCCCTGTTGTGGCTGAAAAATGTTCCTGTTTGATAACACGGTGAGACTCTCGATGGTATTCAATGCCAATGTCTCCTTCACAAGCCTCCCCTCCCACAATATCGCAGGCCTCTACTGGAAACTGTGTTTCCAAAGATTTTCATCAAAAATTATTATTAGCCTTCCATGGACACCTGAAGACACAAATTCAAACCCATAATTTCTTTCTAGTTAGAAATATTTCAGAAAATTTCTGAGAGATAATTATGAGAGAAATGAGAAGGCTCTTACAATTTTGTAGAGGAATCGTAGTCCATGCTTAGGCTCGTCGCCATTTCTCACCACATGTGCTGTGAAAACCTTTGGAAATTCTTGGTGAGCCTAATGGTGCCTAGAGGTAAGGGCTTGTGGTGAGTGTGTGAAGCAGTAGGGGCGGTTGGGACATGGAGCTGAGAATGGGAGAGTTAGTGATGCCTACATTTTCATTGTTATCTTTTGTTACTGTGCAAGCTCAAATGGACACAAAAGCATGTTCTGGAAAAATATTAACACCTACACTACAACCATCATTTCTCTCGACGGCCTCTTTTTTAGGTCCTGCCGATCCAAGTTCTTGCATCTTCGCTTCGCTCATTTACGAAAACCTTTTCTTCATTTCCATATGTTGAAGCTTCATTTTTGGCTAGATACAACCTGACTCCAACCTCAGACATTGAGCTCTTGATGGCGTTCACACATTCCTTGGAAAAATCATGGCCCAAAATGGTAAATTTAAGTTTTTTCCTCTGAAGTTTCAGTGGGCTTCACCATGGGAGATGTTGTGATGAAATTGAATTTTCATATCTCCCTTCAAGCTCAGAAACTGCACTTTCAAACCATGCTTTAAAGAAGGGGTCTTGGAGCAGACCAACCACCAGACACCAAGGTTTTTGTTATTCATTCAAGACGAGGCATAGAGTTAGATAGAGGGTTGATGTTGGTGTCTTTTTCCATGAAAGATACGTTGCTCTTTTATGTAAAATATGGACGCGTTGATATTTTGTGTAACAATGAACTCGCCCGTATGGACGAGTGTTACACCATATTCAAACCCAATTCTAAGATCAACGAAATAATTTTTCAGAGTCAATGGAAGGTTCTTTGGGAAGGATCAACCATGCCCTTGAAGAATTCAAATCCCTCCTCCAATGTGTCAATAGACAACAAGGACAGTGTCGTCATTGCTGCCTCTTTTTCAGCCCCAACATCCCTGCAAATATCAAAAAAAGGAAGACCATATTTTAAATTTGGTGATCTCTTCCAGCACCATGATGTGGCTCTCTGGTGAGCTCTTCCAGCACCTTGATGCGGTGGCAGTTTTCCAGAGTTGGATACATTAGAACTAATCTCCCTAGACAACTTAGAGCTTAGAGAGGATAGTGTGCAATGCCAAAACAATGTTCCAACTGCACTTCTTAGAAATAAGAGGTTGTCACGTGTTGAAGACATTGAGAATGGAGGAGCTCCTTGATTTGGATTATATACATATTTCTGAGTGTCCTCGGTTAGGAGTTGAGATCACCAGTCTTCCAATGTTAAAGAAATTGCGTCTTAGAGGTTTAAAGAAGGCATGGAGTATTGCAAAGCCACCGAGTGTATGAAATAAAGAAACAATGTGTACTCTGGAAGTTATAGAGATCACACGTTTTCCACTGTTATGAAGAATACCAATATAGATATCACATGTTGTCCATCGTTACGGAGAATTTCAAAAGAACTGGAGAAGCTACCTAAGTTGAAGGAAATTGTAGGAAAGTTAGATTGGTAGGATGGAATAAGGTGAGAGAATGATACTGTAAAATCAAAACTCTCTCACCTTTGTAAGGAATCTGAAGTCGAGTAACGTGAAGAAGATAGTGAATTTGAAGAAGATGGTGAAGTTAAAGAATGTGAAGGAGATGGTGAAGAAGATGATTTGTAATATTAATATTTTTGAAGTGAGATGAATTTTGATGGAATGTATTTAAAAAAATAATGATATTAATAATTTTTAAATTATAAATTTATTTTTTTATGGGGCTTCGAGAAAATTTATATTATATTAGGTTATATAAACATTTTGATTAGGTTAAATTAGATAAAAATAAAAATAAAATTAATATTTAAAATTATTAATTAAAAAATTTTGATTAGGTCAAATTACATAAAATTAATAATCTAAATTAATAATTATAATTATTAATTATTAATAATTAAACCAGCGTACATTTATTTTAATCTATCAAGCCCAACCTATAGGGATCAAACATTTTGAGTTGAAATTCTTTTTTAAAGTGAAATGAGATTTGATTGCTCTCACCCCTTGGTAGATCAAGAGTTAGATGCTTTGATTCCTCTCCATGCTTAGTAGATTATGATTATAAATCTATGATAATTTTTAAATCCCCACTCCTCCTTTGGTGTTCCTTTGTACCTTTTGGTGAAATTTCTAGTAAATATTTTATATACACGAGTCAAGATTTGAAATAATAGGTATTGATATTAAATATATTTATCAATCATGTGTTTTTAAGAGTGAAATGTTTAATTTTATTTCAATAATGTAAGGGGTTGTTCTCTTAAGGTTCTCACCTTTAAGAATTAATAATTGTTTGAAAATTTATATTTATCCAACCTCACTTATATATGTGAAGTATTCAAAGTGATAAATGTTTAATATTAAATATAAAATATTATACATATTTACGAATTAAGTATTTGAAGTGATGGGTTTTGTTTTGAGTGTTTAAAGTGATAGGTATTGATATGATATTAAATATTGCACATAATTTATGAGATGTAGATTATTTAGTTTATGTAAGGTTTAGTTTTTAGTAGGTCTTAGGTCTATGGAAGGGGATTGAGGATGGAATTAAATTATGGGAGATAAAAATTATCCTAATGGGCATCCAAGTTCGATCAAGACTCGCACAATTGTATCAACAACATCCTGCAATCAAGAAAATTTTTATTGCATCCAATACATATTTAAAAAATAAAATAAAGTTAAATTAAATATTACATATACTCATATTTTTAAATGAAAAACATAGGTTATGTGGGTTAACTAGGTATATAGTTAGGTTATGTGGATTAACTAGGTACATAGTTAGGTTAAGTAGGTTGTGTGAATATCATGAGTGAGCCTGAGTGATTTATGTAGGTTAGTTGTATAGACAATACGTTGAGTGCAAAGTGAGGTAGTGTGCATTTTCTTAAACTCCAACGATCCCTACACCATCTATCAAGAGAGGTAGTGCTTCATAATGTAAGGACTCAATCACTTGTCCCATAACTCACACAAATTGTCATTGTCATGCACTAAATCGCCATGCTTCACTAATTCAATGAGCAATTTGTATAGGTCACCATCTAAGACACCCTTAGCCAAAAATCAACCATGATCGTTTCTACAATCTATAATAGCTATTTATTGATCATTAAACTCTAAGATCTTCCATGGTTGAGAGTAAAAGAAAGTTGTTTTTTAACTGGGGACATAGAAAACACCACCTAGGTCAAGAACATGGGCCTTGAAGGCATGAAAAGAGAGGAAAATCCCATTTCGATACTTAATGTGGAAACATCATGCAACTCCACCTACATTCCAACATCCTCATCTTTATTCCATGTTAAAACCCTTCTTATTGAAGGCCATGTGTTTATATGCTCCACTGCCCAAATACTACCTTATACTAGAGATAATGTTAATAGATATGCATGAAACCATGGAGAATATTGTATCAAGCTTGTATGTTAATGCATCCACTTAGAGGGAAGTTGATGTGCTCATCGCAAACTATAGTATGTTGTTGTTATTTCTACTTACTTCCATTGTTTCCACTTCTTACATATCTTAATCCACTTCTTACATATTTAGAATGAACGACCCTAGAGATTCCATCCAAGATGAACCCAAAATAATGTCACCTTGAATGCCCCATAGGGATCAAATTGAAAATTGTGATATAAATGTATAATCCTCAATGTTTAATTGTAAATTAATTATTCCATATTATTTTTTTATCACAGTGGTCTAACTTTTCGACTACATTAGACTTGGGAATCACTGATTGGTTAGCAGGGTTAAGGCTTATATAATTTTTTCTTCAACAGGAGAGATTGAAATAACAATATATTTTCCTGTAAGAGCTCCCTTAATTCTAAATAGCACTCGAGAATAGATGGGTGAGAATTATAAAAATATTCCACTGTTAATGATAAATATGTCAAATTTAAAGGAAATTTTTGGAAAGAATTTTTCAAACATACTGGAACATACCTCAACATGAGTTCAATGTATCATCCTCAAACAGATCGTCAAACATGAACTGTCAATCAATTTTTAGAAGCTTATCTTCATTTTCATGCAATAGGAAAACAAAATAAGTGGGCTCAATGGATACACCTCGTTTAATGGTGGTACAATTCAACTTATCACACGTCTACAAAAATGACCTAATTTTAAGCTTCGTACAATTATGAGCCTCCTAAATGGAAGGACTTAGATATTATCAAGATAAAAGTTCTAGCAGTTAAAGATCAATTAGAAGAAACCCAAAAATCCCTTCAAGCATTAAAGGAAAATCTAACTATTACAAGAAATCGTATGACGCAGCAAGCTGACCAACACATAATAGAGAGAGAATTTGAGGTTAGAGAATGGGTATTTGTTAAACTTCAGCCTTACAAGAAATTATCCTTAATGCAGAAAAGAAAAAAAAAATTGGCACAAAAGTTCTATGGATCATATCAGATTAACAAAAAATCAGCGAAGTACATACAGTGTAAGACTTCCTGATAAAAGTCGTGTTCACAATATCTTCCATGTATCTTGCCTTTAAAAAATGTTGAATTTTGGTAGCATCAGAAGTGCTCTAAGTCTCAAACTTTGTGGAGAGGCTTAAGCACATGTATTCCAAAGAACGCAGATATCATTTGTGGAAATTCCATTCGGAACATGTTTTATTAAAATAATTAATTATTTTAATGGAGACCCTAAGTCTAAACTTAGGAAAATTAAATAATTAAAGGGTATTAATAAAACAAAGTGTGAATCTTATAGAGAACATGGATCAAGTCAAGTTATGATATTAGTCGTTGATTAGAGATCTAATCTCAATCGTTGATATCTCAATGAGAAGACTATAAATCAAGGCTTGAGGGTCATTTGGAAAACACACCAGTGCAAATACTCAATTGCCCAAGTAAAATCAATTTTCTCAGTGGCTGAAGTTCGGTAAGATAAAATCGATCCGGAGGGAGATTTGTAGGTGGAGGAGAGACATAGAGGGTTCAACATTAATCTGAGGTACAGGAGCAAGTGATGCAGTAGCAGGAAGGGACAACGCGGAGGGAGGAAGGGAATAGCACATAGGTGACGTAGTTATGCGCAGTCTCCATGCAGAGCCAGCGCAGTGGTGATGTAGCAGGCCTAGGAGAGTCTTTCCGAGGTCATTTCTCATCTGAAAATTTAGTGAGAAATTTCTCCAGTATTATTATAGAGAATTTCTCTTCAGTGCTGCTGATTGTAAATTGTACAAGAAGATATTGTTGAAGAATAATAGAAACCCTCATCTGCTACACCGGTTTTCCCACATTGGGTTTTTCCGGGGACAATAGTCCAAAATATCTATGTCAGTCTTTTGCTAGTATGTCCTTATTTTTTGGCTCATTGATTATATAGTGAAGTTTGCATTTGAATTTATTGAAGATATTTCTGCAAATAACTTATTTCTGAATAATAAGTAGAAGAAATAACCTCAGATAATGCAGTAGGATTTCAAGTTGAAATTTTCACATGGTATTAGAGCAAGGTTAGGAAAGAAATCAGGAGGATCTACGCCAAAGGGAACTCGTAGGGTTTCCTTGGCAGAAAATTGCACTCCTAAGGGGCTTACACATTCCTTCTACAGAAACCGGCAGAGAAATGAAAAGCACGGAAAATATGGAAGATCAAGTTTTGTCAGAGTTGGCCTCTAGGCTAGAAAAAGAATGTGTGTGTTTATCTAGCACTGCATCATCAGATGACTGGTATATTGATAGTGGGGCTTTAGCTCATATAACTAGAGAAAGAGATCATTTCTCTAGATATCAAGAAGAACAGATGGACTTCCAAATTACTATGGGAAATAAGACAAAGTGTACCCCTGTGGGAAGAGGGATCGTAGCATTTCAGACAAAAGCAAGAGAGAGTCTCTGAGCCACTAATGTGTTGCATGTGCCAGGTATGGGAATGAATTTAATTTCAGTATCTCAATTGCAGGACAAGGGATACGATGTATACTTTATCATAATAAAATTCTATGTTAAACATCCAAGCTAGAAGAACAAGGTTCAGATTGAAACTTGAAGCAACAAACTGTACAAGTTGCAGCTCGAGTCTCCAAAGGCACTGGTAGGTAGCAATCTAAGTGGAGATTCAGATCTGAATGAACTATGGCACGGATGAATGGGGTATCTACACCATGAAGCTTTTAGAATTCTTAGAGAAACAATTACGGGAATTCCAGTTCTTAGTACGAAACATGATGGCATATGCAGAGGGTGTATTCTAGGAAAATACGCTAAGGCAGCATATTCCAGGAGCAACAATAGGGCGAAAAGTGTATTAGGACTAATAAACATAGATATTTGTAGACCGATGTCCACCAAGCTCTCGATGGAAGTGAATATTTTGTCACTTTCATATATTACCATTATAGGAAAATTGGTTGTACTTCCTAAAGACCAAGCATGAGGTCTTTAACCGATTTAGAGAATTTAAAGCTCTAGTAGAAAATTTGACTGGGAAGAAAATCAAAGTGGTGCGTTCAGATAATGATGGCGAATATACTAATAAGGAATTCATATAGTTCTGCACAAGGAAGGGCATTAGAAGAGAATGGACTGCTCCTTACAATCTTGAGTAGAATGGAGTTGCAGAATAGAAGAACATGACTATTTTTGGGGCAGAAAAGGAAATGCTATATGACCAGGATATACTTATATTTTTGTGGGCAGAAGCATGGAGAACAATTGTATATATCCAGAACAGTACCCATCACAGAGGATTAGGAAAGACAACGTCTGAGAGTGTCTTCACAAGGATGAAGTCGGAGGTAAGTCACCTCAATATTTTTGGGAGTGTGGTGTATTTTCATGTTACATATGAGAAACGGAGCAAACTAGATCATACTGCTGAGAAAGGCTATCTCGTAGGATATAGCAAGACATCCAAGGCATACAGAATCTACATTTTGTGTAACAGGAAAGTTTTAGTAAGGAGGGATGTGAAATTCATGGAGGATCGAGGCTTCAAAAAATCCCGTGAAATGCCTACCGAAGAACAGTCTGAGGATGAACCTCTTGTCTAGCGACATCTAGGAGAAGATCCAACACTGTGACTAGTACTAGTATTTCTTCAAGAGAAGAAAATTCAGATATCTCGCAGCGGACGGGACAACAGGAAGAAAAGATGATTGAGCCACCCACTACCAGTGGCAGAATCAATAGAGAAGTATAACAGACACTGAGGGACATAGAGGATTTTGTTGGGTCTCCTAGAACCGAGAAAACCCAGCATAGACAGCCTCATAGATACCAACCATTGGTAGCACAGGTTTTCAAGCCCTCTATCTTTCAGGAATCCATTCAACATCAAGTCTGGGTGGATTTTATGGTATAGGAGTATAGCTCTATCATGACCAATGATGTCTGGGAAGTCGTACATAGACCACAGGAAAAATCAGTTGTAGGTTCTAGATGTATCTACAAGATTAAGTATGTTGTAGACGTCAGTGTAGAGAAGTACAAGGCTAGGTTTGTGGCTAAGTGGTATGCTCAGAAAGAAGGGATAGAATATGAAGAAACCTTCACCCCTGTAGCCAGATATACCTCTATCAGATCCATTATATACCTTGCAGCATAGATGGGATGGGAGATTCACCAGATGGACGTCAAGATTGCGTTCTTGAGCAGGGTGATAGAAGAAGAGGTTTACATCGGACAGCCAGAAGGCTTAGAAACGCATGAGAAGAAATATCATGTGTGTAGGCTGAAGAAAGCCTTGTATGGACTCAAACAAACACCTAGAGCACGGTATGGTCGAATTTACGGTTACTTGCAGCAGATGGGATTTGTCAAGAGTGATGTTGATCCCAATATCTACTATCTCACAGTAGAGAATGAGCCTCTGATTTTGGTATTGTATGTAGATGATTTATTTTTGAGAGGGTCATAAAGGATCATCAAATACTGCAAGAATAATATGGAAGAAGAATTCGACATGAAGGATTTGGGGTTGATGCACTATTTTTTGGGATTGGAAGTTTGGCAGCAAAAGGGAGAAATCTTCCTTGGGCAAGGAAGATATACGGTAGAAATTCTAAAGAGATTTAGAATGTAGGATTGTAGACCCATGGCTACTCCAATGATTACCAATTGGAAGAAAATTGATGCATTTGAAGATAAATAAGTGGACCCCACATTGCACAGGAAACTCATATGGTCTCTCATGTATCTAGTCAACATTAGGCCAGACATTTTCTACGTTGTTAACTCCCTCAGTCAGTTCATGGTAGAGCCAAAGAGGGCGCACTGGGTAGTTGCCAAGCACGTTCTCCGATATGTGCGAGGAAAAATCGGATATGGATTAAAATAATGCACCCAAGGTGATGAAATCATTCTGCATGGATTCACAGATGCAGATTAGGCAGGAAGTTCGGTAGATCGAAAAAGTACCATAGGGTACTGCTTCAACATTGGATCAGGTGTGACCTCCTGGTGTAGTAAGAAGCAAAAGTTTGTAGCCTTGAGCACAGCTAAACCAGAGTATATGGTAGCCAATACAACTTCGTGTGAGGCCATATGGCTTAGAAAACTGCTGGTGAATTTATTTAGAAGGAAGATGGAGGCGACCAGTATTCTATGTGATAATCAGAGTTGCATCAAGCTCTCTGAGAATCTTTTTTGTCATTATTCGTCGAAGCACATCGACATCAAGTGTCATTTTATCACATACTGTGTTCAGCGAGGAGAAGTGTAGCTGCAATATATTTCCACGAGATATCAAGTAGCATACATTCTCACCAAGGCCCTACGGAGATCAAAGTTTGTTCACTTCAGGGAAAAGATGGGGATAGTTGAAAATTCATTTTAGTAACAGATGAAGTAGCACTTGAGAGGGAGTTGTAGTATAGATGCAGCAGTGGCAGTGGCAGTGTCATGGGAACCAGTATAGTAGCAACATCAACACAGTGGTTGATGGATAGGTTTTCAGATATCAGCAGCATATTGATTGATGGATAGGTTGTCATATATCAGCAACGCAGAGGATGCTTTAGGATCAGATCAGTATGCAGCAGGCACATTGATAGAGCACTTTCCTTGCTAAGAGAGAGTGTTTATTTTTGGTAGCATCAGAAGTGCCCTAAGTCTCAAACTTTGTGGAGAGACTTAGGCACATGTATTCCAAAGAACACAGAAATTTTTTGTGGAAATTCCACTCAGAATATGTTTTATTAAAATAACTAATTATTTTAATGGAGACCAAAACTCTGAAATTAGGAAAATTAAATAATTAAAGGGTATTAATAAAACATAGTGTGAATCTTCTAGAGAACATGGATCAAGTAAATTTATGATCTTAGTCGTTTATTAGAGATATAATCTTGTTCGTTGATATCTCAACGAGAAAACTATAAAAGAAGGCTTGAGGGTCATTTGGAAAACACACTAGTGCAGATACTTAGTGGCCCAAGTAAAATCAATTTTCTCAATGGCTAAAGTTCAGCAAGAAAAAATCAATCCAGAGGGAGATTTGCAGGTGGAGGAGAGAAATAGAAGGTTTAGCATCAATTTGGGGTACAAGAGCAGGTGACGCAGTAGCGGGAAGGGATAGCGCAGAGGTAGGAAGTAAACAACACAGAGGTGACGCAATTCTGCGCAGTCTCCACGTAGAGCCAGCGCATTGGTGACGCGGGAGGCCCCAGAGAGTGCTTCCGGGGTCATTTCTCATCAAAACAATTAGTCAGAAATTTCTCCAGTATTATCATTGTTATGAAAACAACTCCAACAATAGAAGGAAAGAGATATTAATGCCTTATAAATAAGCCACTTCGAGAGGGCAACCTCCTTTACATTACATAAATGAAAAATTCTTGGATGATACAAATGACAAAACCTCCTTTCTATATATAGGAGTCCATGGGGTCACAATATAATCCTAGCCGACCTAACAAAAATAATGTAAGGGCACAATAATAACAATATGGGGGTTACACAGGTACAACAATAACCATAAGGGGGCTACACTAACAATAATAAGGGACTACACTATTAATATAGGGACCTAACATGCTCCTCTCCTTCAAAAAATTGTTGTCCTCAACGCCTGAGAACCTCTGGATGCTTCTATAGAAAATTCTCATCCTCCCATGTAGAATCTTCAATTGGTAAATTCTTCCACTTGATGAGATACTCTGAAATTGATCGATTTCGTAGCTGCTGAGTTCTTGCTTCTGTGAATGCTTCAGGTTCCAATATGATTTTTCCTTCCTCATCAAGTTCTGGCAATATTTTTTGAACTGGAAGTTTGTCACCTATAACCTTCTTTAAGCATGAAACATGGAAAAATGGATGCACTCGAGAAAAAGCACGAAGCTCCAATTTGTATGCCATAATACCAATATTTTGCAACACCTTGTAAGGACCATAGTAATTTGGCGATAATTTATTATCCTTCTTAGCTTGCTTTAGGGACATTTGTTTGTATGTTTGTAGCCATAAAAATACCCAATCTCCTACATTAAAACTTCTCTCGCTGTGATGTTGATCTGCATGTTGTTTCATTTGTTTTTGTGCCAAATTCAGGCTATCCTTTAAGAGTTGGAAAACTTTTTGTTGATGCTCGATGTGATCTTCCACTACTTGAACCTTATAATTTTCTCTTAAAGATGATGTGATGGATGGTGTATGATATCCATAAAGTGCCATAAATGTGGTCATTTTCGCTGCAGTATGGAAGGAAGTGTTATGCCACCATTCAGCCATAGGTAACCACTTGACCCATTGTGTTTGTTTATCAGATACAAAACAACGAAGATATCCTTCCAAACATTTGTTCGTTATCTCAGTTTTCCCATCGAATTGAGGATGATAAGATGAGCTATGAGCTAGTTGAGTACCCAAATAATAAAATAATTCCGTCCAAAAATTTCCATTAAAAATTGGATCTTTATCGCTTACAATAATCTTTGGCTTTTCGTGTAACTTTTGAATTGTTTCCATAAATGCAGTATCAAATGTACTTTCTTTAAATGGATAAGATAATGCACAAAAGTGTGCATACTTGGTAAGTCTATCAACTACCACCATGATGACACTCTTTCCTTTAGACTTAGGTAAACATGTGATAAAATCCATTGAAATCTCCTCTCAACGTTCACTTGGAATGGATAAAGTTTGTAGAAGACTCGGGTTCTTAATTGTCTCAACTTTATTTTGCTAGAAAACCAAACATTCTGCCACAAATTTTTGAATATCAGATTTAAGGCCATCGTAAAAAACATCTTTCTTCACCCTGTGGTAAGTTTTTAAAATTCTTGAGTGTCCTCCTAAGGGAGAAGTGTGCAACTCCAAAAAAATCTTTTGTTTTAGTTGGGAATTCTTACAAAGATATAATCGATCTTTGTACCATAAGGAATTATTTTTCCAACTAAATGTATCAGATGTACTAGGATCTTGCTGCAACTTTTGAATGAGTGTCCACACTTCTTCGTCCTTTTTCCATTCATTCATTGCTTCGGTAATCTAATCTGGTTGGATAATATAAATGGCATAAAGTAATGCTTCCACCTCTTCATCCTTTCTTGAGAGTGCATCTGCAACAATATTTAGCTTCCCTTTTTTGTAGATGATTTCAAAGTCATAACCCAACATCTTTGTGACCCATTTTTGTTTCTCTTTTGAAGATATTCTTTGTTCCAAAAAGTATTTAAGACTATCCTGATCATTTTTTACATTAAGTGTCTTCCCATTAGGTAAGGTCGTCATTTATTTAGTGCATGTAGTATTGCCAACATTTCCTTCTCATAAATATATTTATGTAAATACTTTCCTTTGATTGGACAACTTTTAAAAGCAATGGGTTTACCTTCTTGCATTAAAACAGCACCAATTCCATTTCCTGAGGCATCACATTCCACAATAAAGGTTTTTGTGAAGTCTGGTGTAGCTAAGACCGGTGCTAGGCACATTGCCTCTTTAAGATGTTCAAAGGCCTTAGTTGCTCCAGGAGTCCATGAAAATGCATCTTTCTTCAATAATGTTGTTAGAAGGTGCTGCTATTCTCCCATAATTCTTAACAAACTTGCGATAATACCCTGTTAACCCGAGAAATCATTACAACTGCTTTATGGTTGTGGGGACTTTCCATTCCTTAATGGCTTTAATTTTGTTAGGGTCTACCTTAACACCCTCATGAGATACAATATAACCCAGATATTCCACCTCTTGTACTCCAAAGGAACATTTGGAGGTTTTTGCATATAATTGTTTCTCCTCCAATAGTTTGAGCACCCTGTCAACATCTTGAACATGATCCTTCCAAGACCTGTTGTAGATTAGTATATCATCAAAAAATACTAACACAAATTTTCTAAGGAAGGGTTTCAAAATGGAATTCGTCAGCCCTTGAAATGTAGAAGGTGCATTGGTAAGGCCAAAAGGCATGAAAAAAAATTCATAATGACCCTCATGAGTTCAAAATGTTGTTTTTGGAATATCTTCAGTATTCACTCTAATTTGATGATATCCTGAACGAAGATCCAACTTGGTAAAATAAATTGCTCCATGTAATTCATCCAATAATTCATCAATCACAAGAATGGGAAATTTATCTTTAATAATGAACTTATTGAGCTCCCTATAATCCGAAAACATGCGCCATGATCCATCCTTCTTGTGCACCAATACTACTAGAGCAGAGAAATAAATTTGCATAGGTTGAATTATACCAGCCTCTAACATTTCTGTAATCATACGTTCAATTTCGCTCTTTTGGACATAAGGATATTTGTAAGGCCTGATGTTTGGAGGAACAATTCCTGGAATAAAATGAATATCATGATCCTGATCACGAATAGGTGGGAGTCCTTTGGGAGTTTCAAACACCTTGGAATGATTGTCCAAGACTTTTTGGAGATCTGGAGAA
Organism: Pinus albicaulis; assembly: GCA_034641835.2. Lineage (NCBI taxonomy): Eukaryota > Viridiplantae > Streptophyta > Pinopsida > Pinales > Pinaceae > Pinus > Pinus albicaulis. The sequence goes on along the minus strand of CM076577.1, from coordinate 616,043,210 downwards.
ATAGATCATTTTGATGTTGGAACTTCTAGTGAGAATAATTGTGAAATTATGCCTCATTATTCTTTTTTCAGAAGCTTTGTCATGACATTAGAGCTTATTATCTTTCCTGACTTCCCTACGATACCCCGTAATTCAACTTCTTTTCCTTCCGAAAAAAATTCAAGAAAATTTCTTGAAAATTAAAAGCTATCGTCCCCAAAGATTGTAACCATTATACTCCTAGTACAACATCAGCACCTTCCATCAGAATGGAAAACATTGGACTATTAAATACAAATTCCCCCATGGTTAGCTTGATATTATGGCATTTTCCATATAAATTTATAGTTCTTCCATTTGCAACCATCACTTTACACTCTCGTGTTGGGTATAGGAAGCAATTAAATTCCTTGGCTACCTTACAATGAATAAAATTATGGGTACTACCCGAATCAATCAACATTGTTACCTTTTTTTTTTTATATGTCCTATCTTGAGAGTTTTAGGAGTGGTAATTCATGCCAATGCATTATAGGATATGGTCGGACTCATTTCTTCTTTCTCTAGGGTTTGGTCCTGATGTATATCCTCTTCTTTTGAAGTTTATTGTTCATTTTCTTTCTCTTCTTCACATTCTATGTAAAATAATTTCTTTTCGGCACACTTATGACCTTTAATGTATTTGCTATCACAACTGTATCAAAGCCCTTTTCTCTTTTTTCTTCCAATTGTTGTGGTGTCAACCTTCTAGGTTGTGGAATTATAGGAGTAGAAACACTTCCATCTTTATAGATGTGAGTGGTAGGCTTCCTTGTTGCCATAATTTTACATTCAATTTTTCTTTCCAACCTGAATGTCTTCTCCAATGAATCAAATTCCCAAAGGCGAACCTCATGTTGGATGTTATCCTTTAAAGTCCTTGTGAAGACATCAATCCTGTGTTCCTCTAGAATATCAACTACCTTTATATTCAATTTTTGGAAGTCTTCAATGTGCTCCACCACTGAACCCTTTTGTTTGAGATTTATCAATTGGCTAAATAAGGTGTTTTTATTTGTATCCTCATAATGTGCTATCATTTCCTCCATAAAAACTGACCAAGTGACAATTTTTTTACGAGAAAAGCCATCAATACCATACAAATGTATTTTGTTCTAAATATAAGTTGCAAGGCATACCTTTTATGTGTTTTGCACATTATTGAAATCAAAATATTGTTCTATCTGTAGTATCCATGTTATGGGATCCTTGCCATCAAACTTCCTCATATCTATCTTTGGAATATGGTGGGTCTTCGATCCAACATTAGAGTTCATGAAATCACGATTAACATTTATTTTGTTCTCAACATGAGTTTCCTCTACTATCTTTTCGCCATTAGGAATCATGTTTTGTATCAACTTTGTCAAACCTTCTGTATAAATTATACAACATATGTGTATATCATGGATTCAATCCGATCTAACATTGTACTAAAGCTAGATGTTGAATCTCTTCTACAAATAAATTGCGGAAATAAAAACACAATCGCCAATCACATGAAGCAAGGAAGAATCAATCAAACCACAACATACATAATTTCCCATGGAAAGCTTGCTACTCAAAACCCCACTATATTCTATTGTATATTCAACATGGATACATGAAACAATTACATCCAACTCTTCTCACAAGAGCCCTCATGTATTCAGCGAATTGTCTCACACTGTCTTGGACAAAATTGACTAACACTTAGCCAATTCTCAGCCTCTAAATAGCCTATCTTGCTTGCACAATTCATGTGGAATGCAATCCCTATTCTTTAGGAAGTTTGGCCTTCCTTGAATGTGCAAGTATCATGGGAAATCAAATTGGTGTTTGGTTGCATGGATGCAACCCAATAATCCTACAACTGATAGTCAACATCCCTTTCACCTAGATCTCAACTGGGTCTCCACTGGAACTGACATGCATGCAGCTAATAATAGTAAGTCCTCAGTTGCATGTGAGATCACTAATTTTGAATTAAATAATATTTAATTCACTCGATCTCTCACTAGTGTATCAAACAGTTACAACTAGCACAACTGAATTTAACCCACTTAACTAAGTTAAACTGATTAAACCCCACATTAACTAATGCACCATTGCACTTCGAACTCTGTTACAACTAGAATTACTCTGCATGTCTCACCAACTACCCTCAACTAAAAATTCATGAGTTTACTGAGTTTATCATGCTCAGTTAACTATTACAAGCTATTTTGAGATTAGATTACATTTTATTGTCCATCTTAATTAAGGGATAACTAAAATATACATGCACCAAATTTAGCTCACACCAGTGTAGGTGTCGCTAAGACCTGTGGTCCCACACTAGTGTAGGTGCTACTTGGACCTCCTGGTCCCACACTAGTGTAGGCGCTGCAATTTCTTGTTGGACTTCAACACTCCCTTTCAACAAGAAAGAGATTATCCTTCACCCCGATCTTGTCTCTATGGTATTTTAATTTTCTCCTGGTGAGCGCCTTCGTCAGAATATTTGCATTTTGATCTTCCGTAGGAATGTACTAAAGTAACATTATGCGCCTCTACACGCAATGTCTGAGATGGTGATACCGGATATCTGTGCTTAGATCTATCATGAAAAATAGGATTAACCGAGAGTTTAATGCAACTCTAGTTATCACAATGTATCACTGTCGAATAAATCTGAGAACCAAACAACCCAACCAAGATCTTTCTCATTTAGATGGCCTCACATGCAGCTTGACTTACTGTGATGTACTATGCCTTCGCTGAATTGAGTACCATAGATCATTGCTTCCTACTGTACCAAGAAAATGTTGTCGATCTTATGCTGAAGATCCCTACTGATGTGCTCTTTTTGTCTGATGGACTGCTCGCCCAATTTGCATCTGTGAAGCCTTGAAGCTTCACTCCCTCTATCCATTTATACCATAATCCAGACTCTGATGTGCCCCTCAGGTATCTCAATACATACTTCTCTGCCTTCCAAAAGATCTTGGTAGAATTAACCATACCTTGACTCAGTTGGTTAACTGCGTAGCAAATGTCTGGTCTGGTGTTCACTAAATACATTAGTGAACCAACTAACTACCTATAGACAATAGCATCAACTACCTCTCCAGAAGTAGCATCCTCTTTCCTCTAATTTCCTGGAAGAGGAGTGTCCATGGGTTTGCAGCTCTCCATGTGAAACTTACCCAGTATCTCTTTGGCATATTTTCCTTGAGAAACAAAAAGTTCACCATCGCGCTGTCATATTTCCAAACCAAGGAAATAATGGAGTCCCATGTCCTTCATTTCGAACTCCCTTGTAAGATCCTCCTTGCATGAGTGTATCAGCTGCTCATCACCAGTCAAAATTGGATCATCAACATAAAGTACAATAACAATAGCTTACCCTCAACCACAATCTGGTACAAGTTTGCATCAACTTCACTTTTGTTGAAACCCAGTCCGGTGAAATAGTTGTCAATTTGAGTGTACCAAGCACGAGGTGGTTGCTTTAGCCCATATAGTTCTCTCTTGAGTCGACACACATGTGACTCATTGTTGAAGATCTTGAAACCTTCTGGTTGCTCTATGTACACTTCTTCCTCAATAACTCTGTTGAGAAACGCATTTTTTACATCCATCTAATGAATGCACCACCACATCTGCGCTGAGAGTGCAAGGATGGATCTAATGGAAGAGTACCTTGCAACTGGTGAAAAAGTATCAACATAGTTGATCCCCTCAATCTGTGAGAATCCCCAGGCCACAAATCTGACCTTGTATTTCTCCACCCTCCCATCAGCAGCTTTCTTTACCTTATAGATCCATCTAGATCCAACCATTGATTTACTAACTGGTCTTGGGACAATCTCCCATGCACTATACTTGACAATGGAGTCATACTCCACCATTTCATCAACCCAAATTGGTTGTTGCACTGCCTCCTGAAAGGAAGATGGTATTGTCACAATACTTTTGCTCATAAGAGCCATGTATCCAGTAAACATGTCTAGAGAATGTCTCTGTCTGCGCTATGAAGTAGGGGCTCCTACATTCTCTGTTGCATCAAGTCTCAATCTATCAACTTCTGTGGTGCGTCTTCTACCATTTTTGATGGGTGGCTCTGCATGAGTGTTTTCTGCCACTCCACGATCCTCTGCATGTGGCTACTCCACATCTTGAGGCTCGTTCTTAGGAACCAAGATTTCCCCCTCTGCATGCAAATCCAACTCCTTCTCAAGGGACAATTGCATGGCTTTCTCCTCATCAAATTTTATATCTCGTCGCACAACAGTCATTCTGCTATTTGGAAAATACACCTAATAGTTGTGGAGAGTTTCAGTGTACCCCATAAAAATCCCAAACTCTATTGTTGGTTCCAGCTTCTTCTTGGCGCCTTTGGTCACATGCACATAAATAGATGTGCCAAAAATCTTAAAATTTGAAACATCAGGTTTCTTACCAGTGAAAGCCTCTTTTGGTGTACCCATGCCAAGTATCCTATGAGGACAACAGTTATGCACAAATATCGTTGTGTTGCATGCCTCCGCCCACAAATGCAACGGTAGGCCCTGATCATGCAACATCGCTCTTGCTGCACCCACAATCGTTCTGTTGTTTCTTTCAGCGACCCCATTCTTCTGTGGTTTATGAGGTGCTATCAGTTCTCTCTAAATTCCTTCTTTGCTGCAAAAGTTGTTGAATTCGTTAGAGATGTACTCACCACCATTGTCACTCCTAAGAGCTTTCACTTGCTTCTTGGTGTCTTTCTCCACTAATGCTTTGAACTCAAGAAACTTTGAGAACGACTGATCTTTCTTCTACATGAAGTAGATCCAGCACTTCTGAGAAAATTCATCAACAAATATCACATAGTACTTATGTTTTTTTGTCGAAGCAACAGAGAATGGTCCACACACGTCTGAGTGAACTCTCTTAAGGATCCCTGAAGCTCGGTTCTCCTTCTCATGAAAGGTGGCCTTTACATATTTTCCCATAGTACATCCCTTGCATGTGTCTGACTACGCAATTTTACCCTTAGGAAGACCAGTAGAAATATGTTACATGACTTTTAAGGCTCCGTGGTGAAGATGGCCCAATATCCTATTCCATAACTCGCCCTCATCCCGGCTCACCACTTTGTCTGCCTTACCCATCAATGTTGTGCAGCCATCTACATCTAGTTTATAGAGATTCTTAACTCAAATCCAAATCTTCTTGGCTTGTCTTGTTGTTTTGTGTCGTAGAAAAGATTTTCCTTCACTGAAAACAACATCATAGCCTCTATCCTCCAACATTGAAACTGTGACAAATTTTTTCTTCAAGTCTGGTACATGCATTACATCTTTTAATTGAAAGGGTTTACTTTACTGTCTCTGGAAGGTAATGGTACCAATCCCGGTAGCACTGTACCGCCCGTCATCACTCATTTCGATATGCATCTAGAGGTCATTCTCCTCCAAGCTACTGAAAAGCTCCTTATCTCCCACCATGTGAAAGGATGCACCACTATCCAAATACCACACCAATCCCATTACACTCGACACCATGCATGCAATGAGCGAGAAGTCAATCTCAAATTTCTAGGCCAAAGCCTCACCAGCTGCAGATCCTGAAGCCTTCTTATTCTTCTTCTTTTGTGGACAGTTAGTGGCATAATTTCCATGCTCGTGACAGTGAAAACACTTCATTATGGACATGTCGTGCTTCTTGCCATCTTTGGACTCAAATTTGGAATGGAATTTCTTTCCCTTCCCCTTCTTAGCCCTGACAGTCAAAGCACAATCCTCTTCATATTCATTCTTATATGAAGTTCCATCTCTGACATTCTGTCTAAACTCCTCTTGCACCAAATCTGACCACAGTCGTTCCCAATCTGTCAGCATTTCCCTTCCATTAACAGAATCTTGATAACTATGCCAACCCTTGGAAAGTCCTAGAATAGCTAGGCTCACCAAATCATCATCAGTGACAGTAATGCCAACGCTCCCTAGCTCATCCCGACATTGAACAAACTTTGTTAAATATTTTGACATGGAGTCGCCTTTCTCCATCTTGATCTCCCTGAGTTTATCTTTTAGTGCCAATTTCCTATGGTCACTGCTACTCTGAAATAGATTTTTCAAAGCCTTCCACATTGCATATGGTGTGGATTTACCATGGAGACTTAAGACAATGTGGTCTCGCACTCCCTCCAGTAAGATCCTCCTTTCCTTTCCCACTTTCTTTTGCCATGCATCAATATTTGCAGCATCTCTCACAGTGGATTTAGGAACATCATTGTAAATGAATTCCTTCAAGCCATTGTCTTCAAGTACTGCCTCCATCATGTCTTTCCAATCAATATAGTTAGAGCTTCCCTCGAGTGCATCTCCAATCTCAAGCCATTGAAAGCCATTTCGATCCTGAATTAGTTGTAGCACCAAGAAATTCTTCTACAAATTCGAATTATATTCAGTCACAAACTCAGCTCCTCCTCCACTATTGTGATTTCCTGTGCTTTGATACCATGTAGAAATTATACAACATATATGTATATCATGGATTCAATCCGATCTAACAATGTACTAAATCTAGATACTGAATATCTTCTACAAATCAATTCGGAATTAAAAACACAATCTCCAATCACATGAAGCAAAAAAGAATCAATCAAACCAAAACACAGATAATTTCCCAGGGAAATCTTGCTGCTTAAAACCCCATTATATTCTATGGTATATTCAGCATGGATACATGAAACAATTACATACAACTTTTCTCACAAGAGCCCTCATGTACTCTATGAATTGTCTCACACTGTCCTAGACAAAATTGACCAACACTTATCCAATTCTCAGCCTCTAAACAGCCTGCCTTGCTTGCGCAATTCATGTGGAATGCAATCCCTATTCCTTAGGAATTTTGGTCTTCCTTAACTGCGCAAGGATCATGGGCAATCCAATGGGTGTTTGGTTGCAAGGGTGTAACCCAATAATCCTACAACTGATAGTCAACATCTCTTTCACCTAGATCTCAACTGGGTCTCCACTGGCACTGACATGCATGCAGCTAATAATAGTAAATCCTCGGTTGCATGTGAGATCACTGATTGTGAATTAAATAATATTTAATTTACTTGATCTCTCATTAGTGTATCAAACAGTTACAACTAGTACAACTCAGTTAACTGAGTTAAATTGATTACAACTTGCATTAGCTAATGCACCACTATACTTCCAACTATGTTACAACTAGAATTACTTTGCATGTCTCACCAACTACACTCAACTTGAAATTTGTGAGTTAACTGATTTTATCACACTCACTTAACTATTACAAGTTATTTTGATATTAGATTACATTTTATTGTCCATTTTAATTAAGGGATAACTAAAATAGACATGCACCAAATTTAGCCCACACCAGTGTAGATGTTGCTAAGATCCCACACTAATGTAGGTGCTGCTTAGAGCTCCTGGTTTCACACTAGTGTAGGTGCTGCAATTTCTTATTGGACTTCAACACTCCCTATCAACAAGAAAGGTATTATCCTTCACCCCGATCATGTCTCTATGGTATTCGAATTTTCCCCTGGTGAGCGCCTTCGTCAGAATATTTGCATCCTGATCTTCCATGGGAATGTACTGAAGTAACATTATACGCCTCTGCACACAATATCTGAGATGGTGGTACCAGATATTTATGTGCTTGGATCTATCATGAAACACAGGATTAATTGAGATTTTAATGCAACTCTGGTTATCACAATGTATCACTGTCGGATCAATCTGAGAACCAAACAAACCAACCAGGATCTTTCTCATCCAGATGACCTCACATGCAGCTTGACTTGCTGCCATGTACTCTGCGTCCACTTAAATTAGTGCCACAGATCGCTACTTCCTGCTGTACCAAGAAACTGTTGTCGATCATATGCTAAAGATCCCTCATGATGTGTTTTTTCTGTCTGATGGATTGCCCGCCCAATTTGCATCCGTGAAGCCTTGAAGCTTCACTACCTCTATCTGTTTGTACCATAATCCATACTCTGATGTGCCCCTCAGGTATCTCAAGACATGTTTCCCCTCTTTCTAAAATACCTTGGTAGGCTTAACCATAGCTTGGCTCAGTTGGTTAACTGCGTAGCAAATGTCTGGTCTGGTATTCACTAAATACCTCAATAAACTAAATAACTGCATGTAGACAGTAGCATCCACTACATCTCTAGAAGTAGCATCCTCTTTCCTCCAATTTCATGGAAGAGGAGTTTCCATGGGTTTGCAGCTCTCCATGTGAAACTTACCAAGTATCTCTTTGGCATACTTGCCTTGAAAAACAAAGATTTCACCATCTCGCTGCCATATTTCCAAACCAAGGGAATAATGAAGGAATCCCATGTCTTTCAGTTCGAAATCTCTTGCAAGATCCTCCTTGCATGAGTGTATTAGCTAGTCATCACCAGTCGAAATTAGATCATCAACATAAAGTACAATAATCAATACCTTATCCTCAACCACAATCTGATACAGGTTTGCATCATCTTCACTTTTGGTGAAGCTCAGTCTGGTGAAATAGCTGTCAATTTGAGTGTACCAAGCACGAGGTGCTTGCTTCATCCCATACAATGCTCTTTTGAGTCGACACACATGCGACTCACTGTTGAAGATCTAGAAACCTTATGGTTGTTCTATGTACATTTCTTCCTCAATAACTCCATTGAGAAACGCAATTTCACATCCATCTGATGAATGTGCCACCCTATCTGCACTGAGAGTGCAAGGATGGATCTCATGGAAGAGTACCTTGCAACTGGTGCAAAAGTCTCATCATAGTCGATCCCCTCAATCTGTGAGAATACCCGGGCCAAAAATCTGACCTTGTATTTCCCCACACTTCCATCAGCAGCTTGATTTACTTTGTAGATCCATCTAGATCCAACCACCGATTTACCAACCGGTCTTGGGACAATCTCCCATGCACTGTTCTTAACAATGGAGTCATACTCTTCCAATATTGCATCAACCCAAATTGGTTGTTGCATTGCCTCCTAAAAGGAAGATGGTTTTGTAAAAATGCATTTGCTCATACGAGTCATGTATCCAAAAAACATGTCTAGAGAATGTCTCTGTCTACACTATGAAGTAAGGGCTCCTACATTCTCTGTTGCATCAAGTCTCAATCTATTAGCTTCCGTGGTGCGTATTCTACCATTTCTGATGGATGGATTTGCATAAGTGTTTTCTGCCACTCCATGATCCTCCACATGTGGCTACTCCACATCTTGAGGCTCATCCTTAGGAACCAAGAGTTCCCCATCTGCATGCAAATCTAGCTCCCTCTCAAGGGACAATTGCATGGTTTTCTCATCAAATTTTATATCCCATCACACAACATTCATTCCGCCAGATAGTTGTGGGGAGTTTCAGTGTACCCCACAAAATCCTCAATCTCAGTTGTTGGTTCTAGCTTCTTCCTGGGGTATTTGGTCACGTGCACATAAACAAATGAGCCAAAAATATTAAAATGTGAAACATCAAGTTTCTTACCAATGAAAGTTGTGCACAAATACCGTTATGTTGCATGCCTCCACCCACAGATGCAACGGTAGGCCCTGATCATGCAACATCGCTCTTGCTGCACCCACAATCATTATGTTCTTTATTTCAACGACCCCATTCTTCTGTGGGTTATGAAGTGCTATTAGTTCTCTCCTAATTCCTTCTTTGTTGCAAAAGTTCTTGAATTCGTTAGAGATGTACTCACCACCATTGTCGCTCTTAAGAGCCTTCACTTGCTTCCTGGTGTCTTTCTCCACCAGTGCTTTGAACTCAAGAAAATTTGAGAGCATCTGATCATCCTTCTGCATGAAGTAGTTGCAGCACTTCCGAGAAAAGTCATTAACAAATATCACATAGTACTTATGCTTTGTTGTCGAAGCAACAGAGAATGGTCCACACACGTCTAAGTGAACTCTCTCAAGGATCCCCGAAGCTCGTTTATCCTTCTCATGAAAGGTGGCCTTTACATATTTTCCCATAGTACATTCCTTGCATGTCTCTGACTGTGGAAGTGTACCCTTAGGAAGACCAGTAGAAATCTGCTACATGACTTTTAAGGCTCCGTGGTGAAGATGGCCCAATCTCTTGTTCCTTAACTCACCCTCATCCTGGTTCACCACTTTCTCTTCCTTACCCATCAATGTTGTGCAGCCATCTACATCCAGTTTATAGAGATTCTTAACTTGAATCTCAATCTTCTTGGCTTGTCCTATTGTTTTGTGTCGTAGGAAAGCTTTTCCTTCATTGAAAACAACATCATAGCCTCTATCCTCCAACATTGCAACTGAGACCAATTTTTTCTTCAAGCCTGGTACATGCATTACATCTTTTCATTGAAAGAGTTTACCTTACTGTCTCTGGAAGGTAATGTTACCAATCCCGGTAGCACTGTACTGCCCACAATCACCCATTTCGATATGCATCTAGAGGTCCTTCTCCTCCAAGCCACTGAAAAGTTCCTCATCTCCCGTCATGTGAAAGGATGCACCACTATCCAAATACCACACCAATCCCATTGCACTTGACACCATGCATGCAATGAGTGAGAAGTCAAGCTCAAATTGCGAGGCCAAAGCCTCACCAGCTGCAGATCCTGAAGCCTTCTTGTTCTTCTTCTTTTGTGGACAATTAGTGGCATAATGCCCATGCTTGTGATAGTGAAAACACTTCACTGTGGACATGTCGTGCTTCTTGCCATATTTGGACTCGGATTTGGAATGGAATTTATTTCCCTTCCCCTTCTTCGCCTTGGTAGCCAAAGCACAATATTCCTCATCTTCATTCTTAGATGAAGATCCATCTTTGGCATTCCATCTAAACTCCTCTTGCACCAAATCCAACCATAGTCATTCCCAATCTGGCAGTGTTTCCCTTCCATTGACAGAGTCTTGATAACTATCCCAACTCTTGGGAAGTCCTAGAAGAGCTAGGCTCACCAAATCATCATCAACGACAATAATTCCAACGCTCCCCAGCTCATCCCGACATTGGACAAACTTTGTTAAATATTTTGGCATGGAGTCGCCTTTCTCCATCTTGATCTCCCTGAGTTTATCTTTCAGTGCCAATTTCCTATGGTCACTGTTGCTCTGAAATAGATCTATCAAAGCCTTCCACATTGCATATGGTGTGGCTTTACCATGGAGACTTGAGACAATGTGGTCTCGTACTCCCTCCAGTAAAATCCTCCTCACCTTTGCCACTTTCTTTTTCCATGTATCAAGATTTGCAGCATCTGTCACAGTGGGTTTAGGAACATCATTGTCAATGAATTCCTTCAAGCCATTGTCTTCGAGTATTGCCTCCATCCTGTCTTTCCAAGCAATATAGTTAGATTTTCCCTCGAGTGCATACTCCAATATCAAGCCATTGAAATCCATTTCGATCCTGAATTGGTTGTAGCACCAAGAAAGTTTCTACAAATTCGAATTATATTCAGTCACAAGCTCATCTCCTCCATTATTGTGATTTATTGTGCTCCGATACCGTGTAAAAATTATACAACATATATGTATATCATGGATTCAATCCGATCTAACAATGTATTAAAGCTAGATATTGAATCTCTTCTACAAATCAATTGTGGAATTAAAAACACAATCGTCAATCACATGAAGCAAAGAAGAATCAATCAGACCACGACATAGATAATTTCCTGGGGAAATCTTGCTGCTCAAAACCCCACTATCTTCTATTGTATATTCAGCATGGATACATGAAACAATTACATACAACTCTTCTCACAAGAGCCTTCATGTACTCTATTAATTGTCTCACACTGTCCTAGACAAAACTGACCAACACTTGGCCAATTCTCAGCGTCTAAACAGCCTGCCTTGCTTACGCAATTCATGTGGAATGAAATCCCTATACTTTAGGGATTTTGGCCTTCCTTGACTACGCAAGAATCATGGGAAATCCAATGAATGTTTGGTTGCATGGGTGCAACCCAATAATCCTACAACTGATAGTCAATATCCCTTTCACCTAGATCTCAATTGCGTCTCCAATGGAACTGACATGCATGTAGCGAATAATAGTAAATCCTTAGTTGCATGTGAGGTCACTAATTGTGAATTAAAAAATATTTAATTCACTTGATCTCTCACTAGTGTATCAAACAGTTACAACTAGCACAAATGACTTTAACTCACTTAACTGAATTAAATTGATTACAACCTTCATTAACTAATGCACCACTGCACTTCGAACTCTGTTACAACTAGAACTACTCTGCATGCCTCACCAACTACCCTTAACTTGAAATTCTTGAGTTAATTGATATTATCACACTCAGTTAACTATTACAAGTTATTTTGAGATTAGATTATATTTTATTTTCCATCTTAATTAAGAGATAACTAAAATAGACATGCATCAAATTTAGCCCACACCAGTGTAGGTGCTTTTTGGACCTCCTGGTGCTGCTAAGACCTTTGGTCTCACACCAGTGCAGGTGTTTCTTGGACCTCCTGGTCCCACACTAGTGTAGGTGCTGCAATTTCTCGTTGGACTTCAACACCTTCCATGTCTGCTTTTAGATCATTTTTCATATATTCCATGTTGTCTTTCATTTCTTCTTCCATGTCTTCCATGCCATTCTTCAAACCATCCATCTTAGCTTTCACGTCTTTCTTCAAACCCTCCATATTGGTTTCCACGTCTTTCTTCAAACCATCCATCTTAAGCTTCAACTCCCTTCTTCAAATCATCCATCTTCACTTCCACGTCTTTTTCCAGAACTTCCATTTCATTTTTTGTTGCTCTTTGCGAGAGCGAAATTTGTTGCACTTGCTCTTGTAATTTTGATATATCATGTTGCATTTCTTCATCTTCATGAGTCATAGTAGAGTATTCTGAGGGATTAATGGGTGTTGAATTCTTTTTAGTGGGAATCTTAGACCCCAATACTGATATCTATGCTTCAATATTCCCTTGGAATCACTTCAAGCTGATTTTTCAAACAATACTTATGCAATTTCAAAAAAAAAACAAACATTTTTCTTGCTTTTGAGGAACTCCATATTGAAACTAAATTATCTTTGTGATTTCGGATCTTCAATATCTGAAATTCAATCATGTAGTAGCTCTATGAATCACTTTCGAATGCCACGGGTCTAGCCTGATTTGGATGCTTCAAGACAAAGTTGTGCCCAATCTCCCACAATGACCTAATTATAGACTGGTTTAATAAAGCGAACTTGTATGGTGTGCCACGTGTCACTGTTTCCTCCTTCGGGGCTAAAATTGATACACAAGAAACTACAGTCCGTGCACTTTCGACCACTTTTTACAAAATTCGAATCTGATGCTCAGAGAGAGAGTTATGGCAGTTTTCCCAAGGACACCTCTTTTAGATGAAATTTGGGAGCCTGCAAAAACCCTAACTTCCACAGGTCATATCTCCGAAAATATTGCGAACCTAGATTTGAAATTTTTACACAACATTCCTCCAGAGTTCAGCTTTGCGTGGTAAAAAAATTAGCTTCTAAAACCTTCTTAGAAAAAAATTTATAGCGAAAAATGCCACAATGACCTGTTTGGAGCAGCGAAATCCTAAAATCCAAAGCTCTGATACCAAATGTTATGAAACTAGCTCGAAAAATAGAAGAAAAGAAATATAAACGCCTTATAAATAAGCCACTTCGAGGGGGAAACCTCCTTTACATTACATAAATGAAAAATTCTTGAATGATAGAAATGACAAAACCTTCTTTTTATATATAGGAGTCATGGGGTCATAATATAATCCTAGTCGACCTAACAATAATAATGTAAGGGCACAATAATAACAATATGGGGGTTACAGGGGTACAACAATAACCATAAAGAGGTTACACTAACAACAATAAGGGACTACACTAGTAATATAGGGACCTAACAATCATAGAGAATTTATCTTCGTTATTTGTGATTTTAAATTGTACAAGAAGATATTCTTGAAGAATAATAGAAACCCTCATTTGCTGCATTGGTTTTCGCACATTGGGATTTCCAGGGACAATTGTCCAAAGTATCTTTCATTCTTGTGTTAGTATTTCCTTATTGTTTTGTTGAGTGATTATATGGTGAAGTCTGCATTTGAATTTATTTTGATATTACTGAAGAGATTTCTGCAAATAACTTATTTCTGAATAATAAGTAGAAGAAATAACATCAGATAATGCAGTAAGATTTCAAGTTGAAATTTTCACAAAAAAAACTTGGCAAACACCAAGTGGCGCAGACAACACTTCTAACATTAGATGGTGAAGGGAAGATCATTTTAGAACCAAAAAGAATCACCACCATGGAAAAGAACTTGTGATCACGAGTAATCAGAGAGTGCCTTATTAAATGAAAGAAACTACTAGAAGAAGAAGACTCTTCAGAGACATAAGTGGTTCGTCAATAACACCCATTAATATGTATGCTTTGAGGATAAAGCATATTTATTAGAAGAACACAATGTTATGTAAAATTTTGTAATTTTGTAATTCTAGTTAAATTAAGAAAAGACACACAAAGTCATATATAATCAAAGACCCTTCTTTAAAAATCTCATCAATCAGTTTTTAAATAAAATATATATACATCTTATATGTTAAATTACAATGTAAAATCAAGTTTGCTCCAATAAATTACCGAACATGCATATTGATAAAGTTTATTTAAGTTGAGTAACAAAATATTTTTTAAAAATATAAAAATTATACTACTTCACACTCAAGAGTGAAATTTTTTTTTTTTTTTTTAACTTTATTATTTGTTTTTTAATATAAAGGTGATATAAAATTAAATTATTTCATATGAATATTGAAATATTTTATTTATGATTGAATGAGTGAAATGTTTTTCAGTCCTTCTTGGTATGATAATATCAAAGAGATTGAACATATTGGAGTGAGAATTAGATTATTGATGTTTTATAATGCTTTTAATTAAAATTAACCAAACATAAAAAACAAGGGACAATTTTACCATAAAAACAACATAACATAAAACATAAAATAAAATAACATGGAAAACAACATAATAGACATCTGCCATACAGATAAAGGGCAATCTTGCCTTAAACCAGTGTTTTAAAATCCGACTGAATCGAAACAGAATCTACCTGGTTGACCGAGTCAGACTAACTACCTGGGTCGGCTCGGTACAAAAACTAGACCAAAGGTCCCTCCATTACCGAACTGATCGATCCGATCACCAACTCGATTGGTTCGGTAACAGACCAGATGGCTCGACCGACCCTGTCATAACCACGCCGAGCCGGTCCACGATAGAAAAAGGAGGGAAAAGTGAATTCCAAAACTGAATTTTTGGGGGTTTTAGGTTTTTTTCTCTCCATCTAACCTCTCCCAAGCCTCTAAAAGTTACTCAACCCCCTCACATTTCCTCATAGTTATCTCATTACATTTGTGTGAACATTTGTGAGGAGTTTGTGAAGAGTTGGAGTTGTTTTTTGGAGAAGCAGTGAGGAATCTCTTGGGAAATCATTGAAGCAGTAGTGAAGAATCTCTTGGGCAGTCATTGGAGCAGCGTTGAGAAGGCTAGAGCCTAGAGGTTATTTTTTTTTCACTTCTCAAATATGTCTTTGCTTGTTTTTTTCTTTTGCAAATCCGCAAATTGAAAAGAGTAATTTTTGTAAAAGAAATTAACATTGAATAGTTGTTTTTTTTTCTTTTCATTTTCGGATTTTTGTCCTTCATTTCCAAGTTCAAATATCAGAAAATGGCTTCTAGAATAAAAGATGTTGCTTGGGTTCCCCAATGGGGGTGATTATTTAAGGGGCCAGTTGGCGGTGCCTTGGATTGTGGAGCTAGAGGGGGCTCCACGCGCCACACGAATGCAATGAATGGGCTTTGGAACCCGCACCCTGCTCCCCGCGAATTGAGTTTAATATTGCACGGGATATAGCAAGAGGTCATTCTTAGGCTTTGGGTGATGAGGAAAGAGTGTCAGGAGAGAACGAGGTGTGGTTTGTTTACGTCCCGACTCAAGTTGTGGCTCGGGGCAGCAAAACGAGACGAGACTGTTGAATGCAGACGAGAGGGAAATAGGCACCTGCATCAAGCATGGCCATGGGATCCAAGGGAAGTTTTCTCTCTTTGGCATGATTATTTATTTGCTCTCTAGCCTAGATTGCATGGGTCGGGAGCAGACAGAGTTTTCCTCAGCGCGACTCATTCTTTGGTTTGAGCAAGCTTCACTGGATCGTCAGTCTGATGGGGGTAGCGACCTCGAATACCATTCATGGGGATGTATGAGGTCTGCGGACTCTGGGGCTTGTGGCGTGTCTTCCTGCGTCTTCGCTACTGGTGGTTGTGGCATTGGTGCTCAAGACTTCATGCTCCTTCCTAGTTGGATAGTGTTGTCCAACGACTCTGGGATTGTAAGTGGTGTGTTATTTCAGTATTGTTAATTTAGTATCTTGTTGTGTGTTTCTCAGTTTAGGTAGTACGCATCCTGTGGCGGTGCTACCAGTGGTGGAGTTGGCAGTATGCCTCGACAACGAGGGCATGCTCGGAGGGGGGGTGTTGGCCCACGCATGGAGGAACACCAGCAGCATGGGGAGCCTAGCTCAGACTCTGAATCGACTAAGAGCCACCACTCTACCGCGGATATGGCCTTGTCTCCAGCCCGCTCACTAGGCCACGTAGAAGCTCTTGTCACCTTGGAGTCCATTGCGACTTAGCTGGATCACATACAGCGCAACATTGATACGCTGAGGGAAGAGAGGTACGAGGATAGGAACGAATTGGTTGTCTATATCAATGACCTCCAACATATGCAAATTGAGACCCTAGACTCTATGGAAGGACTCTAGCGCCAACAACGACACATAAATGACCATCTCCGTGCCCTGGAGATTCGGGTGGAACACATTGATTACCATATGCATGAACGTGTTGCTCTCTTTGTTGCACCACTAGCATTCCCTCCAAATCCCCCTCCTTAATGTGTAATTCTGAGATATCTAATTTTTCTGTTTTTGTGCCGAAAATAACCAAAGACATCGCCTGGCTTGGCTCCTCTTCAGGCTTCTTACTATTCAGAGCAAGGCTTGTGCCAACTCTTAAGCTTGTCATTGTATTTTGTTGAAGTGGTGATGTATTTTGTTGACACTTATGCTATGATAATATAATTAAAGTTTTTGACTGACAAAAAAAAAAGATGTTGCTTGGGCATATGCTGAGATAATTGATAATCAAATGCGTTGCAAATTGTCATAAAAAAATTAGGGGAGGTGGAGGGGGCATTCATAAGTTGAAACAACACTTGGCTAGTATTAGAGGCCAAATTGTTCCATGTGCAACACCACTAGAACAAATTGGAGATATTAGGAAAGAGTGGATAGAAAATTTTGAGAAGTTTGAGGAAGAAAAATCTAGGCAAAAAGAAATAGAGGTTGAAATTGGGAGAAAGTTGTATAAAACATGTGAAGGTTGCCAACCCCAATTTTGATTATGAGGGCTTTTCATCTATCTCTTGCACTAATGCATCCAACCTCTTTCGCTATGTTCTTCCATCTTTGGAATCTATTCAAGAAAATGATAAGGGTAAAATTAAAAAGAAGGGTGATATCAAAAGGTATTTCACAGTCACAACCTCTTCTCCATCTGATGGTGCACATGGTCCTCAAGCTAATAGTGGTCAAATGAAACCTATTTTAGATGACCATTAGAAGAAATAATTGAGAAAAAATTATCTGTGATTATATAGTTAGACGATAGTGTGATGTTGATATCCCCTTCAATGCTTCTCGTTGACCATATTATGAACCTATGTTTGATGCCATATTTGCTTCTGGAAAGGGCTTCAAAGGCCCTATATGCATGAGTTAAGAGAATCTCTTTGCAAAAAGAGGTTATGTCCCTTGATGAGTATTTGAAAGACTTCAAAAGCTCCTGCGTGAAAATAGGGTGTACCATCATGTCAGATGGATGGACCGATCAAAGGAATTGTACCATCATAAATTTTCTTATTTGTTGCCCACAGGGAACCATGTTTCTAAAATCAGATGATGTGTCTGATAGGGCAAAAGATACACACTTGTTGTTTCAACTTTTAGATGAGGTTGTTGAAGAGGTGGGGATGGCTGATGTTGTTCAAATCATCACAGATAATGCCTCTAACTATGTTCTTGTTGGTAAAATTTTAGAGGAAAAACGCAAAACCATCTTTTGGACCCCATGTGTTACACATTACATTGCATAGACCTCATTCTTGAGGATATTGGTAAAATAGATTGGGTCAAAAACATTGTGGAGCGTGCTAAAAGCATAACAAAATCTACAATCACTCATGGATTTTGAACTTAATGAGGAAAAACACAAGGGGCAAGAATCTTGTTAGGTCTGCCATCACTAGATTTGCAACTCATTTTTTGACATTGCAATCTATGTTTTCCCAACATAGAAACTTGCAAAGGATGTTTTCTAGTGATAAATGGAATAAATGTCAATGGGGTTGCAAACAAGATGGCAAAGATGTGAGAAAAAAAATTAATGAATAAATATTTTGACAAAAGACAATAGAGATTGTGAAGGTTGTTGAGCCACCAGTTAAGGTGTTGTGGTTGGTGGACGAGGAAAGTTTAGCTATGGGAAAAATTAGCTAAACTAGATCAAGCAAAAGAGCAAATAAAGGCAACATACAAAGCTAGAGCAGCTAAGTATGGGCCCATTTGATTAATCATTGATCAAATATGAAACAATCAACTTCATCACCCTATACATGCAGCTGGGTTTTTTCTGAACCCAAGGTATCATTATAAAGCTCTAGATGCAGAAGCTTTGGCTGGGGAGATTAGAGATGGATTGATTAACTTGAGCGCATGGTCCCTGAGGAGAGTGACCAGTTGAAGATAACCGATAGATCACTTGTTTCAGTAGAGCCACAAGTACCTTTGGCAAGAACCTAGCAAGGATTGCAAGGGAAGCAAATGAGCTATGTAAACAAGTTCAATTTTCAAATCCTTATTTTGTTAAATTGTTTATAACTTTATAATTTGAAATTTGGATATAATTTATTGAGTTAACTCATTACACAACTATATTTTTTGCAGTACAACAAGTTCAATTTTCAAATTTTTATTTTGTTAAATTGTTTGTAACTTTATAATTTGAAATTTGGATATAATTTGTTGAGTTAACTCATTACACAACTATGTTTTTTGCAACAGAATGGTGGGAAGCATTTGATAGCCATTGTCCTCAAAATTGCACAAGTTTGCAATCCATATTTTGAGTCAAACTTGCAATGCTTCTGGGTGTAAGCGCAATTGGTCTGTCTTTGAAATGATTCACATTAAAACGAAAAATTGTTTAAAACAAAAATGGTGAAATGATCTAGTCCATGTCCAATACAACCTCCGGTTAAAAGACGCAACCAATTGTTGAACAAAAGCCCTAATACAGTGCCCATTGTGTTGGAAGATATTGATCCAACATCAAATTTGGTAGTGTTCAGTTAAATGCAAACCCACTAGTACCAGGCCTAGCCCCAAGTCCTCCAGTTGCAGGCACTTCCTTTACTCAACCACAACACAAGTGCATAGCTCCTCTATCTCAGCATGCAGTTGTTGCGCATGCGCCTGCTAGTTCTACTACTACTACAGTTGTAGTTGGAAATCTTTATGAGGAGCCTTGGGTTTCCCCGTCTGACTCTGATTTAGAGTCTAAGCCAGTTGATGTTGGCTTCTCTAACAATAGTGACTAGTGATGTTTTGTTGTAGAGGCCATTTACGTGTTTTTTCTTCTGATCTCTATATATTACATGTATTGGACAATGCATTGGGTGCCATTTTGATATAATAGATATATTCATGAACATACTTTGATCATATGTTGTCTTCTCTATATTCTAATGCTTTGAGTTTAGAAACATGAATGAAATTTTTTTAAATTATATTTTTTCAAAAATACATAAAAATATTTTATTTTATATACTTTTTACAAAGACCAAAGTCATTGAAATCAACTAGGCTCAATCGATACCAAATCGAAGTCAAAGTCTACCCTCGGCCAGTTAAACCACTTAAAGTGGTTTGGAGGAGGACGCCAACCAATTTATCAACGCTGCAAAGGAGACATTTGAAAACATAACCCATTTATCAGCGTTACAAAGTATGCCTTTGAAAACACTTTAAGACCCATTGAATGAAATCACTCACTTCCACTTCTCAAATGTAGGAGACATTTGAAAACATAACCCATTTATCAGCGTTACAAAGGAGGCATTTGAAAACACTCTTAAGACCCATCGAATGAAATCACTCGCTTCCACTTCACAAATGTGGGGATGCATGCAGAATCGCTAAAAATATCAATTTGAGAAAATCCATGATCTATGGAAAAAAAATATCAAAGAGAGCCAATCCACAATCCCAATTTGTTAGAATCGCAGAATCGCTGAAAAGAGAGACAATCCACAAATCCCATTTTGTGAGCCTCCACGATCTATGCATAATCGCTGAAAATATCAAATAGAGACAATCCAAAATCGTATAATCCACGATCTATGCAGAATCGCTGAAAATATCAAAGAGTGACAATCCACAATCCTATAATCCACGATCCAAGCAGGATCGCTGAAAATATCGAAGAGAGAGAATCCACAATCCCATTTTATAAGCCTCCACAATCTATGCAGAATCGCTGAAAATATCAAAGAGAGACAATCCACGATCTATGCAGAATCGCTGAAAATATCGAAGAGTGACAATCCACAATCCTATAATCCACGATCTATGCAGGATCGCTGAAAATATCGAAGAGAGACAATCCACAATCCCATTTTGTGAGCCTCCACAATCTATGCAGAATCGCTGAAAATATCAAAGAGAGACAATCCACAATCCCAAATTGGGAGCCTCCTTTCTTGGAAGACGCACCATTTTGGCAACTCCCAAAAGTCCACTTCCGTTTTACAAGTGTCAAGGACAACGTAAATGATCTGGAAGCATAAAAGCACCAAATGGCAATGACACCCTAAATGCACCAGGAGTATCTTTCTCGTAAAAGGAGACCATAAGTAAAGGTAGGCATCCATACATGTTAATCTTCCAAAAGCAAGCTGAAGTGATGATATCTCCTCTTTTCTAATCTTGAATAGGATATTTCTCAAATCTTATGTGACTCATACTACTTAGAAGGATATACTCTGTGACTCTTATTACTTATAAGGATATACTCATCTAACGTTGTTACACTCTCATGACTTATGCATATACTCATCTAACGTTTACGCATCACCCAACCTTCCCTCAAGTGCTCTTTCATATACCCAAAATATTAATCGATATCTCAAGGATGTCACGTTTAACTACATATATCCATCAGAATGCTCTTGAAATTCTCTTGATATATATAGAAGACAAGAAATAAGGCAGTCAGATAAATTTGTATTTCTTTATATCATCTAAACAGGAAAAACAAACGATACAAAAAATTACCCAAAAAGCGATATTTTATTGCTTCGGAGTACAGTGCAACATAGATGAACAATGCATGGCAATGAAATGAACCTAAAATCAAAATGATAGAAATAGAATTAAAGATCTTCCACTACATTCTTAATGAAGATCGGTGCTGTTCATATAAATTTCTCCGAATATGGACCAACATGTGATCCTGGAGTCTGTAACCACAAATGGATGCATGCAATAGCAAGTCAACTAATGCACGTGCAAGCCAGGTAGAATAAACTCGTTACCAACTTCATACCCTTGTTAATAAGAACTTGTTGCGTAGAGGACAGATCCTTCAATCTGATCACAGTCTCGGATATTTACAAAAGGGTCTTTTGTGGGAAGCGAGGATACTTTGGTAATAAAGGAAAAGTAAGGACATAATGTTGAGCCATTAACTATCATCCAGAGAGCATGGGAATGTCATCAAAGCATGCTACTGTTTGCATGTATCTGGGGTATCGCTGAAAGTCACAATCTTCATATTTACAGCTGACACTGCAACATGGACCTTAAAGCTAGTTTGTTACAAAATGGTACCTGGAGTCCACGTAGCTTTCAACATCCCAAAGAAAGCTGCCAAAAGTGACAGCTTCTAAAACCAAACTTGTCAAGCCTGAAAAACTTATCTTAATTATTTCATCGTTTGTAGCTGCCATAGACCCACCTACAACCTGAACTTCAGGCCTTCCAAATAGGGCTTCAGAATGCCTCTCAATTATACCTACTCCTTCCTTAGACCTCATTGTCGCATACCTCTGCAAGGTCTCTGGATCAAAGGACATCACATAGGCTCTCAATTTACAAGGCTTCACTCCTCTGCTACCATAAACTGTTGGGTTGAATTCTGGTTCTGACGGTGTTCCTATACTAGGCATTGATGCAGAAGCAACTTGTGGAGATGAGTACCGTGTCTGGAAATCACCCTTGGTTTTAGAGTCACTACCCAGCGGCTGCTCTGCATCGGATTCTTCATTCAATCCAGAAGGAAGAGTTTTCATGCTCTTCTCAAGCTGGAAACGTTGGTCCACTCTTCTCAAAAAGTATCCATACATAACTGATGCTGCATATACTTGCCCTACTCGCAGCTTACTAATCTGGGCAATAGAACTGGTGTCTAACAAGCGATTGCCAAGAACAAGGGCTAGATGATTTTTTATCATCTCAAAGGCCTCGGAAGAATGTACCCCCTCGAGCTTGTGGTCTTGTTTGGGCCATGTATCAATTTGCCCAGTCACAGGATCAGGCATTGAAATACATGGTATCAAGGAAATCCGGGCATCCATGAATTTTTGAACTATAAGGGCATAGATAATTTCTTCCAGGGTCTTGCGCCTCTCTGCAGCCTTCAGCTCTGCAATCCTCCTAAACCCATGAAAAGAAAACGATAGCAAATCAATTTTCTCTATAAAAAAGAAGAATAAAATAAAAGTTTCTACTGAAGAAGACAACCACTTTGAGATACAGTAATTCGAACTTTAATCCATTCAACTAACCTGTACAGTACAAGCTCTGTGCCAGTCGATGAAGGTGGCTCCTGTTGGGCAGCTGCATCGCGATCAGCAACAAGCCTCTCTAACTGTTGATCGACTGCTGCAGGAAGAAGGTGAGGATGCTCCTTCATGAGCTGAGAAAGAAATTGGCCCGTAGGCGACTCCAATTGAAGCGGAGCAATTGGCTTAGAGCTTCTATCATAGTTTCCAGTCGCTCTTGCAACAAAGTTCTTCCTACTTCTCTTTGAATATGCACACCTCCACTGCGCACCTGGAGCTAAAATTGATTGGGAAAACTGTTTCGGACAAAATTACCATCAGCATACGGAAAACTTTAAGAAAATATGGTTCGGACTCAAAAATATCACAAAAGAAAAGGAATTGCAATAAGCAACTCAGTTGCATATTAAATAAACGATGATAATAAAGAAGACAAAACTTCGGAGTACAAACATATAGATTGCATCCCTACTATTCTGTCTGAGGAGGGAATGAATGCCAGACATGCATCCCTATTGTTCTGTCTGAGAAGAGAACAATTGCCTATGCAGCGGGACTGCCATATGCCTTTGGCTAAAACATAGCAACAAGTATTCTAACAAGATACAGAGATCGTAGACTTGGCAAGTTTCTATCATCCATAACCCAACCCCTAAAAAAGGTACGAGGTATGTGAAAAAAAAAAAGGAATATATAGATTGAGCTCTAATCTACACACCAGCCTTGGCTGTGACCACATCCACCATTTCTATATTGCACAATCTTTAAAAAAAAACAATTAAGCACAACGCAACACACACTACGAAACTGTACTATCTGGCAAGGCATCCTAGCCAAATAACAGATAAATGCTAACTTGCACACTAGAGAAACACTTCTACAGATAACACCAACACAATAATTTAAAATGAACTGACCCTACATGAAACACATATTCTCTATCAACAGAAAGATAATTATATTATTTCCCGATGTACATAATACAGAGCTAATCATAAGTTTCTAACTGGATGTATCCCTAATTTAATGTGAAAAACAGAGAACAAGCTATATAAATGTACAGTACCTTCAATGACCCGTGTGAAAAAAGAGTCTTGGGATCCAGTACAACAAATGCCCGACTGCCTGATACCGAATTGCTAAACTTCCTACCGGAATCGCAAGCAGCAGTGATACGTCCCCCCGAGTTAAGGACTCCATTGCTGCTGCTAAGAATGTCCAAACCCTGCATTCTTCAGATCAAACCACGAAACCCCACCTGCAAAATCCAATTTCAAGGAGTAAAGTCACAAACATATCAAATTCAAACAGATCTAAAACCCAAACTTTCATAGAAAGTTATAAACAAGAACCTGTAAATTATCAAATATAGACCCTTTCTGCGGAATACAGACCGAAATTCTAAATGGAAAATTCAAAGAAATCCTGAACAACAGACCTACCAGATCTGTGTCTCAACTTTCTTGTTTACCCTAATAACAAAGAGCCCCGAGTTCGAATCCTCACCAGACCCACTTCAGTAACCTATAGACTCAGCTGAAATTTATGCAACCCTAATACACCCACTTCACAACCACCAATGGAACCCTAACACAGTGATTTGGAAAAGCATAAAACCCACTTAAAACACAGAAGCGCAAGTGCAACGCTACCTTCAAAGAGCACTAAAAGGGCATGATTAAACATGTACAATCAAGAGAACCCTTCAGAAACTTAAACAAAGAAAAAAGAATCTAGAGATCCAGAGCGGACAAAATATTGTGATTGTGGACCATTTGGAGAGAACGTGGCGAAATGCTCTACAATAAATTCAAAGCTCCACAGAGCAATTATCACCCACTAATTTAATTGCGGTGGAGAGTATTACACCCAAATTTTCTCTAATATAATCAGACAACGAAACCATATTCCCTCACAAATTGGCTTTACCTCTTAATTATCAAAGACCCAAATGACAAATTAGATCCTTCCAGATCCGGGATTTTGTCCAATTTCGCACACCTAAAACATTTAATGGTTCGCAAAAATTTGGTATCTTTTTAAACTTATAAGGGGAAGTTAGGTCGGTTCCGTAGGAATGGTGGTCAATCACTCAAAGAGCTTGGAAATGCCAAATTTTGTCGCCTTCCTATGAAGTACGTTCAAAGTTAAAACCTCCTTCTTCCCACATGGTGCACGGGCAAAGTTAAATCAATGGGGTTAAAGTATATTGTAATAATTTTGGAGTAAAAATAGCTTAGTTGTTTCAGTTAGATGTTTTTAGTATAAAATTTGTGTAATGGTTTTATAATAATTTTAAAATATTAAATTAAATATTTATAATTATAAATGTTTTTTTTAAATTGTATTATAATTAAAGAGTGTTGAATTGATTAATTTTATTTTTTTAAATACATTTTTCTCTTAAAATAATTAATTCAAAAATATAAAATCATTAGTCAAAAATCAAAAATCTAAAAATTATATTTTATGTTTATATTTAAATCATCTATTTAATTTGTATTATAACACAATTAATTAGTATTTTATATTATATTAGTAAAGTGTCATATATTATTTGTTTTTAACGAATTTAATTTAATGTAAAATAAAGGAAGGGTGGGTTCACATATCATAATTTAAATTGTCAATTGTCTCGGGTATGTGTGAATTTCATACTATAAAGTAATCAAATTTATGTATAATTTGATATATTTTTAATGAATTGTATTTACTTTGTAACACACCTAACTTGTTAATTTTTATTAAGGTTGTAGGGTGTCTAGACCTGACTCCCACGGTGACTTTATGGAGATGGGGTTATAAAATTTCATCCTTCTTCAACTTCCTCAAAACCTAATTCTGAGATCTTCGTCATCTTCTACTCATCGAGAACTTTTCGATGATATAAATTTCACCTCAAACCAAGCTATAAGCACAATGTTATGTCCAATTGAAGATATGCCCCTCAAAGGGCCACATCAACATCCATATACATCCACCTGGAAAATATGTGGCAAATCATGCCCACGTGTCATTATCACATGCACCATGTACATAGCCACATCAAACATCCCAGCTTATTGGCAGGGATATCGAGCCCCTCCTCCCCCAACAAATCATTGTGGATTAAACTTGTTGTTCCCAATCCACTTGACTCGATACCAAGTCATCAAATGATGGTACCCAACTCTCTGTTACCTACCAGATTTATTTGTCATGCTTTAGGATCATGACCCACCACATATACATATTTTATTCCTCCTGACACCTAATAACTCAACCCATTAATAGATCATCCATAAATGGGAAATTCACCTCCCTGTCATTTATCATTGTGTTTACTGGGCCACCGAGCCTTTTCCCACTAGACACATAATGAGCACATCATCTACTCAGTGCAACCCGATAACAAATCATCCTCTAACGGTGACCACCATCCATCACCAATTGTTCTATAAGACAAGCTATCAACCCATTGGGCATATACCAAATTTATTTTGAACAATATGACACCTGACAAACCTATTCGATGATGGATCATTATTTGACACATAGTATGCCTTCATGTCATCTGCATTCCATCTATCAAACCACCTCTCTCTCGAGAAGAACTAGAGGAGTAGCCAACCCCCAGTACTCGATAGTCTAAGATCCTGACATGCATAACACCAATATCTTGGGTGCCACCATGGCACCACCTTAGTGCCACATCGATACTATATTCCACGCCACTTCTGCCTAAGCTGCCACCATAACATTGTTACACACTCTTATCCCTTTTTATCCTACCACATCCTCTCAGCATATCGACATGTTATGTGGTATCCATGTCAGCAGTCCTTAGTGTAACAAGTCATCTTATTCAGGTCCACATGCCAAAGGGTTGACACATGGTAGCCTTAAACCACTTGTGAGCTACATGTCCTTACCTCATTTTGACAGGCATATCCCCACCCCCCCAAAGCAGCCACTAGGGCATACAACAAATTCTCCAATGAGCCTAGCTCAACATGCCGATAAGTTGATATCTAATAATCATTCTACTAACGAGATCTATCCGTCCATTGACTAACAAACATACCTCCCGTCATTTATCATTTCTATCTACTAGGTTATCGAGCCCCCTGATAGAACACAATCCTTCCTTCACTCCCAACTACAAACGTCGACCGATGGGAATAACTTATGTTACTCGACATACTAGTTAGGATTATTGATATCAGGCATTTTGCTCCAATCGATGCTTAGAGATCTACCAAAACCTGATATCCTGACACTATGATAGTCAATACATAACTATTGAATGATAGGAAATTCCTCGTTGGTCGACATACATATGTTGGGGTCTATCAATGTTGAGAGTTAGCACCACCACTATTAATATATCTCCCAATACTAACAATTTGATACCTAATAAGCCCCTTTCTATGTAGCTATTGGTCACAACACTTGTGTTAGTCATGTGACTAGGGGCTAGGGCCAAGGCCTCTAATCCCATAAATTTCCAAACTTCCAATGGCTTTTGACTTCTCGCTTAAGACGATAGTCTATTATTTGATAGTCGAAGTTAAATATCTATCATCCTGTGAGTGTACCTTTCCTTGAGAAGTGATAGCCAGTATTGGGCCTGTTGGAATTAAGAAATAGGGTTCAAGATTTTTTGCATTAGGAAATAGGGTTGGACATTGATTGTAGTGCTTCCCAATACTTTGATACCCAATATGCATCTTCCTAGGAATAGGCCTCATTGGCTAAGCTCTAGAACATAGCCCCCATGTCGCCTTTGTGACAAGGGGTTAAAGACAAAGCCTTCTGTTGGCTGGATAAATCGATCTTGCGGACAAGATCGATCTCCCTAGTATCAGAAGATAGTCTAGCAACAAACATACAATTAAATCTATCTTTCTCTAGATATATAACGATTTACAAGTAAATGCTACAAAGGTGTTAAGATCCTACCTCAATCCAACGCTTGCTTGTAGTAGTCGTCCTTCAGTCGCCCGAAAGAGTTATCCTCGAAGACCTGCATTCACAAACAAGCAAACATCAAATAGCACCTGCATAGCATATATTCATAAATCATATCCATTATGGTGATCAAGGAATCCATAAAATAAACAATCATATGATAGCTTATTGAGAAAAACAAACTTATTTGTATTAACTTTGAAATAGTAGAAGAACCTTACAACCTTTTCAGGCTTGATGTTGAACAAGTCCTCCCGGGGTCCAGAGCAGGAATTTCCTCTACTCTGACAGGTCTTGCACTCTTCCAACCGAGATACATACAAGTATGTAATCTTCCTCATAAAATCTCAGCTAAAGGAGTCTAAGTTCCAACAACACTTTACCTCAAATAACACTAAAGCTTGAACTCCCTTTGAGGCTGCCCAAGGCCTCTTTTTATGGTGCAAAGGAGGACGTTACAATTCCAACTATGAAGGGATAAAGTCCTCCTTCAAAGGGATAAGCTCCTCACATCAAGGGGTTAGCTCCTTAAGGCAAGGGATACATGAACTTGAAAAGAGCGGTTTTGCCACCGCAAGATTCCTTCCAGAGGCTTCTATAAATTACTGAAAGTGAGCTTTTTGAGTTTACTTGCGCCTTTTTAATCTTTTACAGGGGTCCGCACCCTTAACACAGAGAAGGTGCGGTCAGGTTCGCAGGAGACATGACCATTAGGTGCGGGACCGCAGGTAAGACAAAGAGAAAGTGCGATACCAGAGTTTTAGAGACTTTTGAGAGCTTTCTCTTATTTTTAAGGCTTGACATGAGGAAATGATGTTTTAGACTTGCAAAGGAGGAAATTATGAGTGATAATGAGCTCATACAGATAGCAGAATGTCAAAGTGACAATTTTGAGTGCAAAAAATTTCCCCCTAAAGTGCAAAGTCTGTAATAGATGAAGATAGAGTTTGTCATGTATGAAGAGTGAAGTACTTTTGTCATTTCAAGGATCATCCCATGGACACCCCAGTCAGAACCTGTAAAAACATTCAATGCAAAATATATATATGTAGACATATCATCGCTGAGGTAGGCATTCCCATACTCAGATCAAAACTAATTAGAAAATTGACTTAAACTGTTATGATATAGGAATGATTTTTCAATATATCAATAGTATAGACATGTGTAGACACAATATGGACGCAGCCATCTGTTTATGAATAGTCCACTGTATAAATGAATAGCAAAATTCCTCGCAGCCTGGATGGTGGAAACTAGATCCAGGGTCTTGATTTCCGCTTCTCAAACTAGTACGATTCTATCCATGTGAATGAATGTGTCGAAGTCGAACATGGTAGAAACCACTTGATTACCAGTCAATAATGTGAACTGTTAACAAGTGTGAGAGTAACCACCAGTAATGTCAATGGCCCTCAAATTACTCAATACAATCCATGAAATGTGAATGAATGAGCTGAAGTCAAACATGTCATGGAATCATTCGATCGAAGGTCAATGATGCAACTTGTTGTCGAAGGCGAGAAACCTACCATTGATGCATGTAGATTTCAAGGTACTGACGATTTCTAGATCAACTTCCTAGATAATGAGCTATCGTCGATAGAAAGTTATCCGTCGTAGGCAAACCCACAACATGAAATAATAGATCAAGTTTTGAAGAAATATATTGGCAAGGACTGACTCAGGGATGGTCAAAATGGAAGACAAATATTTTGCAGATGAATGGTTTATTTGAACTGACCTCTTGAACACATAACGACACTGCAGATGGTTTGGTGACAATTGACCCAAAGCTAATACCCAGAAACCGGTTGAAGACTTTCAATATGGTTTGATTAACTATTAGGCAAAGGATTTTCCCAACCCAGGTGAACAAAAGTGTCATGTTCAAGATTGATTAATGGTTTTCTGAATAGCCAAAATGTAACAAACAGGTTCGTTTTTCTCTCTTTTCCCCCACCATTTCTGGCAAGTACCTCTTTATTTTTGACAAGCTTGAGGAGGATAACATTTGCTTGTTTATAAGCTCATCCTTCAGATGAGTCCAACTTAGTTTAAGATTTGAACCCTACGAAGGAGTGGTTCCTGCTTAAAATTGAACAGGTCCTTTACTGTTAAATTTTAACGAGTCCAGTATAGGAGAAACTCGGTGTTTTTCAATTTTAGGGAGTCATAATAAAAACTTAAGAAAACGTCGTGGGTGTACTTTTTCGTAAATTTAGTCTCTCGAGCCCGAAAAAGGATAAAATAATGCGGGAGAGAACTCTATTGACTGTAATTAGTCAACGTATACCTTTTTCGTAAATAGTCCATTTCAGTCCATAAAAGGGGTAAACTTATTGTGAAAGGACAATCATTCATTTATTTTAACGAGTTCAAATAATCAAGTGCTCGGCAATCTTTTCAATTTTCGAGAGTCTGAAAAGGGCTTAAAAGAGGACTCCAGGTTTTCTCTTTTTCGTAAATTTTTGAAAGAGTCCGAAAAAGTGATAAAAGTATGCTCTTCATAAAAAACAATCAATTTTCCTGAAAAATCCAATTTTCTGCACAAAAACTTGAAACATTACCCATACCTGTTTAAGATAAATAAAAATGTTTTCAAAAATTACCTTTTTAAAGTGAAAAATAAACAAATTAAAAATTCATTTATTCGAAAAAACTTATAAAAAGGGCTTTTCTAACTTCATTTTTACCATTCGAGTTCAGAGTGAAAAGTGAGAGCTTTTGGGTAAAAAAGTTCCTGTGAAGATTCTGGAAAATCCGTCCAATAAAATCGAGAACCGTCAGCTCCAGGGAATCCACGTCCTCCTTAACTTGCATTTCATCCGTTTGCATTTCGTTTTTAGACTTTAAATTTCATTTTTTAGGAAAAAATAGGTTGAAAAAATTGCTTGCGGGGGTCCGCACCTATTTCAAAGCTCCCGTTCGTATCTACGCACTGTGTATGAGAATAAGGTGCGGACCCTGTGCAATGAAATTTGAAACCTAAATTTCTCAATTTCCGCCCAAAATTTTTCAAACAAGTTTGTTCTAATATGTCTTTTTATGCATTGTAGGACATTCAAAATGCTTACTTGGAGAGAACGTGATCATGAGGATGTAGATGACGCCGCAATGAATCATTTTCCCACAATGGAGGCATTGAGAGCATGTGATTTGTACAAGTTCTGGGCCATACAGGGCATGAGGGCCCAAGTAGACCTCCTGACATGGCTGGTAAACAAATGGGACACTCAGGACCAGTGTTTTGTTATTGGCAGCCACCGGCTCGAAATTGAGCCAGAGGATATATATATTTTTAACTGGTTTGTCCAAAAGAGGCGAACAAATATCTCTGTTTGGGACTAGGCCAGGTGGCCAGTCTGTTGCTAGTCTTCGACTAGAGTTTTGCGATGATCGAGAAGACCCCAAGGATAAACAAATTGATATTAAAACTATCATCCGACTTGAGCTCAAAGTGATTGCATTCACAGTTATTAGACTATGCGGGAGTGCAGCATTGCATGTGGCTACTGGGTCACAAATGAGGATTGCAGTAGATTGCTTCCGAGGAACAATATTCAACTGGTGCGAAGCAGTGTTGGCCAATGTGAAAGGCCAACTAACCAGAGAAAAAAATGGAAATTTAAACAACTTTGGTTATGGATCCATTGTAGTTACATTTTCTCTGGAGAGGATTCCCTTACTAGCTCCACAGCTCATTCCAGTTGATCCAAGCAGAGTCCGGGAACCTCGGATGGTTCGATGGGTGGCTTTGATGGCCCATCACGCTGAGGGCATAGAGGATGTTTGATTCACGCCTGCATATTTTCATTGGTTGAACAACCAAATTTTTGTGAGTGAGGACTTTCCATATGCCGGGATGGACTTCCGTGGCGACCGAGACATGGCTCTTCCAACAGGAGAACAGTGGGATGATTCAGGTAAAAACCATTTTCAACATTTTCTAAGTTCTAATTTTTTTTGTATTTTAATTTGTCCAAAACTAATAATCAAAAGTTTAAATGCAGATGTGGGCCCACAACAACCAACCACTCTCCAACCTTATGAGAGGAGACACCCAGCTGCGGCAGCACCAGCCCCATAGGGCCAATCAGTAGAGATCTTGACTGATTTGGAGCATCATCTAAAGCGCTTGACACTAGACATTCCAGAGACCGATATAGATGACATTCCACTTAGGTTACAACGATATGTGATTGGTGTCCCAGGACCTTTTAGGAGGTTCCTATGTAGGGTGGCCCGAGCAATGGTTTCTTATCGTGATCATCACTAGGGATAAGATGATCGATTTGTAGATTCATAACATTTTTGACTTTTTGTATTATCATTTTTGCCGATCATGAGGTGTTTTTCAACCTATGATTGAAGACGATGTATATTTTGAAACAAACTTCTATGCTATGATATATCATTATTACCAGCTATCTGTGTAACATGTTATCGAATGTTGTGTAATTTACTGTTTTGATTATTGCAAATGTCTATTTATCATACTAGAAGCAACTGTATTTGCTAATGTATTTAAATGTCTTGGAATATGCTGATATTCAATGTAGTCAAATTCACGTTCCAAGAGACGAACTCTAAAAAATAACCGTAATAATACCAGATTTCTAATGGCATAAACCCTGTTAAGCTGTAATACAACGAGTTCAGAATCCAACCTAACAATCAAACTCCGAATTCCAAATGATATGGATTCAGATAATAATTCAATCACTGCACTATACTCTGCAATGTTATTCGTTGTTTGACCAAGGTTTACCCCATGCATGGATACTAACTCATCAGAGGGTGAATAGATAACCCAAGCTGAGGAAGAAATGTTTTGTGTACTACGACAAGCACCATCAGCAAAACCAATGTAGGTTTGAAGAGACGTCGACATCTGCAATATCAAGAGTAAAACCCAGATAAGCATGAATAGTGATAAGAGCACACTCTAAACTAGGCACGCTTTTCTGATCTAAGACACACCAACTGTAAAGAAACTAATCTAACAAAAACCTCCACTTAGAATTTAAGCATAATATCTCTTCAGATAAAGCCCATTTCTGGGTTTATCTAAGGAGACCCCGTCAAAGTCTATCAGTTCGTAGGCCCATTTTGCCAGTTTTCGCTTAAAAATGTAAGGACCATACCACATAGGTACAAATTTTCCGGCCCCTAATTTATCGTTTTCTTGATCGTATACTAAAACTAGGTCTACTTCTGAAAAGTTGCGAGGTGTAACATTTTTGTCGTACTGAGCTTTTATTCGCTTTACATGAGCCTCGTTTGCTAATGCAGCAGTGTGTCAATTTTCATCTAGCTGAGCTAAGTACAAAAAATGTTTCTCCTCTTCAGAAGTAGCTGGGAGTAATTCTATGGCTAATTTTAATGACGGAATTTCTCATTCAATAGGTAACACAAGTTCCAAACCATAAACCAGTTGAAAAGAAGTGAAACTAGTTGATGTTTTTACTGAGGTCCAATATGCCCAAAGTGCTGAAAATAACATGGAATGCCAATTCGACTTATGAATACCAATAATTCATTTGATCATAGTGACTAAAAATTTATTGATAGCTTCAACTAGACCATTAGCCTGCGGGTAATATGGAGTAGAACTATCATGGCGCAGGCCAAGTTGATCTGTCAGTTCAGTCATCATGATATTTCGAAAATGACTTCCATGATCCGTAATGATAGCTTGAGGAACACCGAATCTAGATATTATATGATTGAATACGAAAGTTGCAGCAGTCTTACCATCTGCCGAAAATGTAGGCATCACCTCGGCCCACTTAGTAAAATAATCTACAGCTAGGATAATATACGTATGCCCCCCCGGCCGAGTGAGGGTTACATGTAATAAAGTCAACACCCCACTTTGCGAAAGTACCAACAACAATTATAAGGTGAAGAGGCATTTTACGATCAAAGACCTGACAATTGTGGCATTTCTGGACTACATAGATACAATCTTTGAATAAGGACGGCCAGAAATAACCAGCGCGCAATATCTTTTGGGCTGTGGCATACCCAGACATATGATCGCCACATGCTCCAGAATGGAAGTCATTCAGAACCTTCTCAGCTTCTTGATGAGTAAGACAGTGTCGAAAAACAGAATCCGCTCCACGACGATAGAGTGTATCACCAATAATATTGTATTGTTGGGATCGGAAACGTATTTTCTGTCGCTGAAATCGTGAGATTTCAGGCCGAAAATATTGGGTTTAGAGATAAACAATAATATCCCCATACCCAGGATCAAAATTACTGATAAGAAACAAGGATTCATCCGCAATGGGCTACTCCACCACAATTTCAGTATCAGTAGAGGGGAAATCACACATCAGTTCAGCAAAAACCAAAGACTTCTTTGCCTTGGATTTTTCAAATTCCAAGTCAAATTCCTGCAGGATAACTATCCATTTGGAATACTTGCCCCCTAGCAGTTGTTTGGTCAAAATATACATCATGGGGTTACAGTCAGAAATCACTGTGGTTTTACGTAATAAAATGTAGTGACGAAATATTTGGATAACTTGGAGAGCTACCAAGGCCAATTTCTCCACATGTGAATATTTTATCTCAGTCAAATGCAGATTTCGACTAAGATAGTAAATCACATGTTCATTGTTGAATTCATCCTTCTGAACTAGAACCATTCCAATGGTGGAATGAGAAGCGGCGAGGTACAAAAAATAATCCCGGTTGTAATTGGGAGGATGCAGTAACGGTGCATGGGTCAACGCGTGTTTGAGTGCATCAAAAGATCAATTAGCGATCTCATCCCAAAAGAATGGAACGTCTTGTTTTAACAACCTGGTAAAACCCTTTGTTAACTCAGCGTAGTTAGGAATGAAACGACATAAAAAGTTTGCTTTCCCCTGCAAACTTTGGAGTTTGCACAGAGTCGAAGGAGGAGGTAGATTGACAATAGCTTCAACCTTCGACGGATCAACACGAATGCCTGCTTTGGAAATGACAAATCCCAGTAAGCGACCCGATTCTACACAGAAAACACATTTGTGTGGATTTAGCTGAATTCGATAATGCCTACATCTCATAAAGATAGATCGTAAATGAGTGAGATGATCGGCCCTACGTGATGAATGGGCAGGTAAATCATCCAGATAAGGCTGCACAATGTGCTTGATGTCATGAAATGCGTAAGACATAGCCCTTTTAAAAGTTTCCCCAGCGTTCTTCAATCCAAAGGGTAGTTTGCAATAAGAAAATGTTCCCCACGGACAAATGAAAGTTGTTTTAGGTTGATCAGTAGGGAGTATGTTTATTTGATTGTAACCGGAAAAACCATCCATAAAGGAGAACATTTCACTATCGGCACAATCATCGATAATTTGATCGATATAGGGGGTTGGGTAATTGTCTTTAGGACAAGCTCGATTAATATCCCTATAGTCGATACATACTCTTATTGTTCCTTGTTTTTTGTTGACATGAACAATATTCGATACCCAATCGGTTAAAGGAATTGGATAAATTAAACCTGCGCAAAGTAGCTTCTCAACTTCGGCTTTGATAGCAGCAGCTTTTCTCGGATGTATTTGACGTAAGCGTTGTCGGACAGCTTTAGCATCCGGGTAAGTCTTAATTTCATGGACAACAATTGACGGATCGATTCCTGGAATTTCTTCATATGACCAGGAAAACACGTCACGGAATTCTTGAAATAGGGCTTTATAAGTTTGGATTTCATCGTCCGTACAGGAAGCACCTATATGAATGTTTTCAATAATTCCTGGCTTAACTGAAATGTCAAGAGGAACCGTTTTAGAGATATTTTCCAAATTTAACTCAGAATCAGGATGTTGTAATGGATTATGTGGTTCTTTGAAATAATCAGTAGAAAAAATAGAAGAGAAATAATTTTCAAAATGATCCAACTTAGGTAAAAATGAAGATCGATGATGTAGATCTTCCCATGGTAAATCATCAACAGACAAGAGTTCACGAATCTGTTCATCAGTATGAACAAGATCAGGAAATGTTGTTGAAGCTGAGCTAGATATAGAAAGTGATTCCTCACGGATCACATTCATTGGATCAGTTTCGGTTAAAGAAGGATCATAAAACGACTGTACAACTTGATATGCAAGTTCAAAGGGACTCAAAGGCATCGTGCCATCAAATGAATCCACCTCAGAATCGGAAGGTACGATTCAAGGATCATCAAAAGAAATCGTATTTGATGAAATCATATGAATATTGGCAATATGAGGCAATACGTTAGGAGGAGGAAAGGAAAAAGTTCCCAGTAAACCGAAATCTTTAATCAAACCTACGCCGACATCTTGGTAAGGGATAGTCGTTTTATCGATGTGCTGAATACTATCTGTAGAGGCTGGATCGGATGAGAAATAAGTTAACTGATATATTGTAATGATCTTTCCTTTATGTGGAAACTTGGTAAGCCGAAAGACTGATGAAACAACAATAGTCATAGCATAAGACCAACTGTGACCCAGGAGAAGGTTGTAATCTAGAGTGGCATCAACCACTTCCACATCTAGATTTACGGTTTTTCCTTCTACCTCTATAGGTAAATTCTGCAAAATACCAAAAGGATGGAACCCTCGGCCGTCAAAAGCTTTTAGAATGGTCAGAGACTGATTGAGTGTGGGAGAACCAAGTGATTTCCAACACTGGATCGACATAATACACATAGAGGCCCCTTCATCAATCACAGTCCGAAAGACCAGTCTGTTTTTTACTAATACTGGAATCTGGATAGCCATTTGATGGGGTAGGCGAGGTGTACTATTCTCTAAATCTAAGATTATTAGGTTCGAATCCTGAATATCGACAGCTCCTATAGCAGACAATAGTAATTTATGTTGTGCCGGGCACAATTGTAGCACTTCCAAAGCCAACATTGCTGAAGGGGAAATAGCTAAGTCCTCAACAATGTTGTAATTCTGAGCAGCTCTCGCATGTGGATTGAAAGCTGATTTACGAAGTACACCTTTGGAAGGCGGTTTGATTACTAAATCTGAGTTTGGTTTCTCGATCTGTAGCGGATCAGAAACGGGAGGAGGTGTAGTTGGTGTGTTTGAATTAGAAGATTTTGCTTCTCCACCAACAGGATTTTTACTACCATAATCTTGCGATCGCGTCGCAATCCTAACATGAGACATCATCATAATGGGCTCTTCTGAGGCGTTCGAGGTAGAACCAATCATCTTACTGTCTTGAGTAGGAAAAGGATCCTTCAAGACAGCATGTGTTTGAGAACCTTTAATGAATTTTGAAACCTCTGCTCGATGTGGGAATTCTTTGGTAAAATGATCCTCATCGCAAATGAAACAAGGATAGCGAGGTTTGCGTTTTTCGTCAGTAGATTCATTTTTATCTGTTTTATCTTTTGAATTCTGTTTGTTTTTATTCTTCCCCTTCTTTTTACAGCCAGATTTAGATTTGGTCGTAGTTGATTCTACGACATGGATGTCAGCAGAAACTTCAGCAGAAGAATCTCCTTTCGGGGAATCAGGTAAAGTTATTATAGGAGAAGAATTCTTTGAATATTTCTTCTTGCATTTAGTACTAACTGAACCAATCATACCATCAGCGGCATGAGACCCTGAAGGAGCTACAGTTATTTGACCGTGTTTTGGAAGATCAGGGATTTTTTCATGTAAAGTACCTGACTGCGTATAAACGAGGTCAAAGTACTGAGCCTGAGAAATGACTTTCTCCTCAGTAATAAATCCTCCCTTAGCTACATCTTCAGTGATTTTGGGTAAAATGACTTAATGAACCATTCCGCCAAAATTTGATCCGGAATGAAAACTTTCACTAAACGCCTTCTACATCGCCATTCATGAATATGATCAGAAATATATGTGGACGTGGATTGTTTTAGTGAAGTTAAAA
Organism: Pinus albicaulis; assembly: GCA_034641835.2. NCBI lineage: Eukaryota > Viridiplantae > Streptophyta > Pinopsida > Pinales > Pinaceae > Pinus > Pinus albicaulis. Next base: position 616,005,405 of record CM076577.1, on the reverse strand, counting down.
GTTCCGTGCCATTGTCGTATCTGACAGGAAACTGAAAATGAGTTAAGAAAGCAGTTGCTAACTGATTGAAATTATTAAAAGAGCCTCGTGGTAACTCAATGTACCATTCGGCAGTAAGACCAATAAGAGTTCGTTGAAAAAGGCATAACCGAATTGAATCATCAATTATCGAATTAGACGCACACCAGAGGTGATAAGTCATAACGTGATTCGACGGATCCTCTCCTGACTTACCCTCAAATTTTGGTATATCATTGGGCAACTTATGCGGCATTGGCAGCCAATACGGAAGATAGTAAATTGGATCATTCATAAGGCACGACAAATCAGGTAAATCCAAAGTTGCAATAAATGGTAACTGAAGGTTAGGGTCGCGAAAACCTTGAGTAATAAGAGCAGTTCCGGGAGGAGGATATCCAGGATAACTTGGAATCGGATTTGCATTAGGAATGATATAACCTCCTGGGAAACTAGGATTAACTAGACCAAATTGGGGTTGTTGAGGCTGTTGATAAGTATAGCCCGGATACGGTTGATACTGATAAAATGGGTTTTGTGAAACGGGACTGAATTGATACTGTCCCTGGTACAGTTGATATGTGAATTGCGGTTGACTTGTGAAAATCGTACTTATTCCAGCTTGTCATGTAGGTTTCTGGGCCGAAGTCTGAACTGTAGGTCCTGACTGGGGTACAGAGACTTGAGGAATTTGCACGAATGCAGGGATAGAAGAAACCAGAGCTACAGATACTCCAGAAACAGGTGTTATAGGTTGGACAGATGTTGCAGTAGTAGCAACAGTTTGAGGCGGAGTCTGAGGTGTACTAGGCCCAGGCTGCTAAACAGAACCAGGTGCAGGGATTTGAACAGTAGGCTAGACAGGTTGCTGGGTTGGACCATAAACCAAAGGCTGTCCAGGTTGAGTAGATAACTAGACATTAGGTTGCATAGTCTGTTGAATTTGGGATGGATCCCACACCATGTTCATTTCGGGGTATTGTCCCGTAGAAGGTTGCGCATATGAAGGACCATAGCCTGGTTGAACGTAGGGTTGATAATTAAGAGGTAAATTTCCAACTCCTTGTACAAATGATTGACCATAATGCGGTTGAAAACCTTGAGTTGGGTACTGACCTTGAGGTTGATAACCCTGAGGCATGTACTGAATCTGGGGTTGATAAGAACCCTGAGGAATATACTGAGTCTAGGGTTGACCTTGGGGTATGTACTGTCCTGAAGGTTGATAACCTTGAGGTATGTACTATCCTTGAGGTTGTTCTCCAAAATAATATTGTCCTACAGTTTGTCCTGGGAAAAAATTACCTTGAAATTTCCCCCTAGGCGGTAATTGACTGCCTTGAGGTTGCCCCCCAGGCGGTAACTGATTGCCTTGAGGTTGCCCCCCAGGTGGTAACTGACCACCTTGAGGTTGATTATTCAGAATATTACCAGAAATCATAAAGATTTGCTCTGCGTTCGATGTTTCAGTTTTAATTTCATTAATACCAGATGATAACACTTGTTCAGTCAGTCGAGGAGTTGCTCCTGAGAAAGTACCAGAGAGTGCCTGATACCCCAAAGGAACAGAAGGAACACCGTATAAAAATGTTTCGGTTTTTTGGAAAACATAAATGACACTCCTGACATGATTGATGAAGGATAATAACCTCTGGGCGTAGGATGAAAAGGAATTCGAGGTGGTGAAAAAGCAAGACCCAGGTTTTCTAAAAAATTTGTCAAAGATAAATACCAAGCGTCACTCCTAATAGGGCTGTAGAAAATGGATTCACGCTTCCTAAGATTCAAAGATTGTGGGGATTCAAGAAGAGTTACTTCTTCGTCTGGACTGACAAGTTCTTTAATAGAAATGAGGCTAGTAGGAAGATCTTCAGTAACGATATTTCTTACCCTAGGTGAACCAGGATCACTAGAAGTTGGAGTAATAAATCCTGAGGATGGTTCCAAAACATTAGGTTCAGTGTCAGGCTTAGAAATTTCAGGTTCTTCAGCTAGTTCACTGGAAGGAGAAATACTACCAGTAATTTCATAAACTGAAATTGGCTCTTGAATATGCTCTGTCGTGGGTATTTGATGATCAGGATGAACAACTATAGATGAACTTCCGACTTATGTTGATCTAATTACACTGCTACTAGATGATACTAGAGCACACAACCCTTCAAGCTAACTTGGTGTATACTCAGGGGGCTTCCCCTGAAGTCTCCGGGACTGTGTCGATAATTCTGCCACGATTGAATATTAATTAATCACACGCAAACAAAGAAAATTTCAATAAAAACACCTAAAGTCTCTAAAGGAACAAACAACTGAATCACACGTCTAAAAATCTAAGAGTTCAAACCACGCACAAACAGTAACTTCCCGTACTAAAAAACACTAGTTGGTGATGAAATCCAACTTAGTAGAAGTTTAATACAGAAAGGGCGGTTGGAACAGTTACCCTGACAACCTGCTTAATGAAACAGACTGGCACAAGTTTCTTCACAAAACCATCTTGCGTGAAGAGAACCCCCCAGAGAGTCCAAGTGAGTCTAGTCGACGTCTGCTCCAGGGACAGTGAGATCTTTCCTTCACCATCACCTTAGGAAATAATCTTAAGTTTATGGACACTAATGTTACCAACAACAATAAATACAACTGGGGGAACAGTCTACGATCCGATTCTACGCACAAGGGCAGAGTAACAAAGCTCAATCCCCTTGAAGGTTCCTTGACATGGTCAATCCGAGGTTTACCAACAAGTGACCCCAGGCTCCTCAACAATGGTTAATCCGAGGTTTACTGTTTGTAATGCACGCAGATCTTCTATCTTTCCCAATGAAACAGAATTGATTGTCTCAAAGGTTCGGACATGATCTCGTGATTAACTCCTTTAAGAGAAGCTTCCCAGATTATACCAATTACAATTGGATTTATTTCCTACCGCAAGATTTATCTACTTGTTTGTTTTTACTATCTTGGAGAGTTAATTAATCCCTACCCCAAGATACTAGCCTAAGCTGTATTGGTGACAAGAACCCTAGAAATAGAAAAATTAAGCATTTTTTTTATGGCTGTTCTTTAAGTCAATAGGTATGGAAATGAAACTTTGATGGTGTGAAGAATCGACTTCCAAACACACTAAAAAATGAACCTAAAATGATAAACAATTTGTTTTTCTTTCAATGAAGTCTAGCTAAAGAAAGAGTTCGAGAAATGCAATTTCTTAAGAGACAATTCTTTCTTTGAACATGAAGAATAAATGAAAGAAAATCTTTTTGTTTTTCAATAAGAACTCAAAACAAGAAAAAAAATCAACGCTCTCAATAAATCCCTTTCACTTTCAAGACTCAAAACTACAAAAAACAAATTTCCTTTCAAAAGAGATCTACAAGTTCTAAAAAAAGCAATCAAAACTATGAAAACTAATTTTGATATCTAAAAACTTTGAAAATATATTTGAATAAAAGCTTCAAATTTTTTCAAGAATGTTTTGCTTAGTTGTTCAGTAAACTAAGGATTCATTTGCACAGAATAACAAATAAATCAAAAAACATCCAAATATGTTTTCTTTTGTAAAAATGAAATTCAGAACTTATAACAAAGTTTGTTCAAAGATTCGCAAAGAGAAAACTAGATCTATTCCTCAAAAATGATGGATTTCACAACCAAGTCAGACTCATCAAGAAGACAAAAAGACACCAGTGTGATCTAAGGTATTTCAAGCTTCTGATCTTTGAGTCACTATAGAGACAAAGTGAAAACCAATCCAAGTATGCAAAACATATAGAAAATCACCCAAAACAAAAATACTATTGGAACTTGCTCACAAGAGGTTTTTGACAGGAAAGATACAAATATGGGCAGATACTAAGAGTCCTAAAACAATCCAAACTTAAACTGGAAGAAGAAATCTGAAAATTTTCAAAAAATTTAACAGGGTCCGCAGGCCCCAGAAGTAACAGGTGCGGTCCCGCACCGGTTACTCAAGGAAAGTGCGGAAATGCCTGCACTGTGTATGAAGACAGAGTGCGGTCCCCAGAAAAATTCAAGAAAAACTCAAAAGACTTCAAAACTTTTCAAAGAAAAGTAAAACTAAGCTACCCAGGCGAGTATACATCAACCAAAAACCATAAAAAATCATTTTCTCAAGTCAAAACAAAGGAAAACCAAAAATCCAAACTCATTCCCCAGCGGAGTCGCCAATTCGTTGGCCGGATAAATCGATCTTGCGGACAAGATTGATCTCCCTAGTATCAGAAGATAGTATAGCAACAAACAGACAATTAAATCTATCTTTCTCTAGATATATAACGATTTAGAAGTAAATGCTACAAAGGTGTTAAGATCCTACCTCGATCCAATGCTTGCTTGTAGTAGTCGTCTTTAAGTCGCCCGAAAGAGTTATCTTCGAAGACCTGCATTCACAAACAAGAAAACATCAAATAGCACCTGCATAGCATATATTCATAAATCGTATCCATTATGGTGATCAAGGAATCCATAAAATAAACAATCAGATGATAGCTTATTGAGAAAAACAAACTTATTTGTATTAACTTTGAAATAGTAGAAGAACCTTACAACCTTTTCAGCCTTAATGTTGAACAGGTCCTCCTGGGGTCCGGAGCAGGAATTTCCTCTACTCTGACAGGTCTTGCACTCTTCCAACCGAGATACATACAGGTATGTAATCTTTCCTCATAAAATCTTAGCTAAAGGAGTCTAAGTTCCAACAACACTTTACCTCAAATAACACTAAAGCTTGAACTCCCTTTGAGGCTGCCTAAGGCCTCTTTTTATAGTGCAAAGGAGGAGGTTATAGTTCCAACTATGAAGGGATAAAGTCCTCCTTCAAAGGGATAAGCTCCTCACATCAAGGGGTTAGCTCCTTAAGGCAAGGAATACATGAACTTGAAAAGAGCAGTTCTGCCACCGCAAGATTCCTTCCAGAGGCTTCCAGAAATTACTGAAAGTGAGATTTTTGAGTTTGCTTGCGCCTTTTTAATCTTTTACAGGGGTCTACACCCTTAACACAGAGAAGGTGCAGTCAGGTTTGCAGGAGACATGACCATTAGGTGCCAGACCGCAGGTAAGACAAAGAGAAAGTGCGATACCAGAGTTTTAGAGACTTTTGAGAGCTTTCTCTTATTTTTAAGGCTTGACATGAGGAACTGATGTTTTAGACTTGCAAAGGAGGAAAGTATGAGTGATAATGAGTTCATACAGATAGCAGAATGTCAAAGTGACAATTTTGAGTGCAACACTTCCAATCCCCAAATTTCTAAACTTTTTGAACCAAATGGGGGGTTCCATCCCCAAATTTCTAATCATTTTGAATACAAAGGAGGGTTATTCCCCAATTTTTTATGGTCATCCTAAAAATAGATAGGTCAATCCCCGAATTTCTCCTTGGTAAGACATGATTGTAAAGGGAGTTCTTCAATTTTCATGTGGCTAAAAAGGACTTTGACAAGGCAATACATTTCCCAAAAGACTTCTGAACTATAGATGTCTTCACCAACCATGAAGGCACCCAAAAAATTCATCCTCATTGCCAATGACCAATAAATTTCTCATGTAATACCAAAGAGGTTAATACACATAGTTTTCCTTGTTTTAGGCCTTAAAAACTCTTCTCCCAACCAAGGAGATCTTAAAACTAATCATCAATCTAAACAAGCATATATCATGGTTGTTAAATCCTCCAATTGGCTTAGTAAAGGCAAAACACCTTTAGCTAAAGGTCGCCTTATGCTCTTTAATAAACTTCCAACTAGCTCAAGAGTTCTTCAATGAACTCTATAACACTTATCATCAAATGTTAGATGTAGATACTTCTCATCTAAGTCTTCACCTTGTTGTCAAGGTTATTGTTCTTGCATCTGGGTATAAGTCACTAGCAATGCCTTCTAATCTCTCCAAGAATCATTATCCTTTCAACTAACCAACCATCATGGCTATCCAAGGGACTGAGGATATTAACTTCTCTATTTTATCAACCCTATTTCTTACATGATTATTGCCTATAATAATCATAGACAATCACCATAGCCAAGACTATAGTCTAACAATCCTTCTCTCTTGAGAGCACAAGGATATAAAAGCATGCATATGAACATTACATAGCCACCACTACCATAAAAAAAATATTTATCCTCTCATTGCATAAACAAATAACAAAAATTCCATCATATCCATTTAGCAGGAAAGCAGATAGATAAGTAGTGGTTCAACATAATTTCTATTTCCTTGAGTATGATTTACATTACAGGTTCAAGTCCCTAAGGGAACTTATATGATCATAACCAAATGTTGTCTGCAATTGATGAAGGGCAAGACATGTTCCACCCCACCATAGGCTCGGTTGCAATGTAATATTTCTTATAGTTGACCACCCCCGTGCTAGACCATGGAACTATGTGGGATGATCTTGCTCACCAACACAAGGCAGAGTCATGAAAGTCATTTTCCTTTATTTAATCAACTCATAAATCTTCTACATATTTGGTTATCTTTCTATATGTTGCTCCTACGCTCCTATGAGTGTTGGTCTTCTCTTTACTTGTGCCTCTCTTTGTCTCTCCCGTTGGTCTCCTCACTTATCTACATACAAGTACATACAATTCTTACACTAATAGATAGATATAAGCAATTTTGCTGCTAATTTCACTTGTTTAGAATAATAATTCTCTTGTACCTATTTTATATGTTTTTAAAAATATTTATCAAATAAATTTGCATATTATTTTTATATTTTATTATTTAATATATTTACAATTAATATTTGTAATAGTGTATGTTTATTATTATTATAATATAATAATTTGGCAGATAATATATAAATTGTTTAGTGGTCAAATTGGTTTGATTTGCCATTTGTTTGTTGATAATATTTCCATTTCTTAAAATCTTACTTTGGGTGGTTAAAATTTCTCAGTCTTTAATTATAATTAATTTATATATTTAAAATTTGATTAATTGTTATCATCTTTTGGTTACTATGTTTTAGTAGAGGAGGACTTGATACTGTTAGACACCTAATCCTTAGGGACTTAGTGAATCTTTTGTAAATGTGTAACTATGAAAATTGAATCTCTATAATAGGAAGGGACATTAAACCTTGGAAGTTGAAACCAAAGGTCACGATATCATTGTATATATATGTATGCTTGATTAATGGAAAATTAGTCAAGTTTAGGAGTTGCCTCATCTAGCATGGCAAGGTATCAAAGGAAAGTTTAGGCACCTCTTCCCTACTTAGTGTAACTCCTCTACTATCTTTTCCCCCGTTGATATGACCTGCGCACTATTTGACCTATTAAAAACCTACCCCTCTGGCAAGTAACAAAATATTTTATATTCTTGTTCTGTTGCTAAATATGGCCATCCCATTGCCAAAATCAGTGTATGTATATTATTTCTTAGTGCTTGTGCAATATTGATGTCTTACTGAGAGTGAATTTGGTCGCAAGTGTCACTTTTCTCTATTTCAATGGCATAACTAGGCATATCTTCTTTTAGCCAGATTTCCCATATCCGTACCAAATTGTTAGTGTAAAGAGTTGGTTGGCTAACCACCAACCTATTTCCCCTATGTTACCTTTCACTTCACTAAAGTTAGGTTCATTTGCTATAACAAATACTTTAGGAAAGTTTGGTCGCATGTTGCCACTCGTCGTTTGTCTCCCTTATGTTGTGGTTTTGAGATTTTTTCAAAAGCTTTCTTCTTGCGGAGATAGACTCATTCTTGTCACTAGTGGATATTGGGAACAATAAACAAACTTTGGTTGCAGATTGAAGTGTGGACCTTGCTCCTCCATGCATAATCAAAGTGTGTATCTTGGTACCTTCACATGATTTGTTTTTTAATGTGTTCAATTTTTACTAACTTCTCCTTCATCATCATCATACTTTCAATCATGCCTTCTCACAGTGGAGGAGGAAGCCTCGCTCCTTGTGCAACACATTGTACACTAGTTCACAATCAATAACCACGTCAAGCTAGGAAACATTCAAATTTTGTATGTCCTAGTTATAGCAATAATTTTTATATAATAGTGATAGATCAGTGATCGTTGTTGTAATATCCATAGTTTGTTGTCATCGGAGTAAGCTAAAAATATTTTTTTTGAAGGGATTAAAGGATACTTTAGTGTCATTACAATTATTCGTTTAAAAAATAATAAATTTGATCCAGGTGGATATTGGTGGCCACCTGCATATTCCACTTGGACCCCCACCATTGCTTCTTTCAATTTTTCAGTTTCTTTAATTGTAGCATATTTTACTATTTTTGGCAGTTTTTTGAGTCCTGAACTTTTGAAGCTGTTTTGAGGCCCTCAACGATGTTTTTTTGGAAAACGGGAAAATGTGAGTTAAAGATATTATGTTTGCAATCAAAATTTGTAGCCCTAAGATAGATATTTATAACAAGGTATTTTGTGCGTCAAACAAAGATCACATGCCAAAGCTACGACCCCGGGAAGTTGATGTACCAATTTACCCCAATGGGGCCGATAGTTTTGGCACTTCATCTCCTAGGGTGAGTTTTTTGTATGTTTAGGGTTTTCCATTCTTTCTTAATAATAAATAGGCCTTTAAGCCTCATTGTAACACAGTTCATAGGCATGTACCGCCACATCTCTTCTCAGAGATAAGCTACCATCGCCCGAGCTAGTTTATTTTCATTTTGTATGTAAGCATATTTCAATTCTTTGATATTAGTGAAATGAAGTTTTATTTTAGTTGCATCTCTATGTTTATGGTTATATATGTATTTTATTGTGTTCCTGTATAAGTTTGTATCAGCGGTATCAGAGAATTCTGTGAAACGCCTCTTGATCCACATCTACCCACTTTCACCATCTTGCCCGGGGTAAACATGAGCTGAGGGTCCTATGATAAGACTCAACCTCCTAGGTGAACTTAAGGAAATGATTCGACAACTTAAGACCTTACTGACTTCCCTCAAGTTCCACTGGACCTCCAAGAGTAACCCAACCCCTCTAGGTGTCCAACCCTTGAGACAACTCACTTTTTACCTGAGCTAGAGCCACAATCGCTCCCTTGCAATGGCATCCATGCGACAATGGGTTCCTAGTCGCACTCATAAGCTCATGCCAATTAATTTGAATTATGTGCCACTTTTTCAGGGCTAGGACTTAGGTCTCTGCCCCATAACTCATTGAAACTTCTAGAGAAGATAAATAACCTAGAAAAAATTCTTGTAAACCAAAACCTGGAACCAGGACTTGACCTGACCATCCCCAACTAGGACTAACATTCTGTGAAACACTTGGTGAATATACAACCTATAGGTTATGAATGCAATTTTGAACACAAGGGACTGAAAATTTATTTGAGGTTTAACAAGAAGGGTCACTGCCTTCTCACATTAGCTGTCATAACACCAATTAGGTCTTGCATTCATTATTCATTCAGTTACAAGTAAAAACATGAAAATAGCCATGATTAAGATCTGTCATAAAACCATGCTTATAACCAACATATAACCAGATAAATAACAATAAGAGAAAAATCAATATTTCATTATCAAAAGCAAGAGAAACTTAGGTTTTATTAAACATAGGCAAATATTGATTGGGTTCGAGACTTCCACGTTCCACCCAACCATAGATTGGTTGAACCAAATATTTTTTTCAGCCAATCACCCCCGTGCCATATTACAAGCATGAATGTGGGATCTCATGGGGAAAACCAATCCAAACACAACCAAGGGAATCCATAGGTTAAACCACCTCCACCCTCTCCATACCATGATCTCACCCAAACTGGTGTCGAGATCACAAAACTAAACCGAACTTGGATGCCTCAGAATTTCTTCACTAATACCTTGAGGAATTTTCTCACCTCCACCATATCGCCATTACTAGTCAAGGGTTTCCTAGGCCTTTGGGAATTTTCCTTAGACCACCTCACCCAGATCCAAAATCTTCCACTAACCCAAAACTCAAACCGAGAATAGTCACATCACACCATGGCTATCCAAAAATGGCAAGGCTAGACTAAAATACACTGTCAAAACCCGAAAAAATCCATGCCAATGACAACAAAAGAACCAAATACCAACATGCATATGTCATGCATGTCAAAACCAACTAGGAAATCATACATGCAACCTGTTACCTGCAAGTATTCCCACTAAAGCTGCTTGATCCTTGCCTTCCTTTGATTTCCTTGTCCTTCATTTTCTTTCCTTCGCTTTCCTTGTATTTTCTTTGCTTGCTTTCTCCTCTTGGAGTTGTTCTCCTCTCTGAGACTAATTCTAAAACTAAAATAACAAAAGGCTACCAACTAATGTTCTGAGGTCCTTTTATTTATGAGGCCTCTAATTTCTTCAATTTTCCATTATTTTCCTTCATTTTCCTCCTCACATGCAACATGTGACCTTTCACCTTCATTTTATCCTAATTTCCATTATTTTCATAAATAATGTGCCAAAAATACCTTTTTGCCTTTCCAAAGCCTTAGCCATTTCCTTTTCCAATTTCCTTTAGCCATAAACACAACAAGTGATGCCCACTAGGATATTTTTCCCAACATTCAACTTGGAATAAGTGTCCCTTGCTCATGGTCTTATTTAACCTTTATTAACTTTTATTACATGAACATTTAACCCGAGGTTGTTATAGACCCCCCCAGGGGAATACCGCCCTTAGTGTTAAACCACACCTATACCCATAAAAAACACTAAAAATAAAATAACATACTACCTATGGATCTTTATAACCCAACTCATTGCAGTATTTACAATAAACTTCCTTCTGAAAAGAAAAACCATCATGTAAAACATGACAACATGACAACCATATCGCTTATTGGAGCTTTATAACTTAGCTCATTACGGTATTTACAATAAGAAACATACACAAATATGTACAAATACCAAAACTCATCTGTCTTCATTGGCAAACAATGAAGGATACATAGCCCATATCTGATCAACCATCTCTCATGTAGCTTCAGCGGTACCAAAGTGCTTCCACTGCATTTTAACCTGCTCGAGTGCTCTATTAAGGAGAATGAGATGTTTCCGCTGCAATATGCATTGGGGTTCTGGTTAGAATTCTCCTTCTTTTTACACTTGCAATACAGACCAATCAATAACATGATCAACATCCATTACATATCTTTTAAGAAATGAAACATGAAAAACATCATAGACTTTCACCGTCAGAGGCAGTGCAAGTCTAGAGGCCACTAGTCCAATCCTCTCAAGGATATCAAAAGGCCCGCAATATCGTGGTACTAAATTGGCTCATGATTTGATCCTCAAAGAGCTCTTCTTGGGTTTGATGCACAAATACACATGCTACCCAAACTGAAACTCCTTACATGCCCTGTGCTAGTCTACATAACTTTTATGCTTGTCTTGTGTTGACTTTATATTCTTCTTTATAAACTGCAATTGCTATTCCATGTCTGTCAACATGTCTCATCCAGTAAGTACCTTTTTCACTGGATCACTCAAAATGATGGGAGTGTTATAACTTTTCCAATATAATGCCTCCAACGAACTCATCCTTAGTGACTCTTGATAACCTTTATTGTAAGTGAAATCGACTAATGGAAGGTACTCCTCCCATATCCTTTGTTGATGCATGACATACATCCTCAGCATATCCTCCGCTATCCTGTTGACCCTCTTTGTCTGTCCATCTGTATGTGGATAATAAGTTATGCTTAAGGCCAACTCTGTCCCCAATCCTACAAACAACTCCTTCCAAAACTTGGAAGTGATCTTGGCATCCCCGTCTGACATAATCTTCTTTGGAACACCATGAAATATCACGATCTCCCTGATGAAGACCTGTGCTAACTCACTAGTTAAATATGTAGTATTCACTAGAATAAAGTGAGCTACCTTGTTTAACCTATCTACCACAACCATGATAGAATCATGTTGCCTCGATTTCCTTGGAAGACCTATAATGAAATCCATGGAAATGACCTCCCATTTCCACTCTCGAATCAGAATCGACTGAAGCAACCCACCTGGATGCTTACACTTTGCTTTGACCTACCGACAGTCTAAACATATAGCCATGAAATTTGGCACTTCCTTCTTTATATTTGGCCAGTAATAGAACTTATTCACTGTTGTCAACATCTTCTGATGTCCTGGGTGACCCGAATATGGTTTTACATGAAACTCCCTTAAGATAATCTTCTTGAGTTTACTGCCATCTGACACATAGATCCTATCCCTAAATCTCACCAAGCCATCTGTTGTAAGACGATAATCCACATCCTGATCACCTGTACCTTGTTAAAACCTATGCATAAACTCCTTGTGCATGTCATCTTGTTGTCCTGCCTGTAAGATTTGATCCTGTAAATTTGTCCCATATGAGCTCACTGCTGCAACATGGTTCAATTGCACTTTCCTACTGAGAGGATTCATAACCCTGTTCTCCTTTCCATTAATGTACCTAATCTGAAAGTCAAACCCACTAAGGGTAGCCAACCATCTAGCTTTCCTAGCATTCAAGTTTGGATGGTCAAATAGATATCTTAATCCACTGTGATCGCTCATAAACACAAACCACCTACCAAGAAGATAATGTCTCCACATCTTCAAAGCATGAATAATAGTTGCCAAATCAAGATCACGAGTCACATATTTATGCTCGTTTTCATTTAGTTTCATGGAATCATAACATATCACTTATCCTTCCTGCATAAGGACTCAACAAAGCCCTCTCTTATAAGCATGTGTACACATTGCGAAAGACTTTATCCAGATTTGCAATCTTTAATATTGGAGCATTTGTCAAAAACTTCTTAAACTGCTAAAAAATACCTGCACACTCCTCTATCCATTCAAACTTCTTACCTTTTCTCTGTAAGGATGTAATAGGATATGAAATGAGTGAGAAGCTCTTGATGAAAATCCTGTAGTAACTTGCCAACCCCATGAATGATTTGACTTCATCCACATTTCTAGGAGTTTCCAACTCCATGATAGCCTTTATCTTCTCTAGATCTACTGCTATGCCATTCGTGGAAACAACATGTCCCAAGTAATGTACTTATGTATTCAAGAAACTGCACTTGCTAAGCTTAACATACAAATGATGCTCTCTTAGTAATCTCAACATTGATGCTAAATGCTCGTCGTGCTCTTCCTCATTCTTAGAATATACCAAGATATCATCAATTAATACAATAACAAAGTTGTCTAGATAAGGACACAACACACTATTCATCAAACACATAAAAGTAGTGGAGCATTAGTCAAACCGAAAGGAACTACAACAAACTCATAATGCCCATACATGGTCTTGAAGGTAGTCTTGTAGATGTCCTCTTCCTTGATGTGTACTTGATGATATCATGATCGCAAATCTATCTTTGAGAGCATTGCTTCTCCCTTCAACTGATCAAACAATACATCAATCCTCAACAATGGGTACATATTCTTGATATTCACCTTATTCAAATTCCTGTAATCAATGCACAATCTAAGAGCACCATATTTCCTCTTCACGAACAACACTGGTGCACCCCAAGGCAATACACTTGGCCTAATGTATCCCTTATCAAGAATTTCCTTCAACTGCAACTTTAGCTCTACTAACTCTGGAGTGCTCATCCTGTAAGGTACCTTTGATGTTGTTGTTTCCCCTGGTACCAACTCAATAGAAAATTCTACTTCCATGTACGGAGGCAACTCTGGAATCTCTGCTGGAAACATATCTTGAAACTATTGTAATACAGGGTACCTCTTGAATATTTATGCATCTTCAACATCATTACCCTTGTCACTGGAAATATGAACTGTAAACATCACACACCCTTTTTTGCAATTGCACTTAGCCTGCATGGCTGTGACCATCCTCACTGATGTATGCTTCTTCTTTCCCTACAAGATTCTCATCTCTCCATTATCATCCAGGCACTTAATAGCCTTGTCATAGAAATCTACTTTGGTCATGTGAGGATATAACTAGTCCATACCCAAAAGAATACTATATTATCCCAATGGTAATTCATTCAAATGTGTTGTTGTAGGCATACCATTCAACTCAAATGTACAAGCTCTTACCCAATGATGAACTCTCTTCTTTGTACTTGTAGCCAACTGCACCAACCAAAACTTTGCATGCACTTCTTTTCTCAAGCTACACTTATCCACCAGGTCAAGACTAACATAACTATAATTAGATCTAGGATCAATCACAATAGAAATAACTTGATCACAAAGTTTACCGTCCATCTCAATGATAGATTCCTAGTGATCCGCATGCTTGTTGTCCACATCCGCTAAATCCAAGGAATTGTATGACCAACATCCATAACTGTCTGTGCCTCCTGAGCACTATATATTTGAGGTCTACCTCCCTAGTACAATGGAAAATAATTTTTACGATGATATTTTCCACATATCTAACACTGCAATGGTGCTCTACTATCACCTAGTCTGTTGCTCTCTAGGCTGCGACACATGCCCCTTCTCAATTGCATTGAACTTATTGTAAGGAGCAACATTTTCTTTCTCACCTGCATCATAAGTTCTTCCCTGCTTCAGTGGCCATTTCCCTTTAACTTTCTCATTCCCCTTCACATCACATTTAGGCTCATCTTTTCGCTTTCACTTCTCATAACAATGCTTCAATGTTATGAAACCAGCTCCAAAAATAGAAGAAAAGAGAGATCAACACCTTAGAAATAAGCCACTTCGAGGGGGAAACCTCCTTTACATTACATAAATGAAAAATTCTTGGATGATACAAATGAAAAAACATCCTTCTATATATAGGAGTCCATGGGGTCACAATATAATCCTAGCTGACCTAACAATAATAATGTAAGGGCACAATAATAACAAAATTGGGGTTACAGGGGTACAAACGATAACAATAAGGGGGTTACATTAACATATCAGGGACTACTAGTAATATAAGGACCTATGTGCCCCTCTCCTTCCAAAAGTGTGTCCTCAACGCTAGGTAACTGAATGTACGTATAAAATTATCATCCTCCCATGTAGAATCTTTAGTGGGTAAGTTCTTCCACTTGATGAGATACTCTGGTGTTGATAGAATTTATTAGCTATCGTAGCTATCGGATTCTTATTTCTATTGACTTCTTGAGTTCCAATATGATTTTCCCTCCTCATCGAGTTACATTATTGTTTGAACTGGCGTTGTCTATAGCATCTCTCGTATGAAACCGCTGAAAATTGGATACATGTCGTGAAGAAGCAGGAAGCTCCAATTTGTATGCCATAGTACCAATATTTTGCAACACCTTGTAAGGACCATAGTACTTTGGAGATAATTTATCATCCTTCTTAGCTTGCTTGAGGGACATTTGTTTGTATGGTTGTAGCCATAAAAATACCCAGTCTCCTACATCAAAAATTCTCTTGCTGCAATGTTGATATGCTTGTTGTTTCATTCGATTTTGTGCCAAATTTAGGTTATCCTTTAAGAGTTGGAGAACTTCTTGTTGATGCTCGATGTGATCTTCCACTGCTTGAACCTTAGAATTTTCTCTTAAAGAAGATGTGATGGACGATGGATGATATCCATAAAGTGCCATAAATGGGGTCATTTTTGCTGTAGTATGGAAGGAAGTGTTATACCACCATTCAGCGAGAGGTAACCACTTGACCCATTGTGTTTTTTTATCAGATACAAAACAACGAAGATATCCTTCCAAATATTTATTTACTATCTCAGTTTGACCATCAGATTGAGGATGATAAGATGAGCTATGAGCTAATTGAGTACCCAAACAAGAAAATAACTCCGTCCAAAAATTTCCAGTAAAAATGGGATCTTTTTCGCTCACAATAACCCTTGGGCTTCCATGTAGCTTTTGAATTCTATCCATCAATGTAGTAGCAACTGTACTTGCTTTAAATGGATGAGATAATGCACAAAAGTGTCCATACTTGGTAAGTCTATCAACTACCACCATGATGACACTCTTTCCTTCGGACTTAGGTAAACCTGTGATAAAATCCATTGAAATCTCCTCCCAACGTTGACTTGGAATGGATAAAGGTTGTAGAAGTCCCGGGGTCCTAATTGTCTCAACTTTATTCTGCTGGCAAACCAAACATTCCGCCACAAACTTTTGAATATCAGATTTAAGGCCATCCCAAAAAAATTCTTTCTTCACCCTGTGGTAAGTTTTTAAAAATCCTTAGTGTCCTCCTAAAGGAGAAGTGTGCAATTCCAGAAGAATCTTTTGTTTTAGTTGGGAATTCTTACAAAGATATAAGCGATCTTTGTACCATAAGGAATCATTTTTCCAACTAAATGTATCAAATGTACTAGGATCTTGTTGCAACTTTTGAATGAGTGTCCACACTTCTTCGTCCTTCTTCCATTCATCCTTTGCTTCGGTTATCCAATCTGGTTGGATAATAGAAATAGCACAAAGCAATGCTTCCACCTCTTCATTCTTTCTTGAGAGTGCATCTGCAACAACATTTAGCTTCCCTTTTTTGTAGATTATTTCAAAGTCATAACCCAACATCTTTGTGACCCATTTTTGCTGCTCTTCTGAAGATAGTCTTTGTTCCAAAAAGTGTTTAAGACTATCATGACCAGTTTTTACCTTGAAGTGTCTTCCCATTAGGTAAGTTCTCCATTTCTTTAGTGCATGCAGTATTGCTAACATTTCCTTCTCATAAATAGGTTTCTGTAAATACTTTCCTTTGATTGGACGACTTTCAAAAGCATTGGGTCTTCCTTCCTGCATTAAAACTGCACCAATTCCATTTCCTGAGGCATCACATTCCACAATAAAGGTTTTTGTGAAGTCTGGTGTAGCTAAGACCGGTGCTAGGTACATTGCCTCTTTAAGACGTTCAAAGGCCTTAGTTGCTTCAGGAGTCCATGAAAATGCATCTTTCTTCAATAATGTTGTTAGAGGTGCTGCTATTCTCCCATAATTCTTAACAAACTTGCGATAATACCCTGTTAACCCGAGAAATCCTCGCAACCGCTTTATGGTTGTGGGGACTTTCCATTCCTTAATGGCTTTAATTTTGTTAGGGTCTACTTTAACACCCTCGTGAGATACAATATGACCCAGATATTCCACCTCTTGTACTCCAAAGAAACATTTGGATGTTTTTGCATATAAGTGTTTCTCCTCCAATAGTTTGAGCACCTTGTCAACATGTTCAACATGATCCTTCTAAGACCTGCTATAGATTAGTATATCATCAAAAAATACTAGCACAAATTTTCTAAGGAAGGGTTTGAAAATGGAATTCATCAACCCTTGAAATGTAGAAGGTGCATTGGCAAGGCCAAAAGGCATGACCAAAAATTCATAATGACCCTCATGAGTTCGAAATGCTGTTTTTGGAATATCTTCAGTCTTCATTCTAATTTGATGATATCCTGAATGAAGATCCAAATTGGTAAAATAAATTGATCCATGTAATTCATCCAATAATTCATCAATCACAGGAATGGGAAATTTATCTTTAATGGTGAGCTTATTGAGCTCCCTATAATCCGAACACATGTGCCATGATCCATCCTTCTTGTGTACCAATACTACAGGAGCAGAGAAAGAACTTTGACTAGGTTGAATTATACCCGCCTCTAACATTTCTGCAATCATACGTTCAATTTCGCTCTTTTGGAAGTAAGGATATCTATAAGGCTCGATGTTTGGAGGAACACTTCCTGGAATCAAATGAATAGCATGATCATGATCACGAATAGGTGGGAGTCCTTTGGGAGTTTCAAACACCTTGGAATGATTGCCCAAGCCTTTTGGAGATATGGAGAAATAGATGATTTTGATGTTGGAACTTCTAGTAAGCATAATTGTGCAATTACGCCTCGTTGTTCTTTCTTTAGAAGCTTTGTTATGAAATTAGAGCTTATTATCTTTCCCGGCTTCCCTTCGATACCTCGTAATTTGATTTCCTTTCCTTCCGAAAAAAATTTCAAGAAAATTTCTTGAAAATTAAAAGATACCGTCCCAAAATATTGTAACCATTGTACTCCTAGTGTTGAGATTCAACAAGATGATGAGCTTAGTGAAAAGAGTCTCCTTCACTAAGTGGGCCCGCAGGCTATTTTTGGTGCAAGTCTATTTTTAGACTATGTCTATTTTTAGACACGGTGATCATATTTCAGAAGTTGCGGTATGCTATTTGTGGATGGTTGGTAAAGTTGGAAAAATAGATGAAATTCTATTTTTAGAATATGGGGCGAAGTCTATTTATATATCGTCGATATAAAAATAGAAGTGTCGATTATTATTAGCTCTTAATAATAATCTGACAATAAACAATAACTTATTCTCTTGGAGCACTTAGTTTTAGTGCACAGATTTGGAAAATCAGTGGGCTGAAAGAATTACGCAATTCCTAGGGTTTACTGGTGGTTCATGCATGGAGGAATCAGTTAGAACTGAAGTGGAAAAGTTATTACAGAGTTGGAAGAATAGTTCATGGAGTTGTAATTCAGTCTAACTCAGTTAATGGAGTTAAACTCAGTTGAGCTAATTGTATCTAGTCTAATTGAATGATACACTAGTGAGAGTGGAGTGAATTAATTAGCTAATTAATTCACAAATAATAACTCATTAACCAACTGAACAATACAACAGTTAACTACAATGCATGGCAGTTCCAGTGGAGACCCAGTGGAGAGATAGGTGAAAGGGCAAGATGGACTATCTGTTGTGACTATAGTGATGCATTGATTGCATCACACACACATCGAAGTTGCCAATGAGGATTGCGCAGTCAAGGAAAGTGTAATTCGAATTCATTCAGAGCTATTCTTTAGTAGGGATTGCGCAGTGGAGGCAGGCTATCAGGAGGGCAGAAATCGGTGCATGGATTTGCAGATTTCATCTTGTTAGTGAGTGACGATTGATTGTACTGAGAGCTTGATGTACTAAGATTTGTATGAGATTGTTACATGATCTCCATGATACATAATATATGATAGTTGGGGTTTTCAACTTTAGGCTTTCCCATTAAAAAACTGTGTTATGTGCGATTGTTTTTATTTATGCTTCACATGTGTGTGCAATTAATTTTCTGCAAAAGATTAACAGTGGAATGATTATGTATTTTGCAAGAAGTTAAATATTGTGAGATCAGGGGAATCTGGATGTATGCATGCTTGGTGTATATAATTTCTACATGGTATCGAAGAAGTGTTAATTCTTGAAGATTGCAATAGTGAAGAATTGTTGAGTTTGCGCTGGTGGACACTTCGAATTTGCTGCAGAAAATTCTTAGTGCGACAGTTGAGTATACATTGAAATGTCTTTCAATGGGTTGCGATTGGAGTATTCCCTTGATGGGAGTTCGAATTACATAGCCTGGAAGGATAGGATGGAGGCAGTGCTGGAGGATAATGGATTGAAGGAGTTCATCTGTTACTTGACGCATGACAAAAGAAGATAGCAAAGACAAGAAGAATTCTGTTGGAAGGTGTGAAGGACCATATTGTGTCCAGCCTTCATAGGAAAGCCACTCCATTCTTAATGTGGAAGGCTTTGACAGATTTTTTCCAAAGCAGTAGCGACCAGAGGAAGTTGGCACTAAAAGACAAGCTCAAAAAAATAAAAATGGAGAAGGGCGATAATATTCCAAAATATATCACGAGGTTTGTCCACTGTAGGGATGAAATGGGAAGTGTGGGGATTACTGTTGATGATGAAGACTTGGTGATCTTGGATCTCCTTGGGCTTCTGAAGAGTTGGCATAGCTACAAAGACTCTGTCAATGGACGGGAGAAACTGTCAGGATGGGAGCAACTTTGGTTGGATCTTGTGCAGGAGGAGATAAGGCGGGGTACCAGGGATGGCTCTTCATCAAAGAATGAAGATGAAGAGAATTGGGCTTTGGATGCCAAAGAAAGGAAAGGGAAGGGGAAGAAATTTCCTTCAAAATCTGAAGCTAAAGGCAAGAAGCAGGATTTGTCCAAGGTGAAGTTTTTTTACTGTCACGAACATGGGCATTTCGCCACTAACTGCCCATAGAAGAAGAAGAACAAGGAGGCTGTTGGAGCTGCAGTTGGAGAGGCCTTAGCCTCACAATTTGAACTTGATTTCTCTTTGATCGCATGCTTGGTTTCAAGCTATATGGGATCGGTGTGGTATCTTGATAGTGGTGCGTCTTTCCATATGACGTGAGACAAGGAGTTGTTTAGTGACTTGGAGGAGAAGGACCTCCAAATGCATATAGAGATGGGCGACGATGGTCGATACTGTTGGGGTTCCTATGTTTTGGCAGATTTGGAAATACCAAAATATAAGACAACATCAAACCACTTTGGGGCCCTAGGATCTAGCCCTCCTGGACCCGGAGAGGGATCTCTCCAATAAAACAAAGAATGATATATCTTTGATGCTCGATTTGAGATATTAGGCTAGGTACGAAGCACAGAGGGGGGTTTTAAATGTTTTGGTTGGCTGGTTGCTAGGTTGGTCATGAGATCATGGACTGAGAAAGCAATGGAAGGGAAAGGACATAGCAGCAGGATATTTCAGCAAAGAGGATAGGTCGAGAAAGTGCCATCCATTGGGCTATGGAGTCATGAAAGGTAATTACATGCAACAACTAGCCAAAGATTTCATAGGGAAAGTCATCTAATACTAAGGATCTTTAGATTAGATGCTGGGATGGAACATTAAGGAAAGAAAATGAAAGAA
Source organism: Pinus albicaulis (assembly GCA_034641835.2). NCBI lineage: Eukaryota > Viridiplantae > Streptophyta > Pinopsida > Pinales > Pinaceae > Pinus > Pinus albicaulis. The sequence continues at coordinate 615,984,729 of CM076577.1, read as the reverse complement.
GGAAAGCAACCCAATTTTTGTCTATAGATCGGGTCAGAGGTCATTTAACTCCAGACCTGCTTGGACATACTCAAAGGCAACTTTCGAAGGAGGGACAAAGGGGCAGCTTATAGATCGGACCAGAGGTCATTTAACTCCAGGTCAACTTTAGCATGCTCCAGGGAAAACAGAGATAAGTTTAACATAGAGATCTTAGAAAGGCTAGCTGGTCGCATAAGGATCCTAGTGGACAGGGCTAACTCTAATCCCCAGTGTTCCCAAATCTTCCAGCTTAAACCCAACAAGAACATCTAAGAACAGATTCATTTAATTCATACATCAGAGAGCAGGCAATGACATCCACTACACTGGTTAAATTAACTGAAATCAATTCTTAGATCACACATTTAGCAGAAAATATTGAGGGCAAGGAGAGCAGAGACATAGGGTACCTAACAAGGGTAAATCCTATGCCATTTTTCTGATGCGAGCCCAGAAGAAAATGAAACAGTATGGAAATGTAATGAATAGAGTAAGAAAAACATCACCAATAGTAATAGACCAGGATCCTGTGAAATGTGCTTTGATTAACTGATGCAAAACCAGTCACATACATTGAGCTCGATGGCTGTTACAATCCAGACTTTCTCATCCTAGCCTACTACATGCAACTGCTCTGCTACTCCCTCCCAAGACTGTTCTAACAATCAAAATGAATCCCTCTAACAGCAACGGCAGCAGTCGAACAACGACTAACAACCAACAAAACTTTACAATATGTTCTCGGGACTTCTTATAGGAGAATGAGAATAACAGGGGTAGATACAAATTAAATGAGTCTCATTAAGACAGAATGGTGGAGGAGGCCGAGCCCATTCTGCTTAATGGCGTTGTGCTGTACTCTTTATACTGTTTGGAAGCGTCTGTCAGGTCGAGATTGACCTCTGGTATGTTCTTTAAGTCCTTACGGTGGTCTGGAACTCTGCGCTGCCTTCTGGAATAAATGAGTTGGGTGGAAAATCTGCAAGGTCTCCATTCTTCATAATGGTATTCCTGACAGTCTTTAAGAAGCTCCTTGTCAGTGCAATTAACTGCTTCTGGGCTCGAGGCGGCATGGAAACTGCTGTAGGAAGGTGTACCTCTGGAGAAAATACGTTCTGCTGTTAGGTAGCACAGTTATGACTTGCTGGTGCGATCATTAGTCTTCAAGCTGAGTCTTAATCCTTTGGTCACGGGATTAGCACTTTAAATTTCCAATTACAGGCTCAAATCCCTCAAATCCGTCTCTGCTATCTCATTTGGCCGCTGAATTGGCCTCTCTGTGACCCCTGCACAATGAAATAACTTGTCACAAAACCCGGGCAGTGGTGGCAGAGGAATGCTTCGGAGGCCAGAGGAATGGTGGCGGAACAGTTGAGAGCGGTGGAAATAATGAAGAGTGGCAGAAGAAATAGTTATTAGTGTAAAAGCCCAAAGATCATCACTAGAGCGCATTACCAAGGAAAACACGGAAAGGTAATGAAGCGGAGCCACGGATGTGGGACCCGGCGGGATTGCAAATCGCAATCGGGAAAAACCTTTGTAAAAACCAAGATATAACAATTTCCCAATTTACAAAGGAAAAACCCTTATATTATATGGACGATGGAGGTATGGTACGGTGAGGCCCGGGGTACAATCGCAATCGCAAAATCGGAGGGGAGCGGGGATAATCGCATTGGGAAAACAGAGTTTGCGACGCGATAGGGGGAGCGGGCGCGATCGGAGGGCCGATAGTGCGACCGGAGGGAAGTGCGATGGGCAGGAAGTGCGAGGACTTGCGACACGATCAATCGCATCGCAAATATTTGTGATGGACGATCAGAGCACTTCACATAAAACATGCGATTTGCGATTTAAACAACGGCGGGGAGGTTGCGAGAAAAGGGGCTTAGGCCTTAATATAAAGTTGGAAAGTGGGCTTTAACCCCATTTTAATGCATTTCAAGGCCTATAAAGGGTAACGATAAGGGGATAAACGGTGAATTAAACCAAACAAGGGGCATGGGTAGAATTTGGAAGGAAAAAAGGAAAATAGAAGGGGAGGGAAAAAGGATGAAAACGAAGGCTTAGAGGGAGTGAAATAAGAGGGAAAAGGAGGCCTTTGGGAATTTCTTCACAAACAGAGAGGCTTTATAATGGGAATCAACAGAGGGAATTTTATCAAAGGAAAAAGGCACAAGGAGGCTTCAGAAACATTTTAGCCCCCTGTTTGCTTGTCCAAAATTTAAGGGGGGCTAACAGATACAGTGCGACCGACATTGGGACCATTACCTTTGAGAGGGATTCTGGTAATCCATTCTTGTTGAAGGATGTTATGCATGTTCCAGGTCTGAAGAAGAACTTGGTCTCGGTCGCAATGTTGGAAGACAAATGTTATGATGTTGTTTTCAGTGAGGGAAACACTTTCCTTCGACATAAAACAATGGGTCAAACCAAGAAGATAGGGATTTGAGTTAAGAATCTATACAAGCTGGAGGTAGATGGCTGCGTTGCAATGGTGGGCAAAGCAGAAGAAGTGGTGAGCCGGGATGAGGGTGAATTATGGCACAGGAGATTGGGCCATCTTCACCATGGCACTTTAAAGATTTTGCAGCAGATTTCTACTAGAATTCCCAAGGTTACTCTTGCGCAGTCAAATCAGTGCAAGGGATGTACTATGGGTGAGTTTATGAAGACCACCTTTCATGAGAAGGAGAACCATGCTTCAGTGATCCTTGAGAGAATTCACACAGACGTGTGTGGACCTTTCTCGGTTGCTTCAACAAAAAAACACAGGTATTATGTTATATTTGTTGGTGACTATTCTTGTAGGTGCTGGATCTTCTTCATGCAGAAGAAGAGTGAAACGTTATCAAAGTTCTATGAGTTTAAAGCATTGGTGGAAAAGGAGTCGGGGAAGCAAGTGAAAGCTCTACGGAGTGATAATGGCGGTGAACACATCTCGGGTGAATTCAAAGACTTCTGTAGCAAAGAAGGAATTCAAAGAGAACTCATAGTGCCTCATAACCCACAGCAGAATGGGGTCATGGGGAGGAAGAACAGAATGATTTTGGGTGTTGCACAAGCGATGCTGCATGATGAGGGCCTACCGATGCACTTGTGGGCAGAAGCATGCAACACTACGGTTTATGTGAAAAACTGTTGTCCTCATAGAGTACTTGGCATGAGTACACCTGAAGAATATTTTACTGGTAAGAAGCCTGATATTTCTCATTTGAAGATTTTTGGCTCATCTGTTTACATTCATGTGACAAAGGATGCCAGGAAGAAGTTGGAGCCGACTGCAGAAGTTGGGATATTTGTGGGGCACACAGAAACACCCCATAATTATCGTGTGTATTTGCCAGATAGTCAGATGACTGTGGTGCGACATGATATAAAATTCAATGAGGTGAAAGCCATGAAGTTGTCTCTTGAGAGTGAGCCACACTTGCATGTAGATGAGGAACTTCTTGTTCCCAAAGATCAGCCTCTGGATGTGGATCAGCCATAGGAGGAGATTCATGGAGTGGAGGAGTCCACTCATGCAGAACCAAACGGCAGATGAGGCAGAAAGTGGATCACAAAAGCTGAGATACTGAAGCTTGATGTGGCACAGAATGTAGGAGTCCCTACATCACAACGCAGATAGAGACAATCACCTGACCGATTTACTAGATACATGGCTCTAATGAGCAAGTGTATCATGACAGAGCCATCTTCTTTTGAAGAAGCAGTGTAGGGTAGATGCCATGGTGGAGGAGTATGACTCCATTGTTAGAAACAGTGCTTGGGAGATTGTTCCAAGGCCGGTGGGAAAATCAGTTGTAGGATCAAGATGGATCTACAAGGTAAAGCAAGCTGCTGAAGGGAGCGTTGAGAAGTATAAGGCAACATTTGTTGCCTGGGGCTTCTCATAGATCGAGGGGATTGATTATGAAGAAACCTTCGCACCTGTCACACAGTATTCTTCAATAAGGACCATCCTTTCTCTCTCAGCACAAATGGATTAGCACATTCATCAGATGGATGTGAATACTGTGTTCCTTAATGGGATCATTGAGGAAGAGGTGTACATTGAGCAGCCTGAAGGGTTTGAGATCTTCAACAACGAGTCACATGTGTGCAGGCTCAAAAGAGTGTTGTATGGGCTGAAGCAAGCACCACATGTTTGGTACACACAGATCAACAACTCTTTCACTGGAATTGGCTTCACCAAGAGTGAGGCAGATGCAAACCTGTACCAAATTGTGGTGGAGGGTAAGCTTTTAATCATTGTTCTTTATGTTGATTATTTAATACTAACGGGTGATGAGCAGTTGATACACTCATGCAAGGTAGATCTTTCAAAGGAGTTTGAGATGAAGGATTTGGGCCTCCTTCATTATTTCCTTGGATTGGAAATATGGCAGCGGGAAGGTGAATTGTTTGTGTCTCAAGGCAAGTATGCCCGGGAGATACTGAAGAAGTTTCACATGCAAGGCTGCAAGCCTATCGACACTCCTCTTCCAGGAAATTGGTGGAAAGAGAATGCTACATCGGCAGAGGTAGTGGATTCCACTATTTATCGACAGTTGGTGGGTTCGCTCATGTATTTAGTTAATACAAGACCAGACATATGCCATGCGGTGAACCAGCTTTCACAAGCGATGGTTAAGCCTACCAAGCTCTTTTGGAAGGCAGGCGAGCATGTCCTGAGATATCTCAGGGGCACGTCTGAGTATGGCTTATGGTACAAACAAACAGATGAGGTGAAGTTGCATGGCTTCACGGACGCAGATTGGGCAGGGAGCCCAACAGACATAAAGAGCACATTAGGAGGGATTTTCAGTATCGGATCTACGGAAGTTTCTTGGTACAACAGGAAACAAAGATCCGTGGCACTCAGTTCAGTAGAAGTAGAATATATGGCAACAATTCAAGCTGCATGTGAGGCTATCTGGATGAGGAAGATCCTGGTTGGTTTGTTCGGTTCACATTTAGATCCTACAGTGAGACATTGTGATAATCAAAGTTGCATTAAACTCTCGGTTAATCCTGTGTTTCATGATAGATCTAAACATATTGATATTTGGTATCATCATATCAGAGATTGTGTGCAGCGGAAGATCATGTTGCTTTAGTACATTCCTACGGAAGATCAGGATGCAGATATTCTGACGAAGGCACTCACCAGGAGCAAATTCAAATACCATAGAGGCAGGATAGGGGTGAAGGATAATCCCTATCTTGTTGAGAGGGAGTGTTGAGATTCAACAAGATGATGAGCTTAGTGAAAAGAGTCGCCTTCACTAAGTGGGCCCACAGGCTACTTTTGGCGCAAGTCTATTTTTAGACTATGTGTATTTTTAGACATGGTGATCATATTTCAGAAGTTGCAGGATGCTATTTGTGGATGGTTGGTAAAGTTGGAAAAATAGATGAAATTCTATTTTTAGAATATTGGGCGAAGTCTATTTATAGATCATCAATCTAAAAATAGAAGTGTCGATTATTATTAGCTCTTAATAATAATCCGACAATAAAAAATAACTTATTCTCTTGGAGCACTTAGTTTCAGTGCACAGATTTGGAAAATCAATGGGCTGAAGGAATTACGCAATTCCTAGGGTTTACTGGTGTTTCTTGCATGGAGGACTCATCTAGAACTGAAGTGGCAAAGTTATGATAGAGTTGGAAGAGTAGTTCATGGAGTTGTTATTCAGTTTAACTTAGTTAATGGAGTTAAACTCAGTTGAGCTAGTTGTATCTAGTCTAACTGAATGATACACTAGTGAGAGTGGAGTGAATTAATTAGTTAATTAATTCACAAATAATAACATTAATCAACTGAATAATACATCAATTAACTATAGTGCATGGCAGTTCTAGTGGAGACCCAGTGGAGAGATAGGTGAAAGGGCAAGATGGACTATCTGTTGTGACTATAGTGATGCATTGATTGCATCACACACACATTGGAGTTTCCAATGAGGATTGCGCAGTCAAGTCAAGTGAAATTCAAATTCATTCAGAGCTATTCTTCAGTAGGGATTGCGTAGTGGAGGCAGGCTATCAGGAGGGTAGAAATCGGTGCATGGTTTTGCATATTTCAACTTGTTAGTGTGTGACGATTGATTGTACTAAGAGCTTGATGTACTAGGCTTTGTATGAGATTGTTACATGATCCCCATGATACATAATATATGATAGTTGGGGTTTTTAGCTTCAGGCTTTCCCGTTAAACAAATGTGTTATGTGCGATTGTTTTTATTTATTCTTCACATGTGTTTGCAATTAATTTTCCACAAAATATTAATAGTGGAATGATTCTGTATTTTGCAAGAAGTTAAATATTATGAGATCAGGGGAATCTGGATGTATGCATGCTTAGTGTATATAATTTCTACACCTAGTACAACATCAACACCTCCCATTGGAATGGAATGCATTGGACTATTCAATACATATTCCCCCATGGTTAGCTTGATATTATGGCATTTTCCAGAGCAATTTATAGTTCCTCCATTTGCAACCACCACTTGACATTTTGGTGCTGGGTATAGGAAACAATTCAATTCCTTGGCTACCTTACAATGAATAAAATTATGGGTACTACCCAAATCAATCAACACTATTACCTTTTTCTTCTTGACATGTCCTTCTATCTTGAGATTTTGAGGAGTGGTAATTCCTGCCAATGCATTACATGATATGTTCAGACTCATTTATTCTTCTTCTTCTAGGGTTAGTTCCTGGTGTATATCCTCTTATTTTGACGTTTCTTGTTCATTTTCTTCCTCCTCTTCACAATCTATGTAAAATAATTTCTTTTCAGCACACTTATGACCTTTAGTGTATTTGCTATCACAACTGTAGCAAAGCCCTTTTGCTCTTTTTTCTTCAAATTGCTGTGTTGTCAACCTTGTAGGTTGTGGAAGTCTATGAGTAGCAACACTTCCATCTTTATATATGTGAGTGGTAGGCTTCCTTGTCGCCATAATTTTACATTCAATTTTTATTTCCAACCTGAATGCCTTCTCCAATGAATCAGGTTCCCAAATGTGAACTTCATGTTGGATGTTATCCTTTCAAGTCCCTATGAAGAAATCATCATGTGTTCCTCTGGAATATCAGTTACCCTTATATTCAATTTTTGGAAGTCCTCAACGTGCTCCACCATTGAACCCTTTTGTTTGAGATTTATCAATTGGCCAAAGAAGGTGTTTCTCTTTGTATCCTCATAATGTGCTATCATTTCCTTCGTAAAAATTGACCAGTGACAATTTTTTTATAGGAGCAAAGCCATCGATACCATACAAATGTATTTTTGTTCTAAATTGAAAGTTGCAATGCATACCTTTTGTGTGTATTGCACATTATTGAGATTAAAATATTGCTCCATCTGTAGTATCCATGTTTCGGGATCCCTGCCATCAAACTTCTTCATATCCATCTTCAGAATATTATGGTTATTCCATCCAGAGTTTATGAAATCACGATCAACATTTATTTTGTTCTCAACATGAGTTTCCTCTACTATCTTTTCGCCATTAGGAAATATTTCTTGTATCAACTTCATCAAACCTTCCATGTCTGCTTTTAGATCATTCTTCATGTTTTCCATGTTGTCTTTCATTTTTTTATCGATCTTAGCTTCCATGTCATCCATCTTAGCTTCCATACCTTTCTTCAAACCATCCATCTTAACTTCCATGCCTGTCTTCAAAACTTCCATTTCATTTTTTTTTGCTCTTTGCGAGAGCGAAATTTGGTGCACTTGCTCTTGTAATTTTAATATGTCATGTTGCCATTCTTTGTCTTCATGAGTCATAGTAGAGCCTTCTGAAGGCTTAATGGGTGTTGAATAATTTTTAGGGGGCATTTCAGAACCCAATACTAATATATATTCTAAAATATGCCCTTGGAATCAATTCAAACTGTTTTTTTCACACAAGACTTATGCAATTCAAAAAAAAAATACACACCTTTTTCTTTCTTTTGAGGAGCTCGACATTGAAACTGAATTATCTTTGTGATTTAGGATCTTCAATATTTGAAATTAGGCCTTGTAGTGGCCCTCTGAATTTTTTTTCGAATGCCATAGGTCTGACCTGATTTGGATTCTTCAAGGAAAATTTATGCCCAATCTCCCACAATGACCTATTTATGGACTAGTTCAGTAGAGAGAACTTGTACGACGTTCCACGTGTCATTGTTTTCTTCTTAGGATATGAAATTGATACACAGGAAACTACAACTCGTGTACTTTCAGCTATTTTTTACAGAATTCCAATCTGATGATCACAGAGAGATTTATGATTATTTTCCCGCAGTCACATCTTTGAGATGAAATTTGGGAGCTTGAAAAAACCCTAACTTAGACATGTCATATCTCCAAAAATGTTGTGAACCAAGATCTTAAATTTTTACAGGAATTTTCTCAGGTTTTCGGCTTCGCGTGATAAAAATTTCAGCTTCTGAGCCTTCATAGAAAAAAAAGTTATAGTGAAAATTCCACGATGACCTGTTTGGAGCAGCGAAACCCTAGAATCCAAAGCTCTGATACCAAATGTTATGAAACCAGCTCCAAAAATAGAAGAAAAGAGAGATAAACACCTTCTAAATAAGCCACTTTGAGGGGGAAACATCTTTTACATTACATAAATGAACAATTCTTGGATGATATGAATGACAAAACCTCCCTCTATATATAAGAGTCCATGGGGTCACAAAATAATCCTAGCCGACCTAACAATAATAATGTAAAGGCACAATAATAACAATATTGGGGTTATATGAGTACAAAATAAAAATAATGGGGTTACACTAACAACAATAATGGACTATACTAGTAATATAGGGACCTAACATTCAATTTATGGATGGCTTCCTCTAGTGATCTCGGCTCATCAAACTCAATCTGGTCTCTATATGTTGATGGAAATCCATTGATGAATCTCTAAATCTTAACCTTTTCCTCCTTGATATATGGAACATACCTCAACAAATCCAAGAATTTGCTAGTATACTCATCATTTTTCATAGAACCCATTTGTAGCTCATACACGTAGCTCATAAAACTCCTTATTTCTGTCATCATAGTACCTCTCCGATAAGTACTTCTTCTTGAAGATCCTCTCGAAATAATCCCATATCAAATCTTCCTCCCAAATGTCCTTTATATTCTTCACATATTCCTACCAGATATTTTCTTTCCCTTTGAGACTGAAGGTGGCTATCTTGGCTTTCATATTCTCTGAATAGTTTTGCAATATGAATAATTACTTCATCCCAAACAACCATGCCACTACATCTTCTGACTTCTTCATCTCTCCATCAAATGTAGGAGGGTTCATTTCTTGAAATCCTTAGGTAAATGCTCCCTCCTCCTATAAGGATGATGATGGTAATGAGTGTGATGGTGTCTCCTGGATGAGGAACTAGAATGATGCCCATACATATCAGTCTTCCAGTCAGGTGTGTCCAATGATGTGCCACCTCTGACTGTGTCCCCTTTATCCAATGTAATATTCCCAAATGGGAAAAGCAGGAATATAGTGCAAAATGCTGGAATAGTAGTGTTAAACATCATATAAAAGCAAGAGGCCAATATGGAGAACTTTCATTCATTATAACAACAGAAAAATATGCATAATAAATGGGCCATAAAATGTACAAAAAGATAGAACAAGCCTCCAATGGACATAACCCTCAAAAGAGGCGTTGCTACTATATATCAAAGAGATAGAAGACTACTACAACACTGTTTTAAAGGCACTGCTACAAAAAATGAATATACAAAATATCCATGGCTGATATATGCCTCAAAAGATAGATATAATACAGATCTAGGAAATATACAACCTCCAATGAAGAACCCCTCAAGGGTTTTCATAAATACACCATGTATAAGATGGGAATCTAAGCCCTAGGGCTGAAGATCCACTGCAACATATAGATCTGGAAAGTGTGGCTGATATGATATAATAAACAATGCAGCCTCCTCCAATAGATCTCCTAGATGAAAGGCTGATCCCTTCTCTAGCAAACCTCCTCTTCAAATGGTGTACTGAAACCACCCTGCAACTCCTCCCTCAAAATAACGTAGATCTGGAATGAAATTGCGTTGTAGGGGAAAATAAATATATGGCCTAATGCCAAATGTGTCAAATCAGCTCAAGGGCCTTCCTTACTGTCCTCCCAATGGAAAGGAACCCTTCTCCACTGAAAATAAGTACTAAAGTGACCCAAAGATGGTCTCCACTACTGCAACCTGCAAAACAACTCCACCCTCAATAATATTTGCGCTGTAGATGTAAGATGAAGCTTTGGCCAAATGCCTGAAAGTGGAAGTGAAGTACAATACTCTTCCAAGAGATACTCAATGAAAGAGGTGGGATTCCTGATAAGGAACACCCAGTGCTAAACAACAATTGCAATCTTAGCTAAACATCCAAAGAAAGCTATAGTCTAAACATACCATATATTCAGAAATATAAAATACATCAACATAATGAATATCACTGCCATCCTCTTCCTTTTATAAGAGATGAGCTTCCAAACCCTAAGCCCCATTCATTTATGACCCTACTTCCATGCAAGGTGTCTCTATCTAAAACTGTGTTGTCCCTCATTGATTGCCACTCCTCCATGACAGAGCTGTTTGATTTGGTCAAAGTTGATCCAGTCAAGATATTCCAACCCATTTTCACACCTAAGGGTTCTCAATTAAGCTGCCAATATGTTTTCCTTTTACATTGGCATTTATTTATTCATTATTAAGGAGACTTATGGACCTCCATTGTCCTCTTATTCATAAAACAAGACAGTAAAACAAAAATTAATATTCCAACTAGCTCATGGATAATTGGGAATATTACATACAATTTGTATCCAGACCAAGATCTGCTACCATAGGCTCCATTTTTTTCTCTTCCTGCTCTTTAATGATTCTCAATTGTCCTTGTTTCTACAACTCTGACAAGCTCTGAAGAATCATTGCATTAGCCTCTACTTGCTTCTCCTGATCCCTTGCAAGTCTTTCTCGAGCCTCAAACAACCTGTCATTCTCTACTTTGCAACTTTTGATCTCTGCCTTCAAGCTCCTCAATGTATCTACTATACCAAGAGAATAGTATTCTCCTTGCTGCCTAATTGATCTGTAGGAAGTGTCACGGGAACTGTAGTCTACCATTTTTCTTGTCATCTCTGATTCTCTTCTTCTTGCAAGTATACCATGTCAGATAAACCAAATAGATACCAAAATCAAATCCATACCTCAGTGATGTTAATGGGAGGCTTATCTCATCTGCAAGATCAGTCCACATTAGCATGTACATGTATAATCATGAACATATCCATGTAATAACATAACATCACAATAAAATCATTCATGACCATACCAACTGTATACGATGACCCCATGCATGACAACCATAACCTTGAAAACATCAGACTTTACCTAAGGAGAGTGAAACCACACTATGATACCGCCACGTGGTATCAGATATGACCCAAAGAGAGCGAAAACCACTCTGATACCACCCTGTAACGCCTCCTCCCACATCTATCCACTTTCACCAGCTTGCCCGAGGTAAACATGAGCTGAGGGTCACTACGATAATACTCAACCTCCTAGGTGACCTTAAGGAAATCGATTCGACAACTTAAGACCTTAATGACTTCCCTCAGGTGCCACAGGACCTCCTGGAGTAACCCAATCCCTCCAAGTGTCCAACCCTTAATAAAACTCACTTTTTCCCTGAGCTAGAGCCCCAGTCGCTCCTTGCCAAGGCCTCCATGTGACGATTGTGAAAGTTTCAAAAGAGAAACCCTACTACAGTGTCTTGATTTAATTCACCTACTTGTTTGATTAATTAACAATTTATTAATCTAAAGTATTCATAAAAACATTAAATAAAATACAAATTTCAGTCTACACATCTACATATCATTTACTGAACAACATGCACATGTGAAAAAATTACACACAGATTTTTCAGACAAATGACCCCGGAAAAACCCAATGCAGGAAAACCGGTGCAACAACTCTGGAGGGTTTTATTATTATATAGAATCTGAATACAATTATATGGGCACTATTGTAAACGTTTCCCGTAGGCAGTCCTTAGTTGCAAAAACTACGCCAGGAAACCAACTCAACCGGCTTTAGGTTCAAGATGGCTCTTGAACCAGAGGGGGTTCCCTCAATAATTACGAGGCCTCGTTTAACGTTGTTCACCATCACCGAACAACAAAATTTGAAGCGCAATGGCCAGATTTATGGTTTTAAATGGGAGTGGTTGGCGATTAATGACAATCCTTATTCATGAATAAATCCCTCCTTTGCAGAGTCCTTTCTCAAAGTGTCAGCTTCCAGCCTGACAGAAGAACTTAGATTTTCAAACAATTTGAAAGAAGAATGTATGGAGATTCCTGATAATTGTTGGCGAGAAAGAAGGTCTCTAAGCAAGACCCAGGTTCAGGATGGAGGCCAACAAGGTTTCCACAATAGTCTAGCACAACACCACCGTTTTCACTCTACTCCGAAGGGCAGAGAGCCTCACCTGAGGCGTGCCATGACCTTAGTAAAGTTAGGAACATATCAAATATTGCCCAATCACAACTATAGAATAAAACAGATAGAACTACGTACTCCAAACAGGTTTAACTACTTTGCACAAGATGCTACTCATGAACATATTCATGATGAAAAACAAAATTTAAAGTGACCAATACATTCATCTTAACCAGATACACATTAGAGAACTCATGAAATCAAACCCATATAAGAGTATATTGCATTAACAATTGTGAACAGTTACAGTGCTCCTCAGAGCGATCCCTGTAGGACTGATTACAATATCATCACGTAGAACAGACAGAGTGAACAGAATGAACAGAATGAACAGAACGACCAGAGCGAACAGAGCTCTCCTATGGCTCTCTTCCTCTTCTCTCCACTGCACCAACCTTCCATCTACGCTGGCCGACTGGCTATTTGTTCATTTTCCAATGTGACTCTCAGATTTTCCTTCTTTTCCACTCTACTGTTTGTTGTATCTCCTTGATCACTAGGAGTTTTGATGTTTGTTCTTGTCACTCCTTTCTTCCATCTATGATAGTTCCTGTAACTTCCGCGCCACCTGCTCTCCAGCTCTTTGCAACCGTGACAACTCTCTATCTACCATGGTTGCGCTCTACCACCTATTACCCGCGACTCAAAACCGTTTTATTTCAAAAACAAGGGCCCTAACAATAATTAAGGAGTCAAACAGAATACTTAATAAATCAGGTAGAATTGGATGCATGTAGAAAGCTTCTATAGCCAAACAAAGCACATCGAGGAGAAGATAGAAGTGGCAAACAATAACCAGTTCAAAGAGGAGCTAACTCAAACAAAAAGTCAGATATAATAATATATTTAAACAATTATAAATTTGCAGGGGATTTCAGAAAGATTGAAACTTAATCTATTCCTACCCAGCTCTTCTATGTAACTCTGGATATGTGCAGAAATAGATTATGGAAATACTGGAAAAACAAATGAGAAACACAAATTCTGTCAAAGCCAGAGCTGAAATACTTTAATTGGAATTTCTAGAGAAAAGTTTTACAAAGCTGAAAAAGGTCTTGGCCTCAAAATCCCACACTTTCTTATTACAGATGATCAAATATATAGAAATTACAATAAGTTGGATGTTGCTAGCTTTTATAAAAATAAAACAAAATCTAAAAATAAAATATAATTTATTACAAAAATAAAATCAAATAAAACTTAATATAATAAATTGATTGCAAAATAATTTGGAAATGTTGGAGCTGTTGATGTCAAATGCTCTTTCAATTTGGAATTATCCATTTGACTGCTGATCCTTTGCTTGGATGTACTCAACTAATCCTACTTGTTGATTTTGTGCCTGGAAAATTCTGCCATGAGTTGTATGATTTCCTAGAGATGCAGATTGTGGATTAAATGCCTTTATTCCTATAACTTATTGCTTAATTTTTTGTCATGGTTTTTCCTTAATATTTTCACTGATCTTTTCCACTAGAATATGCTCCCGGAAACTTGTTAATCTCCTTTAAGCAGGGTTAACATTGCCACCTATGTCCTTCGGAACTGCCAACAAATTTTGACCACTGATTCTTCTCTTTAGAAACTGAAAACAATATTTAACTTTGCAACTATTTTGCCAACTAATTTCCACTTGTCTTTTGATTGCTTAAAATTTTCGGTTCGATCCTCAAGTTGTTACGATATTTTAGGGATAAAATCTTGACAAATAATCTAAAAATAAAAACAAATCTAAATTGTTGCAAGAGATCTGAAAAATGATTTTCTTCACTCTTGTAACTGATTGCTCGAATGTTGTCTCAAACTCTTCCTTCAAATTTGAAAATGTTTCTCTGATTCTCTGCCAATTAAAACTGAAATTGTTGAAGTTGTTCCTGAGAATTTGTTAACTGTTCATAGAAAAAGAAATGCATCGTTTTTTTGAAAATCCCCTTCGCTATAGTAGTCTTTTTAATATTTGCAACAGCTTCTCTTCATTGTCCACTATTAAATAATTACTTGAAGATCACCTTGTATCAACCTGAGAATCAGTTTAGATAATTGCATCTTGCTCAAAAAATTTCTTGTGAATAAATTTTGAACCATGTAGTCCATTTCACCAATTGAAGAAAGAGGCCTTTTGAAGCTTCTCTTTGAGATCAAATCCACGCATATGAGATGTCGGAGTCTTTTTAGTTATTTTTTCCATTCAAATTTAGCATATACACCATTTCTTGTCATAAAACAAGCATAGCAACAAAATCTCCATGCAATGCTTTTTCTTGCTTCTGACTATAAATTAATATTTCAAGTAGAGATACGTCACTCTTATTGCTAGGTGAACAAAACCTTAATTTGGAGTATACTTGTTGGCATGGAAAATTCCAATTCGAAGATTACCATTTGCAGTTCTCTCTTTAATTGTATTTGTGAGAGTTTTTTCTAGATTGGTCCCTTTCATGAAGAGCCTCCTTGATTGTAGTCGCTTCTGAAATTGATGATTTCTCCTCGCAGAGAAAATGTTATCCACCATGGTAATCCAGACACAGTAAAAAATTGATCTCTCATGAATTTCTTCCTACAGGTGCAAACCAAACCTTGAGACCATATTAGGGAGTCAATAATAGTTCTTCTTATTTTTTAAGTCCAAGCAATTGGCATATCTATGTAAGAAAAATTTGTTCATAGGTGCTTTGCAGAAAATGGCACTGAACATATGCCTTACAGGAAACTGGTAAAATCTCTCTATTAGCTCATAATTTTCACAAAATACTCAATTCTTAAGTAAATTGGGGCCATCCTGCAAAAAACCCACGTCTTAGAATTGATAAATTTGTCTTCGTTTGCCCACAAAATGAGCCCAAAAATCACCTACTAAAAATCCTGCGTTTTTGTTTAGGCGTTGCCGCATTTGCACGGAGAAGGTAAGTAATCTGTGGGGTCGATTTTCTGAGATATTTTTGACAGAGTAAATCTCTGTATCTGATGCAGTAAATTACGATAATTGCAAAACCACTGTCATAGCTTTCATTTTCAATGACGCCAGATCCTGCATAAACTGATGAAGATATCCAGCCTTGCATCTCTTCAATGTTAGATTTTGGTTCATCAACACTCCCTTCAATTCCTGGAAACTTTGAGGGGACTGTAGTCTCTTAGAAAATACTTCCATAGCCCTTGAAAGCTTTCTCAATCCAACAACCTGTTGATCAGATGAAACATAAGCAACATGTAAACGCACCTTGAAAGGCAATAAACAAGCTTCACAATATGAAAATAGATCTAGCATTTGCAGAAGTTGTGAGCACACCGTTACCTGCAAATACCTTGGAGCATATGTCATGAAAACCATAAATAATTTTTTGGAGGGGACCTTTTCTGGTAAGCGGTTTCGCAGCTGGGGGGTGTGAAAAATTTTAAATGACACCATGTGCCCAAGAATTGTTTTGCAAAACAACTCATTTCGGACCCCCCCAACTGTTGAAGCTTGAATGATCCTTGGGGGTACGAAATTGAATGAAGACCATCCTTCATAAACTAAAATTTTTTTAGTGAACTCAGACTTTACATTTTATAATATAATTTTAAAATTTAAAACAAATATTTACATAAAAAAACTAATTTTTTTATAAAAATAATATATTTTAAATGAAAAAATTAATATATAAAAGAAATAAACTTTTTCAAAAGTATAATAATATATCTCTCAGGATTTTAGTTTAGTAAGATTTTGACAAATTTTCACCGAAAATAATTTTTTTTTAGGTGTGCCAAAACATGTTACAATAGGCACCAGAAACGGTCTGCCTTATAGAGAAATTACATGGTAGATGTACCTTTCAATCAGAGACATAAAATATGATTGATCCAACCCTCTCCGGGGAATTATGAATTCGATCCCTTTCTGGCTCACTGCAACCCTCAGCATTGCCTCTACAGCCTCTACTGGCCAACGTACCCACTGCGTCACCCTCACTGGTGCTGCGCTACCTCTGTGTTGCCCTGGTTGGGCCTGAATCACCCTGTTTGGGTCTTTGTTACCCCTGCACTACACTGGATGGGCCTGCATTACCCTGCCTGGGCTTACGCAGCCGCTGCGCAATCTTCTGCATTGTCCTGGCTAGATTGTGTCCCTTTGGATGGCCTCTGCGCTACCTGGTACAAGATGCCTCTCTAATGTTGTATTCTCGACCTCGGATCAGGTCATCCCTTGCCGATCTCTGCCCCTCACTGCACTACAATCTCACTTCGAATTTCTCATCAAACCCCGCCCCATAAATTTGACTTAGCTTCAGTGCTTTGCAATGTGTGTGTGTTCTCCAACTAACCCCAAGCCCTTCTCTTATAATTTTCTCGTTGGAAAACCAATGGCTGTGATCTAATCTCTTATCAACAACTAAGATTAAAATAAATCTTGATCCACGTCACTTAGAACATTTCATCACATGTGTAAATTAATTCACTTTAATTTTTTTATTTCCCTAAGTTAGAGTTAGGATCCCCATTAAAAAAATTAATTATTTGAATAACTATTACATCGGATGAAATTTCTCCAAACGCTTTATGGGTCTTGGATATATCATGTGTCTTAGCCCTTCCACAAAGTTTTGGAGCTAGAGCACACCCGTTGCTACCTCAAAATATCAAAACTCCCTCTTTGCGAGGAGTGTGCTCTAACAATACTTCCACATTGAAGCATCAC
Organism: Pinus albicaulis; assembly: GCA_034641835.2. Lineage (NCBI taxonomy): Eukaryota > Viridiplantae > Streptophyta > Pinopsida > Pinales > Pinaceae > Pinus > Pinus albicaulis. The sequence goes on along the minus strand of CM076577.1, from coordinate 615,967,489 downwards.
CTGATCTCGACATCAGTATCTGCGTTGCTGATGCTTGGCTTGCTGTCCTCCATCTACTGTGTTACTGCCACTGTAATTCTGCCCATGTCATTACCACTGACATTGCCACATCTGTACTACAACTCCCTCTCAAATTGTTGCATCATGTTGCCCATAGCACTGTCACTGCTAACTGTTGCACTGCAACTCAGTTGTTGAGAAGTAAGCAACTGAAGGACCATCACACAATCATTGATAGACAAGTCAGTTGGGTTGCATCTCATGACTGAAGCACCTCTGTTGTTTCTCTGCGCTGTCACTCTGAAGCACTGTGTTGTCCATTGCATTGGACTGCATAAGCATTGCCTCTACGTTGCTTAAATCCCATCAACCTCAGTGCTGCTGCTTCCACACTACTATTGTTGCCTCTCCTTTGCGCTACTCTAGAATTCAGCGTCCTAGCTTTGCCTTTGCTTAAATATGATCTTCTGCAGCCACTGCTGCAGTCATCTTGCTACTGTCTTAAGGCTCCCGTAGCTCGTATGTGATCCAAGAGTCTGGGCAGCTCAAGGATCCTGCCTCCATCTATAGCTGCTCTACAGATCAATTTCACCCCACCTCTTCTCTCGAGGTGCATGAGCACTCATAGCCACATCATCGTCACTACCACTATCCCCTCTAGCTATTGTTGCCTTGGAATCAGAAGATTCCTTGTCCTTCCTCTTAGGAAAAGTGCTGGCGAAGTGTCCAAGTTCGTCACATTTAAAGCACCAGACCTTTGATAGGTCTCATTTCTTCTTCCCTTGTTGTTGTTGTTCCTTTGATGCAAGGGTTGTGTCCTCTTTCTCCTCCTTCTTCACTTTACTACTTCCGGTGCCGAATTCCCTCTTGGTCATCCGTCGAATCTCCTCCTGTTGAAGGATGGCCCACATGTCACCCCAATTGGGGAGTTGTGATCTTCCCGAAATGCTTTGGACAGAGGTCTCCCACTCATCAGTGACAACATTCAGGGTTTTCCTTACTAAGAGTCTTTCATCTGAAGTTTACCCCATGGCAATCAGCTGATCCCGGATAATCTGCAATCTGGAAAGGAATGGATCGATCCTTCCCCTTTGTGCATCTGGAACATCCTCATTTGGTTCTCCAGAAGCATCTTACATTGGATGGAGCTCCCCTAATACAGAGTGGTAAAATTTTCCCACACCTCATTTGTATTCTTCTTCTTGGTAATGTGTGGGACCACGTGATCCTTCACCCCATCCATGATCAAGTGCTTTGCCCACGCCGGATTCTCATTAAACTTCTGTAGAGTGTTCGCATCGGTCGACACAACTACATAATTTTCTACTTGTTCCCTGATGTCGTAATATTCCAGGACTGACATGATTCTGGCCTTCCAAATCGTGAAGTTGGACACACCATCCAACCTATCATGATCACATAGTCTATAAGGGGCCATATAGCTCAAATATGTCTAAACAGGTACTCCTTTCCCTCTTCCTGCTGCAACACTCAACAAGAGACTAGATTTGGGTTTCTTGGCGATAGAAACCCTCTAGAGTAGCTTCTCCCTCTGAAAACTAATTTCCCTCTCAGAAATCCTCCGCCAAATCACCCGAATCATTCGTTTATAATCACCCTCCTAATCGAATCTCAGATTTGTGTTGGAAAAAAATTGTTGAGCGAATTTTCTCTTCCTGCTTTTGTCACCTTTGCTAGGAAATATCGTGTACTAACAGAACCTGTGCCACACCAACAACTTCTGAAGATCAGAAACTGCACTTCCAGACTTTGGAAAAATGCACAACAATTATCCACATGGACTACGTCACCCTCCTGGTGCTGCGTTAACCTCTGCGTGAGAAAACTGGCTTAGTGCAGCCTTTGCGCAGCGCAGGCTGCCCCTGCGTCACTCTGAAAAGCTCTGCACTGCCTCTGCTCACTGAGACAACTCTGTGTATTTCCTGGTGTTGTGCTGCCTTCTTCTAGATCTCTGTTGCTTCAGCTACTCTTCTTGCAGTAATTATCTTCAGCCGCTCTGCTGGTGGATCAGCTTGAACTGAAATGCTTTGATACCATGTGAAAGTTTCGAAAGAGAATCCCTACTACAGTGCTTTGATCTACTTCACTTACTTGCTTGATTAATTAACAAGTTATTAATCTAAAGTATTCAAAAAAACATTAAAGAAAATACAAACTGAAGTCTACACATCTATAGATCATTTACTAAACAACACACACATGTGACAAAATAACACAGATTTTTCAGAAAAATGTCCCCAGAAAAACCCAATGCGGGAAAATCGGTGCAACAACTCTAGAGGATTTTATTATTATGTAGAATCTGAATACAGTTATACGGGCACCAGAAACGGTCTTCTCTACAGAGAAATTACATGGCAAATGTACCTTTCACTCAGAGACAGAAAATATGGCCGATCCAACCCTCTCCAGGGAATTACGAATTCGAGCCCTTTCTGGCCCACTGGAACCCTAAGCGTTGCCTCTGCAGCCTCTGCATTAGTCTATACTGGCCAACGTACCCAATACGTCACCCTGATTGGTTCCGCACTACCTTGGCTGGGCCTGCGTCACCCTAGCCGGGTCTCTGTTGCCCCCGCGTTGCTCTGGCTGGGCATGTGTCACCCTGACTGGGCTTACGTAGCCTCTGCGCAGTCTTCTGCGTGGTCCTGGCTGGACTGCGTTCCTCTGGCTGGCCTCTGCACTACTTGGTACAAGCTGCCTCTCTGTTGTTGTATTCTCAACCTTGGATCATATCATCCCTTTCCAATCTCTTCCCTTCACTTCACTGCAAACTCACTTCGAATTTCATAGCAAACCCCACCCCAAAAATTTGACTTAGCTTCAGTGCTCTGCAATGTGCGTGTGTTCTCCAACTGACCCCAAGCCCTTCTCTTATACTTTTCTCATTGGAAAACCAATGACTGTGACCTAATATATTATCAACAACTAATATTAAAAGAAATCTTGATCCACGTCACTTAGAAAATTTCATCACATTTGTAAATTAATTCACTTTAATTTTTTAATTTCCCTAAGTTAGACTTACTGTCCCCATTAAAAAATTTAATTATTTGAATAACTATTACACTGGATGAAATTTCTCCAAACTCTTTCTAGGTCTTGGAGATCTCATGTGTCTTAGCCCCTCCACAAAGTTTCGGAGCTAGAGCGCACTCGATGCTACCCCAAAATATCAACAACTATGGGTTACCATTCGCACTCATAAGTCTGCCTCCATGCGACTATGGAATTTTCTACTTAGTTCTATGCCAACGACTCTGAATTTTGTGCCAATTTTTCGGGGCAAGGACTCAAGTCTCTGCCCAGAACTCAGTGAAACTTCTAGAGAAGATAAATAACATAGAAATAATGTTTGTAAACAAAAAACTGAAACCAGGACATGACCTGACCATCCCCAATCGGGACTGAAATTTTGTCAAACACTTGTTGAATATACAACCTATAGGTCATGAATGCAAGTCTGAACGTAAGGGATTGAAAACTTATCTGGGGTTTAATAAGAGCAGTCATTGCCTTCTCACGTTAGTTGTCATAACACCAATTAGGTCTTGCATTCATTATTCATTCAGTTGCAAGTAAAAACATGAAAAGATCCATGACTAAGATCTATCATAAAGCCATGCTTATAACCAACATATAACTAGAAAATAGCAATAAGATAACAACCATTAAAGCCACATAATAACCAATATATTTCCTTATCAAAATCAAGAGAAACTTATATTTTATTAAACATAGGCAAATATTGATAGGGTTATGAGACTTCCACATTCAACCCGACCATATATTGGTTGAACCAAATCTTTCTTTCATCTAATCACGCACGTGCCATATTCCAAGCATGAATGTGGGATCTCATGGGATAAACCAATCCAAACACAACCAAGGGAATCCAAAGGTTAAACCACCTCCACTCTCTCCATACAACGTTCTCACCCAAACTAGTGTCGAGATTACAAAACCAAACGGAGCTTGGATGCCTCAGAATTTATTCACCAATACCTTGAGGAATTTTCCCGTCTCCACCCTTAGGCTTTATCATGTATTCCACCATTAATGGTCAAGGTATTCCTAGGCCTTTGGGAACTTTCCAGAGATCACCTCACCTAAATCCAAGATCTTCCGGCAATCTAAAGCTCAAACTGAGAATAATCCCATCACACCATGGCTATCCAGAAATGGCAAGGCTAAGTTAAAATCCATTGTCGAAACCCGACAAAATCTATGCCAATGACAACAAAAGAACCAAATACCGACATGCACATACCATGCATGTCAAAACCATCTAGGAAATCATACATGCAACATGTTACCTGTCAGTATTATCATTGAAGCTACTTTATCCTTGCCTTCCTTTGCTTTCCTTGTCCTTTTTTTGCTTACTTACTATCTTTCTCCTCTTGGAGCTCTTCTCCTCTCTGAGACTAATTCTAAAACTGAACCAAAAAAAGGCTACCAATTTATGCTCTTAGGTATTTTTATTGATGAGGCCTCTAATTGTTGATACCTAATCTTTGGGATTAGGTAAATCCATGTAAATCCATGTAAATAGTAAAATAAAGAGAATTGAAATACGAAGAGACACTGGGAGATGAAACCCAATAGTCTCCCTCTCCATGTATATATCCATGTTCAATATTAATGCAAAACACAATTAAATCGTAGAGTTACCTCCTGGCCTGACATGGTATCGGAGCACATGCCCAAATTAGCCTCTTTTTGCTGTAACTCCTCCCATTCCCTGCTACATATTTTCCCTCCATCCCAAATTTCTATGCATTTGGACATAAAATTGAATGATCTCTGCACTACATCCTCTCTCTCTGCCCTAAGTGTGTTATAAATTTTTTAAGTATTTGTGTTAATATCACCCTTGACATTGTTGTGTGTGTTAATATCAGTATTGGCATGGGATTCCTTCATTTATCCACTGCCTATATAATATGAGAAGTAACTGAATCTGAATGGCTTCGAATTGATGTGGCTGACTGTTTTCTGAGGGATCCTCCCCTACATACGTTTTCTTAATTCTTAATTATACTCTTTTGCTAATTCTTGTATACATATTTCTGGTAAACTATTAAGGCAGGTTATAATACCACCACCTATCATTTTCCTTGTCTTGAGTTATTTTTGTTGTGATTTCTTAGAAAATCTGTTTCTGATTCATGCAAGGATGATGAGTATTCATTAGTATCTCTTGGTAAGAAGAAGAAGCATTTTAGTGAAGCCAAAAATTCCCACTGAAAATCATTAACACCAAGAAATATTAAAAGAAAATGGTGTGAGAGGTGGCTGACTGTGTTCAAGCCTGCTTTTCTTTGGTGTGTTGATAAATCGTGGTGCCTCTAAGTCCCAGGAATGAAGCACAACGGAACCATGGTGCAACCTTGGTGTAGCCTTGTGGTGTTGCATGGTCATGTTGACCGGTGAGTGTGTTTCATTCAAACATTTCTTGGGTTGAGCATTGAAAATTATGGACATGGTCGTTGTTTTGGGGAACATCACGTTGGTTCATTTTAAATGGCATATTATATATGAGTTTTTTTAAAGGAGGTTGTGATATATCATATATTTTTTTTAAGGAGGTCGTGGTATATTACATATGAGTTTTTTTTAAGAGGTTGTTATAAATGAAAAACATATATATTTTTTAAGAACGAAAGAATGAATGATGGGTATTCCATATAAATTATGGAGGTATATTAATGAATTTTTAAAGACATAACCACTCCATTTCATTACAAATACATCAACTTTATTTTTCAACCACCGTAATATTTTGAGGCCAGATTAGACTATATGATGCATTTACTCATCTCCATTGTGGGTGTAGTTCTCTCTGGAAAAGAGAACTATCCTGAGTGGTCCTAGAAGATAAAACACACCCTCATTTTCAATGGGTTTTGGGAAGGGGTTTGTGAAGGAGAAGGAGAAAATGCACCTGAAAATCCCACTTTAGATAAGGAGCTTTCCATTTGGGAAAACAAGAACAACATGGCCTATGCCTTGATTGCAACATCAATAAATGAAGAGGTGAGTTTCCATATTCATCCATTTTCAAATGCCTTTGAATCTTTGAATAAGTTGAAGGAATTATATGACTCACACTCTGAACTTGAATTTGTTCAATTGATAATTATGTTGTTCAGTCTTGAATTGAAAAATGATGTCCCTCTTGCCTTAACATCATAAGTAAGATCCATTATGCATGACATAAAAGACATTGATGTTGAGATAGATATTCCTCTCATAGCTTATGTCAAGGCACTATATCCCACCTATTCACATTATCTTGAGTCATTTCAAGAAAGTGGCAACCTTAAGGAGATTACCTTTGACTCCCTTGAGAAGAAGTTTGTTGAGAAAGAGAATGATTTTGGGAAGAAGAAAACTCCTAAGTCTACTGAAGAAGTTGTATGCCTTGCACAAAAGTATAAGAATCATGAACAAGATTCTTCTAGAGGAAGAGGTGGCTGAAGAGGAAGAGGAAGGAGGAGTTTTAGAGGTAGGGGGGAAGAAATTTCCAAGGAGAAAAGTTTGATCTTCATTGCATATGATGCAATAGAGATGGACATGGTGTTTCCACTTGTAAGTTTCCTTGGGACTGAATTGAGAAAGAAAGAAATGAAGGGAAAGGTAAAACAACTGACAAAGGGAAAGGTAAAACAACTAACAAAGGGAAAGGCAAAGCACGTGAGTCCTCTCATTATGTTGTCTCACATTGCAACATTAGAATAACTAAATAATTATTCAATGCTTCACTTGCTTCATGGAAAGACGATTTGTTGCTTGATTCACAAGTAACTTGCCACATGACTTTCAGGAGAGATTTCTTTGAAGAATTCACTGAAAATGTTGATGGAGTAGTATACTTTGCAGACAAGTCAAAAATTAAGCCATCAGGGCTTGGAACCATCAGGCTCAAACTGCTTGGTCTTCCAGAATTTCTTCTGCATGAGGTTCTACACCTCCTAAAGATAAGGAGAAACTTGTTGTCTTTGGTCCACATCCGCCAGCAAGGACACTCCATTCATATATTTGATGGAAAAGTTGAGGTTAGAAAAACATCAAATCACTCACTTGTCATGATGGTTATAGAAGAATAAATACTTCTGAAGCTGCAAGGAACCTTTGCTCGTGCACAAAAATTCTCATACAATTTTCATTATGATGAAGGTACATTTCCATCAAATCTTTTTATGGCATGCTAGATTTGGACACTTGAACTATGAAAACCTTCATTTTTTGAAACAAAATGGTGTTATTAGTTTTCCTACAATTCCTAGGAAACTTAAGCAACGCGATGCTTGTAGCTTAGGAAAGCACAACAAATAGTATTTTCATGATTCTCATTCCAGAGAACATAGAAAACTTGAACTCATTCATTCATATTTATGTGGCCCAATGTATGTTCCTTTTGCAAATGGTAATAAATATATGATGGAATTTATTGATGACTACACCAGAATGTGTTGGGTTTATTTATTGAAGAACAAATATGAAGCTTTTGAAACATTCAAGAACTTTCATGCATGGATTGAAAATGATGCACAATCTCATATTGGCTCTATTCGCATTGATAATGGAAAATAACACACTTCAAATGAATTTGAAAACTATCTTCCCCAACATGGGATCAAACATCAAACAACCATGCCTTATAATCCCCAACATAACAAAGTATCTAAAAGAATGAACAAGACAATCTTTAATATGGTATGTTCCATGATGTTTTTCAAGAATGCTAAACTGATGTTTCAATTTGATGCAGTTCTATGTGTTGTGTATATAAAGAACATGTGTCCATCTAATGCTATAAAAAACAAGGTTCCCTATGAAATGTGGTATGGCCACATTCCTTCAGTGAGGCATCTTAGGGTTTTTTGTTCCACATGTTATGCCTTGATACCTAAGGAACAAAGAAACAAACTCGGTGCAAGGAGTCCTAAGTGTATCTTCTTGGGTATGCAAATACCTCCAAAGCAAATCGTCTCTATGATGAAGTCAATAAGAAGTTTATAATATCTAGAGATGTGATCTTTCTTGAACCTCCCAAGGTTGACAATGTTTTGGAGAGACAAATTGAACACTTGGATATATTCGAACATGCAAAATATTTTCAAGAGTTTGATAATGAGATTCCACATATTGAAGGGGGGATTCCTATACGTGATAAATCTGTGAATTCTTCTTCTGAAGCACTCTCTCCCCCACATGAAGCTCTAGCCACTGATCCATATGACACTTTGAGTGATGTGATTGACAAATTGGGAGACTAAATCTTGATTCAACCCCAACTCAGTGAACTGAGAATTCTGAGCCATTTTAGAAAGGTCCTCCAAAATGGTTGACAAAGACACTTGAAAGTGTTCGTCCTAATGAGGTTGGAAATATGGAAAAAGAATCTCAACAAGACAGAATGGAGGTGATATAGATGATTCTGATTCACCTATTGATTTTTATTTTTCTTATGATTGTGAAATGAATTTATCTATATATTTTGAACCAACTTCCTTCAAATAAGTCACTTCTTTTGATGAGTGGAAAGAAGTGATGTAGAAAGAATATGATGCTTTGATAAATAATGGAACCTGGAAGTTAGTTGATCCTTCATTGGGAACCAAACCAATAGGCTGCAAATGGGTCTTCAAGAACATCTATAAAGCAGATGGCTCACTTGACAAGCACAAAGCCAGGCTTGTGGAAAAAGGTTTTGCACATAAGAAAGGGGTCGACTATGAGGATAATTTTGCCCCTACAACAAAATGTGCTACCATCTAGACACTCTTTGCCTTGGCAGCAAAGAATGGTTGGAATGTCCATGAAATGGATGTAAAAATTTATTTCTTTAATGGAGATATGAAAGAGAATGTTTTTATGCCCCAACCAGAATGATTTGTTGTGAAGGTTCAGGAACACAAAGTATACAAGTTTGTAAAATCCTTATATGGCCTCAAGCAAGCACCAGGAGTCTAGTATGAAATGTTAACAGAGCATCTTCTGAAACTCAACTTCAAACATTATGATCTTGATGGTGCAACTTTGTTTTTCAAGAAAGTTGGAAAAATAATTGCATATCTTGTGGTGTGTGTAGCTTAACTTCTGATGACAGGGAAAAATGAGAGCTACATTGCATCCATAAAGAAGGAATTAAGTAAAGGTTTTGGAATGACAGATTTGGGCTATGTTCACTAATATCTTGGTATTTAAGTAACTCAACATTCAAAGTTTATATTCCTCTCTCAGAAGAAGTAAATTGGAGATCTGTTGAACAGATTTGGCATGGATGAGTGAAATCCTTTAACTACTCCAATGGAACAAAAATTAAAGATCGCATCCACGAAAGGAAAATAATTTGAGGATGCAACGACGTATAGACAACTCGTAGGAAGTCTCAATTACCTGACTACTACTAAACCAGACATTTAATTTGTTATTGGAATCCTCTCCAGGTTTATGTAAAAGCCTTGTGAGGGTTATTAGTCTGCTTCAAAAAGAGTTCTAAAGTACTTGAAGGGAACTCGAGACTTTGGACTTAAGTATACACAAGTGGGAAACTTCAGCTTGATTGGATACTCTGATTCAGACTTTGATGGAGATACAAAACTTGGGGTATCTACTTCAGGTTATGTTATGAGTCTTGGATTGGGAGTTGTCTCCTGGAGGTCACGCAAACAATCAGTTCCAACAGATTTGATCAGAACTAGATCATGGACCTAAGTGATAGCTCAAAATTCAAAGTGTTCGAAAGTGTGCCGAACCTGAGCGACCAGATAGATCTCATCTTCTTGATTCTGGTGCCATGAATGGTTCAAAAAACTGACACAGTATGAAGAAGTTATCGTAGTTTGAAAAGTCCAGTAAATTGTAATTTTTTGACTTTGACCAAATTTGACTAGAATTTGGGATATTCAAAAAGACAATATGCCAGGGAATATTCTTGGAATATTATCTGAAATATTCCCTTTGGGTCAGTCATATTTTGACATGTGGCACGATCTTATTGCTGCATGGAATGTACGTTGGAATTTCGGCCAATGAATGGGCAACACGTGGCCAACCCTGAGGCCGCCACGTGTCCTCGAGACTGTGAATCAAAATTTTTGGGTGCCAACCGGAGTTAACCCTATGACCTCTGAGCTCACAGTACCCATGCCTTAACCGCCCGGGTTGTATGTTAGTCTTAACCACATATGGCTCACAGTTATATATAAATTTTATTGATTTCATGTTTGGGGGTTTTGATGGGCCAGCCCCTCCCATACGTCCATGACCTCGAAACCTGGCCCCAAACAAACCCGCAACTGACGGTCAAAGCTTTGGTCACATGCTATTATGCTGAAAGCTTTATAAACCACAACGGCTATAAACCATTTTCTCCGCCATCTCTGCCAACCTACCCGTGAACCTGTTCACATGCAAAATTTAGGATTAAATGCGACAGTTTCAGAGTTTGTTGCTCCAACTTTTAACTTGACCGCAAAATTTTTGGTGGCATGTACCCAAATAAACCGAAACATTAATGCTAATGGTCAGGTATGGTGGAGAATTAGCGGCGGGACCCAAATTTTCAGAATCGGCCAGTTTATCTGCAGTTAAACTTCAGTTCTCCAAATTTAGTGGAGGATTTTTAGGGGTCATTGGGAAAAATGAGTTTAGGCTCTATCTTGAGCTAGATTCGACCAATTTTGGAGTTCCAATAGTCAATTTCGACTATCTTAGACATTATAGAATCATTGATGAGGGTTTCAGAGAAATCTAAGGACTTTTGAGTAGGTTTTTTCTTCAAAGAATTTCTAGGGGCTACTAGGGCCACCATGGGCCAGCAGCAGTTTGAGGCCTAGCTAGGGGAGCTAGAGGCCTTATTCATAAATCCAATAGTGAATTTTGTATGTTTCAGATGTTATGGAACTAATGGTGTGGTTTTCAAAGCCTTTAAAGGACGTTTGAAGGCTGATATTCTTCAGTGAAGTTCCATGGGCCACTAGGGTCAACAAGTGCTAGTAGTAGTTCAAGGCCTAGAAAGGGTAGCTACAGGTCTTATGTAGCAAACCAATAGTCATTTCTGACTGTTTTGATAATTATAAATCCATTGATGAAGATTTCAGAATATTTTGATGACTTCTAGAGCTCGAGAAGCCACAAATAATTTTTCTTTGACCCTAGTGCCAGGGGGTGCCACCAGGTGTCAGAGGCGAAACCAGAGCAGTTGGAGGCCATTTTCAGCGAACCAATAGTATATTCTAACTATTTTTGGAATTTTGAATCCATTGAAGGGATTTTCAGATCCATTTGTAGAATTCTAAAGGTCGAGAAACTACAGGGAAGTTTTGGGCAGTCTAAGGCCAATAGTGAATGGAGGCCTAGATTGGGGAGCCAGTGCTCATTTTGAGCAAAAGATCAGTCTATTTTGGAGGTCTGATATGTGATGGAGACAATAGGTGAGGTTTCAGGGATAGAAAAATAATTCTAAAGGAGTTAGCTCCATAGAGAAGTTCAGTGTAGCTCAAGAGCACCGACAGAAGGAATCAAGTCTAAGGGAGCCTAGATATGTTTTCAGAGTGATGACAACCATGAAAGGGGTATGATGGTATTATAAACCCTTGGGTTCAGTTCAATAACCATTGGAGTTGATTTTTGTAACCTGTAAAAGAAATTTTCCATAATCCCAAAGAGCCAAGTCAAGATGACAAGAGCTCAAGGAGACGTAGCCCATGATATTCGGGTGAACTCCTAAATTAAATTTGTTGTTATGTGTTGATGTTTATTTGCTGCATTATATTGATGTTTCACATGTTTAATTTTAGAAAAAACAAATTGACTTAACCAACTTACATAGTACAAAAACATACACCTGTTCAAGTATAAAATTCCGCAAAAGTCAAGTATAAGCGAGATATTTTATTTGTTTAAATGAGTGGGAGGTTCTTGAAAAACATAACAAGTTATCCAACCCATTTTCGGATCAAGATTCCACAACTAAGGAAGAATATGTGGCAGCAGTTGAAGCAACAAAGGTAATTGTGTGGCTCGGGAAAATTCTGGAATATTTACAGGAGAAACAAGTGCCTTTAACCCCTCACTCGATTGAAAACACTTCTACAATAAAGTTGCATAAGAATCCAAAGTTCCATGATCAAATGAAGCACATCAATGCAAAATACCATCTAATTCGACATAATTTTGAGGCCAATAAAATCCACCTATGCCATTGTTCCACAAATGAGAAGATTGCAGACATCTTCACTAAAGCACTTGGAAGATCAAAGTTTGAAAGATTCAGAATGATGCATGGACTCACCAACATCCCTTCAGATTAAGGGGGTGAATGTTGACACCTAATATTTGGGATTAGACAAATCCATGTAAATATTGTAAATAGGAAAATAAAGAGAATTGAAAGACAAAGATACATTGGGAGATCAAACCCAATAGTCTCCATCTCCATGTATATATCCATGTTCCATCTCAATGGAAAATATAATTCAATCATGGAGTTACCTCCTGGCCTGACACGAATTTCTTCAAATCTCCATTATTTTCCTTCATTTTATTCCTCACATGTAGCCTGCGACCTTTCACCATCCTTTTCTCCTAATTTCCATTATTTTTATAAATAATGTGCCAAAAATACCTTTTTGCATTTCCAAAGTCTTAGCCATTACCTTTGCCAATTTCCTTTAACAATAAACACAACAAGTGATGCCCATTAGGATATTTTTCCCAACTTTCAACTTGGAATAAGTGTCCCTTGCCCGTGGTCTTATTTTACCTTTATTAACTTTATTACATGAACTTTTAACTCGAGGTTATTACAATCTTCTCTTTCTCTATTTTTATTTGCATGTCCCCAACGAAGTCAGGGTATAAGAAGTTAAGGCTCGAATTGGTTGAACCTTTGCAAGACCAACCTCACAAATCCCGATGACCTCCCATGGTGGAAGAAAAGAAAGACGAGGGAGTAGGAGATCCTTTCAAAATATTGCTTAAAGAAGCCCTCGAGTGACAAAGGAACATGATGATGGACAACTTTGGCCAGATCCTTCAGAAACTACCCACAGGCGACACATATTCATCTAGTAGCCACTCTATAGGCACCACTCCATTTAAGGTATAATTAAAATTTGATATCCCCATATTTGAAGGCCAGATAGATGTAGATGTCGTAGATAAATGGTTAAACCTATTAGAAGGATATTTTTCGGTTCATGATTTTTCCAATCAGGAAAAGATTAATTTTTCACTCCTCAAAGCCACCCCCCCCACGTCAAGGACTGGTGGGAAACCTACTATGAGAAAAGGGATGAGAGGTAACCCTCACTATTTTCAAGTGCACCCACTTGGAATTCTTCTAAGATGCCATCAAGGAGCAGTATTACCCTATCAAGAGCTATGAATATAAATACATATAGTGGACCACGCTGCAGCAGGGGAGGGAAAAAGACGTGCTAGAGTTCACAAATATTTTTCATACCCTTCGCACAAAGTTAGGTGTCAAGGATTATGAGCAAAATTTGGTACTCAAATACCGCGTCTATCTACACAAGTACATCCAGGACGAGATGAAGTTTATCGACATCTCCTTGCTCGGTGTTTCCTATCAATACGTTGTTAAGATTGAGCAAACATTTAAACAGAATAAGTGAGACTTTGGATATGCAAACATGAAGTAAGGGAAAAGTGCCCCCAAACTGTAGAACAAAGGATAAAGCCAAGGCGGGGTGGCCTAGGACAACCCTCCAAAGTCGCAAGAAAAGAACAACACCATTAAGACAAATAAGGACATGGGAAAATGGTGTAATTTCCATTAGAGCCTTACTCAGAGCACAAGTGAGTGTTGGGCCAATAAGTTATTGGTGGCCGGGTTGAAGGCTTCCAAATCAAATGCATGTTCTGACTCTCAGCTAGAACCCGACAAGGGGAATGGAAAAGGGAAGAAAATTATTGACACGGATCCTAGTGCCACCGTCACCACCACCAAGATCTAGAATATTGAGCTTGAAGATCCAAAGGAGGGGGAGTGCTTATTCCACTCACATATGTGGGTGAAGGGTTCTTCATTGTAGTTCATTGTTGACAATGAGAGCCAAAACAACCTCATTTCAACATAGGTCATGAAGCGGCTGGGACTACTAACCATAGGACACCCAAAACCATATACCATTGGGTGGCTTTAGCAAGGACAAGATCTTCATGTTAGCCAATAGTGTCGTCTTCCTACAACATCAAGCCCTTCACAAATGAGGTATTGTGTGATGTTTCTTATGTTGAAGTTTGTGAGTATTATTAGGCCAACCATACTTGTGGAAGCATCATGTTGTGTTTGATTCTAGGCCTCACACTGTTATTATTACTTTTGGTAATAAGTTATACAGGATACCAGAGGTAGCACTACCTACCGCCATCTCTTTGTTCTCTGTGAAGTAATGTAGTAAGATAATTTCCCAGACCAGGAAATTTGTCTTCCTTATGATTCTCCCTCAGGGAAAGAAGAAGATTGTGGCCACATCCACATCCTCCAGATAAGGCTCCTCTGCATGACATCAACAGATGGACAAGGTCGTGGAGGAGTACAAGGACATTTTCACCTAAAACCACAAGGGGTACCCTTGCACTATTAGGTCAAGCACTCCATCGATCTGATCCTGGGCACGCTACTACCCAACGAACCAATCTATCTATGCTAGTCGTGGAGAACGATGAGATCAAGAGGTATAATCATGAGTTGTTTCACAAAGGGAACATCATGCCAAGTTCATAACCTTGTGAGAGCTCAATCGTGTTGGTACAGAATAAGGATGGGACCTCGAGACTCTGTATTGACTATCGGGCACTGAATAAGATCATTGTCTAGAATAGTTATCCAATCCCATGGATTGATGACCTTCTAGACCAACTCAAGGGGGGAAACATTTCATCTAGATTGACTTGAAGTTATGTTATCACCAGGTACCAATTGAACACTCTGATGTGTGGAAGATTTCCTTCAAATCCAAGGAGGGTGTTTTTGAATGGTTGGTCATGCCTTTTAGGTTAACGAATTCCCATGCAACCTTCATGAGGATGATGGATAACATATTGAGACCCTTCACCAACTCATTCGTGGTGGTGTATTTTGACGATATCCTGATATTCATCCAGAGTTGGGAAGAGCACCTCCACCATATTCAACAAGTCCTTCAAACCTTGTGACAACATAAATTATGTGCCATTTTTGAGAAATGCACTTTTGGTATGACCCAAGTTCAGTATATGGGGTATATCACTGATGAGTGAGGTGTGCATGTGTACTCAACCAAGATACAAGTCATTCGAGATTGGCCAGCCCAACCACTCTAACAGAGCACCACATCTTTCTAGATCTTTGAAATTTATACAGTAGGTTCGTGTTGGGGTTCTCTCATATCACTTGGCCTTTAAGTCAAGTCACCAGGGGCAGAGTGAAAGAAAATTTCTTTTGGTCTGAATCCCAATAGAAGGCATTTTTTCGAGTTGAAGCATCACCTTTTCTATGCACCGGTGCTCACATTACCATACCTACATTAACCATTTGAGATTGAGATAAATGCCTCCGATTATGCTATTGGTGCAATTCTTACTCAATAAGGGCATACAGTGGCATATCACTGTGAGACACTTTTAGGCACACAGTTTAAAAAATATCCCACCTATGAAAAAGAGATGTATTCCATTGTGCAACCTACTGACAATGGAAGCATTACATTCTAGGGAAGAAAACATTCATCCACACATACCATCGACCCCTACAGTTCATAAAGACACAAGGAAAGTTTTTGAACGATTGCCATTAGAAATGGTATGCATACCTGCAACAGTTTCATTTGAACATTAAGTACAACAAGAGATGCACCAATAATGTTGTAGACTGCCTCAGTCGACTGCTGGTCATGGCGCTGACCACTGTGCTCGACTCTTGTGGCCACGAGACTTCAGGGTGGTTGCATCTTTACAAGAGTGATCCAAAATTTGGCGACACATACCACATGCTCTTGGAAGGCAAGCAAGTTCCAAAATTTCACCTCCAGGGTGCATTGTTATGCCACTTGGGACACCTATGTGTTCCTTCAAGCGAGCGTGCCAAGATGATTTGGGCGGCACACTACAGGTGGGTCGTTGGACATTTCAGAGTATAGAAAATAGTGGTAGTGCTACAGAAGTATTTTTATTGGTTGAACCTTCGATAAGATGTTGGGAAGTACATCAGATCTTGCACTGCCTACACCATTTCCAAACCAACCATCAAGAAGAAAGGCCTATATACTCCTCTGCCTACTCCTATTCAATCTTGGGAATCCATCTCCATGGATTACATGTCGGGACTTCCTTCTACTAAGCATGGAAACGACTTCATTTTTGTGGTTTTTGACAAATTCTTTAAGATGTCCATTTTGGTGGCCTGTAAGAAGAGTATCACAACATAAGCCACTACTAAGCTCTTCTTTGAATGAGTGTGCGTACACTTTGGGATCCCACAATCTAGTATCTCAGATCAAGACAACAAGTTCCTAAGTACATTTTGGTCAAGCCTCTGTTTGATGCTAGATACCAAGCTCACTAAGTCCATGACTTTCCACCCCCAAACTGATGGCCAAACAGAGGTTGTCAACATGATGATCATACACATTCTCTGCATGTACAAATCGAAGCATCCACACACATGGGATAAAGTATCCCCTATGTTCAACACAACTACAACATAGCTCTCCATAGCTTAACTGGCCACATCCCCTTTCAGGTGTGGTTTGGATTCGAGCCACTATGTCCCATTGATGTGGCCATACCATTTGTAACTACTCAACCAGATTCGAAATATGTCCATTATAAATATAATAGAGCTAACAATTTCATTGAGCACATTCAACACATCTGCCAATAGGTCCATGAAATATTTGATAGAGCCAATGCCAAGTACAAGAAACATCATGATCAGCATTAGGTGCCACACAATTTCCAGGTGGGCGAAAAAGTTTGGTTACATTTGCAGAAGGAGTGCCTCACTAGCCCCAGCACCAGCTTCACCTGCTCCAATATGGGTCGGACACCATCACCAAGGTTGTAGGGGATAATTCATTGAAGCTCAACATTCCACCATTCCTTGTCCTACACCCTATGTTCAATGTGGATCATGTTCGACCATACTTTCCACCATTACTAGACACACCAGACATTGCAGAACAACTCACACCAACAGAGTGAAACCCAGAATCCATGGAATAGGAAAAAATTGATCGGATCATGGACACGCAGATCAATAACAATCACTAGTAGAAGATCCAACCATATCGGATTTTCAAAGTTGGCCAACTCTTGCATCAAGGCAAGTGGCTCACCAGGGACTAAGTTCAACATAAGTTTCATCATCTCATGGACGTAGTCAATGCAATGGGGACCATTCATTACTAATGGGGGAGGACTGACCTTGGTGGATATTAGTGGCAACCTGCATATTCCACTTGGACCCCCACCATTGTTTCTTTCAGTTTTTCAGTTTCCTTAATTGTAGCATAGTTTACTCTTTTTGGCAGTTTTTCAGGTCTTGAACTTTCGGAGCCATTTTGAGGCCCTAAACAATGATTTTTTTTTGGAAAATGGGTAAACATGAGACTTTGTTTGGCATTTTTAGTTGAAAGTTGTAATACTCAGATATATATTTATAATGAGGTATTGTGCGCTTCAAACAAAGATCGTATGCCAAAGTTATGAACCCAGGAAGTTGATGTACCAATTTACCCCAACAGGGCCCACAATTTTGGCGATTCTTCTCGTAGGGTTAGGTTTTTGGATGTTTATTGTTTACATTATTTCTCAATAATAAATAGGCCTTTTAGCCTCATTGTAACATAGTTCAGAGGCATGTAGTCGCCACATCTCTTCTCAGAGATAAGCTACCATCGACTGAGCTAGTTTATTTCCATTATGTATGTAATCATATTTCAGTTATTTGATATTAATAAAATGAAGTTTTATTTCTGTTGCATCTCTGTGTTTATGGTTATATCTATATTCTGTTGCGTTCCTGTATAAGTTCGGTCAACATTTGTGTTTGGGAGTTTTTCCAACTCACCTTCTCTTTATAGTTTTCCCCTATCAACATTTTTATTTTCAAGTAACTTTTTATGTGGGAATAAAAGTCTCTCTTTGTTTGGGTCAATTATGTATAATTCAAATTCAAGTACCTTATTTAGCTTAACTTCTCCCAATTTGGGCTCAACAATGGTAGCACTTATTCTTAATTTAGTTCTTGTAGCACTCTTACATCTCGAGTTGGCACCACACACTTTTGGGCTTCATTTCCGTGTTTTATATTTGATAAGGGATTCCATAGATCAAATTTTTCATCTTAAACCTAATGGTGAAGATGCATTCCATGATCTCCCTTATCAATGTAGTGCTCACTAGTAAGGAGAACTACATAGAATGGTCCAGAAAAATAAAAAATACCCTCATTTTTAATGACTTACGAAAAGGCATCCATGAAGTAGAGAAGGAAAATGCACCTACCAAACCCACATCAAATAAAGAACTAGCAATTTGGGAGAACAAGGTCAACAAAGGTTATGCCATGATTGATGCTTTTGTAAGTGAAGAGGTGATTCATCATATAGATTCTATTACAAATTCTTATGGTGCATTGAAAAAGTTGAAAGATCTTAATGACTCACACTCAAAATTGGAGGTTGTTCAATTGATGGTAAACCTCTTCAACCTTGAGGTGAAAGATGATGATCCCCTGGCCCTAGTTTCTACAATTAGAACCATCATGCACAATGTACATGGAATTGGAATTAATATGGATCTTCCTCTCATATCCTTTGTTAAGGTCCTCTACCCTACATACTCTCATTATCTTGAATCCCTGCAAGCTAGTGAACAAATCAAGTCCATCACTTTTGGAAACTTGGTGGAGAAGTTTGTAGAAGAAGATTTTTTTTTTTGGGAAGGGGAACATAACAACTCAGTCCCCTGAAGAAGTAGTGTGCCTCTCCTAGAAAGGGAAGAATTTTCCACATGATTCTCCTAAAAGAAGTGGCAACAGAAGAGGATGTGGAAGAAAGAATTTCATAGGTAGGGGGGTAAACACTATTAAGGAGAAATATCTAATCTTCAGTGCATTCATTGCAATAGAGATGGACATGTTGCATCAAATTGCAGAATTCCATGGGAGATAATCAAAGATAGTCGAAATTGAAAAGAAGGCAAAGGTAAAACACCAGATCCCCCTAAAGGTAAAGCACTTGAATCTACTCATTATATCGTTTCCCATTCAAATATTGAAGTAATTGAAGATTTGTTTCACACTTCATTTTCTTCTTAGAGATATGCAAGCCTACTTGATACAAGTGCAACTTGCCATATGAACTTTCAAATTTTTTTTTATATGTTTTAGTGATAATGTAGATGGAAAAATGTATTTTACAGACAAATCAAGTCTAAAGCCCTCAAGACTTGGAACCATTAGGATTAAACTACATTGACTCACTAATTTCCTTTTGCATGATGTACTCTACCTTCTAAAGCTATAGTGAAATATGTTGTTCCTTGTTCACATTTGCTAGCAAGGTCACTCTATTCATATGTTTGATGGAAAAGTAGAAATAAGAAAACAACATTACAACATGATTGTCATGATTAGGGTAGAGGAGGAAAGATTGTTGAAGCTAAAAGGAACATTTTCTTGTGAAAAAGACTTTGCATATCTCTCTCAAAAAATGAAGGTACATTACTATCTAGTCTTCTATGGCATGCAATATTTTTACATGTTAATTATGATAGTCTTCATTTGATGAAAAATGAATGTGCTTTTGGTTTTCCAACTATTCCTAGGAAACTTATGCAATGTGATGTTTGTATCCTAAGAAATCATATCAAACAACCATTTCAATATTTTACTTCTAGAGCACATAAAAAATTTGCACTAATTCATTTCAATTTATGTTGCCCTATGCCTATTTCTTCTACAAATTGAAATAAATATATGATAAATTTATTGATGATTACAACAAGATATGTTGGTTATATTTGTTGAAAAAAAATCAAAAGATTTTGAAACATTCAAAAATTTTCATGAAAACTATCTTTGCTAACATAGGATTCAATATCAAATAATTGTTCCATAAAATCCTCAAAAAAATGGTGTAGCTAAAAGAATGAATAGGACCATATTGAATATGGTCTGCTCAATGATGTTTTAAAAAGATATAAAGTTGAAGTTTTGTGAAAATGCAATTCTATAGATATTAACAAATGTGCAATTTATGCTCTAAAAGATAATACTCCTTATGAAATATGGTATGGACATTACTTTGGTAAGGCATCTCAGGGTCTTTAGTTCCACCTGCTATGCCTTGACTCCTAAGGAACAAAAAACAAAGCTTGATGTGAGGGGTCACATGTGCATCTTCTTAGGGTATTCATATACCACTAAGGCATGTCATCTTTAGGATGAGGTTAACAAGAAGTTTATTCTTTCTAAATATGTTATTTTTATTGAATCTTCCAAGACTGACAACACCGTTGAGCGAAAACTTGATCATTTGGATAGATTCAACCATGAAAAAACTTAGCATGACTTTGATAATGAGATTCCACATATTGAATAGGGGATATATATCTTGAATCAATCTATGGAATATCCTTCTGAAGCATTGTCTCCCCCTCATGAAGTCTCAAGTACCACTTCTTTAGATCAAGGAGACTATTTAAGTGATGAAATTGGGAAGATTGGAAGGTTAAATCTTGCTGCAACCCCATCTCAATCAATGGAGAAAATTGGGCCATCTTAGAAAGGTCCTCCAAAGTGGCTCACCAAAACATTTAAAAGTGTTCATCCTAATGAGATCGGAAAGACAAGAACTAGAGGTTCCACCAAACAAGATAGATGTGATGTAGATAATTTTGATTCAATTGATGTAGATGATATGGATGTTCGATATGATTGCGAATTGAATTTATCTACTAAATTTGAACAAAATTCCTTTAAATAAGTTGCTTCTCATGATTAATGGAAAGAATTAATGCAGAGGGAGTATAATGCTCTCATAACGAATGGAACATGGAATTTGGTGGACCCTCCATTCAGAACCAAACCATTTGGATGCCAGTGGGTCTTTAAGAACAAGTTCAAATTATATGGCTCACTTGACAAGCACAAAGGAAGGCACGTGGAAAAATAATTTATATAGAAATGAGGTGTTGATTATGAAGAGAATTCCCCCCCCATAGAAAAACGGACCACCGTATAAACTCTCTTTTCCTTGGCAACTTAGAATGAATGTAAATTTCATCTAATGGATGTGAATATTACTTTCTTGAATGAATATTTGAAAAAAAAAAATTTCATTGCTTAGCTAAGGTTTTGTTGTAAAGGAAAAAGAACAAAAAGTATATAAAATTATCAAATCCTTATATGGCTGAAACAAGCATTGTGACACTAGTATGCAAAGTTATTTGAGCATCTTTTGAAATTAAATTTCAAACCCTTTAATCTTGATGATGCAACTTTGTTTGTCAAGAAAGTTGGAAAAGTCTTAGAAATTGTTGTAGTCTAGGTAGATGACATATAAATAACAATGAACAATGAAAGCAATATTGCATCCATAAAGAAAGAGTTTAAGAAGGGCTTTGAGATGAAAAATTTGGGACGCTTTCACTACTACTTGGTATTTAAGTGATCCAACATTGAAAGTATATATTCCTCTCTCAAAAGAAGTACATTAGAGAATAGTTGAACATGTTTGGCATGACTAAATGTAATCCTTCATCTGCTCCAATGGAAAATAATCTAAATCTCACATCAAAGAAGGGAATGCATTTGATGATGCAACCAAGTATAAACTGCTAACAAAATAGATATTTCATTTGCAATAATCTTATGTAGATTTTCACAATAATTTATTTGTAAAATGATTTTTTGGAATCAAGGACATATATTTTTTTATATGATGTGAATGGGTGTTGTGAGGAGAATAAATATAAAGGGGAGGGAATTAGATGTTATGAAAAAATTGAAAAAAATATTATTATTATTTTTAAATGAGTCAAATTTCTTGAAAAAATGGGAAACAAAATCAAAGGAAGGGGATGAAGGGACTCACCAAGAGTTATAGGAGAATAAAATATTAAAAATATGATAGAATGGGGTAAAATGTCCTAAAATTAATATTTTTAACGATAGTTATTAATATTAATTTTTTTTTTTAAATTTAATTAAAAAACACTTATACAAATTAAAAATTAAACTTTTAAATTATTTAAAAAAGAAGAATTACAAATTAATAGTGAACTAAAAATATTTAAATAGAGAATTGAAATTCATAAAAGCTTTGAAATAATGTGAATGAGTGCCATGAGGAGAATAAATACAAATGGAAGGAAATTAGTCGTTATGAAAAAATGAATTAATTATTAAAAATCAATCAAATTCTCTAAAAAAAAAGAAATAAAAATAAAAGAAATAGGAGGAAGGAATCAATCAAGAGTTATAGGAGAAGAAAATATTAAGAATATGATAGGACACGGTAAAAGGTCATAAAATTGAGATTTTAAAGAGACTTATAAATATTAAAAATTGAATTTTTGATTTAATTAAAAACTTGTACACATTGTCCACGAGTTTTGGATAGACAATGATCAGGTACATTGCTAAGACACTCCTAGATGTTAAGTCACTGGTTCAATTCCCCGCCCTATTCGAGTGTGATTCTTGGACATGACCATGATGTAGCCTCACCAATCCCAAAATTACAAAAGAAAAAACAAAAACATGTACACATTAAAAATTAAATAGCACATAACTATACCGCCCATAATCACATCTCTATGTCAGTCATTTTTGAGCACTCATTCAAAACTGAAAACTTTATTTTCTTTGATCATGCTAAGATATTAATATTTGTTCCCTATCATAATCCTCGAATCATTCGAGAAGCTCTCAAAAAAAAAAAAAAAAACACCCTAACAATTTCAATAGGGAAGATGGTTATAGGCTAAGCTAGTCTTAAAAGGCTGTTATTCATCACATATCCTAATAATTCCTCTCTTTGGTTTGTCTCCTTTTTGTTTTCCTCTTCATTTGCGTCTAATCAACTTTCTCTTTAATTTTAATTGTTAATCATTCTTCAATTTCATTTTAACTTTTCATTTTTGTTCCCTTTTTTACATGATTTCTTTAAAATGCATACATATATATGTTGATTCTAAGTTTTAATTATAACTGTCAATTTATTTATTATTATTATTATTATTTTTTATGTTAATTCTAAGTTTTAATTTTAGATCTTAATTTAAAAAATTTAAAAATCTTGAATTTCAATTTTCTATTTAAATATTTTTAAATTCGATATTATTATTTAATTATTATTTTTTGTTTTAAAATTAAATTCAATTACAAGTTTAATTTTTAATGTGTATTAGTTATTAAATTAAATTTTAATATTTATAAGTCTCTTTAAAATCTTAATTTTAGGACATTTTCCCTGGCCCTATTATATCTTTATTATTTTTTTCTCTTATAACTCTTAATCGATTCCTTCCTCCCATTTCTTTGATTTTTGTTTCATTTTTTCAAAAAAATTGACTAATTTTGTAATAATTAGTTCATTTTTTCAAAAAAATTGACTAATTTTGGAATAATTAGTTCATTTTTTTCATAACAACTAATTTCTTCCCCGTTTTATTTATTCTCCTCAAGGCACCCATTCACATCATTTCAAAGGTTTTATGAATTTCAATATTTAAATATTTTTAATTTACTATTATTTAAAAAAAAATAATTTAAAACTTCAATTTTTAAATTTGTACAAGTTTCTTCTTAAATTAAAGTAAAAGTTTATTTTTTAATGTTCATGAGACTCTTTAAAAATCTTAATTTTAGGAAATTTTACCCTATGCTATAGTACTTTTTTATATTTTCTTCTGTTTAACTCTTGACCGATCCTTTACTTCCCTTCCTTGGGTTTTGTTCCCCATTTTTTCAAGAAAATTGACTAATTTTTAATCATTTTAAATAATTTATTCATTTTTTTTAATAGTTAATTTCCTCCCCATTTTATTTATTCTCCTTGTGGCACCCATTCACATCATGTCAAAGCTTTTATGTCCTTGATGATGGGTGGAGTGTTCACCTAAAACATTGGGCAAACTGAATTCAAAACCAAAGTTCTTTTTCCAAAAGTTCATCTTACAATTTCATTTGTGATCATATTTATTTCAAAATTTATGAAATTTTGTGAAGGACATTGGTATGTTGCAAAAGAGTTCTAAAGTACTTAAAAATAACTCAAGATGCTAGACTCAAATATTCATAGGTGGACGACTTCAACTTGATTGGATATTTGTGTGTGTATGTTTCCATAACTCGTGTTCGTGTTGTATGTCTATTTATGGATTTTCACTATATGAGAAATTAAGACTTGTCCAACATTTCAGGTGGACACACCATTAAAATGATTGAAAAATTAATGGTTAACTTAGGCGTTGCCTATAAGTGAGACTTTTTGAAAAGTTTTCCGGATTGTTTTCTAATCTAATTTATCTAGAATCTGACATAGATTCATTGAAATCACAAGTTTGATGGGTGAAATCTTCACAATCAAAGATCCCTAGGGCGTTTTCAAGGTGTCAAATCCATATATGCAGTCAAAAAGCCAGTTTAAACAACATAAATGAAGATTTAACCACAAATTTATCACTAGATTCCAACCACAAATCCGATGAAAACTCCAAAAAGTCTCATAGATAGACAAATATGTTAACTTAGACCAAGCAGTTTTAGAAAAATATAAGCATTAAGTGGAACAATAATATCAAGAGGGGGCAGATAATTAGAAATATTTAAAATGTTTAAAATTTTAAAGAATTAAAAATAAAATAATTGAGAAATTTGAAGGTTAACTTTGGCCATGAAATTTGGAAGCATAAAAATGGTTGAAAAAATTGTAATGGTTAACATGAACTAAGGAATTTTGGAAAAACATTAAAAATGAACGCTAATTTTTTCCCCAAGTAAAAATCGTAATTTCATTAATGAAAAAAAAATTACATGTTGTAGATGGACTATGGTGCATTCATAAAAAAAACCCATTAAGAGTCCATCACAAAACATCATAAAATTTACTTATTGGAAAATTTATAAAAAAAATTAAATTTCCCTTTTTTTCCCTTATTCTTTTTTACTTCCTTCCATACCACAAAAGTTGGTTGGATGATAGCTAAAGATGAATCGTTAGGAGTTCCATGAAAGTTATCCTTTTTCTGATTCAGAGCTCTCAGAGACGTGGGATACTTTAGTTCCCTGGATCCCTTCATTATTTGTTGCTACTATTTCATTTTTTGTAGAAAAATGTGAAACCTCCATATCCACGTTCTGTTTGAGTTTTGTTGACTTTGGAGGTTGTTCTGCCTATATTGTTGTTTCATTTTCTTCTTCTTTTTATTTACATGGTGGGTCCTTTAGAACCTCCTCTTCTTCCTCATTAGGAGGGGGCTCATATGTTTGCCAATGCTTTGATCGAGGATTCTGCCCCTTCCTCTTATTTGTTGATTTTTTAGACAAAGGGCATATATCTTGTAGGTGCCCTATTTGGTTGCATACATGACATCTAAAGGTTGTGTTTTCATAATCTAAGCTTTGTGTCCACCATAATTGTCCATTAATTACCTGAATACGATATGGAAACCCCTTATTAGGTCAATCTGCGCACAAATGTGAGCATATGTGAAGAGCCCCCTTGTTTTTATCTCATTATCTATTTTTATAAAATCTCCTAGAGCATTCCCAATGTCTTCAATAACTTCATAGTTCTAAAAAGGAAGTGGGGGATTTGTCAGTTGAATCCAGACAAGCATTTTTGTTACCTCCATTATTGATGCATCAAATTCTAGGAACCAGGGTGTGATGAATAACCCTGCTCTACCCCAAAACGATGATCCTTTCTCGAATATTTTCTGATAATATTTTTTTAGGCAGGATGTATGGTAAAAAATTCCTTCGAGCATAAGTAAATATCACATTTAGTAGTTCAATTTGAATATATCCATTGGTATATATCTTCTGGCTGAGGCCAAAATCCATTAAAACGACAAATGACTGGCTCTGCATGAAAATATGAGAACATGCCATTTACTTGAGGATTATGGAACTTGATCTTTGGGTGTTTCTCCATATTTTACACTATGTAAGGCTTGGGAAATATCCCAACATGAGGAGTTTCCTTCATATTATCTGCACTCCTTTTGAAAATCTCTTTATAGGAAAATGAAGGCCCAAATATTGATCCTCCAAGCAAAATAGACACCGAAAATAGGGTGGAACCTCTACTTATGTTGTATTATTTAAGATACCTCTTGTCCTAAAGGATTTTGCTTCCTGAAATGAGATTTTGAGAAGCTATTGGGATTCCCTCTCACTTTTGTATCTTGCATTTGATAATATCCACTAAATCCTCATTGTTTACCCATATTAAAATAGATTTACCATCTAATGTTTTTATAAAGATATGGAAGCTCCTCTCCACCTTCGATCTTAAACTCTTCACGAAATCTACTAGATCTGAGATCTTTTTGGTTAGATCTACATGTTTTTCCTCCAAATTCAAGAGATATTTATGTAGATATGGAGCTTTATTGTATTTCTCCACCAGATCCACGATGCCTCTACCTTTTAAAACATATCTAACTTTGATATGAAATAGAGGGATAAATAAATGATCAGGGAGACCCTCACATTGTAGGTTTTTCTCCCTCACATACCCCTCCTCCTTCTCCATGGATAGATACATAAAACACAAATCATCATATAAGGAGGAAATATGAGCTTTTGCGACAATATGGAGCTCTACAACTATGACCATAAATATCCTGCAAGGAAGAGTTTGTAACTCAGAGGTTTCTTTGATATACTCCTTAAAAACAAAGGGAAGGTCCATGATCTCCTTCATGCTAAGAAAATATGGCCCACATAACAACAGATCTCCATAGTGGTGAGTGCCATGATCCTCAAGAATGATCCAGGAGTCATCAACGATGACCAGAAAAATCCTGTGAGCGAGAACCCAATCCAGACAGATGTTGTTCAAAGAAATGACCTATGAAAAAATAAGCAATCTTGGATCAAAAACCATTTCAACTACATATTCTTTATGTGAAAAAAGACACAACAGATTCCAACAAAATCTATGGAAACCCCAACATTGTCCTTGATCGAAGTTGAAAATTTGTTGAATGTCAGATTTCTTGAGCCATAGGATTCTTGATCCACTTACTACATACCAAAAATCGAAGGCGTGACAAAAATTATTTCAATGGTGTGCTACAAAGAATTTATCGATGCCAAACACTTTCTTTTTTAGAGATTAAAAAAAAGGAATGTTAATATTAAGAGAGGAACAATATTTTTTTTCAAAGAAACAAGTATGAGATTTTTATTAAAAAAGAAAGTTGGGTTCCGACCCAAAATCATTACATTTGTTCAAAATTGCCAAAATCCCTTACGGGTTTGAGATTGAGCATGAAGACTCAATCCAATCCCTCAAGCGATTGCCCTATGATACAAAAATTTTAGTCCCGTTCCAACTAATTTTTTTCGAAAAGACTCCTAAGATCGAGATACATTTACATTCCATTTTTCACTACTTTTATTTAATTTTGACTTGCGTCTAGTTTTTCTTGGTGAAATATTTTTTTCCCTTCTTTCCCACTTGAATCCAACCCGCATTTTCTAGTGTATCCGATGTATCACCCTTCGATCATTGAGTCTTGTTGTCTTCCATTTCTTCCTTGTTTACCTAATCTGCTAAGAAGTTGATTTTCTAGTTTTTTTCCTTGAGGATTCAGAGGGGGATACGACTTTCATTAGGGTATGCTACACTCCCGCTATCGCTAAATCTGAAGGATCCTCATACATGTATTCCTAAGTGGTTTTTGTTTCCTTTGGTGAATATTCTTTGTTAATAAATTCTTCTTGTTTTTACTTTGCTTCTTTTTTAATCCCGAGTCTCTTCTTCTTTATATGATGTATAATGTTCGCTCTAAGATCCTTCCCACCATTTGGGCCTTCGGTTATTTTCCGAACTCTGTTGTTCTACAAACACTTTGGGCAGATTTTTATTACATGCACCATTTCATAACATGCAAAACATTGAAATGAAACATTTTCATAATCTAGATTTTGAACCCACACATAGTCTGGAGTTTTCATATTAATATCAAATGGAAATCCCTTGTTGAAATATATCTTAACACATATTCGATCATAAATGGTTTTATAAAAATTAACATATTCTAGGATGTGACAATAAAACTTCCCTATTGCATTACCAATGGAAGATAACGTTGGGAGGTTCCAAAGATGTAGACGAAGGTTCAAGAGCCTTACAAAAACATGAGCCGTGGAGATTGACACCATAACTGAATCAAAGGCGGGAGACTAGTGCTGCATGAAAAGGCTAACACTGCCCCAAAACTAGGGCCCAAATTCACAAATATTCCACTTATCCTCAATATTATGAAAACCCACAACAAAAAGACCCTGAGCCAATGGGTAAATATTCATTTCATCAATCAATAGGGGTTTCCACATATCAGAAATCCACTTGTAAGGATCAATCAATCACGACCAAAACCCATTAAATTTATAGACCAAACCCTGTTCTGAAAAAAAAATAAAAAAATTGAGCATTAGAGGCATCCTCTTTGAAAGGAACATTAAGGGTCTAGGTGTTGTGACACCAATTTTGGGTCATCTAACCATTTTCAATTAGATGGATCGAAATACACCATGTAGGACCAATTTTACCATAGTAAAATTGCTTTCACTATAAGAAATAATTTAATAAACCATAGTTTATTAAGTTATTTATGGTCCAAATAGAAAACCCCATGATGAATAATTAAATAAATCCTTATTTATTTGATTTTCCTCTAGGAATACTTAATTAAACCTCTGTTTAATAATATTCTTGGTCATATTTAACCCAATTAATGAGAAATAATTAGATAAATCATTGTTTATCTTATTATTCTCTAGGAATAATTAATTAAATCATTATTTAATTAATATTCCTTGTTAAATTTGACTAAATCATTTAGGAATAATAAAATAAATCATTATTAGTTAAATTATTCCTTGATCCATCCTTGAATGATAAATAAATATTTTATTTGTTTTTATTTCTAAATAAAGGGATTTAACCAATTTAAATCCCTTTTCCCTCCAACAAAATATAATAAAATATTCCAAATAGTTAGATCTAGATCTTGGTTAATAATATTTTATTATGCAACATTATCAAGGATAACTCAATATTTTGTTATAAATAGGAGGGTTTTCCATTTACTTCTGAGCTTTGATCCTTTTATTATGGTCAGACTTTGATTCTCTTATCATTGTCACACTTTGATTACTTTTATTTTATTTTTGCTTATTGAGCTCCCTTTGAGTTCTACACGTCTTGAGTATTCTACACCATTGAGAGAGAAAATTTGAAGCTGAAGCATTTGAGGACAGCTAAGAACCCATCCCATTAAGGGGTAATGTATTAGTTCCCTTCCCAGGTGTTAATATAATATACAAAAATCTTTATAACTCTTGTCTTGTCCATTGGATATTTTGGAGAAACTCTTATTTCATTTTAGTGTTCAGTTGCTTTATTTGCATAGATCTGGGTTTGTTTTGCATTTGTTTCAATTTTCTATTGTAGATCTAAGAAGTTAGACAACCATATTTTTTGTTAGGGTTGTTTTTCATGTGCAGCTAAATTGATATCTTTTCGTACACTTATGTTAAGAATTCATTCTAACAATTGGCGACTCCACAGGGTTTTTTTTTCCAGATTTCCTATGTGAATATATGCTTCAGTACCTAGGGTTTTTTCAGCTATTTTTTAGCCTCTTAATGGTTTTTTTTTAAAACCTTTTATGCCCTAAAACAGTAAAAAATCTAACTTCCACATGTTTCTGGGTGTTTTCTACAGGTAACAGGTATTAACCGTGCCATAGACAACACAATTTTTTCGCAACTTGCCACCGAGAATTCCGGAAGTGCAACTCACACTTTTTAGCCCAGAACCTACAAATTTAGGGCCCAGATAGTAGGTGTTAGGCCAAAAAATTCGAGTTCACTAGCAAACAAGTCAGTGCCTGCGAGTTGCAGCTTTTTGCAGGGTTTTTTCTGTAATTTTCAGGGTTTCCTGCAAGCACTGTTTAGGGTTGTTTTCCCTCTGTCTCTACCCAATGTAGGCTTGGATATGCTCAATTTTTCTTTTTGAAGTGGGAACAAGCCTCTTAGGGCTTCAGTACGCTTCCGCCTTTCTAGGAAGGGTTTAACTGAGTAGGTAGCCTAAGATTTTGTAGTGCTTTCAGCCTTTTTTTAGGCTCTGATCCCTCTTTCTTTCAGATCCATTAAGATTGGTTATTATCTAATCTGAAACTCCCTCTTGAGTCTTTTTTGATCTTTCCATTAGGGTCCCTCTTGTTTTCCTTAGGATTTTAACTTGTCGCCTCGCATTTTGCAGTAATTTTCCTTCTAGTTTCTTGCTGTTTTCTGCACCTCTTTTCAGCATATTTGAGTCATTATATCCCTGTCCCTTAGATCTTATATATTTTGGCCATGTTGTGTGTTTTGAGTCAATTTCTCTTGCCTCTTAAAACAGTTGCTTGGGAGCCCTTATTTTTGGGTTGAATTTATGCATCTTAAGTTGTTTATTTTACTGTCGTTTCAGTTTTATTTATAGTTATACAACATTTTTTCTTTTTATTTATACACAATCACCTGGGCCTAATTAAAATTAACACATAGATTGTACACACGCACACCTAAAGCGAATAGCACTTGGTTTACACCCCCAAGCCAAGACATAAACATCGTAGTTAATTTATCTGCCCCTCTGTGCCTTTGTTTATCTCTCTTCATTATTGGATTACTTGTGTCTTGTGATCATTGAGCCCCCAAGATGTTTATCCTAGAGACTCATAGGACTTCATCCTCAGTTTCCATTAGGAAGACTTACTCCACCTCGTATATGCCGAGTTAGTCCTCTGACGAGTCCCTGTACTAACTCTGATTCTGGTCCATTGGGCCCTCTCTCTAATTTCGAACCTGGTTCCCCTCTACATCATTCTCCCACCATGTCAGGTTCCAATGCAGGTACTGGTCCTAACATTGGTGGTAGCCTCGACCCTAACTATGGAGCTGCTAGTAGTGTAACCAATACCAGAACCATCCCGGCTACTCCCTTGCTACCTTTTATGGCAGGTTTGAGCCTCCCCGATTTCAGCCAGTTAATTAAATACCTTATACACCATGATCTAGGTTGGTATGTTATGCTAACTAAGCTTCACTATGACATCCATAAGTTCGAAGGAAATGCTGAAGAGGACCCTACTAATCACATCCGCTCCTTCCACATTTGGTGTTCATCCAATTCTATCACTGATGACTTTATCTGTCTTCGGTTATTCCAGCGTACGCACATTGGAGACACTGAAAAGTGGTATGTCGACCAGGCCTCTGCCTCTCATTCCACTTTTTAAACTCTTGCTAAAGTGTTTCCGTCCTACTTCTAGCTACCTCTTCGATATGATACCAGTACTGAATTGTTGACCGCATTTCGTCAAACTTCCGCCACCCGCCTTTCTGACCATGTCGAAGAATGGCGTAGAAGGAGGAGCTTATGTTGAGCTCCAAAATTCGACGACTGTGTCTATATGGATTGGTTTCTCAGAATGCTTTTTCCCTCTATTGGTAAAGATATCACATCTCACTTTCCTCAGAAAGAGGAAGAAGCTCTCCAAATCGCATTGAAATATGACTTGATCTACGCCCAGTCTGGTTATGTTTATATCGTCTTATCGGATCTACCTAGAACTGGTGGTGCCAACGCACATGGGGCATCCCACGCCACCGACGGTATCGTTGTGTTATCTCAAAGTCAAACCCTGATAGGCTGCTGATCAAGAAGACTCTGAGTAACTATTTCAAACCAGAATTTTAGTTGAGGCTTAGCCTCCTCAACCTGAGAGGGCTCTCTCAATAGGTTTATGATTTTCAAACAAGGATTAGATGGCTAACTCTATGAGTAAAATGGATAAAAATGGATAATTGGTTGTACTGCTAATCAACAAACATCTATTGGTATTATGGAGTCAAGTGTGTTTTCACATAACATGAGTATCAACTTCATATGGAAGTCGAGGCATTTCAGGGTTTAGATGCATCAACAGAACAGTAGGATAGAAAATAAACACAGTTCATGAACATATGAAGGAAGTTAGAGAACCTTCAGTGAATTCTAAGTAACATACATTCATGCCACTGCAAGTAATTGAAAGAGAAAAACCATGAGAACATCAAACATCAATAACCCTTTCTGAATCCTGAGTGATGAAACTAATATCTCTGTACTAATATAAAAACACAGTTTTTGCTACAACAAAACAATATGCTTGTTAATGAAAATTTCCAACCTTGAGGAATTCGACCTCATGTCTCTTATAGAGTCATTACAACATTGGATTCTATGATCAATCTTCAAAGGAATTCGAATTCTATCTTATATTGACACCTATTTACTCTAAAACTGCCTATTAATTACATGTGACAGTTAACTGTATGTTCTAGAGTCCTAATACAATTACGAGTAAAACTCCTTCTTATGACTAAAACAACCTTATCTAGGAATTAAATATTATGTTTGATAGTTTCTCCTCCATGAGGTCGAATTTGGATGCTTACCATTCACATAAAGTCACCCTACTGCTGATGATAAAACTGCCCTAGAAATTAGGAAACATGTTTCCCTGTTTTTAGGCTTAGGATCCTTTTGGTTTCTTGAGATGTTATGACTAATTCTAATTGATGAATTCGAGGCTAATTGATTTTAGGAAAATTATTGAAATATGTCCCAAGTTATCCCTTCATTCCATTTGTGCAAAATCTACTTTGAACTTTTCAAAACAGTGAAAACAGATCTATGCTACGAAAGTAGCACAGTTTCGTAGCGCTTTTCATAGTGCAGTGTTTTTACTCCTTTATTCAACATATTTCAATATTTTATTTCATGAGAGCCTTTATATTTACTTGAAACACTTCCACAAGAAGTTTCAAAACCAGACTCACAAATATTCCTTCAAAATTTGTTATGAAAAATGATGAAAAGACTACTTCAGCAAATTATTCCTGTTTCTTCCCTGAAAATTAGGTCTTGGGACAGAGCCTTTATCTTCTCATACATGATGTATTTTGAGAAAATTAAGGAGGTTTTTTTAGTTCATTCTTCATGGAATAAAAACCTCTCTTGGTTTTTGGAAATACTTCTCCTGCTGTCCAGAATCTATCTTTGAAAAACGTGTAAAACAGGAAAACTCTGTTTTCTGAAAATAAGGTTTCAAAGAAAGCATTTTATCTCCCACTTCATAATGAATTTAAAGAAACTGAGAGAGTTTTTTTATTTATTGATGTTATGAATAAAAAACTCTTTTATTTTTCAAAAATTCGTTTTCAGTTGCTCGGAAAACTCTTTTGAAATTTACTACTAAAGCCAGAAAACAGGGTTTTGCTCTTCATGGTGAAAGGCTGCTTCAACAATTTTGTAGCGCGCTACGAAACTGCTATGCAAGAAAATTTATTGAAAATTTATTCGAAATTAGTGCCTTGGATATGTTTGAACTTCATAAAAATAGATATTTATCAAAAAACTATAGTAACATGACCTCAAGAATACGATCTTCACCCAAAATTGTCTTCTCCAGCTCATCATTAAGCCCTTGCATCTTTTTGAACATTATGATCATGGATAGATCATTTTCATATGTGTCATGTCCACCAATAATTTTCAAACCTTTAATGCTTTCACTGACAACTACAAATTCAAGTATTCGGACTTTGTTGATACCTCCAGCCTTGTTGTAACCCTATTTATCATGATCCAAACTGCCCTAAAAACTAGGAGACAGAGTTCCTGTCTTTTAGTATTTAAATCTCCATGCTTATCTTCGAACAGCTTGGCTAGCAATGATGAATATTTCAAAATTAGCTAATTTCAACTTTTCTTCAATCTCCTCATAACTTGTCTTTTCTGTTTGAATAGAAAAATTCTGTTTTTGTCACCTTCAGGCATTGGTGATGAAAGGTCCATAAGCTCTTCATGAACATTGGAAACTGCCTCTGTTTTACCACCTCATTTCATTTCTGTTGTAGCTTCTCTTTAGATTTTGTCAGCTATATTTCTATGTCTTCAATTTGTCTTTTAAACTTCCTGTTAGTAGCCCTCAACTGAAAATTCATCATTCTCACAAATCTGGCTTCTTTACCCTTGAATTTCTATGTGTTTCCTGTAAACTGTGATTTATCAGCCTCGCTTGATTTCAAGATGAGGGAAGCTTTGGTATCAGTTTACCATAAGCTTAACATTTGAAAGGACATGCATGTAGTGTTTTTTGCATGAGATAATGAAAAAAAATACCAACCCTTTTCAAATTTTAAATTACCTATCATGATGACCCCTACATTTGAAATGATGGATTTGGATGGTTGCATGCCTTAGAAATGAATCCTGTCAGACACCTAATAATGAAAAATTAATGGAATTTTAATGAATTGATGATTTAACAAGATTGCCTACAAATCCGCGTTTTCATAGCGCGCTTAGTGTATTTTCAGGGAAAAGCGCTACGAAAATAGTGGCCTTTTTGTAGCGCAAAACATGTTTTTTACACTGTCTGCACTACGAAAACGTGATTTCGTGGCTAATTCCAAATTTTTTTCAAGTGGTTTAAGATATGAATTCAAAACAGTATATGGGACCCTTAAGCCAAGAAATAAGGTTGTTAAACTTTATTTGGAGATGAAAATGACACTTTTAAGACTCTTACCCTATCACTTAACCCTTTAAGCATGAAATGACCTACAACCTATTTAATACCATGACTAGAGATAAGGCAAACTTTCCAAAGTTTAGAATTTTTTTTTATGGTGATGACACGTTGGATCTCTTTCACATCCATATACTCATCCTCCCATGGGTTATAGTTTCCCTCAGGGAGGGGCCAACTCCTCTAGCACTTATCCCCCTCCCAGCAACATGTATCCAGGACAAAGCACATTTTCCCCATTGCATCAACCGATGCCAGGACCTACGGTTGCTCAACTTGTTTACCCCAATTTTTCTCAACTTCCTTTCTATCCTTATCAACAGCCCAGTGCTCCAGCTCATCTGGAATTAACACCCCAGCCTCCTATGCCTTCTCAACCTCCGCTGCAACAACCACCTCCTCCTCCGAATCAGGTGTATGCACAGCAGAGTGTGACTGATCCTCCAAATTCCAAGAAAAAGAGGAAAGGAAACCAAAATCAACCAGGGCAAGGTAATCAAGGGTGCCAAGGGAACCCTCCAAACACTAATAACTATCAACATGGAAAAAATCCCAAGCAAGATAGGCCTCTTCGTACAAACAAGCCTTGTTCTTGTTGTGGTGTCCATGGCCATTATACTCACGATTGTCCCCTTTTACCCCAAATGTGTCATTTGTGGGAAGCACAAGAAACATCTAGAGGACAGTAACCCATGGTTTTGACTCCTCCGAATACTGTGCCTGTTCAACTGACTGTTTTTACTGATCCTTTCCCTCAGCAAGGATATATGGCTGCCCAACCCCCTCAAGGTCAGGTGATGCAGGAGCATTCAGATTTAGCCAACAATGTGATTTTGTGTTCACATGTTGTGGCTGACATGAGGTGGATAAAAATTGGTTATTAATATTTTACTTAGTTTTAAATGAGAGTAGTTAGTATGTTTTGGTTTGCTAAATTAATTAGGAATAAAATAGAAAATTGGTTTCTCCCTACAAGGAGATTAAGACAAGTAGGTTAGAGCATTTAGATAGGATGGAAATTTTTTGTTAGAGTGGTTCAACAGAAAACTAATAAAAGAAAGCGAACTGCTTTCAAGTATGTATATATATATAGGTGTAAGAGATAGAGTGGAACATAGTGGAATATGTGTGAAAAAGGTGCGAGAGAAGAGTGAGAGAGGAGTGAATAGAGAGCAGAAATGAATGTAAAAACCAACTATCCAAGGGTTTGGCTCTGTGTATTTCATTTCTTATTAAATTCCAACTTTTTTGTGTTTTGATCGGGCTCTCTATTTTAAATTGTTAGTTTTATTTATCTGTTGAATCAAATATTTCGTTAAGTGCATAGTGGAAGGCAATCGTATTTGCAAGCAACAATGAGGATCGAAGGCCAATCAGATTTGCAAGCAGCATCGAGGACCATATATCTTGTGTAGATCAACGATGGCAATCACATCGTAACCGTGACGACATTTCACATTGCATGATATAGTATTTATGGTTAAGACTTCACAAGTTA
This sequence comes from Pinus albicaulis, assembly GCA_034641835.2. Taxonomy (NCBI): domain Eukaryota; kingdom Viridiplantae; phylum Streptophyta; class Pinopsida; order Pinales; family Pinaceae; genus Pinus; species Pinus albicaulis. The sequence continues at coordinate 615,931,077 of CM076577.1, read as the reverse complement.
AGTTATTTAACTTGCGATGCGAAGTAAGTTGGTGTAGACAAGCGTGGACAGTCGGATCCAACAAAGACCAACAACGGAGATCGAAAGTGCACGGGGTGCGATTTTGAAAATCACAAAGTTTAGCATTTAAGTGTTAACGCTGTCACAAGGTGAGTTAAATTGTATGCGATGCAAAGTGGAGAAGGGCACATGTTAGCTCTACACATTATCGCAGATCGCAATGAATAAGGTTTAACATTAAGTTAAATTATAAAGTGTGCGAAGTGCAATCACCCATGATTTGTTCTGAGTGTTGTGGGATCCTCCAGCGAAGAAGTTCCAACTGTATGTGAGTTGTTTCGGGTTTATGTGCGATCGGGTTTAAAGTAACAGTTTGTTGATTGTTACACCATTTTTTGGTCATCTAACCTATTATTATTAGATGAACCCAAGTACATCATGTAAGACCAATTTACCCTAAGTAAAATTTCTTTCACCATATAAAATAACTTATTTGTTTATATTTCCTCGTCATATTTAACCCAGAACAAGGAACTTAATTAAATAAATCCTTATTTATTTAATTATTTCCTAAGAATAAGTTATTTAAATCATTATTTAAATAATATTCTTAGTTAAATTTGACTAAATCATTCATAAATAATTAAATAAACCATTATTTATTTAATTATATTCCCATCATTCCCCTAAAATGATAAATAAATCATTTATTTATTTATTATTTACAAATAAAGGAATTGACCCAAGTCAAGAACCCTTTTCCCTCAAACAAATATAATAAAATATTCCTAAAGGGTGCTTCTAGAATTCGATTAATAATATTTTATTCATGCACCGAGTTCTAGACCGCCCCAATATTTTGTTATAAATAGAAGGGTTTTTCCCATTCATTAATAACCTCCATTGCATTAGATCACTTTGGATCTACTCTTGGTCACCATTTTTCCATTTTTTCTCTGTGAGCTCCCACTGAGTTCTATGTTTGTTTTTCTACTCCAATAAGAGAGAGGAATTTTAGATCTGAAACACTGAGGACTTTCAAGAACCCATCCCACTGAGGAGAACCAGAAAACACCTTTCTTATTTTCCTCTCAGGTGCCCCATTCTTTAATATAATATAAAATTCTTTTAATTACATTGTTCTTGTCTTGTCTATTGGATGCATGAAGCCATATTATATTTTATCTGCTTAATGTCTTTTGTGCTTAGATCTGAATTTGTGCAGCAAACTTAAAGATATTTTGCAGCCATAATCGATGTTAGGGCTATTTGTTATGCGTAGCTAAAGTGATCTTTTACGACGAAAGATTCATACTAACAATTGGCGACTCCACACGGGTTTTCTTTTGCGACCGTTGTCGTTTTATCTATTCTTGCATATCCAGTTGTTTCAGACCCTAGGTTTTCTCTTCCATTTTCTGTTTTTCTTATTTTTATGGTGCTTTTCACCCCTAAAATCCTCAAACAGTCAAATTTTTAACTTCCGTGTGTTTCTGGCCTTATTGCGCAGGCGACAGACATCAGCCGCAGCTGAGACGACAATTTTTTCTGAAATCTGCCGTCGAGAGAACCAGATCTGCAGGTCACACTTATTGGCCCAAAAAGTGTGACTTGAGCCTTAGGCTGCACTTTTCTGCCCCAAACCTGCGACCTGGACTGAAAACATGTTAGAACTTGCGACCTACACTTTTTTTGAAAATTTTCCAGCACTTTTTCTGGGTTTGTCTGAAGCTTCTGTCAAGGTTTTCCAGCCTCTGTCTCTTCCTGTTTAGACCTGTTTCTAATCTACTTCACTCAACTAAGAGGGAATATTTCCCCTTAGGGCTCTAGTACCCTCCACTTTTTGTGGGAGAGCCTTTGTTGTTTCAGACGTCTGAATTTCCAGAGTTTCAGCCTTATTTCTCTCAGATCTGATACCTCTTTTTCAGATCCTTTTAGATTAAATCTTCTCTCTTTCAAATCACCTCATATAGTTTTATTTGGGTTCATTTCTAGGGCCACTTCCTTTTCCCTTCTATTTTCAGCTGATCTCCTCCTTTTTAGCAGCAACCTTGCCTCTGCTTCCTTGCTGTTCTCTGCACCTCTTTTCAACAGATTTCCCCTTTAGATCCCAGTCCCTCCCGACCTTAGATCTATTGGCCTCTTTTTAGTGTGATTTGCTTAGTATTTCCCTCTTATAGACTAGTATTTAGAGACCCGCCTTCTTGGGTTAGATTGATGCATTGGTAGTTGTTAATTTTCTGTTCTTTTAGTCTCATTTACTGCAGATTTATTTTCAGTTACGCAACACACTTTTTCTTTTACTCTCAAAACATCTGGGTTTAAAAAATTAAAATTAATGCATGCCACACACTGACCCTAAGTGAAGAAGCGCCTGGTTAACACCGCCTGGCAAAGACTTTAAAATCAATTGTCACTGCACCTCTCTGCCCTTGACCTCACTTGATTTTGTCCCTCCCTGCCCTTGTCGGTTTTTCTTCTTCTCGTCATCATTGTGCCCGTAAGGCGCCTCTCCTGGAGACTTCTTGGCCTTCACCCTTAGTTTCCACTTGGTCGACTTCCTCCTTCCCGTTGTCATCGAGTAAGTCCTCCCCCAAGTCTGCACTCCGACTCTTCCTCTGATTGTTCGGGTTCTCCCCCTACTCCTGGTTCTCCCCCTGTCACTTTCACCATGTCTACTTTAGGGCCTACTACCAGCAGTAACCCCAGTACTACTGCTGGGTCTGTTTCAAATGGAACCACCTCGGGACCTACCTCGACTGCCCCATTGCTCCCTTATATGGCCGGCCTTAGTCTCCCCGACTTCAATCAGCTGATCAATGATCCTATTCGCCACGATGTTAGTTTGCCTGCTATGCCAACCAAGCTCCCCTCCGACATTCCCAAGTTCGAAGGCCTTGCTAGTGAATATCCCTCCAACCATATCTGATCCTTCCATATGTGGTGTTCCTCCAATTCCATTACTGATGACTCCATTCGTCTTAGATTGTTCCAACACACGCTTACCGACGAAGCTTCTACATGGTATGTTGAACAGGCCACCTCCTCCCATACCACTTTTGTGACCATTGCCCAAGCCTTCTTATCTTATTTCCAGCTCCCTCTCCGATACGACACTGGTACCGAGATTTTAACTTATTTTCGTCAATCCTCTTCGACCCGCCTCTCCGCTCATGTCCAGGAATGGTGGCGAAGAAGAAGCTTATGTCCTGCTCCTCCTTTTGAAGATCGGATTTATATGGACTGGTTCCTTTGCTCTCTCTTACCTCTCATTGGAAAAGATGTCGCCTCCCATTTCCCTCAAACCGAAGAAGCCGCCCTCCAAATAGCCTTGAAATATGACCTTATTTATGCTCAATCTGGTTATGTTTATACCGTCCTTCCTGACCTCCCCAAGTCAAGAACCATTTTCCCTCCAACAAATATAATAAAATATTCCTAAAGGGTGCTTCTAGAATTTGATTAATAATATTTTATTCATGCACCGAGTTCTAGACCGCCCCAATATTTTGTTATAAATAGAAGGGTTTTTCCCATTCATTAATCACCTCCATTGCATTAGATCACTCTGGATCTACTCTTGGTCACCATTTTTCCATTTTTGCTTTGTGAGCTCCCACTGAGTTCTATGTTTGTTTTTCTACACCAATAAGAGAGAGGAATGTTAGATCTGAAACACTGAGGACTTTCAAGAACCCATCCCACTGAGGAGAACCGGAAAACAAATTTCTTATTTTTCTCTCAGGTGCCCCATTCTTTAATATAATATAAAATTCTTTTAATTACATTGTTCTTGTCTTGTCTATTGGATACATGGAACCATATTATATTTTATCTGCTTAATGTCTTTTGTGCTTAGATCTGAATTTGTGCAGCAAACTTAAAGATATTTTGCAGCCATAATCGATGTTAGGGCTATTTGTTATGCGTAGCTAAAGTGATCTTTTACGACGAAAGATTCATACTAACATTGATTCTGCACGTATTATGATATTTTTTCAGCTTGTCTGCATCATTTGGTATTAGAGTAGATGTTGAGTTCTGTTCTCGAAGGTTGGAGAAAATATGCCACCTAGGAGAGGAGTCGACATAGGTCAGGGAAGGCCGAAAGCTAATGCAATTTTTCTAGATTAAATTCGACATCTTCTTACAAGAATGGAGATAGTAGAGGTTGCTCAGAGGATAGCACCTGAGAAAGGAGATGTCAGCGCAACAGAGGAAACTTCTGAGGAAGAAGAAGTGGCAGAATATGAGGCAATTAAATTTTTTAAGATATTGGCAAAGGTTAGTGGGAGACCGAGAATTGAGATTCCTTCATATGAGGGGACTCTTAATGTGGACGAGCTGATGGATTGGATCAGTTCAATGAATAAGTATTTCGATTTGGAAGAGATAAAAGATAAGAAGAAGGTAAAGTATGCAACTACCAGGCTAAAGGGCCATGCATCTATCTGGTGGGATGAACTATAGACATCCAGAGTTAGAAAAGGAAAGCCTAGATCAACTAGTGGGATGAAATGATAAGGAAGTTGAAGGATAATTTTATGCCAAAGGACTATCAATTGAATATTTTCAAGCAATTGCTGAATTTGAGATAGAAAGGAATGGATGTCAAGGAGTATAGAGAGGAGTTCTACAAGCTGAGCATTAGATTAGGACATGGTGAAGATGATATGGATAAAGTAGCCATATACATCAATGGTTTAAGGTATGAAATATAGGATGAAATCAATTTGTTGAGTCTGAAGACAATTAAGGATGCCTACCAAGAAGCTTTGAAGGCAGAGGATAAAATTTTGAGGAAGCAATGTGAGAGGAATAGAGGTAAAAGTCCAACAAGAGGAAGAGGAACATTCAAAGCAAGTTTTCAGCACTCTCAAAATGAAACAGGAGGTTCGAGTAGCAGATCACCACAGAGAGGAGACTTTGGTAGAGGGATATTTGCACCAAGAGGCAGAGGCTGAGGAAGAGAGATTCGGTGCTACACACGTGGAGAATGGGGACACAGATAATGGGATTTTCCTCATAAAAAAATAGCAAATCAGCGGAATGTGAATGTAGTTGAAGCAAAGGAAGAAAATCCTCAGGTCAGGAGAAAAGAAGAACCACCTGAGGCAGGAGAGTCTTTATTGCTCAAAAAGTATTTCTTAAGGCAGAGAAGGAAGAAAATGAACCATCGTAGAGGAAGATTCTAATCATGACTGTATGCAAGTGTAAAGAAAAGTGCTACAAAATTGTGATTGACAGTGGAAGCACTGATAATATTGTTTCCACAGAGATGGTTGAAAATTTGGGGTTGAGTAAGATGATACACTCTACTCCTTACAGAGTGTTGTGGCTACAAAAGGGAAATCATATTTTGGTGACAGAAAAATGCAAGGTAGAGATATAGATCGGTACATATAAAGATGTCATATTGTGTGATGTGATGCCAATGGACGTGTGCCATGTATTGCTGGGAAGACCTTGGCAGTTTGATAGAAAATCCATTCATGATGGCAAAAGGAATACCTACATCATAGAGAAGGATGGAAAGAAGCACATATTGCTACCTTCGAAGGATGAAGTAGATAAAGGAAAAACTGAAAATAATGTTATGTTGATTAGTGGAAAGGAGTTGCTACAAGAAGTCAAAAAGGAGAAATAAATGCATTTTGTTGTTGTGGGTAAACCCAAGGTAATTCCGACTTCTACTAATTTAGACAATCTGCCTGTGGAAATTAAAGATCTGTTAGATGATTATGTTGATATAGTTGTTGATGAATTACCAAGTAAATTTCCACCAATTAGAATTATCAGTCATGACATAAATTTAAAACCTGGTGCAAGTTTACCAAACAAAGAGCATATAGAATGACCCCTCGGGAGAATGAAGAAGTTAGAAGACAGGTATAGGAGCTGTTAGATAAAGGAATAATCAAAGAAAGTCTTAGTCCATGTGCAGTACCAGTCGTGCTTAGTTCAAAGTGTAGAAATTTTCTGAATAATGAATATTTATCCACTGAGATTATCCTGATCATACATTAATTCGAATTCATGTATAACACATAACCTCTTCTACAATCAATCATCAATTTGCGGAAATAGAAACAGTCGCATGCGCACATAAACACAATATGTAATGGGAAAGCTTATAGCTGAAAACCCCCAGCTATTTTGTATATTATAATAGAAGAGAACATGTAACAATCTCAGTACAATACTCCTCACAAGTACTCAGTACTGTCTCCAAAAGTTACACACAAACTAGCTCGGTTTTGAACAAGTCACAGGTTCAAAACTCATCCACTAATTGCCTGCCTCTACTGCGCAATCCAAGTTGGTTCAATGAGAGATACAAGTTCAAATCTCCTTGGCTTCAACTGCACAATCATCATTGGCAATCTCCTCCAATGCTTGTGCAAATCTCATGCACAACTGCGGTCGCAAATAATAGCAAACTCACCCTTTCATCTACCTCTTCCATTGGTCTCCACTGAACTGTCTATGCACTGTAGTGAACTGATGTGTTCTTGAGTTGAATAATGATTTAATAATTAGTAAATTAAATAATATTTAATTCACTCCACTCATTACTAGTGTATTAGCCAGTTAAACTAAACACAACTAGTTCAACTAAGTTAAACCGAAGACAACTCCACCAACTGTCTCATCAACTCCACCAAACTCTGCCACTGAAGTCCTAACTGAAGTCAACCATGCATGAGCTCACCAAATCCCAAGGAATGGTGTAATTCCTTCTGTCAGATGCATGAGCCACACCCGTAGCTCCAACTGAAGTGCTGTAAGAGAATAAACTGAAGTTTAGAGTCCAAATATTATTAAGGGTTAATAATATTTGACTGTTGTATTTTTAGACAGGCAGTCTAAAAATAGACTTCGACCTGTATGTCTAAAAATAGAGGTCCATCTATTCTTACCAACTCGACCAAGCATCCAAGAATAACATACTGCAACTCCTAGACCATGCTCCATATGTCTAAAAATAGACATAGTCTAAAAATAGACTTTGCGCCAAAAATAGCTTGCGGGCCCACTTAGTGAAGGCGAATTCATTCCACTAAGCTCCATCATCTTGTTGCATTTTCAACACTCCATCTCAACAAGATATGGACTATCTGCAACCCCTATCCTGCCTCTGTGGAATTCGAACTTGCTCCTGGTGAGTGCCTTCGTCAAGATGTCAGCATCCTGATCCTCCATGGGAACATATGAAAGTAACATGATTCTCCGCTGAACACAATCTCTGATATGATGGTACCTGATGTCGATGTGTTTGGATCTATCATGAAATACTGGATTAGCCAAGAGTTTAATGCAACTCTGGTTATCACAATAAATCACAGTAGGCTCCAAGTGCAACCCGAACAATCCAACGAGGATCTTCCTCATCCAAATAGCCTCGCATGCAGCCAAGCTTGCTACCATGTACTCGGCCTCTTCTGAACTGAGTGCCACGGATCTCTACTTCTTGCTGTACCAGGAAACTGCTGTCGACCTGATGCTAAAAATACCTCCAGATGTGCTCTTACGATCCGTTGGGCTCCCTGCCCAATCTACATCAGTGAAGCTGGAAAGCTTCGCTCCATCCTCCTGTCTGTACCATAGACCATATCCCGATGTGCCACTAAGATAACACAATACATGCTTGCCTGCCTTCCAGAAGAGCTTGGTAGGCTTAACCATAGCTTGCGAAAGCTGGTTAACAGCATAGCATATATCGGGTCGTGTATTGACCAGATACATAAGCGACCCCACTAACTGTCGATAGACAGTTGCATCCACTACCTCCGCTGAAGTAGCATCCTCCTTCCTCCAACCACCAGGAAGAGGAGTGTCAACAGGCTTGCAGCCTTGCATGTTGAACCTCTCCAGAATCTCCCGGGCATACTTGCCCTGAGAAACAAACAGTCCTCCGCTGCGCTGCTAAATCTCCAATCCCAGGAAATAATGAAGGATGCCCAAGTCCTTCATCTCAAACTCTCGTGCAAGATCCTCCTTGCATGAAAGTATCAAATGCTCATCGCCAGTCAAAATCAGATCATCTACATACAGTACGATGATCAACAGCTTCCCCTCCACCACAATCTGGTACAGGTTTGGATCCCCCTCACTCTTGGAGAATCCAAGCCCGGTGAAGTAGCTGTCTATCCGAGTGTACCAAGCACGAGGTGCTTGCTTCAGCCCGTACAGTGCTCTCTTGAGTCGGCACACATGCGACTCACTGCTGAAGATCTCGAAACCTTCAAGCTGCTCTATGTACACCTCCTCCTCAATAACTCCATTGAGGAACGCAGTCTTCACATCCATCTGATGGATGTGCCACCCCATCTGCGCTGAGAGAGCAAGGATCGTCCGTATGGAAGAGTACCTTGCGACAGGTGCAAAGGTCTCCTCATAATCGATCCCCTCGATCTGTGAGAAGCCACGGGTGAAAAATCTCACCTTGTACTTCTCCACACTCCCGTCAGCCACCTGCTTCACTTTGTAGATCCATCGCGAACCCACCACTGATTTCCCCTCCGGTCTTGGGACAATCTCCCATGCACTGTTTCTGACGATCGAATCATATTCTTCGATCATGGAATATACCCATGCGGGTTCCTCCACAACTTCCTCAAAAGAGGATGGCTCCGTCACGACACATTGACTCATAAGAGCCATGTATCCAGTGTACTGATCCAGTGACTGTCTCTGTCTGCGCTGTGCTATAGGTGGTCCTACAACCTTCTCTGCATCTTGAGCCAGTCGCTCAGCTTCTGTAGTGCACTTGCGCCCTCTGATGGTTGGCGCTGCATGAGTGGTTTCTTCCACTGCATGAACTTCCTCTTGTGGCTGATCCACATCCGGAAGCTCCTCCTTAGGAAATAACAACTCCTCATCTGCATGCAAGTGTGGCTCCATCTCAAGCGAACACTGCATGGCTTTCTCCTCCTGAAATTTAATATCCCGTCGCACAACAATCTTGCGACTGTCTGGAAAATACACCCGATAGTTGTGAGGTGTATTAGTGTACCCCACAAATATTCCAACCTATGCGGTCGGATCCAGCTTCTTTCTGGCGTCCTTCGTCACATGCATGTAGACAGGTGAGCCAAAAATTCTCAGATGAGAAATATCAGGCCTCTTGCCAGAAAACGCCTCCTCCGGTGTACTCATGCCAAGAATATTGTGAGGACAACGGTTCTGCACATACACTGCTGTATTGCATGCCTCAGCCCACAAGTGAAGGGGTAGGCCCTGATCATGCAACATCGCCCGTGCAGCACCCACGATCGTTCTGTTCTTCCGCTCAGCCACCCCGTTCTGCTGTGGGTTATGGGGTGCGATGAGCCTCTCCGAATCCCTTCTGCGCTGCAGAACTCCTTGAATTCAGCCGAGATGAATTCACCACCGTTATCACTCCTTAGAGCAATCACCTTCTTCCCCGACTCCTTCTCAACCAGCGCCTTGAATTCACAGAACTTAGAAAATGTCTCGCTCTTCTTCTGCATGAAGAAGATCCAACACTTCCGAGAGAAATCATCAACAAAGATCACATAGTACTTGTGCTTTGCCGTCGAAGCTACAGAGAAAGGACCACACACGTCTGTGTGAACTCTCTCAAGGATCGTCATGGCGCGACTATCATTCTCATGAAAGGTGGCTTTCACATACTTCCCCAAGGTACACCCCTTGCACTGATCTGACTGCGCAAGAGTGCCCTTAGGAAGCCCAGTAGAAATCTGCTGCAGGATCTTCAAAGATCCATGGTGAAGGTGGCCCAATCTCCTGTGCCACAGTTCACCCTCATCATCCCGGCTCACCACTTCTCCCGCCTTGTATGCCATTGCTGCGCAGCCATCTACCTGCAACTGATAAAGGTACTGACTCCAAACTCATCCTTACTGTCTTCAGCTTGTCTTACCGAGTAGAAGGACTTCCCTTCACTGAAACTACATCATACCCTTGTCTCCAACATCGCAACAGATCGATTCTTCTACTCGAACTTCGAACATGCGTACTTCCTAATACGAAAGGGTTTAATACCCTTCAAAGGGAAATGTATCGATAATGGCTCATCAGACTACCATCATCACCCATCTCGATGTGCACTCGAAGATCTTTTTCCTCTAGATCTGAAAACATATCTCGATCTCTGGTCATGTGAAATGACGCACCACTGTCCAAGAACCATAATGATCCCATCACACTTGAAACCAAGCATGCAATCAGTGAAAAATCCAGTTCGAATTGAGAAGCCAATGCCTCTCCTACTTCAGATCCAGCAGCCTTCTTATTTTTCTTCTTCTACGGACAATTTGTGGCATAGTGTCCGTGCTGGTGACAGTGAAAACACTTCACCTTGGACATGTCTTGCTTCTTGCCTTTCGCACCAGACTGAGAAGCCTTATTGCTCTTCCCCTTCTTTGCTTTGGCAGCCAAAGTGCAATTTTCTTCATCAGATAGCTTTGATGAAGATCCATCCCTGGTAGTCCTCCTTATCTCCTCTTGCATGAGATCCGCCCAAAGTCGCTCCCCTCCCGACAAATTCTCCCGACCATTGACAGAGTCCTGATAGGAATGCCAAGCCTTCGGAAGACCAAGGAGAGCCAGGTCTACCATGTCCTCTTCTTCGACAGTCACCCCCACACTTCCCAGCTCATCTCTGCATTGAGTGAACTTCGTGAGGTATTTGGCGATACTGTCGCCTTTCTCCATATTAATGATTCTGAGCTTATCCTTGAGCGCCAGCTTCCTTTGGTCACTCTTACTCTTGAATAGATCTGTCAACGCTTTCCACATCAAATATGGAGAATATTTTCCATGCAGGCTGGATACAATGTGATCCTTTACGCCCTCCAATATAATCCTTTGACATTTCGCCATCTTCTTTTGCCAAGCTTCAACTTCAGCAGGATTAGTAGGCTTTTGGACATCCGTATCTACGAACTCCTTCAGCCCATTATCTTCTAATAATGCCTCCATCCGATATTTCCATGCAACATAATTCGAACTGCCTTCAAGAGCATATTCGAGTCACAAACCGTTGAAAGACATTTTCAACTCCGGCACTAAGAAAACAAACTGCTGCAAAATTCGAATTCCAAACTCAAAAACTCAACTGCTTCTGGATCTGTGAGAACAAATTATTTCTAGCACAGAGATCGACTGTAAGGGCATTTATTGGATATATCACCTTTCAGAGAAAGGATGGATCCAGAGGCTACCTGGCCCGTTACAGACTCTGTCTACCGAAATAATATTGTAATCACTGCAATAGATCCCGATGATTAATTCGCTCTGATACCATGTAGAAATTTGCTGAATAATGAAGATTTATCCACTGAGATTATCCTGATCATACATTAATTCGAATTCATGTATAACACATAACCTCTTCTACAATCAATCATCAATTTGCGGAAATAGAAACAGTCGCATGCGCACATAAACAAAATATGTAATGGGGAAAGCTTATAGCTGAAAACCCCCAGATATTTTGTATATTATAATAGAAGAGAACATGTAACAATCTCAGTACAATACTCCTCACAAGTACTCAGTGCTGTCTCCAAAAGTTACACACAAACTAGCTCAGTTTTGAACAAGTCACAGGTTCAAAACTCATCCACTAATTGCCTGCCTCTATTGCGCAATCCAAGTTGGTTCAATGAGAGATCCAAGTTCGAATCTCCTTGGCTTCGATTGTGCAATCATCATGGGAAATCTCCTCCAATGCTTGTGAAAATCTCATGCACAACTGCTGTCGCAACTAATAACAAACTCATTCTTTCATCTACCTCTTCCACTGGTCTCCACTGAACTGTCCATGCACTGTAGTGAATTGATGTGTTCTTGAGTTGAATAATGAGTTAATAATTAGTGAATTAAATAATATTTAATTCACTCCACTCATTACTAGTGTATTAGCCAGTTAAACTAAACACAACTAGTTCAACTAAGTTAAACCGAAGACAACTCCACCAAATGTCTCATCAACTCCACCAAACTCTGCCATTGAAGTCCTAACTGAAGTCAACCATGCATGAGCTCACCAAACCCCAAGGAATAGTGTAATTCCTTTTGTCAGATGCATGAGCCACATCTGTAGCTCCAACTGAAGTGCTGTAAGAGAATAAAATGAAGTTTAGAGTCCAAATATTATTAAGGGTTAATAATATTTGACTGTCTTATTTTTAGACAGGCAGTCTAAAAATAGACATCGACCTGTATGTCTAAAAATAGAGGTCCATCTATTTTTACCAACTCGACCAATCATCCAAGAATAGCATACTGCAACTCCTAGACCATGCTCCATATGTCTAAAAATAGACATAGTGTAAAAATAGACTTTGCGCCAAAAATAGCCCGGGGGCCCACTTAGTGAAGGCGACTTCATTCCACTAAGCTCCATCATCTTGTTGCATTTTCAACACAAATAAAGGAGGTGAGTGGCGCATGTGTACTAATTCTAGAGCCATAAAAAAGATCACTATTAGGTATAGATTTCCATTTCTACACATAGATGATTTGATGGATTGTTTAAGTGGGTCAAAGTATTTTACTAAAATAGATCTGAAGAGTGGATACCGTCAAATAAGGATTAGAGAAGGAGATGAATGGAAGATTGCTTTTAAGACAAACAATGGATTGTATGAGTGGTTAGTGATGCCTTTTGGGATCACTAATGCACCAAGCACATTTATGAGACTAATAAACGAGGTTTTGAAAGACTATGCAGGAAATTTTGTGATAGTCTATCTTGATGACATTTTGATTTTTAGTCAGATTAAGGAGGATCATTTGGAGCATGCCAAGTTGGTGTTAAGTACTTTGCAAAAGGAGAAGTTGCTCACAAGTTTGAAGAAGTGTAGTTTCATGAAGAGGGATCTCATTTACTTGGGATTTATAGTCTCAGAATAAGGCTTGACGATGGACCCAAAAAATATTCAGGTAATACTGGATTTGCCAACTCCGAGAAGTGTATTTGAGGTAAGGAGTTTTCATGGTCTTGCAAGTTTTTATAGAAAGTTTATAAGAGGTTTTAGTCAGATCTGTGCACCAATAATTGAAACAATAAAGGAGAGAAACCAACCATTTAAATGGACAGAAGCAGCAGATTGGAATTTCAAGTTGTTGAAAAAGAAGATCACTGAAAGAACTATTTTGGCCTTTCCAAATTTTGATAAAATATTCCAAGTTGAGACTGATGCCAGTGGGATAGCAATTGGAGTTGTTTTGAGTCAAGAGCAGAGAACGATAGCTTATTTCAGTGAAAATTTAAATGAGGCCAAGAAGAAGTATTCATCCTATGATAAGGAGTTTTATGCTATTGTTCAGGCTTTGAAGAAATGGAGGCATTATTTGTTTCCCAAAGAATTTTTGTTGTATTTAGATAACCATGCAATTCGGTTCATAAAAAATCAACCGAAGTTGAACCAAAAGGATGCAAAGTGGGTGAATTTTTTACAGAGTTTTACCTTTGTAATCAAACACACAAGTGGTAAGTCAAACAAAGTTGCTGATGCTTTAAGCAGAGTAAATTTGATTACGCAGGAATTGAAGATTGGAATTTTGGGGTTTGAAGAGATGATTGACATGTATGAGGAAGACATAGATTTCAAAGAAATATATGCAGCTGTTAAGAATCCAATGATTCATAATAGAAGCCAGTGGTTAGATTACTTGATTCAAGGAGGATTTCTGTTCAAGAATAATAAACTGTGTATACCTAAGTGTTCCATGAGAGAAATCTAATTAAGGAAAACCACAGTGGAGGACTGTTTGGACACTTTGGATAGGATGAAACATTTTCTCAAGTAAGTACTTTTTATTATTGGCCAAAAATGCAAAGTGATATCAAAAAGTTTGTTGAGAAGTGCAGGATTTGTCAATATGCCAAAGGAAGAATCCAAAACAATGGATATATCAGCCATTGCCAATACCCAATAGACCTTGGGATGTTGTCAGCATGGATTTTGTTTTGGGATTGTTGAAGACTCAAAGAGGACATGATTGTATCTACGTTTTTGTAGATATATTTTCTAAAATGGCACATTTTATTGCTTGTAAGAAAACTAGTGATGCAACTTACATTGCTAGTTTTTTTTTTCTCTGAAGTTATAATATTGCATGGATTGCCTATGAGTATTGTTTCAGAAAGGGATAAAAAGTTCTTAGGACACTTATGGAGGACTCTATGGAAGAAGCTAGGTACAAACCTCAGTTTCAGTTCAGCCTCTCATCCTCAGATGGATGGACAAACTAAAGTGGTGAACAGAAGCCTCGGAAATATATTAAGGAGTTTAGTTTACAAAAATCCAAAGCAATGGGACTTAGCACTTGCTCAAGCTAAATTTTCCTATAATGATACTCCTAAATGAAGTACTGGAATGAGTCCATTTCAGATTGTTTTTGGGATGCATCCAAGAGGGGTGTATGAACTTAGATATTTGAGAAAACAAGAGAAAAGGAGTGGAAAAGCTGAAGAATTTGTAGAGCAGATACATAATTTGTAGGAAGATGTCAAGTAGAGCTTACAGAAAAACACCCAAAAGTATAAACAAAGAGCTGATATGAAGAGGATTGAAAGGGAGTTTCAAGTAGATGATTTAGTCATGGTTTATCTAAGGAAGGAAAGGTTTCTAGTTGGGACTTATAACAAACTTAAAATGAAAAAGATAGGGCCATGTAGAATTTTGAGGAAGTTTTCTTCAAATGCATATGAGATTGAATTACCAACAGGAATTGGAATATCGCCCATATTTAATGTTGCAGATTTGTACCCATACAAAGGAACAAAGGAAGAATTACAAGAGGAATCTACAGAAGAAGAGGACCAAAATTCAAATTGGAAGGAACAAATTCCAAGGACAACAAAGAAGGAAGTGGAAGCCATTCTAGAGAAAAGAGAAACAAAGAAGACTAGAGGACAAACTTATTATCAGTATCTAGTCAAATGGAAAGGACACCTAGTGGAAGATGCCAGTTGGATGACAACAGAAGAGTTACAAAAGTTTAATGTAGATCCTGAAACATTGATGGATCAATCTTTTCTTCCCCGGGAGTTCGATGCAGGAGCATCCGGATTTAGCAACAATGTGATTGTGTGTTCAAATGTTGTGGCTAACATGAGGTGGATAAACACTGGTTATTAATATTTTACTTAGTTTTAAATGAGAGTAGTTAGTCTGTTTTGGTTTGCTAAATTAATTAGGAATAAAATAACAAATTGGTTTCTCTCTCCGAGGAGATTAAGCCAAGTAGGTTAGAGAATTTAGATAGGATGGAAATGGTTTGTTAGAGTGGTTCAATAGAAAGCTAAAAAAAGAAAAGCGAACTTCTTTCAGGTATATATATATATATATATATATATATATATATATATATATATATATATATGAATAGGTGTAAGAGATAGATTGGAACAGAGTGGAATAAGTGTGGAATAGGTGCGAGAGAAGAGTGAGAGAGGAGTGAACAAAGAGCAGAACTGAATGTAAAAACCAGCCATCCAAGGGCTTGGCTTTGTGTATTTCATTTCTTATTAAATTCCAAGTGTTTTGTATTTTGATTGGGCTCTCTATTTTAAATTGTTTGTTTTATTTCTCTGTTGAATCAAATATTGCATTAAGCGCATAGCGGAAGGCAATTGCAAGCAACACCGAGGATCAAAGGCCAATCAGATTTGCAAGCAGCATCGAGGACCGTAGATCTTGTGTAGATCAATGGTGGAAATCACATCGCAACCGTGAAGACACCGCATATCACATGATATAGTATTTACGGTTAAGACTTCGCAAGTTAAGTTATTTAACTTGTGATGCGAAGTAAGTCGGTGGAGACAAGCGTGGACTGTCAGATCCAATGAAGACCAACGACGTAGATCAAAAGCGCAGCGGGAGCGATTTTTCAAATCGCAAAGTTCAGCATTTAAGTGTTAAGGTCATCGCAAGGTAAGTTAAATTGTATGTGATGCAAAGTGGAGAAGGGCACAAGTCGGCTCTGCGCATTATTGCAGATCGCAAGGAATAAGGTTTAGCATTAAATTAAATTATAAAGTGTGTGAAGTGAGATCACCCGTGATTGGTTCCGAGTGTTGTGGGACCCTCCAATGAAGAAGTTATGCCTATATGTGAGTTGTTTCGGGTTTATGTGCGATTGGGTTTAAAGTAACAATTTGTTGATTCTGCATGTATTCTAATATTTTTGCAGCTTGTCTGCATCGTCAGTCTGCCCCTCAAACCTCACAGTCTGGTACCTCTGATTACCATATTCTAATGATGAATTCTAAAGTGGTTAATACCATTGATTTCAACCTTCAAACTCGGTCACGCCAATATGGAAAGCCAACTACTTCCTCTGCAATTGAGTCTTAAACCAAAGTTTCCATAGAGTCCAGTTCGACACCTGATGCCCCTTTACAGATCCCTAAGCCATGAGAAAATGTCCTTCCCAAGATCCCCAAAGGGACATTACGCTGAACTGCTACTTCTGCCAAAGCCGCCCATAATTACAACATAATAGATAACTTAGAACAATCTCCTGCTGCTATGTCAACGCTGAAAGTCCTCCAGACATGCCCTTCACAACGTAAAGCTATATTATCTACTCTGGGCACTGTGGATCCTTTAGATGATCGTTTGATCGTATTTGATGTTGACAAGTCAGAACACCCCCCCTTACCTTCATCTGTCGCCTTCCAAATGCCAGTCAAGATTTAGAATTCCCATGTCTCGTGATGTATCATTGACAA
Source organism: Pinus albicaulis (assembly GCA_034641835.2). Classification (NCBI taxonomy): domain Eukaryota; kingdom Viridiplantae; phylum Streptophyta; class Pinopsida; order Pinales; family Pinaceae; genus Pinus; species Pinus albicaulis. Next base: position 615,914,339 of record CM076577.1, on the reverse strand, counting down.
GGGCACACCCACCTGTGTGATGTATGCCTTTTTTTGGAATAAAATCGGATCACCTGAGTTAGCCCCATCCACTATCACTTTGTGTGCTTGGGACGATCACTCTTCTCAACCCCTTGACATGTACCGCAATTGTCCTGTCTGTCTTGCGGGAAATACTGTTTGAATCAACATTGAAGTCATTGATGCCCCCTTGGATTACAACATCTTGTTGGGTTGTAGCTACACCTATGCGATGTTTGTTGTCACATCTGCGATTCACCGTAAGATGTGATTTCCACACAATGGAAAGATCGTCACCATTGATTAGTTTACATATTACGAACCGAAGTATCAACTCTCCCTCGAGTCTATCATATATTCGGTGGCCGATAAGAAATCAATCACACCTCTTACTAGTGTTTCATCTGGAGTCTATAAATATTCCACCTTACTTGGTGCTTTCCCTGGTCCCCCCCTCTTGTCTCAGATCCCAAATTGTCAAATGTTTGCATGATGCAATCATCTCGGACTAGCCATAAGTGGTCCAATTCAACCACCGAGCAGCCTACACCCCCGCAACCTGCTGATAGTCACTCAACATAGCCTACAGTGCCCTCCTTTCAAGAACCTTCCTCTTTTACTGGTGTCTCTTCCACTCCTTTTCAACTAGGAACAATTCCCCGTAGCCTTAAATAGTTGGGAGCCATTTTGCTAGGCCATTACCCTTCCAGCCAGATACTGTTTCTAGCTCCCCCCTTTGGAGTCTTTTCGGTGCCTGTTATGGTTACATTGAGCCTTCCCAATTTGATCCTGGGGATCCTAGTCTGGTACATCGATCCCCAAGATGAAACCCTGTCTGGTTAGCTCAAACCTTATACCGCTTTGGCCCCGGACCAATCGGTTGCCACAAATCCTACCTTTGCTTCAGTGCCTCAGCCACCTCAACAGGAATCTACTCCTGTTGCGAAAGCGTCTAGTCAAGGGGGAAAAGCTAGAAAGAAGGAACCTAAGGATAAGGCTACCCAAACAAATCCTGCTCCTCCTAAGCCTCCAAAAAAGCCACCTCCGTGCGCTTTGTGTGATGTTGTTTGGCATGCTACCCAAAATTGTCTTGAACTTCCTCTTCTAAAACTTGTGGTTAACGAAACATTTCCCGAATCTGATATCCCAGATGTCCATTTTACCTTACCCGATTCAGCTAAGAAAATAAAAACTTTGCGCACGAATCACCCATGTGATTTTTGTGATCTTTATGGTCACTATTCTCACCTCTATCCTCGTCTTGAATATTTTCATGACACCCTTAAATTCGTTCGCCAAATCAAGGCCTAACGTAGCGAACCCGCTACTCCTCTACTTGTGCATTTGGCTTAGCCTGAACCAGAGGAAATTTTCATACCTCCTCTCGATGTTGAGATGATAGAACCTTTAGCCACCATCCTCTATCTATCATCATCCATGAGTTCCTTGGAGGAAAACCCCTCCGGGGCATTCCCTTATGTTTCTACTGAACCTCATTCGACAATCACCTTAGGCTCAACATCGGTAGATGTTTCATCTACTAGCTCTTCATATAACCTCAGTAGCGATGCGTATATGAACCATATCTCTCATGATGATGCGTCAGGTAGCCCTACCGTGTCATATGGTCTTTATTTTTCGAGTCCCCCCATATTTCACCCCGATGAAGACATTATGGAAGCAATGACCACCCCTGACTTTCCTTGGGATGATATGCACCACCGTGTGTACTACCCTCCGCAACAGTTCCATGACCAGTATGCTGTGGAGTCTAAAGAATTCATCTCAGATGAGGTTGATCAATTAAGAAATCCCATTCCTGCACCCGATGCTTTCAACGAAGAAAAAATTGCCTTGGGGGCACCTAACGCCTTGGAAGAAATTAAGGCTTAGTCCAAGCTGCTCAAAGGATTATGTAATGTTTCTGCCAGGTCCTATTCAGAGATGCCTAGACTTGATCCAACCACTATCGAAAACCATATCAACACATGGTCCGATGCCTACCCTGTCCATCAAAATTTGAGACACATTTCTCGATGAGAGGCTCCCAAAATCGCAATCGATAAGCCCAAGCATGATGGTTTTTCCTATCCCGTTCTTAAGAAAATAGACACCATTTTTGTCTGTATGGACTTTCATGACTTGAATAAATCTTATCCCCACGACAACTTCCATACACCATGTATTGACCATATCTTTAACAAGTGTGAAGGGCATAGAAATTTTACCCATAGCATTTGGCGCCATGCGTGTTTTATTTCTGTCACGCATTTAGGTTTCTTGCATTGTCCATCATCTTCTCCTTTGTTATCTTGTGATGCCTTTTAGATGGATCCTTCATCCAAACCACACATTGACTATGCCGATGGTGCAAGTTGCTACTCCCGGAATCTAGCCTCGGTAGCTTGGGCCATTTTTATCCCCATACCTTCGTTAGTCATTTCCAACGGCGTATGTATTGGATCTGCCACCAAAAATCAGTCCAAATATGATGCAATGATAGGGTTGTTAGTTGATTCCCTTGACAATCTCATCCTTCATCTTCATGTTCGTTTATATTCCCTGCTTCTTGTCAGAAAATTGAATGGCATTTATCGTGTGCATAACCATGTCCTTTTTATAAGATATCTATCAGTGAGACTCTTAATGCGTGAATTTGAAACCATTACTTTCCGTCATGTAACTAGAGCCCAAAATCACTATGTATATAATATTGCAAACAATATTCTATATTGGCACTTATCACATGCATTTAACACAAGGAAATAACAATAAACAAGTGGCGAGCCACGTAATCATCATATATAAAAGATGCATATCTATAATATGTGTCCACGAAATCATAAATGTTTTGGAGTCCTCTACTCTAATACATCCGACATGCGCATAGCATGTTACACAAATAAAAATTGGGGGCACCTCATGCCCCTACATCTAATCACTATTTGGAGGGTCTTGAGCCAATGGCTCAGCTCCTATAGCTTGTAGATCCCGCATAACTTGTCTGGCCATCGCCATGCGTCGCATGACCCCTCACCACTCCAAGGGTAGACCAACACATGCCTCAATGTAGTTGTAAACTAGATCTTGCCAACCAGACTTTGATACCCCGGCCATCAAAAACTCGCATTTGTGGCAGACATCATCCAATAATGCCTCTAAATCAGCTTGGTCTTCTCCTGTAGCTGTACTAGACTCTGCAGCCCTTGGCATTGTGGGTCACCCCATATACCCGACTGGTCTCACTGGTGCTATATCTGCATACCAAAAGTAATGAATCAGAATTATATGCATCATTCTAAAACTTTAAATGCATCATGAAATATAACAAATTGTCACTTACGATCTAGTCCCCATGCACGGCTAGGCGGAAGTGGAAAGTCCGAGTCCCCCTTATAGTTCATCCCACTGTATGGATAGTCGTTTATATACAACGACATTTGGTCCCAATGTGAAAATAATTCGGGTCGGAACACCCACTCAAATCCCCCACCTCCACCTCTCCTTAGTAGCTACCCCCAACGACACATCCTAGGGGCTCATGGGCCTCTAGCTCAACACACTCTCAACAAGCATCATCTTCCCTCCGGTGATGTGGTGGAAGGCCTGGTTGCCCAAGATCCACAACATTGCTGTGGTGATATCTTGAGTCTCTAGCCTCTCTAGGTATCCGATTGGTATGGTCGTGCCCTTGACATGAACATCTAGTCAACAATGGCGGTCCACAAACTCAAGGATATTTTTCCCTCGCGGTAATACTGGCTGGATGTTTCCCACCATCCGTAATGGTGGGATACCGGTCAGGAAATAAATGTCATGAATAGTCAGATCGATTTGGTGCCCCTGCACTATAAAGACCTCTAGGTCCGGGTCCCAATCGCTGACTATCCTAGCTAACAAAGGCTCTCCTACCCTCATCAAGGGGTTCTCAAGCAAGTTGAGCACCCCATATCTTGCCAGTGCACCTCGTACACCCTGATCCCCCTAGATCTCAGAATAGAGTGCCTCAAGATCTCTCTCTCTCTCTCTAGTTGATCATTAAATCTGCCATACCTGCAGAAAACCAACAGTTTGTCAGTCAGAGGAAGGAAAAACTACCTAAAAACATCAAGACCCAGTTCCCAACCAAAAACAAGACAAAACCCAACTTTTGGAAGCTCGCACTTTTTTCAGCATTGTACCTGTGAGGTCGCAGTTTTTCCTCTGAAACCTACTACCCAGGTTGTAGAACATGCCCCAAAAGGTGCAAGCCGGAATGAAGAGGGGAAGAGTTGATTTTCCTGAGCTCTGGTCACCTAATTAGAAATTCTAAACCGCTGAAATTGAAGAGTATGGGTAGGCCACCTACATGCAACTAATGGATCTCGATTTCTACGGTTAGTTTGTCTGCTACGAACGCCACAAGATTTAGGGTCTTTTCCTCCTCTCCACATTTACCATAGCTACACTTGCAAATGAATCAAATTGGAGGGAAATCACCCTATTAAAATAGAAACCCTAATTGTTATTTCGCCAATTGCGACCAAACGTAGCTTCGTTTGACGAAACATTAGCATTGTTTGAAAGCTATCACCGAGCTCTAAAATGGGTATTCGTTTGTTTTTGGTGATTTGATAATTTATCCAGAAGAATTTTTTCTAAGAAAGGTCACTTCGTCGCCTCTCAAAATCGAATTTCTGCACTTTCTCCACTTGTAATTGGTGCACCATGTAGCCTTCATACTTGTTGACTCTCGTGTTGATTTTCTTCATGAGTAATCATATTTTTATCATGCTTTTATGGTCCCCACCAGGCTTATTTTGTGTGGCAGCATCATCAAGTCACCCTTGTTTAGAGCATCCGAGTTGAGTCATCATCGCATTCATGGAATCTGTCTCAAGTCCGTTTCGTCTCTTGCTATAGTATTCCATCCATCATGCCTTGTCCCACTCTCGTGTAGCTTATTTTGGCCTCCAGTCCCATTGTCCCCCACCCTCTCAAGGGTCGAGTCAGTTGCTGCCAGGTCATCCATGCATTTTATGCTCTGACAACTGGGAAGTCGTCTATTTGGTACTCAGTCCCCCCCTTCCATCATCATCCCTGGCATTTGTCCATCAATCGCTCTACTATGATCCCTCATGCCTTAGTTGAGGATCCTCATTGCCTCATTTATGACAGACCTTCTTTTGTTTACATCAACAAATTCATTCCAGAAGACAGGTCTAGAGGGTGGTGTATCTTGGTTCTAGCTTCCATCATTGTTCGGTGCCTCAGATCAGGCAAAGGGACTACTTATTTCCCTTTGACTTGATTGTTTCTCATCTGCTCCACTTCAACATGATCGAGATTCTTATACTCGATAGTTCAATGATCCAGCAGATTGATCCAGTGATTCCTGGGTGTGTGTGAGATGTTTCAAACCTCATGAGGGGGTGGCCCTTCAGGTATCCCCCCACATGCCTGAAGGACCTCATTCTCTTCTACAGCCTTAGATGCAACTCTGCAGATTTGATGGGTTCGGCCCCAACTGCGTGCAATTCCTATAGCATGCATGTATTACTTAGATGATCCATTTATATTTTCAGAGCCCTTTCCTATTTATCAGGGCTTCTATGGTTGCTATTATATCTCATGTACTCAAATATTATTGTATTCAATCCTGGTTGTTGTCCCAGGAGCAGTATGTATGTGGGATCCATTATATTTTTGTCTAGCCCATGTTTACACCAACATATCATGAAATTTATAGCTTAGTCTCATTTTACTGGGCGAACCATTATTCTTTGTACTTTGTCATCTTAACGGGCATAGGTATTCCACGCCCGCCTCACTGAGAACAAGTACCCAAATATTAAAGGAGACTTACCTTTGTCAGTCTCACCCACTCAGGGTTATCATCCTCTCACGCTTCACTTCGGCTACATCTCTCTCTCTCTCTATGACTTCCCTTCGGTGTTTAGTGATTGCGTTCTTACAACATACTTTGGTCATACGATTACCTCCTAACGCTCGCTCGCACGTTGGGGCGCAATCCTTTACACAAATTTTTGGTCATCTAACCATTTACAATTAGATGGATCAAAATACACTAGGTAGGACCAATTCTACCATAGTAAAATTGCTTTCACTATAAGAAATAATTTAATAAACCATAGTTTATTAAGTTATTTTCGGTCCAAATAGAAAACCCCATGAGGAATAATTAAATAAATCCTTATTTATTTTCTTTTCCTCTAGGAATAATTAATCAAACCTTTGTTTAATAATATTCCTGGTCATATTCACCCCAATTAAATAGAAATAATTAGATAAATCACTGTTTATCTTTTTTTTTTGTAAGCTAGTCTAATTTTATTAATTAAGAAAGTATATTACAATCCATTGTTCTAAGCAGAGGAATTTATCCAATTCTTGCTCTTATTTGTGTCCAAAAATAAAAAAAGATGGATTGCCCATAGGCGGGAAACCAACCCTTTACTTGTCTCTGAAAGTTTGAGTCATCTACATTCGCTAAAACATTAACAAAAGTACTGAAAAATAACTATGAAAATATTAAATAATAGGTCCGTCTAGAGATGGACAGGGGTGCAATAACCTTCATTTGTTGCCTCCATCATCATGTTGTTCTTCGTCTGGTGTCGGTAGTTCCTCCTCAGTGATTGGACTCCCGTAGAAGCGTGCAATTTCCTCTTGTTCCTCCATGATGACCTGTGGCTTTGGCTCCATCGGTTCACCGCGTTTATCACATTTGCGCCAACATCCTAGATCACAGTGCCATAGGTTGGGTAAGGATAGGGAGAGAGCTTTGATGGGAAAACTCATGAGTTTTTTGGGTAGGGGAGCAACAAAGAGGGGAATTGTCGATTTTCGGTATTTCCTCTTATTTCTAGGAAGAGGTGGCATAGAAGGCTCAACAATCGGGGAGAGATGAGCTGCGTGAGTGGACTCAGATGGTTCAGATGCTATGATGAGGGCAGATGGAGTGGGAGGAGCATCCATGGGAGCAGATGGAGCGGGAGGAGTGTTTGCTGCCTGGATTGCAGAGAGGGCTGAGGAGATTTCAAGTTCAGCAAAAGGACCGATAGTAATGGTCTACAGAGGCTCTTGAGAGTCTGGCAGGAAAGTCTCCTTTGGTGCAACCTCTGCGAGGCTTCTACCTCTGCCTGGGTTCCATGGCAGTGAGAGATCAGTGCTGCAGAGAATGCACCAGATACCGGGGGAGGAGTTTGGCAGCGTTTCGGTGGAAAATCAGAAAATAATGTAGGGGAGAGCTTGGCGACGGTCATTTAATGTAGTGCCTCTCTAATCGAGGCCTCCACTAGCTTGCACCTGTTCCATTAATCACATTGAATTCTTGCTACTGCAACTAGGTGCGATAGAATTGATGTGGCGCCGTCGGTTCAACAAGTGGTGTGTCATTGCTCACCTTGGGGTGGGATGGCCGTCTCATCACCCGGATCTGGGAAAATCATTGTTTATCTTATTATTCTCTAGGAATAATTAATTAAATCATTATTTAATTAATATTCCTTGTTAAATTTGACTAAATCATTTAGGAATAGTAAAATAAATCATTATTTGTTAAATTATTCCTTGATCCCATCCTTGAAATGTTAAATAAATATTTTATTTGTTTATTATTTCTAAATAAATGGATTTAACCAATTTAAATTCATTTTCCCTCCAACAAAATATAATAAAATATTCAAAACAGTTAGATCTAGATCTTGGTTAATAACATTTTATTATGCACCATTATCTAGGATAAATCAATATTTTATCATAAGTAGGAGGGTTTTCCATTCACTTTTTACCTTTGATCCTCTTATCATTGTCACACTTTGATTAATTTTATTTTATTTTTGATTATTGAGCTCCCTTTGAGTTCTACACGTCTTGGGTATTCTACACCATTGAGAGAGAAACTGTGAAGCTGAAGCATTTGAGGACAGTGAAGAACCCATCCCATTGAGGAGAACTGTATTAGTTCCCTTCCCAGGTGTTAATATAATTAAAAAAATTCTTTATAATTCTTTTCTTGTCCATAGGATATTTTGGAGAAACTCTTATTTCATTTTACTGTTTAGCTTCTTTATTTGCATAGATTTGGGTTTTTTTTTGCATTTGTTTCGACTGTCTATTGCAGATCTAAGAAGTTATACAACCATATTTGTTGTTAGGGCTATTTGTCATGTGCAACTAAAGTGATCTCTTTTTGTACACTTACATTAAGAATTCATTCTAACACTAGGATTATTGGACAACCAAAAGGACAAATCTAGATTTCAACATTCCATTCTATGAAACTGAGGCTTGAGCTGCCATTCCTTCAACTTATTTCTTCTCCGAATCGATAGAATTCGCCATTGATAGTAGAGCTGTAGAAATCCTAACCATTGCTCCGCATCCTAATAGAGGAATAATAATTAAAAATATTTAAAAAGATTAAATATTTAGAAAAATGATTAAATAATTAGTAAAAAGAGTAAATAACTAGAAAAAAGATTTAATAATTATTAGTTAAAATTATTTAATGGTAAATTTTTCAAGATTAAGGATGTTTAAAAAGTTTTAAAATAAATCAAATATTTAGATACAAGCAAAAATATATAAACTAAATCCAATATTTAGATACAAGAAACAATTTGAGATTTGACATATTTAAAGAGGGGAGTAGACTAAGAAATTAGATAAGAAAATTTATTAATGATTTTTATATGAAAGGAAATTATTAATAGATAAGAAAGAAATATAAAAAAAGGATAACATATCAATTAAGGAAGGATAGAAGAGAATGCAAAAAAGGGGAGGGGTGATTAGAAAGAAACGAGAACGAAAAATTAAAGGGAAAAAGGTTAGAAATGGTTTGGGGGGTGGGGGAGGGGAAGGGGAGGAGAAATAACCACAAAGAAGGAGGGTTTAGATAAGGTAAAGGCCTAATAAGTGGGGGAAAAATATATGGGTGAGGAGTGGAGGTTCGGTCATTGACTAAGCCGATGGATAAGGGGTTTCTAGGAGTCACTATGTTTGTAGCCATCTTCTCTATGGAAGTTTTACGACTGCTTTTCAATCTTTAGAGCTTCTTGAGTTAGGTAGATGGATTGGAAAGGAGTAGTGGGAGGAATTTTTGTATGGTCAAAGATAATGAGGTGCTTGGTTTTGAAGGAGTTTTCAATTAGAGTAGACTTCGAGACCCAGTTATGAGTTGTGTCAACTATGTGCTCCTTCAAAAAAGATTTAAAAGACCGACCAGTTTGACCAATATACAAATTACCACATGAAAAAGGAATAAGGCAAATTCCTGGACCTAGAATTGGATATAAATTATCTTTAGGGGATCTAAATAATTGTTTAAGGTTTTAAAAGGTTTGTATAAGGTTTTAATGTCCTTTTTGGCTAATAATTTAGAGAAGGTATCAATGGTTCCTTTGATATATAAAAGGGAAAGGAGGGCTCTAGGAGGGGAAAGAGGGTCTTTGGATGCTATGAACAAGCATATTTATAGGCTTTATTGATATGGCTAAATGATTGTTCGTTCTTGATAAGGGATTAGGTGAGGCGATCCCTTTCAAAAGGATAAAAATTGAGGATAAAAAATTCTAAGTAAACTATTGAATAAGGTCTTTAAGGCAACATATTTCTGAGATGAGTGAGGTTTGGAGTGTGCATGGAGATATTGATTTGTGTGAGTTTTATTTTGATACACTTGGAAAGAAAGGGAACCCTCAGGCAGTCGGGTGACAAGGACATCTAGAAAAGGAAGGGAGGAGTACTCTTTTGATTCCATGGTGAATTGTATATGTGAATATTCTGACTTTGACATGCTCAAAGAAAATGGAGTATCTACTTTAGGCTATCTTATGAGCCTTGCATCAAGAGTTATCTCCTAGAGGTCATGAAAACAATTATTTCAACAAATTCCATGACAAAGACATAATATGTGGTAGTTGCAAAAGCAACATAAGAGATTGTGTGGCTGAGGGAAATTCTTGAATACTCTTAGGAGAAGTAAGTGAATTCTACTCCTCTTATGATTGATAATGCTTCTGCAATCAAGTTTGCCAAGAATTCTAGATTCCATATTTGAACCAAACACATGAACACAAAGTATCATTTGATTTGATATAATGTAGAGGTCAATACTATTTATCTAATACATTATTCCATAATGAACAAATTGCATACATATTCAATGAAGCACCTAGAAAATAAAAGTTTGAAAAGATCAAACTGATGCTTGGAATCACATACGCTTCTATAGGTTAAGGGGGGAAATTTTAGACTCCAAATCCTTATGGATTTAATGAATATTTTGTAAATATGTAAATATGAAAATTGAACCTTTAGAATAGGAAGAGACATTGGACCTTAGAAGTTGAAACCAAAGGTCACAACATCATTGTATATATATGTATGCATGATTGATGGAAAGTTAGTAGGGAGTTACCTCACCTCGCTTGAAAAATACACTATAAGTTACAAGTACATTTTTTATTTAACAAATTTATCAATTTACTAAGAAGCTTACTGAGTTTTCGTTTTGTTGTAGGTTGCATTTAATGAATTTTCATGGTCGTTTGAAAAAGTAGTGACATCACCCATTTTTTTTGGATTAAAATTCCAACATTTTTCGACCATGGAATTAAAAATCATGATTATGAAAACATGATAAAAAACTCTCAACTACATCAGTGGTGATGTAGCATCTTTGTGTAAAAAAGTGGTGATGTAGCATCACCATTTTTCAAATCATAGAGTAGCTTTACCAAGAGAAATTTATTTTTAATTTTTTAAATTAAAGTTATAACTCATTGAAATATTAGCCTATGACATAACATTTTTTTAACTATGGTTTATAAAAACATCATTAGTGATGATGAGAGCTTCTGGAATGTTGTGTATTATTATCGAAGGGCTTGCCGTTTCAGGTGAACACTACACCCATGTTCAGGAGAAAAATCTTGAAGATGTTATTTTTTTTTTTAACATAGATTTAGACTATCTCCCAAATATATCATGGACCCTATCACTTGGACTATATTAAATCTAAGGCAAAATATGCATATATGTTAATATAAAGTGCAAGCAACTTTCAATAAGATGTCTAAGATTGTACAACTATATTTGCAAAGCATAGTAACTCATTTTTTTAATATATAACATAGGGATCAAATAGTTTTACTATTTTTTTACTAAGTCGTAGAGAAAAACTACTATGTAGCACATGTTAGCATACACAAAAAAAACTTATTTGTTGTATATTCTTGTTAGCATAGGCAAGAATCAAGATACTTTGTTATATTAAAAAAAAAGAAAAATGCACATACACAAGTTTTTTGCTTTATATGTTAATAAGCATTAATAACAAAGACACTTTCTTGTATATGCTAATAAACATACACAACAAAGTGGGTGAAGAGAGTTATATATTAACAACATCCAAATTATATAATAGGGAAAGCATTTTTATTATTTTTATTCTTATAATTTTAGAATATGACAATGGATTGAGAATATTATATTGTTTTGTAAGAATAATAATAAAATTACCGGATAGTATTTTTATTTTAAGAAACAAACATAAAATATAAAATATAGTACTATTTTAAAAATGTAACAAGAAATGGTAATAAAATAACTCATATTAGTATATATCTAAAGATACTTTAAATCGAAAGACTATATATATATTTAAAGGAACGATCATGGGGTTTTATATTATAAGAGATTTGGTTTGCAAAACTGTTACATCAATTTTTTCTTCTACATCTTCTACTATTTAATATTTCCAAAGAAATATTCTTATTTTCCCTCCCTTCTAGCACACTATTTTATATATACTATTATATGTATACACTCGCCTGTTGGAACAGGGTCTCCTGCAAGCTGTGAAACTGGTCCATTTTGTATATTTTTGATTATATTTAGTCTAACGCAGGGGTTTTGGGGTGGGTCAAAGCCCCTAATGCATTGTAAATGGGTCAAGGGTAGACCAAGAGTAGGCTAAAATAGTATAATTAGTTGAATCTTTTTGAGTTGTAAGACAAATTAAGACTAAGAAAGACAAGAGATTGATGCTAAGTGCGAATCGATAGATCTAATTAGGGTTGTTGGGTAAGGACTCTTGCTACTGTTTGCACAGAGGGCCTCTGTCCTGTTGTGTGTGGACCCTTCTGCTGCGTGCGCAGGTTGGGTTTTGGGGTATTATAAGTAGATCTGAAGGATTAATGAATGCAGAAGTATTGTTGAATATCTGAATCCACTGGACTTACTGTGATATGAATATGTGATGTTTGGTTACTCAATATATGCTGCTATATTATTGATGTAAGCTACGAACATACTTGTGTTACTTATTTATGCTGCGATCTAGATTTGTTTTGTTTCACTTCATGCAAGAATATCTGGAATAACTGCGTTATCGTTATGTGAGTTCATGATCTGTTGATTTATGTGAGTATCATTAATATTGCGCACGTGGATGCGAAGGGAATCTTTAGACATAGGCTATGTGATACCAGATTTGGTCACTATAAGGTTGAACACAGCTTTGCATGACTTACCTACCCTCTCCCAAGGTGCGGAAACCTAGTTCCAATACCCACCCATACTACTTCGGGTGAGACTTTGGCCTGCACAAGTAGGTCACTGCCGAAAGGGCCAGTAATATAGGGGTTTGTTGGAAAACCTTGAAATCCAAACCTCGGTCAGGACCCCTCGAGCCAACAACTGTAGTGGATTCATATATTCAACAATACTTCCGCATTCATTAATCTTTCAGATCTACTTACAATACCCCAAAACCCAACCTGCGCACACAACACCAGGGTCCGCACACAGCAGGACAGAGGCCCTCCGCGCACACAATAGCAGTAGTCGTTACCCAACAACCCTAACCAGATCTATTGATTCGCACTTAGCATCAATCTCTTCTCTTTCTTAGTCTTATTTTGTCTTACAACTCAAAAATGTTCAACTACTTATACTATTTTAGCCTACGCATCCAATGGTCTGCAAACTGTCATTTGCGGAACCTTGGTCTACCCTTGACCCATTTACAATGAATTAGGGGCTTTGACCCACCCCAAAACCCCTGCGTTAGACTAAATATAATAAAAAATATACAAAATGGACCAGTTTCGCAGCTTGCAGGAGACCCTGTTCCAACAGTCCCCCAACACAATCTTGTGACTCGTCTCAAGTCACTACGGAGGTGGGGTCTCCACCTGTGCACGCAGTGTATTGATGGCGGTGATCAGAAGGGGCAACACTTCTTGACTCTAAGCAGCAGCGCTCTGCACAATATCCACGAGCTTCTGGTATGTCGTTCCTTCGGTCGTCGTGGTGACACTCTCCAATGTCTGATTCAGTTTCTTGACCGTAACATCGGTATGCTGTGATAGATGGAGGGCTGCATCGGCCCAAGGCTTCAATCGTTCCACGATGGAATGCTTCTTGCGCCAGAGTTCCTCAATCTCATCTTGGAGCACGTTTCTAGTCTTCAATCGTGCCAGACGTTGTGCAAGGACTAAGGAGGGCAATGTAGCCTCGACCTGATCGAAAGCTTCTTCCTTCTGCCACAATTCTTGATTGATTCTCTGGAGGACTGGATCGCGCTGGATCTTGGTCCAAAGCTGCATGGAGTCCTAAAGTAACGAGGTGCCTTGATTAGTCTGTCCTATAATGGTGTTGGTAGCCTCGGTCACTATCACAACGCTGGGCTTGTACCTCTAGAGGTGTTTCGGGCTGCAACTTGGCCTGTAAGTCGGTGATTTGCTGCTCCAGCTATGTCTTCATGACCTGCATCTCTGTCCTGGACACCTTCAAGGCTGCGACCAACCTTTCAACTTTAGCCCAAGGGGTGGCGGCGGTCGGGATCTCCTCTGTAACCTCCATGCAGAGGTGGTGGATCAATGTTTCGAGCTCCACCTATTATGTGGCAGTGCGGAGTACTTCGGCTTTCTGTTGCGTGATGGTCTGCTCGGCCACCCCAAGTTGTTGGTGCACTTGCTGGTCGTGATGGCGAATCTCCTTAAATACAATAGCGTGGAGGCCCTGTAATGCATCATGGGGCAGTGTGGCCAGATTCAACTGCACCCTTGTTGTTGCATGGAGTTGGATTGCTTGATTAGGTGGACTGATTATGAGGGCAGTGCTAGGTACGACATAGAGACGAATTTCCTTTGTAGCGAGCACTGTACGACTAGTTACCAAGGGAGGTCATACCTGAGTCACGCTGGCCTGTAGTGTGTCTATTTTTAACTGTACGGCATGGAGCTCAGCCTGGATGGTGTCAATTGCAGCCTTCTGGCATTCCTCCAGGGCTACCCACTTGTCTTCTGTGGCCATTGTGATGGCGTCCACTATTTGTTCAAGGTCCCCATCAATTAGTGTGACCGTCGCATCATATTCTCCCCGTTGCACATGCTGCTTATTTCGGGGCCCCTTGTTAGGCTTGCCTGTTCGCTTTTTTCCCTCGAGGTTTACTTCTGGTGGCGAATCAACCTGCGTTTCAACCCTGGTGTTCTTTGACGACACGTTCTTCTTCGTGGCTGCGTCTAAGCCCTGCTTGCTTGGTCCTACAGTCTCCTTGGTGGGGGTTTTTAAGCCTATCTTCTAGGTAGGAGGCCACAGCTTGATCACACGGTCAATGTCCTCATCTGCTACCATACAGGGAAGGGACGTCCAGGTTTTTCCCTTGAGGCTGCAGATATGAATGTGGTGCATCGTAACATGGAATATTGCAATAATTTTGTACCTGTTCTACATCGTTGAGGATAGCCGTGGTCGAGAGTTGATGGCTGCGGCCAAGCTGCTCTGGAAGAGGACCCAAAAAAATTGGTTATCTTCCACACGCTGTGCATCCTTTGAGTCCCATAGATGGGCGAATCGAGCCCCTTTGCACATTTTTGGAGTGAGCTCGGGGAGGAATGACTCTTCAGGGGCCTCCCATGCAACTAGTGCTATAAGGAGAATTAGCCAAGAATAGAAAAAGGCCTCCCCTTGTTCCTGAGATTTGCGGATAATGGTCAAGAATTCACCAAACACATATTGGGCCCAATTGAGGCAGACCCCCTTTGCGCACCGACCTGCTAATCGAATGACATAGGCAGGGATGGTGGCGACTTGGCATTTCCACGTTAGATTGCATGATAATAACATAGTACCCATCTGTGTAGCACAGTCACTGATGGATTCGATGATAAAGCCTCGGGTATTCCTCTCCACCTTATACTTTTGGCGCACAAATTCAGTAGTCTCGCCTTCATATTTCTTGCCCACCCACTCCAGAGGGTGCGACCCCTGCATGGGAAGGCCCGTAATCCTGTGAATTAATGCAGCATCAATGGGGACTCGGTCCCAAATCCATAAGCAGCCATCGTGAATCAAGGCGAGCAACTATCGGGCCAATTGGTCCATGATGTTGTAGTGGCCAAAATGGGGCATTCTCAGCAGGTTCAAATGCCCGGATCCGGCCAATCCACATACCCAGCGCTGAGGAATGACTGTGACCCCATCATTCACATAAATTGTGTTGAAGTATAACGCAAGGGCCAGCTCAGGGAAGGCTTCATAATTCTCCAAGTCGTGATCATCGAATTTAACTTTGTGGAGCCTCCTGCAAGGATCATTGATGACCAGGACTTCTCCTGGGGTTAGCAGCATTTGCAGATAGGTGATCAAACCATCCAATTTTTTGGGCATGTGTGGTTAAGGCCGACACAGTCGTATAAAGGGAGGTAACCAATTGATCGGATTGGCAAGCTGAGATTCCTCCTGTGCAGCCTGATCCTGAGGTGTTGCTCATGGGGGCTTAACATGCCTCAGGGAAGTCCTAGGCTTCCCTGCAACCCATTTTTCAGCTTTCAGGGGCTTCCCCGAGCCCTGTGCTTTCTCTTTTCCCTTCAGTGTGACTAGTGTAGAGAGAACTTCTTCATCCTCAACCCTAATCTCCATTACATCCTCACTTTCTGGTTCTATTGGTGCCGAGGGTTTAGCAGGGTTTATGGCTGTCATCCTAGAGCGAAAAAGGAATCCCAACTCTGGGTGGCTACTGTTAGAAGGAATAGGATGATCAGACATTAAAGGGATAGTGCAGACTAGGAAAATTGCATAGCTCAAGTTCACTCGGGACAAAGGTAAGAAGTACAAGCTATGCAAGTGAGGCAGATCCCTTATCTGAGCTACCCTGCCCTTTTTCTAGTGCCCGTGGTCATCCAACGGTAGGGTAAAATTCACCTGGAACTTACCATCAGATAAATAGTAGCAAGTCCCCAAAATATGCCTCATTAAATTCCAGGGGGCCACGCCTTCCAACGGTAACTTTTGCTTCTTACCAGATGTTAGTGAGCTAATGACTAGTTTTCGCATCTCCTGTGCGCTCAACATTCCTGCTATGCTTGGGTCAAACACCTATGCTTCCTGCGCATCCTCCCCTAACATAGGCTTGTTCCTAAGTACTTCACAACTAAAGACATGGTTTCCCAACAGGTGTCATCCCAACCGAACTGGACCCCCTGCATAAACAAGTCTCTTAGAGGCGCTGTAAGTAGCGAATATTCCCAAACAAAATTTCTATAATACCCTGCATAGTCGAGGAGTGAACGCAGTTGGTTCCTTGTTGTGAGGGTCACCGAATATATGATAACTCTGCTTTCTGTATCTGCATCCCCATTCTTAGCCAGCGTAGGGTGCATCCCATTGCTACCCATTCGCAACCTGAGCGGCCCAGTAGCCGTGCGCACCCCTTCCAATTTTGAGTCAGAAGCAGCTCGCGAATCATTCTTACCCTCTATTGGGGCTTGGCTATGGTAGTTAATCATGCTTGGTATCCGAGTTTCCCACATGGGTATTTCCGGTGTGATAAATAGGTGTGATTCACCCAATACCCCAGTGTCAATTTCCTGCAGGACTGCGACATGCGCCTCCATCCCACCTACTAACCCAAATGTTCCCAGGAACTCTTCCTTCAACGTCCCCCAGTGGCAGGTGCATCGATGTAGCTCCGCATCTAAGTACCATGCAGAAGGAAGTGGCCCTAGGGCATGAATTAATAGGTGAACCCACTCTTTAGTCATCCTATCACACCACTGTTCTTCCCATGCGAACAAATATTCGCGTGGATCTTCTGATCCAAGGAATGTCTTGACTTGCCCACCAGTTGGGGCTTCAAATCGCAGGATCATCATATCCCGACATTCCTCCCAATCTTGGAATGCCTCCTCATGCGTCTCCCACCAACGCGCAGGTGTTCCATGCATGGCTAGCTTAAGGGCCCATAGCCTTCATCCTTTCGGAACCTCAGCTTTGAATGCTCACAAAAAATCATTAATGCTACCAGAACCATCAAAGTAGGGTAGGTCTCTTACCTCTGAAGAAATGCAACAGAAGTTCCTTGTGACTCAGAGACATCGCAGCGCCGAGACATCATGCAATCAGTTTTTCCAATCCTCCATCTCCCCATCAGAGTTGAAGAAGCATTCACTATCCTTTTCCCAGCAGAGTACTCCTCCCACCGTGGGGTTGATCCAATCTTCGTCCCATGTAGTCAACTTGTAAATATGATCCACCTCTTCTTCATCACACACTGGCTATGTGTATCGTTCACCGTCCACAGGATCTAATGGTACTATCACCCTTGTACCGTTATTCTCAAACACCATGCTTCTCTTTTTGAGGTTGATGATACCACCCATATCTATGGCCCAGTCTAGCCCTAAGAGCGCAGGGTAGGGGTCCGCACCTTCTACAATTTCAATTACCTCAAAGCTAGCTTGGGCCTTTACTCCTGTGATATCCACCGTAATTTTAGACAACCTTCCTAGTGGGATGATTTTCTGTTGATTTTCCATGCGCAACTGAATAGTGGACCATTCCAACTTAGGCTCTCCCATTCGTTGCCAAGTCTGTTTAGGTAACACGTTCGCATCTGACCCTAGGTACAAAATAACCTGAGCCATTTCATAGTCACTAATCTACACAGTCAACCGCATTTCTCTCCCGGTGTGTTTCTTATACCTGTAGAGCTTGTGCACATCCTTGACCTCCGGGGGTAGATTGGGTCGCGTTGCGTAGCTATCTATTAATGCCTGAAGATTCTCCACAACATTTGGGTTGCGCAATAGCTTCATACATGCTTGCAAAAAGGGATCGACCTCCTCATCTAACTTGAGGTTTGCAGGTGCCTGAGCAGTGTCTGCCTCCGCCCCAGCAAAGTCCTTACAATCTGCGACAAATTTTTATTTTCCCTCTTTTAGGTCCAAACCTTCTTGTTTAATAACAGCTTTTCAGATTAAAGGTTCCATCGCAGCCTCCTCCTCAGGTCCCCTGGTGGCCATCCCACTGCGTGTCACAACATTCACACTTGGATCTTTGTTTCGCAACTCAACCTTAACTCTTTGCACATTCTGCGTAGGTGTCGGCTGCTTTTCCTAGACTTTTGCTATCAAGATTGGAAAATCTTCAATCGCATTGTCCAGCTGTCTGCAATACTGGCAGGATTGCTTTGTAAGGTTCGGACAGTCCCTTGCAAAGCGTCCTGCTTCTTCACAGTTATAACAGATTAGCTGACCTCGTCCCCGACTTGCACTTCCACCTCGCCCTCCTCCCCTGCCCCTTGATGGGGAGCCACCTATGTCTGCGGGGGTTCTTGTCGACACAGGGTCTGATTGTACTCTATATAAGTTTCCTCGATTAATCATCAAATCATACATCTGGCAGTTATGTTCATCATGTCCCGCCGATCTACAAAACCTACACCATTGCTGCTTTACCTCTTGAACATACGCAGCAAGGCGGGGGCAGTGGTTGGTATCGTGCAGCCTCGCAACACGACAATCATCACACCATAGTGCTGGCCCACTGGGTCCCGCAACTTCCCTAGGGCGTAATGGGCTAGGTCCCCCGGCCTGTATATAGTCTGCTAACAGGGGGCAGTTATCCTTGGTATGACCATTCACCCGACATCGTATGCACGATCTCTCGGGGCTAGCCTCTACCCCTCGTTCCTTCCACAGGTTCTAGATCTCTATGTGCATTGCTTCCAGCTGTCCCTGGATCTGTTGGATGCCCAACTAAGTTTATCCCGAGGTGCAGCTTCTAACTTCATGGCACCCTCCAAGGCTTTCTCATGCGATTCGAAAGTTTGGTGCCCCATTGGTACGCACAAGTGAGGTAGCAACATAGCAATGAACCATTCTTTGTGCTGTCTGTCATCATATTGGAATCCCCCTTCTCTGATCACCTTCTTCAGTCGCTGATCGGCCTCCCACATAGATTCAGAAGGCCCTTGCTTGAAATCCTTTAGATCAACCATGATTTGAGAGTAAGACTTAGGTTTCTTGAACTGCTGTTTCAGGGCGTTCTTAATATCTTCAATGATTGCATTTTCATTTTGGCCGATGTATCCCATGTACCATTCCAAGGATCTTCCTTCAAAGGCAAGGGACAACTGTGCCCTTTTCACCGCATCACTAGCTACGTTATGCGTAGTCCATACCGATCCCATGACAAACCAGAGCTGATCCATGTCTTCATATCCCACACCCTTAAAGTTCGGCAACTTCATGTGCGCAGCCATGTCATCCTTCGGTGGCGGAGGTGTAGGTGAATTCTTACCCCTAGGATGGTTTAAAATTGGTGTGGCTGGAGGACTTTGCGAAGCTGCTTCTCTTACTGGATTGTAGACCAATCTATCTCCTTCTAGGTTGGTTCTGTAGTATTTTCCACTTCGCATTGTGCTCCTATCCAGATCAGAGGTCATTCACTTAGTATTTCTACACTGAATACTCTTTTCGCACAATAATATCTTGATCAGCAATGGTAAGGACTTCAAAAACTTACCTCAGAACCCCTTGAATAATATTCGCTTTGCTTCAGAGTAGGAGACAAATTGATCGATGAAAAATTCTATCACAAATCCTCCTAACACACTGTCTACCCAATGGTCCACCGTGCGAGTGATGGTGTTATTAGCCTTTTCTAACTGCTAGATTAGTTTGAGGGTCCACTCTGTGACCCGCTCGTCCTTCCAACACTTCTGAAATTCTACCAACCTTGCGAGCCACTCCTGGAGCTTGATCGCAATTGTTACAAAGAAGATCTCGTAGATCTCTGTGAAAATGTACTTATTCTTCCACTCTCCGGTGGTCAACCTCTCACTGTGGTTTTCTTTTACGGAAAATTCCTGAACTTTCTGTTTAAACCATTCATCAATTTACTTTCTCTCAGGCTTCCAGTACGACCTTGGCATTACCCAATCCCTCTCTCAAAATGCTCCCGGTCTCGGAAACGGAACCAGTTGTTGGCTCGAGGGGTCCTGACCCAGGTTCCAATGTTCAAGGTTTGCCAACAAACCCCTATACTACTAGCCCTTTCGGCAGTGACCTGCTTGTGCAGGCCAAAGTCTCACCCGAAGTAGTATGGGTGGGTGCTGGAACTAGGTTTCCGCACCCTAGGAGAGGGTAGGTAAGTCAAGAAGAGCTGCGTTCAACCTTATAGTGACCAGATATGGTATCATAGAGCCTATGTCTATAGATTCCCTTCGCATCCACGTGCGCAACAACAATGATACTCATAGAAATCAACAGATCATGAACTCACATAACAATAACGCAACTATTCCAGATATTCTTGCATGAAGTGAAACAAAACAAATCCAGATCGCAGCATAAATAAGTAACACAAGTATGTTCGTAGCTTAAATCAATAATACAGTAGCATATGTTAAGTAACCAAACATCACAGATTCATATCACAGTAAGTCCAGTGGATTCAGATATTCAACAATACTTCCGCATTCATTAATCCTTCAGATCTACTTACAATACCCCAAAACCCAACTTGTACACACAACAACAGGGTCCACACATAGCAGGATAGAGGCCCTCCGCGCACACAGCAGCAAGAGTCCTTACCCAACAACCCTAACTAGATCTATTGATTCACACTTAGCATCAATCCCTTGTCTTTCTTAGTCTTAATCTATCTTACAATTCAAAAAGGTTCAACTACTTATACTATTTTAGCCTACACATCCAATGGTCCACAAACCATGGTTTGCGGACTCTTGGTCTACCCTTGACCCATTTACAATGCATTAGGTGCTTTGACCCACCCCAAAACCCCTGTGTTAGACTAAATATAATAAAAAATATACAAAATGGAGCAGTTTCACAGCTTGTAGGAGACCCTGTTCCAACATTGCCAAAAAAATCTTTAAAAATTCTGTGTCGACAATACATAAATTAATCGTTATTTTGATTTTATTTTGCTTTGACTTCTGGTTTTTCTTGGTGAGACATTTTTCAGTTTCGTCCCGATTTGTATCCATCTGATGTTTTTTGTTGATTTTGGTTAAAAATTCTAGTTCTATTTCTTGAGATATTCTTCATCTCCCTGGTATTCCCAAGAGGCCGCCGCTCCAACTTTATGCTTGTTTTCTTCTTGCGGGAGTCCAATTTCCACACGATTTAGCTTCTCTTCCTTTTTTTCTGAGTCTGGACAATTCTCTTATATTTCCCCCTGATTTGTCTCTGGTGTATCTTCTTTGTCAGCATCGATTATCTCTTCCCCTGATTAATCCCCATTACATTTTCTTTGATAATGCCTTCTTTAGATTTATTTTCTAAATCTTTCAATTTCTGGTGCTCTTCCTCTTTATATACAGTATAGTGATCATCCTTCGCTCCTTCCCACCAATTTTACCTTTGGTATTTTCTCTGATCTTTATTGCCATGCCACTTGGGGTAGTTTTTAAACACGTGCCCCCTTTCATTACATGCTCTGCACCTGAAAAAAACATTTTTCCTAATCTAAATTTTGAGCCCAAACATACTTTGGGCCCTTCAACTTTATTTCAGCAGGAAAGCCCTCACTGAAGTCCATCTCCACACAAATGTGGACACAAGTTGTTTTATAATAATACTTAATATCCAGGCAATGACAATAATATTTCCCAAGAGTTTTCCTCATAGATGTTAATGCTTGGATGTTCCACAAATGCAATGGGAGATTCAAAAGTCTTACCCAAACTGGAGTTGTGGAGATTGAAGCCATTACTCGAAAAAAAGTGGGATACCATGGTTGCACGAATAGACCTTCTTGTTCTCGAATAACCTTCTTTTTAAATAACCTTCTTATCCTTGATGTTGTCAAAGACAAAAATGAAAAATCCTCTAGCCAAGGGGTAAATATTCTAGTTATCTCAAATATGGGGCTTCCAAGATTCATATATTAATTTATGTAGATCTGTCAGCTGCAACAAAAAACCATTAAACTGACAAACCAATCCTTCCTCCGAGAAATTTTTTTTCGTTGTTGCACACTTCCTTGTCTAGATCCATATCAAGAGAAGAATTTACTTGTAACTATCAAGAGGGAAGAGATTGAGTTCAAAATGGAACTAAAAAAAGCATAAGAAGAACTTGCCTTTCTAGCCGACATACTAGCAATAGGGACCATCTTCATCACATAACCACCAAACTTCACCATTGTTCCAAAAAAAAAAGAAAAAAACTACTCAATCTGGACATAGATCGGAGGACTAGGGAAAAACCCTAACCATCACAAAGGTTTTCCATGCTCTCCATTCGAATCCTCAACCGTCAAAGACTAAAAAATTATATTAAAAAAAATTCCAATAAAATAAAATTTCCATTACAATAAATAAGTTAGTATATTTTCATGTTTTAGAATCTTTTTTGATTAAGGATTATAAGGATGAGTTTCCTACAAATTTTATATTACTTCCTTTAACTTTTAATTTTTTTAATTGTATTATTGAAGTTTTCATATAATAATTTATATTTTTTTAATTAAATGTTAAAATCAGTATTATTTATTTTGAT
This sequence comes from Pinus albicaulis, assembly GCA_034641835.2. Classification (NCBI taxonomy): domain Eukaryota; kingdom Viridiplantae; phylum Streptophyta; class Pinopsida; order Pinales; family Pinaceae; genus Pinus; species Pinus albicaulis. Next base: position 615,891,513 of record CM076577.1, on the reverse strand, counting down.
ATTTTATTGAAACTAAATGTTTAGTTTTTTTATTTTATTTATTTATTTATTTATTTTTTATAATTGAATGACTATAAATATTTTTTTAATAATATGAGTTTTCCTTTAAATTATAAACAAAAGTCTTTTTCACTAATTTCAAATAAGACTGTGATTTTTTGTTGTAATTTTCATTACAATAAATAAATTGATATATTTTCATGTTTTAGAATCCTTTTTATCTTGAATTATAAGGTTGAGCTTCCTACAAATTTTATATCACTTCCTTTTAACTTTAATTTTTTTTTAATATATTATTTAAGTTTTCAGATAATAATTTATATATTTTTAATTACATGTTAAAATTAATATTGTTTATTTTGATATTTTATTGAAAATAAATGTTTAGTTTTCTTTCCTTTTTATAATTAAATGAGTATAATAATATTTTTTAATAATATGTAGTTTCTTTTAAATTATAAATAAAAGTCTTTTTCATTGAATTTGACAATACAATTTCAAGAAAGATCGTGATTTTTTGTTTTTTAAAACACATTTTTGAATGCATAAATGGATTCAACACCCTAAAAATATTCTAGAGGCACTAGAATTCTATTGATTAAACAACTTAAACTCAAGTTTTTATAATATCGAGTGAATTTTGATTAAAATTAACAACGAAAAATGTCCTACAAAAAGCTATTTTGTTCATAAGTTAAACTATATCATAATATAATATTTCAACCAAATTAAATTCTTATAATTTAACATAGATAACAAAATCCCAAAATTTGCATGATTCACACTAAAATTAATTATGTGTTAAATATTTTTTTGGTCTAAGGTCTAATTTTAAATATTATTTTTACTTTTTTTATAAAATTACATTTTACATATATAAATTTCAAACTTCTAGTAAATTTGAAACAATATTCATACATTAAAAATTATTCATATTCACAATTATAAAGTAACTATTATTAAGCTTTTATTTAACTAAATTTTGAAATAAAATTGGCACACATAGTATAGTATACAACAATACATTTACTACATTCTTGGGCTTAGATTCCAGGATTGTTCATGAATTTTTCCTTTTTTTCCTTTTATCTTGTCGACATCAATCCATTCTAAGGAGTTATTAGGAACATATGTAGTTGATACAAAGATGAAATTTATTTGAGACACTCCCATTGCAGAAGGTTCTTCCATTTTAGATGTTTCCTTGTCACTATCCAAGCGATCTAATTCATGGACACATTTGTACCCATTCATTGAAATTTAGGAAAAATTTATAGCCAACTCTCTTTCATTTTTAATGGAAGGATGGGCTTCCTCTGTTGAGGGATGAAATGACTCTACATGTGGTTGTGCTGAGTCTGAAGGAGTTCATTTGGCAATAGGTGTCTTATGTTGTCGTGTGTTGTCTTGCTTTTGAGTTGACATATTATTGGAGTATTTTGTTCCATTTAGATCTTTCCATCCACGATTCTTTTTCTTAACATCCGAGTGGGGATAGGTCCCTTGTGAAATATGGTAGGCATTTTGAAGATCTGAATGCAGGAGAAAACTTCAACCAAAAGAGCATGTACCTTCGAATTCCAAGGTATGGAGAAAGAAGGACTTACAGGTTGAGAATTGTGGCATAGCCTTATTTGCAGAAGGGGAAGAAAATTAGTGGTACATTGATAGTGGATGTTCAAAACACATGATAGGTGATAAAAATAAACTCCTTTCATATAATGCTCTAGAAAAGGAAAAGAATGTCACCTTTGGAAATGATACTCCTGTTGTCATTAAAAGAAAAGGTAAAAGCTAACAATGTTATATATGTGGATGGATTAAAACATAACATGTTGAGTGTAAGTCAAATGTGTGATCAAGGAAATGAAGTTTTCTTTAGATCCAAAGAATGTGTGGTACGTGAACTTGACACAGGAAAAACAATAATAAAAATAACTAGAACACCAAGCAATCTGTATGTATTGAAAGGTTGCAAAGAACAATGTTACTTGGGTAAATCTTCAAAAAATTGGTTATGGCACAGAAGGTTGGGGCACTTGAGCTTCTCTCAAATCAACAAATCTAGCAGACTCAAAGCTGTTCGTGATCTTCCTAGCATCACACTACCTGAAAATATCATATGCAAATCTTGCCAATTCGGTAAGCAAACTAGAGTGTAATTCAATGCCAAAGAAGGATCAGCAAGTAAGCCTCTTGAACTCATACATAATGACTTATGTGGACCTATGAGGAAAAAGTCACCCCATGGAGAACAATACTATATTATATTTATTGATGACTTCTCTAGAATGTGTTGGATTGGGTTACTAAAACAAAAAGATGAAGCATTTGAAAAATTTCAGATCTTTAATGCCCTGGTTGAAAATGAATCAAAACTAAAAACAAAACGTCTTAGATTTGACCGAGGAGGGGAATATATATCAGATGAATTATTTGATTTATATGAACAACATGGCGTAAAAGACCATTTTGTGTAGTTGGAACCCCACAACAAAATGGCGTGGCAGAAAGAATGAATAGAACAGTTCAACAAATGGCTCGTGCTATGCTTGATGATCTTGGAACACCTGATACCTTTTGGGGAGAAGGAGAACATACTGCAGTAAATAATCTTAACAAGGCTCATGTTCGTGTGAACAATGATAACACTCCTTATGAGCTCTGGTATGGTAATCTTCCAATTGTAAAGCATTTTAGAGTTTCTGGGAGAATTTTTTTTATCAAGAACAATGATGAAAAAATTGGTAAGTTTGAACCTAGAGCAGATGAAGGAATATTTCTTGGTTACTCTTCTAGAAGTAAAGAATATAAATGTTACAATAAAAGACTTCGGAATATTGTTGAATGCATTGATGTTGTAATTGATGAGTCTCTCTCAGCTCCAAAAGGGGAAATACCAACAAAAAATGAAGATGATGGTGATGTATATCTTCCTGCGTCAAATAGCAACAATATAGAAGGTGAAACCAATGAAGCACCAAAAGAAGATCTATCTGAAAAGGCTCCATCCAGGTATGTTCAAAAGAATCATCCAGAATCTCAAATTTTGGGAGAAAAGGGATTAGGTGTCCAAACAAGAAGAACTCTTGTAGGATCTCCTAGCTATCTGGAATTTATATCCACTATTGAATCAAAGAATGTCAATCAAGATAGCTAAGATGAATGTTGGATTCAAGCCATGAATGAAGAACTTGATCAGATTGAAAAGAATCATACTTGGGAATCAGTTCCAAGACCTCATGATAAAAATGTTATTGGAACAAAATTGATATTCAAAAACAAGTTAAATGAAAATGGAGATGTTATTAGAAACAAAGCTAGACTTGTTTGTAAAGGGTATGCTCAACAAGAAGGTATTGAATTTGAAGAAACATTTGCTCCTATAGCTAGACTTGAAGCCATAAGAATGTTTCTTGCCTTTTCAAGATTTCAACAATTCAAAGTTTATCAAATGGATGTTAAATCTGCTTTCCTCAATGGTGATCTAGAAGAAGAAGTTTATATAGAACAACCAGAAGGATTCATTTTGGGAAACGATGAAACACGTTTTTGTAAACTTAAAAAGGCTTTATATGGTCTCAAACAAGCCCCAAGGGCATAGTAATATCTTCTTGACAAATATCTTCATCAAAAAGATTTTTCAAATGGATCTGTTGACAACAACTTATACACAAAAACTGAAAATGATAAAATATTAATTGTAGTTGTATATGTTGATGACATCATTTTTTGGAGTAATGAAGAGTCCATGAGTAAGAAATTTTCTTATGTTATGAAGCAAGAATTTTAAATGTATTTTCTTGGGGAACTAACATTTTTTCTTGGCTTACAAGTGCAACAAGAAACATATGGCATATTTTTATCACAAGCAAAATATTTTAAGCAAATTCTGAAGAAGTATGGGATGGAAGACTGCAAACCTGTAAGTACACCAATGGTAACTAGGTGTAACCTCAGTTTTCATGATGATTCTCCCACGGTGAATCAACCAGAATACATATCCATGATTGGAAATCTACTTTATCTAACTGGGACAAGACTTGACATTATGCATGCAGTTGGGATTATTGGATGATTCCAAGCTAATCCAAAAGAGTCTCATCTTTAGGCTGTAAAAATAATATTCAAATATCTACAAGGGACTCAAGACTTTGGTCTATGGTATCCAAAGAATGTTGATCTCACTCTTCATGCTTACACAGATGCAGATTGGGCTATAAATGTTGATGATCGAAAAAGCACTAGTAGTGGTGCATTCTATATGGGGCCCTGATTGGTATCTTAGTTCAGCAAGAAACAAATTTCTATTGCCTTATCTACAGCAGAAGCAGAATATGTGGTTGCCACCTCATGTTCCACACAACTACTTTGGATGATGCAGAATTTACAAGACATTCAAATAAAATGTTCACCTCCCATCTCCATTTTGTGTGATAATATAAGTGCCATTAGTATCTCAAAGAATCCTTTTATGCATTCCAAGACCAAGCACATTCCTATCAAGTACCACTTCCTACGTGAACAAGTGCTTGAACAAAATGTTAAATTGGAGTATGTTCCCTCCAAAGAATGAGTTGCTGATATATTTGCTAAACCTCTTCCTAGGGAAGAATTCAGATATCTCAGGCAGAAGCTGGGAGTTGTCTCTGCCTCTCAGATCAAATCTGCTTGATTTCAGAAGATTAAAATTCAGTACGCGAGTTTCATAAAGGAAAATCGCGTATATACACGAGTTTCTGTGCATAAAACCGCATATGGGTTTTGCTAACAGAAATTCTCTTGGTTAGTGTTTCAGAACAATAGTGGTGCTATTGGGTAATCTCTGTTGTTGTTACAGTATTCATCTTTCTGTATCATTATTTGATATTTATCTCCTTGATGAATATTCTTTGATGATTTAGCTAGAAGGAAGATCAGCTAAGATGAGTAATCAAGATAGGACAACATCTATCAAGCCTCCTCTCTTCAACAGAAACAATTTAATCTTCTGGAATACAGGTAAAAGATCATATCTTCAGTCTCTTGGAGCAGACGTATGAGCTATATTTGAAGGAGGTTATTAATATCCAGCATCAGTTCCAACAGATGCAGCAGAAAGAAAGAAATATGAAACCAATGCAAAGGCGACCAATGCATTATTGGGAAGTCTGATTGAATCGGAATTTGTCAAAGTCATGCAGTTGAATACAAAAAAGGAGACATGGGACAAAATAATTCTAAGCTATGAAGGTGATACCAAGGTAAAAAGTGCTAAATTCCAAACTCTCAGAATTCAATATGAAAATATTATGATGAATAATGAGGAAAGCATTGCTAGTTTATTTTTACGTCTAGATGATATTGTAAATCGTATGAGAAATCTGGGTGAAACAATAACTAACACTACTCTGGTAGAAAAGGTTTTAAGATCTCTAACTCCCAAATTCGAGTCAAAAGTGTCTGCTATTGAAGAGAAGATTGATCTACAAACTCTTACTATTTTTCAACTTCATGGTATTTTGACTACTTGTGAAATGAGAAAAGGAGTTCCATCTGAAGTCAAAGAAGCTATCTTTAGAGCTGCTGCAAAAGGAAAAGAAGTAGAAGAACAAGAAGGATCAGGGTATGTTTTAGAAGAAGAAGAGATAAATTTTGTAAAGAAGCTACAACTTGGCACTGGAAGGTTCAGAGGTAAGCTTCCTCTTAAATGCTTTGCTTATGGAAGAGTTGGTCATTATGCTGCTAAGTGTCCCCATAAAGAAAAACATGAAAAAGGAAAGGAATTGGCAAAAGGAAATAAGAATCAGTCTATCAATAGAAAAAAATTATTATACTCATGAAGATAGTGATAGTCTATCAAATAGTGAAGAATGAGAATCTGATCAAGATGTTAGACTACTCATGGCTTTTGAAAAACACTCTAGTGAGGCTAAAGATACCTTTATGGATGCTCTAGAAGAAAATTATTTTCTTGAAGAAATTAATCAACTCAAAATATGTTTGGAAGAAAAAAAAAATTCCATAGATACTCTAAAGAATCAGCTTACAGAAAAGGAGAAGCATAATGAGAAATTAGAATGTGAAATAATAAGTCTAAGAAAAGAAATTGAGAAAGAGAAAATTTTAAAACTTAGATTTGCTAAAGGAACTGAAACCTTAGATGAAATTATCAAGGTTCAACGCTCTCCTTTTGTAAAGACTGGTCTTGGATATATCAGAGAATCCTCTCAGTCTTCAGCACCAAGCTATCTAAATGCAGCTAAAGCCAACCTACACCATTCCGTCACTCAGCAAGAGAACAAAGAAACTTCACAAGTAAAGCATGACCACTTCAGTACAAAGGAAAATAGCAGAAATATCAATCATAGAATTACCAATAAGCAGGTAAGCACAAATAGAAGGTTTCATGATCGCAAAAATTTCTTCTTTAATGGGAAATTTTTCTCATGTCATAATTTTGGTCATAAAGTTGTTCAATGTGTTGCATACAAAACCATCATGACCAGAGAAGCAAGAAAGCACAGAAATGAGTCTGGAATAAAAAAGAATACTTATAACAATTTTTCTCCTCTTCAAAATGAAATTAAATGTGCTTATTGCAATACTTTGGTCATGGAGAATCTGAATGTAGGAGCAAACTTCAACCAAAAGAGCATCTACCTTCGAATTCCAAGGTATGGAGAAAGAAGGACTTACAGGTTGAGAATTGTGGCATAGCCTTATTTACAGAAGGGGAATAAAATCAATGGTACATTGATAGTGGATGTTCAAAGCACATGACAGGTGATAAAAATAAACTCCTTTCATATAATTCTCTAGAAAAGGAAAAGAATGTCACCTTTGGAAATGATACTTCTATTGTCATTAAAGGAAAAGGTTCTGTTTTTGTAAAAGAAAAGGTAAAAGCTAACAATGTTGTGTATGTGGATGGATTAAAACATAACCTGTTGAGTGTAAGTCAAATGTGTGATCAAGGAAATGAAGTTGTCTTTAGATCCAAAGAAAGTGTGGTAAGTGAACTTGAGACAAGAAAAACAATAATAAAAGTAACTAGAATACCAAGCAAACTGTATGTGTTGAAAGGTTGCAAAGAATAATATTACTTGGGTAAATATTCAGAAAATTGGTTATGGAATAGAAGATTGGGGCACTTGAGCTTCTCTCAAATCAGCAAATCTAATAGACTCAAAGCTGTTCGTGATCTTCCGAGCATCACTCTGCCTGAAAATATCATATACAAATCTTGCCAATTCGGTAAGCAAACCAGAGTGCAATTAAATGCCAAAGAAGGATCAGGAAGTAAGCCTCTTGAACTCATACATACTGACTTATGTGGACCTATGAGGAAGAAGTCACCTTGTGGAGAACAATACTATATTCTATTTATTGATGACTTCTCTAGAATGTGTTGGATTGGGTTACTAAAGCACAAAGATGAAGCATTTGAAAAATTTCAGATATTTAAAGCCCTGGTTGAAAATGAATTAGATCTAAAACTCAAATTTCTTAGATCTGATTGAGGAGGGGAATATATATCAGATGAATTTTTTGATTTCTGTGAAAAACATGGCATGAAAAGACAGTTTTCTATAGCTAGAACCCCACAACAAAATGGCATGGCAGAAATAATGAATAGAACAATTCAACAAATGGCTCGTGCTATGCTTGATGATTCTGGAACACCTGATACCTTTTGGGGAGAAGCATCACATACCACAGTAAATATTATTAACAAGGCTCATGTTCATGTGAACAGTGATAAAACTCCTTATGAGCTCTGGTATGGTAATCTTCCAACTGTAAAGCATTTTAGAGTTTTAGGGAGCAAATGTTTTATCAAGAACAATGATGAAAAAATTGGTAAGTTTGAACCTAGAGCATATGAAGGAATATTTCTTGGTTACTCTTCTAGAAGTAAAGCATATAAATGTTACAATAAAAGACTTCAGAAGATTGTTGAATGCATTGATGTTTTAATTGATGAGTCTCTCTCAGCTCCAAAAGGGGAAATACCAACAAAAAATGAAGATGATGGTGATGTATATCTTTCTGCATCAAATAGAAACAATATAGAAGGTGAACCCAATGAAGCACCAAAAGAAGATCTATCTGAAAAGGCTCCATCCAGGTACGTTCAAAAGGATCATCCATAATCTCAAATTTTGGGAGAAAAGGGATTAGGTGTCCAAACAAGAAGAACTCTTGTACGATCTCCTAACTATCTAGCATTTTTGTCCACTATTGGACCAAAGAATGTTAATCAAGCTAGAAAAGATGAATGTTGGATTCAAGCCACAAATGAAGAACTTGATCAGATTGAAAAGAATCATACTTGGGAATTGGTTCCAAGACCTCATGATAAAAATGTCATTGGAACAAAATGGATATTAAAAAACAAGTTAAATGAAAATGGAGATGTTATTAGAAACAAAGCTAGACTTGTTTGTAAAGGTTATGCTCAACAAGAAGGTATTGACTTTGAAGAAACATTTGCTCCTGTAGCTAGACTTGAAGCCATAATAATGTTTCTTTCCTTTTCAAGCTTTAAAAAATTCAAAGTTTATCAAATGGATGTTAAATATGCTTTCCTCAATGGTGATCTAGAAGAAGAAGTTTATATAGAACAACCAGAAGGATTCATTTTGGGAAATGATGAAACACTTGTTTGGGACTTAAAAAGGCTTTAAATGGTCTCAAACAAGCCCCAAGGGCATGGTACTATCATCTTGACAAATATCTTCATCAATAAGTTTTTTCAAAGGGATCTGTTGACAACAACTTATACACAAAAACTTAAAAAGATAAACTATTGCTTGTAGTTGTATATGTTGATGACATCATTTTTGGGAGTAATGAAGAGTCCATGAGTCAGAAATTTGCTTCTGTTATGCAGCAATAATTTGAAATGTCTTTTCTTGGGGAACTAACATTTTTTCTTGGCTTAAAAGTGCAACAAGCAACAAATGACATATTTTTATCACAAGAAAAATATCTTAAGCAAATTCTGAAGAGGTATGGGATCGAAGCCTGCAAACCTATAAGTACACCAATGGTAACTGGGTGTAGCCTCAGTTCTCATGATGATTCTCTCATGGTGAATCAACTAGAATACATATCCATGATTGGAATTCTATTTTATCTAACCGGGACAAGACCTGACATTATGCATGTAGTTGGTATTGTTGGATGATTCCAAGCTAATCGAAAAGAGTCTCACCTTCAAGCTGTAAAAAGAATATTTGAATATCTACAAGGGACTCAAGGCTTTGTTCTATGGTATCCAAAGAATGTTGATCTCACTCTTCATGCTTACACAGATGCGGAATGGGCTAGAAATATTGATGATAGAAAAAACACTAGTGGTGGTGCATTCTACATGGGGCCCCGATTGGTATCTTGGTTCAACAAGAAACAAAGTTCTATTGCCTTATCTATAGTAGAAGCAGAATATGTGGCTGCCGCATCATGTTGCACACAACTACTTTGGATGATGCAGACTTTACAAGACATTCAAATCAAATGTTCACCTCCCATCTCCATTTTGTGTGATAATACAAGTGCGATAAGTATCTCAAAGAATCCTTTTATGCATTCCAAGACCAATCAAATTCCTATCAAGTACCACTTCCTACATGAACAAGTGCTTGAACAAAAGGATAAATTGGAGTATGTTCCCTCCAAATAACGAGTTGCCAATATATTTACTAAACCTCTTCCCAAGGAAGCATTCAAATATCTTAGACAGAAGCTGGGAGTTGTCTTTGCCTCTTAGATCAGATATGCTTGATTTCAGAAGATTAAAATTCGGTACACGGGTTTCATAAAGGAAAATCATGTATATACACGAGTTTCTGTGCATAAAACCATGTATGGGTTTTGCTGATAGAAATTCTCTGGGTTAGCATTTCAGAACAGTAGTGGTGCTGTTGGGTAATCTCTGTTGTTGTTCTAGTATTCATCTTTCTGTATCATTCTCTGATATTTATCTCCTTTGATGATTTGTTTATTGAAGGTGTTCAGGATGCACAAGCTAAGGGGGGGCACCTGTCTTATGGAAAAGGATGCATTGCTGGCATTTTGTTTGGTTACTGTGTTATGATCTCATGTTTGAGATTCCTTGGTTTTGGTCATAAATAGTCATATCTATATTTTGATGAAAAAGGTCATGTTGAGACCTATGATGTAAATTTGTTATATTCAGTCATGTAAGGATTTGTTCAAATTTGTAAACCCACTTGGTTGGGTAGTTGAGTAAAATATGGAATTCCAATTGGTTGGATCATTGATGTAAGTATGAGTCCTTGGTGATAGGAAAGGTCATTCTAGATTGAGTTATAGCATCATGTACTTCATTGAAAAATCTATCTAAAGATTCAGCATGAACTCAGGGGGAGCATGGTAATTTTAATACACATCATATCTACAAAGCTCTTCTTTCTACAAGGGAAGAGAAACCTTGTTTTGGTATTGATCTGCCCTTTTCGCTTGATGTCAAAGGGGGAGAGTATCTTGGTGTTTGAATAATGGTTATGATTAATGTATATATTGTGGTGATCGAAATACATCATGATTTCCATCAAGTCCAAAGGGGGAGATTGTTGGCAAAATGTTTACTATGTCCTAATATATTGTAATGTTGTCCTTGATGGCAACTCTCTAGCAAAGGATGGGGTACATGTCTTCCTGGAGTGGCTCTGCATTCTATCAGATGATTTGTGTAATGACCAGCATAAGATCTGATAATTTTTGATGTTGCAGGATATATACGTGGGTTTGTAAAGGCCAAGTCGCATATGCCTTTTGCGCTCCAAAAATTTTGATACCAAGGGGTATTACCATGGTATTATACCATAGTATTGAACGCTGAGCTGTATATTTGATTCTGTCCAAGAATACCATAGGCTATTATGTGGTTTTGACTCATGGTATTGGTAAAGGCTAAATCTATATAAGGAGAAGAAGATCATAGTGCAAGGTGTGCATATGTAAGGGTTGTTACTAATTATTTTCTTTGAGACATATCTGCATGAGATGAACTCTGTTCTTATTAAAAAAAATTGAATTTATGATGCACCCTTGGATAAAATGATGGGTCAAGATCTCTAGATCTTAAATGCTTATGTACCTACATGACTTATTGAAGAAATGATTAGATCTCTGATCTGGCGCATGCTTGCTGAAGTAAAGTGAAGAATTCTGGGTAAGTCCTATAGATATGATACATTATGTAATTTTCATATTCACAGATCTATACGCTAGTTCATCGTGGTGAAAGTGCGTATATACGCAGATATGTCTTAGCAAAAGTGTGTATGGTAGTTAGGGTTTTCTGAAGCTTGTGGCAGAAGTTTTTTGGTTATTCCTGCTCTTTGTCAATGGAGTCTTCTTGTAGATATGGGTTGTTTGAATACTGTATATGCTGCTTATTTGATTATATATAAATCTAATCAATGAGAGAATAAACATGGTTGATGGTCACTAACTGATGAAGGGATCTGCATTTCTAAAATATGTCTAACTAAAAGCCTCAGATATGGATCTGTGACTGATTACATTATGAAAAATAGTATTCATAGAGCTATGCGCAGGTTGGTGTGAAGGAAAGCGCGTATACACGTGGGTTCTGTAAAGCGAATTAGCGTATGCATTTTAAGTTGATGAATGTTGAGGGTTGAGTTTGTATCTGCATATTGATTCTGAAGTCTAGGTTATTTCTGAGTTCTGGTTACAGTGGTCTCATTATTCTGATTGAAGTATTGGGTAAAGTTTATGGTTATTGAATTTATGAAGAGTTGTGTTGATGCTATTTGATCCAGTATGAAAATTGATGAAATGTGGTCTACAATGGTTTAGAGGGTTGAAGCCTTTAGTATGGAAGTAGAAGCTTCCTGCCACTAGAAACTGGTGTTCTGATCAGGGGGTTGAACCTCCCTTCGAGTAGTGGCTGGTAAATGAGATTAGGGGGTTGTAGCTCCCTTCCAGTAGTAGCTGGAAAATGAGATAAGGTTGTAGCCTTCTGCAGGTAGATGCATGTGTACTGATATGAGTTTGCATCAGTACAATATTGTAAACAACTTTCCATATAATAAATATTGAAGACAGAGATGACAACAACGGTGGTTTTCTCCCGAATTGGGTTTCCAACTTAAATATTGGTGTTCATGTGTGTGATGATTTATACTGCTGACACACAACATAATTAATGATTATCTAACAGATGCATAACTAGTAAACTAACTTAAAGAACTTTTCCTGAAATTTTTTTCTAATCTGCAAAGTTATATCAATATACGCTAGTTTCTCTTATTATATATGCGTGTATACGCAAGTTGGGTTCATCAAAGCCGCGGATGGAATTCTGTAAAGAAAAAGTTAAAATATTTTCAGTAAGCTCAAAATAATGATTCAACCCCCCCCACCCCCCTCAGTATTTTTCCCAACAATTGGTTTCATAGCGGGTCCTTCTGAAGAAGCTTAATCGCTAGAAGGAAGATCAGCTAAGATGAGTAATCAAGATGAGACAACATCTATCAGGCCTCCTCTCTTCAACAGCAAAAATTTAATATTGTGGAAGACAAGGACAAGATCCTATCTTCGGTCTCCTGGAGCATACGTATGGGCTATAGTTGAAGGAGGTTATCAATATCCAACATCAGTTCCAACAGATGTAGCAAAAAGAAAGAAATATGAAACCAATGCAAAGGTAGTCAATGCATTATTAGGAAGTCTAATTGAATCAAAATTTGTCAAAGTCATGCAGTTGAATACAGCAAAGGAGATATGGGACAAAATCATTCTAAGCTATGAAGGTGATACCAAGGTAAAAATTGCTAAAATCAAAACTCTCAGAATTCAATATGAAAATCTTAGGATGAATAATGAGGAAAGCATTGCCAGTTTCTTTTTACGACTAGATGATATTGTAAATCTTATGAGAAATCTGGGTGAAACAATAACTGACACTACTCTGGTAGAAAAGGTTTTAAGATCTCTAGCTCCGAAATTCGAGTCAAAAGTGTCTGCTATTGAAGAGAAGCAGGATCTAGAAAATCATACTATTGTTCAACTTCATGGTATTTTGACTGCTTGTGAAATGAGAAAAGGAGGTCCATCTAAAGGCAAAGAAGTTGTCTTTAGAGCTGCTACAAAAGGAAAAGAAGTAGAAGAACAAGAAGGATCAGGGTATGTTTCAGAAGAATAAGAGATAAATTTTGTAAAGAAGCTACAACTTGGCACTGGAAGGTTCAGAGGTAAGCTTCCTTTTAAAGGCTTTTCTTGTGGAAGAGTTGGTCATTATGCTGCTAAGTGTCCCCATAAAGAAAAACATGAAAAAGGAAAGGAAGTGGCAAAAGGAAATAAGAATTGGTCTATCAATAGAAAAATTTATTATACTCATGAAGATAGTGATGGGCTATCAAATAGTGAAGAAGGAGAATCTGATCAAGATGTTAGACTACTCATGGCTTTTGAAAAAGATTCTAGTGAGGCTAAAGATACTTTTATGCACTAGTGCATTTGGTCAAAATTCTGACAATTTAGTTCTGACACTTTTGACCAAATGTCGGAAATTTCCACAATTTTTATCAATTTTTCAAATCTTGCCCACAACTGTCGCTATACCGATGATTAAAGACAAGTGTCGATATTGTGACACTTAGAGATAAGTGTTGGTATTGCGACATTCGGATAAAAGAATCGGTATTGCAATGGTTTGGAGAAAAGTGTCGGTCTTGCAACACTTAGTAATAAGTGTCAGTATTTCAATGTTTAGAGTAAAGTGTCGGTATTGCGACGGTTTGGAGTAGAGAATCAGTAGTGCGACATTACACAGAGAATTTTCGGTATTGCGATAGTTAGGACAAGTGTCGGTATTGCGACAGTTGGGTCAAGGGTCGGTATTGCGACGGTTTGGAAACAAGTTTCGGTATTGCGACATTTGCAAGTGTTAGTGTTTAGGAACAATCTTAGGGTTTACAGTTTAGGAACAATGTTTGGGAGTTATATTTTAGGGTTTAGAAAAAATGTATCGGGTCATGTGATCAGGTTTATGGTTTGGGAACAATGTTTTGGGTCCTATGAGGGCGCCTAAGGAAACGTGTTCGGGCGGGTCGAGTTGGGTCTTGTCGGGTTGTGTCATGTACTGAGGCCACCCAAGGAAACACATTCATATGGGTCAGGTCGAGTCTTATGATGGCACTAAAGGAAAAGCGTTTGGGCGGGTCAGGGTGGGTCTGGTTGGGTCATCATGTTGTGTGAGGCCGGCCAAGAAAACACATTCGTACGGGTCGGGTCGAGTCATGTCATGATGGTGCTCAAGGAAACGTGTTTGGGTGAGGTCAGGTCGGTTCATGTTGTATTGTAAGGGCGCCCAAGGAAACATGTTCGGGTGGGTTGGGTCGGGTCGGGTGATTTGGTCGTGCCATGTACTGAGGCTGCCCAAGCTGGAAATGCGTTCGGGCAGGTTGGGTCAAGTCGGGTCGAGTCATATAAAAAATTTTGAGTTGTGACCACCCATGTTGCTTGTGCATGTTTGTGCGATCCCTTTTCCGTTTGCTCCCTCGTGCGCCCTTTGTTCAGGTGGGTCAGGTCATGCTGTGTGAGGGCACTAGAGGAAAATCGTTAGGGTCAAATCATGTGAGGGAGGTGATCGTATCAAAAATGCTAAGTTGTGACCACCCGTGTACCTTGTGCACGTTCATGCGACCCATTTGTCGTTTTCTCCCTCATGCCTTCGACGTCATTTAGGCGGGTCAGGTTGGGTTGGGTCGTGTGACGGCGCCTAAGGAAATGCATTCGGGTCAAGTCGAGTCAGGTTGTGTTGTACCGTGAGGGCATCCAAGGAAACATGTTCGAGTGGGTCGGGTCAGGTCGGGTCATGTGAGGGTGCCCAAGGAACATGTACAGCTCGACGGTCGCAAGGCCGTGTCATGACTAGGGCGCCTGTGGAACGTGGTCGGTGGCTGGCCTGGGTCAGAATGCAGGATGCCGCCAAGGAAATGCCGGTCAGTCGCCGGGTCATGCCATATTGTGAGGGCGCCCAAGGAAACATGTTTGGGCGAGTTGGGTTGGGTTTGGTCTGGTTAGGTCATGTCGTGTGAGGCCACCTAAGGAAATGCATTTGGGTGGGTCGGGTCGGGTTGGGTCAGGCCGTGTGAGGGCGGTCGTATAAAAGATGCTAAGTTGTGACCGCCTATGTTTCTTGTGCATGTTTGCGCGATCCTTTTTTTCGTTTTCTCCCTCGTGTGCCCTTCGTTTGGGTGGGTCGGGTCGTGCCGTGTGAGGGCGCCATAGGAAACATGTTCGAGTTGGATCGTCTAAGGGAGCTTGTATAAAAAATGGTAAGTTGTGACTGCCTGTGTGCCTTCATGTGCACGTTCGTGTGACCCGTTTTTTTCATTTTCTCCGTGCCTTCGTGTTCCCGGCAGTCGAGTCAAAGGCCGGAAGCCATGTGATCGAGCGCTCCAAGGAAATGCGTTCGGGTTCTGTCGGGTCAAGTCATGCCATACTATGAGGCGCCTGGGCGAGGGCAGTTTGGGCTGTCAGCCAGTTAGGTGGATATGGATTACCCAAGGAATGTGGTCGGTCGGGTCGGCTGCCGGGGTCGGTGAGGGCACCCATGAAAAGGCCGGGCAGTTGGTCGGCTGTTTGTCTCCGGTCATGTGAGGGCTCTCAGGGAAACACGTTCGGGCAGGTCAGGTCAGGTCGGGTCGTGTGATGGTGGCCATATAAAAAATGCTTAGTTGTGACCGCTCATGTTGCTTTTGTACATTTTTTCGAACTGTTTTCTATTTTCTCCCTGGTGCGCCGATCTTCGTTTGGGCGGGTTAGGTCATGTCGTGTGAGGGTGCCACAACAAACGCGTTCAGGCCACAACAAACACATTTAGGTTGGATCACGTGAGGGAGGTCATATAAAAAATTCTAATTTGTGACCACTCGTGTGCCTTGTGCACGTTCGTGAGACCCGTTTGTCGTTTTCTCCCTCGTTCCTCTGGCCAACAGAAAGCGGGTCGGGGGTGGCGCGCCCCAATGAAATGCCGGTCGGCCGTGTCGCCGTCATGTGAGGGCTCGCTACGTGGGGAACGCGCGTTCGGGTGGGTCCGGGGGGGCCGGGGTCGGGTCAGGTTGGGTCGTGTGAGGGCACCTAGAGAATTCAGGTGTGCCGGACCGAGTCTGGTTGGGTCGTCATGTGAGGGCGCCTGAGAAATGAGTTCCTAGTGTGTCGTCTGGTCGTGTGAGGGCACCTAGAGAATTCAGGTGTGCCGGACCGAGTCTGGTTGGGTCGTCATGTCTTGTGAGGTCGGCCAAGGAAACACATTCAGGCGGGTTGGGTTGGGTTTGGTCTGGTCAGGTCATGTCGTGTTAGCACGCCTAAGGAAACACGTTAGGGCGTGGTCGTAGCTCGTTGGGTTTGGCAACCCGGGTATCGTATCAAAAATGTTGAGTTGTGACCACCCATGTTGCTTGTGCACGTTTGTGTGATCCCTTTTCCATTTTCTCCCTCGTGCGCCCTTTGTTCAACTGGGCAGGTTGGCTCAGGTCGAGTCGTGTGATGGAGCCCAAGGAAATGCGTTCGGTTCTGGTCAGGTCGATTCATATGATGGAGCCCAAGGAAACGTGTTCGGGTCGCGTTCGATCGGGTCGGGTGGGTCTGGTCCGGTCAGGTCAGGTCGTGTGAGGGCACCCAGGGAAACACATTCAGCCGGGTCGGGTCAGGTCGAGTCATGTGAGGGTGCCCAAAGAAACGCGTTCGTATGTGTCGGGTCAGGTCGTGTGAGTTTTTCCATATCAAAAATTCTAAGTTGTACTAACCGCCTGTGTGCCTTGTACTGCATGTTTGTGCGACCCATTTTCTGTTTTCTCCCTCGAGCCTTCGACATCCAGGGCAGTCAGGTTGGGTCGAGTCGGGTGGGGTCAGTTCGTGTGAGGGTGGTCATATCAAAAATGCTAAGTTGTGACTACCCGTGTTGTGTCAGGTCGGGTCCAGTCGTGTCGTGTGAGGTTGTCCAAGGAAACGTGTCCGCGCGGGTCGAGTCGGGTCGTGTCGTGTGAGGGCACCCAGGAAAACGCGTTTGGGTGGGTCGGGTGGGGTTGGTTCAGGTCATGTGAGGGAACCTATTTAGGAAACTAGTTCAAGCGGGTCAGGTCGTGTCATACCGTGTGAGGTCGCCCAAGGAAACGCATTCAGTCAGGTCGGGGTGGGTCAGGTCGGTTTGTGTGAGGGTGCCTAGGGAAACATGTTTGGGTGGGTCAGGTCGGGTCAGTTCTGGTCATGCGAGGGTCGGGCGCCCAGGGAAACGCGCGGTTCGGGCCGGTCAGGGCGGGTTGGGTTGGGTCGTGTGAGGGTTGGAATCATGTGTTGTTGTTGGAATTGGAATAGGTATACTATTGTGAACATTGCCTCAACTCAAAACCTATTTGGAATAGACTTCCTCTGCAACTTACACCTAGCCATCTTTTTGATAGTACAGTTTTTCCTCTCAACCAATACATTTGTTGTGGAGTGTATAAAGGTGTAGTATATTTTCTTTGGATTCCATGTTTAGCACAAAATTTATTGAAATATTTTAAGTATAATTCCACACCAATATCATATCTAAGAGAGGCAATGTGACAACCTAACTATTTCTCTATTAATGCTTTGAATTTTTGAAATTCATTAAACACATCATATTTTAATTATAGAAAATATACCAACATTTTTCTACTGAAATAAACAAAAAACGGAAGGAAGTACCTAGCAGCAGTGGTTGATGTCATGTTCATTGGTCCACATATATTGTCTGAAAGTACCAACTGAAGGACCCTCTACGCTCTCCAAGATTGCCCTTCATAAAAATATGGTATTCAATGAAGCTTCCCTGCCTGACAAGCTCTGCAAACTCTGTGGATCTTCTACAGAATGTTCGGAAGTCATCATGCTCAAAAACTTCCACCCCTCTTCAAGTGTAGCTACCTGAAGCTTGACACCTAAATTCTCAACCCTTCCAGCTCTAAGTAATTCAAAATTTAGGAGAAGTTTGGAAAGGTCCAACCTGATCCTCTTCAAAAAAACTTGATCACTATTGAAGCTTACCCTATCCATGTCAATATCAATCAACCTATAAACCTTATAGTGTTGTTGTACCCTATAATTATTATCTTTATTGTACCCTTAAACCCCTAAACCACTAACACCTAAACCCCTAACCCCTTAACCCCTAAACACATAAACCATTAATGCTTAACCCATAACCCATTAACCCCTCACCCCTAACCCCTAAAATCCTTAACTTCTAAATCCCCTAAGCTCCTAATCCCTAATCCCTTAACCACTAAATCATTATTCACCTAACCCCTAACTGCGTCTAAATCCTAGCCTAACCCCTAAGCCCCCAATCCCTAATCCCTTAACCACTAACTCATTATTCCCATAACCCCTAAATGTGCTTAAATCCCCTAACCCCTAACCCCCAAATCCCTAACCATTTAACCACTAACTCATTATTCCCCCAACCTGAATCCTTTAACCACTAAATCATTATTCTCTTTGTTAGTATGAATTCTTTGTCGAAGCGTACGAAAAAGAACCACTTTAGCTACGCATAACTAATAGCCCTAACAACAATAATGGCTGCAAAACATCTTCAGATCTGCAATTAGTAGTTAAAGTGCTGCAACAAACAGATCTATAAATGGAAAGATATTAAGCAGTGAAGCAAAGAGTTTGCTCCATGCATCCAACAGACAAGACAAGAACACGATTTTTGAATGAATTTTTATATTACAGGGCACCTGGGAGGAAACAAGAAGGTGTATCCAGACTTCCTCAATGGGATGGGTTCTTTGTAGTCCTCAGCACTTCAGATCTAAGCTTTCTCTCTCTTGTAGATGTAGAAAACCCAATGTAGAAGATAGAGCTCAATGGGAGCAAAATGGTAGAAATGAGACCAAGTGTATAGATCCAGAGTGATCTAATAGGCAACAAAAGGTGAAGAATGATTGGGAAAACCCTCCTATTTATAACAAAATATTGGGTCATTCTAGATCTTGGTGCATGATTAAAATAATGTTAATCAAATCTAGATCCACCTCTATGGAATATTTTATTATTATTTGTTGGAGGGAAAGGGTGTTTGACTTGGGTCAAATCCTTTGATTAGTGAAGAATAAATAAATAAATGATTTATTTATCTTTTTAAGGAAGTGGTTGGGATATAATCAAATAAATAATGATTTATTTAATTAATGGTGGTTGATTTTGTCATATTTAACAAGGAATATTATTTAAATAATTATTCCTAGAAAATAATAAGATAACTATGGGTTTATCTCATTAATTTCTTTGTTTTTGGGTTAAACATGACTGGGAATAATAATTAAATTATGGTTTAATTAATTATTCCTTTTGGGGTCTCCTAATTAACATAGTGAAAGCAGTTTTACTTGGGGTAAAACTGGTCTTACATGGTGTACTTGGGTCCATCTAATGATGAAAGGTTAGATGACCAAAAAATGGTGTAACACCCTTAACCCCTAAATGCGCCTAAATCCCCTAACCCCTAAGCTACCAATCCCTAACCCCTTAACCCCCTAAGCCCCCAATCCCTAATTAGTTTATGTGAGGAGCCATGTTTAGGGTTACAATGACTATGCTTAACAACTGTAAACCCATTATTTTCTTGATTCGACACCGATTCAGGGGACTTCATTTGATTTACCAACAAAATTCAGTGGTGATATAAATGTTTGTACTCATGACATATTAAACATCTAAAGGGTATACGTTCATAGTTGAGTTTCTTCTTCCACAACTGATCATCTTGAAATTAGATATCTATTGATTTTAGAAGGAGTCAAATATGTTCATGTATACACATATGCAGACATGCTGTAATGTGCCACAACATAATGAATGGATTCATGTGCTTTACCTTTCCATTTACCGTGTGTTTTACCATATTCAATGAAGGATTGCACAATGCCACTACCATAGGAAGTGCACCACTGAAATAAAATTATGATACCAAACAACATATAGTGATGAAACAATGATTGGTGATGAACCAATGATCCAACTTGACATAAACGTATATTATAGGGGTATCATTCCAATGAACCAAGGGAAAAAGTAGAGAGAACGCAGTGGGAATTATGGAGGGGATATCAGGAAAGAATATAGGGAGGAACATTGAAAAACGAGAAGAAATCGAGGGAAAAAATCAAGCGTGCTGATGGCAGAGCTTAGGCCTATACATTAGTACGTGGGATAGAGCTACAAGACTTGGAGCCCTTTGCCTTAAACTCACCAGTGAAGTTCACCACACTGAATCATGAAAATAACTGATATATAACTCAACACACGAAATGAAACATTTATCAGATGCGAGCCAAGGACCTGCCAAACACCAAGTGTAATGCTTCTCCCATGATTCTGCATGCCATCCAAAGAGTGTGCATAATGGTGAGGTCATAAATGAACCTCAATCGTCTGTCAGAGGAATTCAAAACCATATCCAATCCTGTGTATGATCTCTCCCCCTAACCTACATCGATTAAACAATTGATATGTAATAAATCCTTTGTAATCACACATAACCCGTCTCCCTCCATCATGAATTTAATGAACCTCAATAGTTTGTTAGAGGAATTCAAAACCATATCCAATCCTGTGTATGATCTTGCTCCCTGACCTACATCGATTAAACAATTGATATGTCATAAATCCTTTGTAATCGCACATAACCCGTCTCCCTCCATCATGAATTTAATGTGAAATACGGAGGCTCTATGTAACCTGATGTTTAGCCACGCGTGATATGAATCCCGCCAAGTGGAGTCCATGGCTCGTTCACCAAGGCCTGCTTGAAACTTGGCTACACAAATAGTTTGCATGTCAATCATGAGCGAGAGGATAACTTGTTACCAGAAAACAGAAAACTAATGGACTGAAGCTGAAATAGCATCCTCATAAGGGAATCATTCACTTTATCCTTAAAATCACAAATTTTCAACATTGGCCTTTTCTAAATATAAATGAAAAAGGGGTTGTAAACCAAAGTACAATGTTTAAATCAAACCTAAGTTCCAAAGTTTTTATACGTTGGGATTTGAAAGGTTTTAATACCTATTTATATGGTGGAGAATTACCATAAACTATGGTTTTAATATCAACGGAGGCATTTCAAACGAATTACATGGTGGCATATTCATTAACCTATGGTTCAAAGGTTTCAGATTAATCACGGACCTTTCAAAATTTTAAATTAATCACTACAGCTACCCCATGTAATCACTACAGCTACTTTCCACCTCCATAATCGACTCAAACCCTACTGGTTATATGCCTCCCGCTGTAAAGAACCGCCCGCGAAACGTGCAAGAAACTCCAGAAGTATACCATTTTTAAAGAAATATGGTTACAATTTAACAATTTTCTCATACATTTAACAAATCGAATTATTTCCCGTGACACGTTCTATTATCCTTCCCCGATAGCCAGACCTTACTCTCACTGCAGGCCCTTCCTCCATCAATAGGCAAAATGGTAATGTGAACTTATTTTCTGTTTGTTACAGGTGTGCTTGCATCTTAATATAGAATCTAAGAAACTGTTTAGGGGAATGATGTGGATATGCCAAATTGGTTGATTGCAACATGTAAGAGTTAGAGCTAATATTATTTTGCATATTTTGCATAAGTCTATAGATGCCAGCCTGATAATGCAGGCTTATAACACAAACCTAACAAATGAAAGTTCCTGTTTCCTGGAAAAAGAGGATCACTAGGAAGGCTTTTCCATGTTTTGTTTTATAAATTGAAAGAAATTGCACACGGGCTTAAATGCGTATCAATGCACAACCAATCCCCTATTGCAGAACATACCAATGGAGAATAAAATTTGAGAGGAGCCATGAACTTTGAATAGATACTTGGAGGCATCTGTTGAAGCTTAGTCCAAGCTTTAATATCACGACCCACAGATTACAATTCCCAAATCTGTATTTTTTCAATATCTTTATTAAGGTTGTTAACCACTCTCCCAACCATGATTAGGCGACGATTGCTCTCTGCAAGGACCAGAGTAGAAACAGAGCATGGCATGGCTGCATCAAGTTCAAACCAAATGCCACTCTCGGCATCAAATCTAACAACTCCATATGGAAGCTCTGTGATACAGTAGAACAAGCCTTTACACCACACTCCTGGATCTGACCCAAAGTTTGCATTGGGTAGGGGGTTGTCTGCCATTCTTCAGTGACCAGTACTGGAATCATAAATTTCAGTATAAAGGGTATATACTCTGGATTTTATGGGAGCATAAATAATGCTATTCTCTTCTCCTGCTACTAAAATTTTATATCAGTGGGCATCCTTGTTTAGACACATGGTTTCTTTATGTATCAGTTGAATTCTGGAAGTTGGAGGTAATTGCTTCACCGTATTCTTAATTAGATTGCAGATTGATAATATCTTGCACTCTACAACGAGATTCCCCAAACATAAAACACTTCTTGCTGCAGCAATAATAGACATCTGAGGGATTGAAGGGTTGGGAATCTTGTACCAGCGGTTCATTTCATCTAGATTCACTTATACTGGTAAAGCACAAGGACCTACGTAGTTCCCCTAATTATTGGACATGGATTGAGCTTACTTAAGCTATCATATACATTTCACCCACATGTATAGAAAAGTAATCACCATATCTATGAACTCCATACCCTAGTAGTACAACATCTCTATATTATAGAAATATCATAACGTAATTACAGTAATCATTACACATAGGGAATGTGATCAATTTCCATGGATTAGCTATCATAGTTAATAGTACAAGTGATTATCAGTGTTTATGATGTAGTATTCCCATTACTTATAGCTTAGATATTAACTATGAGCATCTAGCTCATAAGAAGTCTTAGAGAAGCTGTAATCAAAACTGCTTAGTAAGCATCATCATTAGACCATAAACATGCAGCTTATAACTGATATCGACCCTATGTAATCATGTGAATCACAAAGCAACTTATATTTATTATGGAAACAATGTGAATTGTTTCATCTAACTAACCTTTACTAACACGGTTGAATAGCAGAGGTAATGTGAACACTGGTAGTAACATAATACAAGCTGATGATTGATTATGGATAGTAGTAAACCCATTGGACTTGAAGCTTACATCAATGTTGTCCCGTATAGAGATTCCACAATGATTTCATTCTAATCATACAATCTACATAACATATAAAGATAGCTTTATTACTAGTATAGCTTGGTTAGCTTAACTATGAATACTATACTGCTTTTATTAGGCTTGATATGTGATTCCAAATAAGGGTATTAGTACTACATGATGATTCGTGCTTATGAGTGCTTTATACAAACTATGAGCTTTGATAGCTCTATGAATATGAGTAATACAATGGTATGAGCTCTTATTAGGTAATGATCTTTAGCTATAATATTGGTGTTATCATTGCTCAAAGGGTATTGGTTCTTTGATTCACGTAAGCTCTTAGATAAGTGTGATGAACTAACTCCATGAAAGTAGGCAGTCCTATCGATTCATTCTAATCACATGCGTTCAACCATGAATATCCTCCTGCTACTTGGAATTGGGTATCTGTATAATATCATGAATACCATGGAATTACTACTATTCCATCAACCATGAATGTTCACTTGCTATCATAGATTCCAGTATGAGATACCAATGGTGTCGAATAAAGGGAAACAGATGGATTGCATAGTATAGAACAATGGTTTTCTATTATGAAAATACATCTACTATTCATCATATCCAGTAATTAGGGAATACAAGTTAGCTATCAGCTTATCTTAGCCATTTCTTGTTACTAATGTCATATATCAATAGGGTTTAACTTGAAGCTATTCCATTGAGTAATCACATATTACTAGTAATTCCATATCAATGGTGGTATGACTCTAATCATCACCGTTACTATTCCATTGCTTTAATCATGGCTCGTAGAAAGCTGGAGATTCAATGGAGTTCGTACTCATAACACATACCAAACATGAGGTATAAAGATAAGCAAGCAGGTTTATGTAACTAATACTGGTTATTACAATCACAAAGAGCTCAATATCGATTTATGTAATGTACATTGTAGATAGGGTAATACGGTCAAACATATATTTGTAGAGATGAAATTCTTTAGCAGGTTTCTTGTGACAGGTAAATTGATCGATTTTGGGCTTAAAATGGTATCACAAACAAGCAAAAGGTCATACGAGTAGTAAAAATTATAGAGTATATTGGTGATGTGGAAACTCGAGTAGGAAAGAGCAACATGGGTGTGTTGGGAGAATGGATTTATGTTTGAGCCCCAAGTTTTTCCAGCCCAAAGTCAAACAAAACAAAAATGTACAAGATCCATTGGCCTAAGTTAATCTCACAATATCAGCAAATATTACTTGGATTAGTTAGACCTGCTACTGATCAGCTTGTAGGCCTTTTGGAATGTGGCTAAGTACTACACAAAGCTTTGTTACAATGCCATAGAATTTGGATTTCATAATAGTGATTTGTGGGATGCACTAAGGCCATCTTTTGGGGGCTCTATCATCTCATAGAATGAGCATGGAATGCCTTCAATTATTTAACATGTTGCTTACAAACATATTGGCCTATTTGACAGTACCCAATGTCAACTCCAAATTCAATATTTAACACATTGCTTACAGTCCTATTAGCTTTTTTGACAGTACTCAACGTCGACACCAGATTCAATCTTAAGAAAGCAACTGGGTTTAAGCAGTAGAAAAATTTAAGAAGCATATATTGCATTTATCTGCAAAATACTAGGCAAAATACTTGTGAGGATGGTATTAGCCTCTGCCTTGACAGATTGCATCCAAGTTTATTGATCACTTCAAAACAAATTTGGGTTTGCATAAAGATTTGCATGAAATGTTAATTTTTTGAGTATACTCTCATAAATGTTAATGTTAATGTTAGCATTAAAGCTTGTTAACTATACTCTCATATACATTTGTGGTTGCAGTTTGCTGAATTTCATTTAAAAAAAATGATCTAACATGGAGAGTATATAAATACAACCATTCATTATGCATAATACGTAATGGGTTCTATATATCACCACTTTGTCCCTATTTGGGTATGTATAAGACTGTTGAAATATGAGTGCAATGAATATGGAATAAAGGGTGAACATTTACCCATATATAGGAAGTGGTGATCAGACTCAACCCCATAGTTATACAGATTAAGCTAGGTGTACTATGAGTAAGTAACAACCAGTGACCAAACACAATGAATAGTATCAGCTTGAACTACAACATCATGTAACCATAAGCTAGTATTGACACTATTCCCATAATCTTCATCATATCTAGGTAATGACATATGCCACTTCTATGAGCTTAAGCATATTGAATATGGATAAGCCTATAACCCTTTCCATGATTATTGAATACTAAGAGCTTAGATAAAAAGGAGTGCCATATGTAATATATGAAGATGATACAATATAACCCTGCCTAATTCCAGTACAACCATCACTATTACTTAAGCTTATATACCTAATATGTAAACAATTATCACTAACACTAAGCTGGACTATGAATACCATAGATACTAGAAGATGATGTATGTTCTGTACACACTAGTCTGTACATGATTACCTATATATATTACATAATTAGTACAGAGTAATAGCAGTACAACTTAGCTTATGTGCTAGTTTCATATTACACATGATTAACAAAGGTAACCATTCTATTATGTTCAATGATTCCACCTATTTTATTTACGTAATCTCTAAGCTCATAATTACAATGGTAGTAAGCTAATGTAATACAATTGATTCCACTACTGGTTATGAAGGTTACATTTATCTAGTTTCCCTAATCAATACAGGTTAGTTATAAGCACAACATAAGCTCATATAATAGAGTGTATTGAAATCTTATATCGGTATAAGTAAAATAGTGTTCAATATAGCTGTGTTTAATATGAAGAGTGAAAAGCCTATTCAAGCTTACATGGTTTGAATCCATGACCTGAAATATTCCCATAGATAACACGTGGTTAACAAATCCAATACAAACGAGAAACAAGCTTAAGTGTTCATAGTTAAGCATAATGTAATAGAACTCCATAAGTAGTAGTATTATGCATAATCTACAGATATATGAAACTGTAATCATACTAGTCTTAAAGCTCATAATGAGTGAATATAAGATAGTGATACATTCCACTAGTACCTGTTGAATAAGCTGTGTTATACCCTTATCTAAGCTTATGTACCTATGACTACCTATCTAGACTAGTACACGCACTGAGCTCATGAATAGTACCAATAATCACCTTGTTTCCCGCTTTCATTACATCACTTGTATAAGATGAACAAGAGCCATTGATTAGTAGAGGTTCAATATTGTATGTAAACACATAGTCTGTTATATAGTAGTGATTCTGTATTCAATATTACTAGCTTAAAGTATGATAAGGATCCATATTAGTGTAGTTTGTTATGCTTTACTCTGTATTGGTAAGGTATACACAAGGTTCCACTTCGAATGTGGATAGTTTATATTAACTCTTACTATTATGTGTCAATAATTAGCATGAAGCTGAGAAATGGAGTTAGCTTAGGAAAAATACTAGTATGTAGATTGAGCATAAGGAGTGCCATTAAGTAACATGATGATAGTATGGTAACTCAACACAATAAGATAGGTATCATTCTAGTCCCTATATGTTTTATATGAAATAACAAAGTTGCTGTAATGAAGGAGGGGAAACAATGAAGATCAAACTTAAACTTTGATGCTCAGAAGAATCCCAGAATTACAACAACTTTGTTATGCCCTAAGAATAGACATCTTACAGCTGGTAGAATCGATTGAGGGAGCTTGGTTCTAAATTCTAGAGATTCAGAGTATTTTTTATTGCTAGCAGTTAAAACAGAGTGCACTTGAAACTGTTGTTGGGGATTTTCCTTGGCACCTTCAACAAATAAATAATGCCTTTCAATCCAAATCTAAACATAGCATTCATGTTGCTTAACGAACAATAATTTAAGGAGCTTGAACTCGATGGTGATTAATTGTAGAGAGTGAAAATCCATGCTGCTGAAGCATATGGGCCATAGGCCCACTGTTTATGGATAAGAAGTGGAGATTGATGTTAAATTTCCTTTTTTGATGTGCTAATATCCAAAAAGGAGGATGGTATGTTGGAGAATCAGAGGCACAGGAAAATGATAAATACTGTCAGATATCTATGCATTGACTCCAACCACCTTCCAATTAATGATTTTGTAATCAACACACTGTTAACAAGGGCATTGAAATTCAGTGAAAAGATATTCATAGACTCAATTAACCTTTAATAGAGAAACCTACCCACAACTAATAAACAAATCAAAAGATAAATGGCTATTTATTAGTTACTCCTAGCTCATTTATATCCTTGCCAATAAATGCATTAGGATATCTTCTTCTTAGTGATGGTTAGTTAATTAATCTTGATTTAATTGAGGATTCTCTTCTCACCTTGGATCTCACATGAAACTCTTTTAAAGGGCACATGACGTATGGACTTCTCTGTTAAAGTAGTTGGAGATGTGGTGAGTGAGGAAAAGGTATAAGCTCTTATCTTGGTTATGAAGATATCAACTTGGATTTTCATCAATTTAAAATATATTAATCCTAATCATATGATAAGATACTTTGCGTCTCTTTTAGTACCAATGTATCCCTTAATATGTAGCAATGGGTTTTTAACAAGTTTGAAATCAAGCTTCTAAATTGTGAAGCCTACAACTTATCATTATCAGGTGGAATAACTACATGCTTTCTATTCCTATTCTTTGTTTCTTTCTTCTAGTTGTAGGAAGATGAAAATGATTACAAAAAATTCCTATGTGGGAAGAATGGAGGGAAGGAGATCTTCCTCTAGTTTTATAGGCATCTATACTTTTAAAGAGGGAGGGAAAATTCCCTGGTTTGATTGATGTGTGAGGTTAGGGAGTAGTGTTGACAATTCAATGGTCAGTGCAATGAGTGGTCACATATGGTGAATTCTTGTTCAACATTTCATTTACAATGATACTCTTATAGGGGTTATTAAAGGTCCATTTAGAATCTATGATATAACCGTTGGTGGTGTTTCTGCCATATATCTATGCATTGACTCCAATAGGATAATGATACATTGACTCCTGCTATTTGGAATATAGGAAAATGATACATACTGCTAGATATCTATGCATTGAATCCAACAGAGAAGTCCATGTGGAATTTTTGGACGGATAAATCGTTCTTGCGGAAAAGACAGATCTCCCTAGTATCCTACGATAACTAGCAACAAACAGACAGATGTAAACTACTTTCTCTAGATTATATTTGATCTAGAATTATCTATAATGAAGGATTTAGGACTTACCTATAGTCCAGCCCTGATCGTAGTCTTCTTTCCTGTTGCTTTGAATACGTCTCCTTTTGGGATTTGCAATAAAAAACATGAAAGAATCAAAAGAACCTGCATAATATAGAATAATTCATAAACCATAAATCTATCTTGATGATCAAGAAATTCAAGAAATAAGCCATTTAAATAAACAACTCATTTAGAAAATAGGATCCATTTGTATTATATTTGATGAAAGAAAGATCCTTATAATCGTGTTCGCCTTGATGTCGTATAGGTCCTTCTGGGGTCTGGAACAAGCGTTTCCTCTACTTCGACAAGCCTTTGCACCCTCTCGACTAACATACACATGAGTGTGTAATAATTCCCATATGGTAATCAGTTAAGAGAGTTTGAGTTTATCCAGCAATTCTCCTCAAAAAATCTCAAAGCCTAAATCCCCTTGAGGCTGAACTATAGCCTCAATTTATAGCAAAAGAGAAGAGTTTGCAGCTCCAAATAAGAGGGGAAAGAATCCTCTTTCAAAGGGATTAAGTTCCACATACCAAGGGGTAGGCTCCTTTAATGGAGGGATGAATGTACATGAAAGGAGCGAACTTTCCACCAAATAATTGCTTCCAGAAGCTTCCAGATTCAACTAGCGGTGCTTCCAAATTTTACTTCTGCCTTCGTTTTACCTTTTACAGGGATCCGCACCTTTAATGAAGAAAAAGTGCGGCCGGTTCCGCATGTTCTAGAACAAAAATATGTGGCACCGTAGGTAATACTAAGAGAAAGTGCGGTACAAGTTTTTTTATGAATTTTATAAGCCTTTCTCTCAATTTCAAGGCTTGGTTTTAGGAACTTGATGTTTTTAGACTTCTAAGGGAGTGTTGTATGAGTAATGATGAACCCATATAGACAGTAAAACGTCATGGTGACAATTTTAGTGTAACAGATTTCCCCCTAAAGTGCAAAGTCTGAGACCATTCGAAGAGTGATGTGATTTATCATTTCGAGGATTAGCTTGTGGAAACCCCAGTCAGAATCTTGTAAAAAAATTCAATGCAAAACATATATATATATATCATCGCTGAGGCAGGCATTCCCATACTTAGATCAAACACTACCTTAAACTTGTTCTGATGTAGAAATGATTTTTCTATCACATCAATAACGTAGACACAGTATGGACACAACCATCTATTTATGAATAGTCTATTGCATAATGAATAATAAAACTCCTCGCAGCCTGGATGGTAGAAACTAGATCCAGGGTCTTGATTTCCGCTACCCAAACTAGTACGATTCTATCCATGGGATTGATTGTGTTGAAGTCGAACATGGTATAAACCACTTGATTACCAGTCAATGATGTGAACTGTTAACAAGTGTGAGAGAAAGCACCAATAATGAAAATGGCTCTCAAAGTACTCAGTAAAATCCATGGAATGTGAATAAATGATTTGAAGTCAAACATTTCACGGAATCGTTCGATCGAAGGTCAATGATGCAACCTGTCATCGAAGGAGAGAAACCTGCCATTAAGGCATGCAGATTCCAAGTTACTGAAGGATTCTAGATCAACTTCCTAGATGATGAGCTGTCGTCGATAGAAAGTGATCCTTCATAGGAAAGCCTATGACATGAGACCATTAGATCAAGTTTTGTAGAAATATTTTGCAAGGACTGACTCAGGGATGGTCAATGAAAATGGAGACAAATGTTTGCAATGAATGGTTTATTTGAACTGTCCTCTTGAACACATAACGACACTGCAGATGGTTTGGTAACAATTGACCTAAATCTAATACCTAGAAACCAGCTGAAGACTTTCAATATGGTTTGATTAACTGATAAGCAAAGGATTTTCACAACCCAGGTAGAAGTGTGAAAAAAAGTGTCGTGTTCAAGAGTGGTAGACTGCTTTTTAAACAAAGTGTGACAAACAAATTCATTTTCTCTCTCTTTTCCCCCACCACTTCTGGCAAGTACCTCTTTATTTTTGACAAGCTTGAGGAGGATAACATTTTCTTGTTATATAAGCTCATCCTTCGGATGAGTCCAACTTAGTTTAAAATCAAACCCTAAGAAGGAGTGGTTCGTTCTTGTTTGTAATCGACAGGTCCTTTACTGTTAAATTTTAACGAGTCCAGTATAGGAGAAACTCGGTGTTTTTCAATTTTAGGGAGTCAGAAGAAAAACTTAAGGAAACTCCGTGGGTGTAATTTTTTGTAAATTTAGTCTCTCAAGCCCGAAAAAGGATAAAACAATACAGGAAAGAACTCTATTGACCATGATTAGTCAACGTATACCTTTTTCGTAAATAGTCCATTTCAGTTCGGAAAAGGGGTAAACTTATACTGAAGGGACGACTGTTCATTTCCTTTAATGAGTTTGAATAGTCACGTACTTGGCATTCTTTTCATCTTTAGAGAGTTTGAAAAGGGCTTAAAAGAGAACTCCAAGGTTTCGCCTTTTCGTAATTTTGAAGAGTCCGAAAAAGTGATAAAAGTATACTAAGTAGTTTCACTTTTTCTATAAGTTTTAACGAGTTCGAAAAAGTGATAAAAATGTACTCATTCGATTTTTCATAATTTTTACCCAGTTTGAAAAAGTGATAAAAAGTATACTCCTTTGTCAAAAGGACCATTTTACCCGAAAAATCCTGTATTCTGCACAAAAAGTCAAAAAATTAAACATACCTGTTTATGATTAATAAAAATAATTTGGAAAACCACTTTTCAAAGTGAAAAATAAACAAAATTAAATTTTATTTATTCAAAAAATCTTATAAAAAGGAGTTTTTCTAAATCATTTTTACCATTTGATTTCAGAGTGAAATTGAGAGATTTTGGTAAAAAAATGTTCTGGAGGAGATTGCGGAAGATTCTCCTGTCAGTTCCAGGTAATCCACATCATCCTTACCTTCATTTTTTCCTGTTTACTTTCTTAATTTAGGGCTTAGATTGATTTTTAAGGAGGAAAATAGGTTCAAATATTCGCTCACGGGGGTCTGCAGGTTAAACACATGAAACCTGCGGACCCCGACAATTTTACAAAGGGAAAATTGTTGTGGTCCCGCACCTTATGCATAAGATACGTGTGGATCCACACACTGTTTTTATGTGAAAAGTGCGGAGGTGCCGTAAGAAAAAATCTCCCAATTTAAACCAAATTTTCCCATTCAAATTGTTTTTAATATTTCAATTTGTCCATTGCAGGATATTTACAATGCTTGAGTGGAGAGAACGTGAGCATGAAGAAGTTGATGATGCAGCCATGTTACATCCACCTAAATTACATATTTTGAGAGAATGTGGCTTGTACAAATTTTGGGCCATTCAAGGTATGAGGGCTCAAGTGGATTTGCTTACCTGGCTAGTTAACAAATGGGACGTACATGAACAATGCTTTATAATTGGAGGTCACCGACTCGAAATTGAGCTGGAAGATATATACTTCCTCACTGGTTTATCAAAGAGGGGTGAGCCACTCTCTTTGTTTGGGGCTAGGGTAGGTGGCCAGTCTGTCACTAGGCTTCAGGAAGAATTTTGCAATGAAGAAGCCGACCCTAACGATAAATGCATTAACATAAAAACCATTGTTCCTCCTGAGCTTAAAGTGGTTGCGTTTACGGTAATCAGGTTGTGTGGGAGCGCAGCTCCACATGTCGCTACAAGATCCCAAATGCAAACTGCCGTTGACTGCTTTAGAGGCACCATTTTCAATTGGTGTGAGGCAGTGTTGGCCAATGTCAAAGACCAACTGACTAGATCAAAAAACGCAAAGTTGAAAAACTTTGGATATGGAGCAATCGTGGTCACATTTGCTCTAGAGAGGATTCCTTTACTGGCCCCACAACTTATTTCAGTTGATCATGGTAGAGTCAAAGAGCCTCGAATGGTTCAATGGATTTCATTGATGGCTCGTCACAGTGAAGGCGTCGAGGTTGTTCATTTTACTCCAGCCTATTTTCATTGGTTGGAGAATCAAATATTCATGATAGAAGATTTCCCTTATGCTGGGATAGATTTCCGCGGTGATCGAGATATGTTTCTTCCTCCAGGGACATAGTGGGATGAGTCAGGTAAAAAATCATTTTGACATGTTCTAAATTCTAATTTTTATTTTGTTTTTTGAATCGTCCAAAACTGATGAAAAAAATTTCAAATGCAGATTTGGGTCCACGTCGACCAACCAGTCTCCGTCCTTTTGATAGGAAGCCAGCTGCAGCACCACCACCACCACAGGATCAGACAACAGAGGTCCTTATCGACCTAGAAAGCCATTTGGAGCAGTTGACTTTAGATATTCTAGAGACTACCATAGATGACATTCCACTCCGCTTACAGAGATATGTTATCGGGATTCCGGGACCGTTCAGGAGATTTCTAAGCAAGGTGGCATGGGCTGTAGTGTTTTATCGTGATCATCACCACAGATAGTGGATGATTGATATTGTAGAATTATATCATTTTTTGTATCACTTTTTCCGATCATAAGGCATTTTGAACCTATGATTGAGGACGATGTAATTTTTTTTGAAAACACTACTCTTATGCTATGATATTACTACTATTTCCAGTTATCTGTCTTAACATGTTATCGAATGTTATTTTGATCTACTACTTTAAATATTGAAAATGTCTGTTTATAACAATAGAAGCTACTGCATTAGCTAATGTGTTTAAATTTCTCGGAATATGTTGATACTCAATATTAATCAAATTCTCGTTCCAAGAGACGAACTTTAAAAAATAATCTTAACAACATTGGGTTTTTAATTTCATATACTATATTTAATTGTAATACTAAGCTAACGATCAAAATTTGAATTCCAAATGAAATGGATTCAGACAATAACTCAATAACTGCGCTATACTCTACAATATTGTTCGTCGTTTGACCGAGGCTTACCCCATGCATAGATACTAAATCATCAGTGGGTGAATAAACCCAAGCTACGGAAGAAATGTTCTGTGTAATATGACAAGCACCATCAACAAAACCAATGTATGTTTGAAGGGATGTCGACATCTGCAAAATCAAGAGTGATCCAGATAAGTAGGGATAGTAGTAAAATCACACTTAAACTAGGCACGCTCTTCTAATCTACAACACGCAAGCTTAATGAAAATAACTAATATACGGGGAAGATCTCCACACAAGAATCAAGCATAATATCTCTTTAGATAAAGCCCATTTCTAGGTTTACCTAAAGAGACCCCGTAAAATTCAATCAGTTCATAGGCCCCTTTTGCAAGCTGTCGCTTGACAATATAAGGACCATGCCACATGGGTTCAAATTTCCCAGCCCCTAGCTTGTCGTTAGCTTGATCGTAAACTAAGACTAGGTCTCCTTCTAAAAAAATACAAGGTGTAACACTTCTATCATACTGAGCTTTCATTCGTTTCGCATGAGTTTCGGTAGCTAATGCAGTGGTGCGTCGATTCTCATCTAATTGAGCTAAGTACAAAACATGTTTCTCCTCTTCAAAAGTGTCTGGTAGTAACTCTATGGCTAGTTGGAGTGATGGTATCTTGCATTCAATTGGTAATAACACTTCTAAACTGTAGACCAGTTGAAAAGGGGTAAATCCTGTCGATGTTTTTGCTGAGGTTCGATATGCCCAAAGTGCTAAAAAAAGCATGGTATGCCAATTCAATTTATGAATTCTGATGATTCATTTGATCATGGTGACTAAAAATGTATTGATAGCTTCAACTAGACCATTAGCCTGTGGGTAATATGGTGTAGAACTATCATGGCGCAGGCCAAGTTGATCAGTTAGTTCAGTCATCATGATGTTTCGAAAATGACTCCCATGGTCAGTAATTATTGCTTGGGGTACACTGAAATGAGCAATCACATGATTGAACACGAAAGTAGCTGTAGTTTTTCCATCTGCTATAAATGTAGGCATCGCCTCGGCCCATTTGGTAAAATAATCTACTACGAGAATAATATACCCATGCCTCCCGGCCGAGTGAGGGTTACATGTAATGAAGTCAATGCCTCATTTTGCAAAAGGACCGACAGTAATTATAGGGTGAAGTGGAGCGAGTGGTGCACACATCTTGCGATCAAAGATGTGACAGTTGTGGCATTTTTGGACAGTAGAAATACAATCTTTAAATAAGGACGACCAAAAATAGGCAGCGTGCAATATTTTTTGGGTTGTGGCATACCCAGACATATGACCACCACACGCTCCAGAGTGACAGTCATTTAAAACCTTTTCGGCTTCATCAAGAGTGAGACAACATCGAAAAACAGAGTCCGCACCACGACGGTATAGTGTGTCACCAACAATATGATATTACTGAGACTGGAAAGAGATTTTTTGTCGTTGTGACCATAAGAGTTCGGGTCGAAAATTTTGGGTTTGGAGATAAATGATGATATCTCCATACCAAGGATCGATGGTACTGATAAGAAACAAATATTCATCTGTGATTGGATGTTCTTCCACAGTTTTTGTGTCAGTATTTGGGAAGTCACACATAAGTTCGGCGAATACCAATGATTTCTTTGATTTGGATTTTTTTCCCCCTAGCAGCTGTTTGGTCAAAATATACATCATAGGGTTACAATCAGAAATCACTGTTGTTTTGCGTAACAGTATGTAATGATGAAATCGTTGAAAAACTTGAACTGCTGCCAAGGCCAATTTATCCACATGTGAGTGCTTGATTTCGGTCAAATGTAGATTGCGACTGAGATAATAAATCACATGTTCGTTATGGAATTCATCTTCTTGAATTAAGACCATGCCAATCGTAGAATTGGAGGCTGGTAGGTATAAAAAATAATCATAGTTGTAATTGGGAGGATTCAATAACGGTGCATGGGTCAATGCGTGTTTAAGAGCATTAAAAGATAGATCAGCGATCTCGTCCCAAAAGAAAGGAATATTATGCTTTAACAACTTGGTGAAACCTTTGGTTAACTCAGCATAGTTAGGAATGAACCGACGTAAAAAGTTTGCTTTCCCTTGCAAACTTTGGAGTTGGCAAAGAGTAGAAGGAGGAGGTAAATTGATGATAGCCTCAACCTTTGATGGGTTGACACGAATGCCTTCCATTGAGACAAAAAATCCCAAAAATCATCTAGATTCAACACAAAAGACACATTTGTGAGGATTTAGGCGAATCCTATAATGCCTACATCTCATAAAGATAGCTCGTAGATGAGTAAGATGATCTACTCTGTGCGATGAATGAGCAGGTAAATCATCGAGATAGGGTTTCACAATGTGCTTAATGTCATGAAATGCATAAAACATCGCCCTCTGAAAAGTTGCGCCAGCGTTCTTAAGGCCAAAACGTAATTTGCAGTAAGAAAAAGTCCCCCACGGACAAATGAAAGATGTTTTGGGCTGATCAGCAGGGAGTATGTTGATTTTATTGTAGCCCAAAAATCCATCCATAAACGAAAACATTTCACTGTCGGCACAATCGTCAATAATTTGATTGATATAGGGGGTTGGATAATTGTCTTTTGGACAAGCTCAATTTATATCCCTATAATCGATACATACTTGTATTTTCCCTTGTTTTTTATTAATAGGAACAATATTAGATACCCAATCCGTTAAAGCAATTGGATAAATAAAACCTGCACGAAGTGATTTCTCAACTTCTACTTTAATAGCAGTAGCTTTTCGCTGATGTATCTGACGTAATCTTTGTCAGATAGGTTTAGCATCCGGGTATGTTTTAATTTCATGAACAAAAATTGATGGATTGATTCCTAGCATTTCTTCATATTTCCAGGCAATAATGTCACGAAATTCTTGAAATAGGGCTTTATATGCTTGGATTTAATCTGGCGTACAGGAAGCACCTATATGAACGTTTTCAACAATTCCTAGTTTCACTGAGATGTCAATAGGAACTATCGTAGAAATTTTTTCTAAGTTCAATTTAGAATCTGAATTTGTGAGAGGATTCCAGGGTTTGTTGACATAATCAACAGTAAAAATGGAGGAAAAATCAGTTTCGAAATGATCAAGATCAGGTAAAAACGAAGATCGGTGGTGTAGATCTTCCCAGGGTAATTCTTCTATAGACAAAAATTGACAAATATGCTCATGAGTATTGAATACTTGTTGAACAAGATCCAGAATTGATGGCGAAGCTGAGCTTGATATCAAAAGTGATTCCTCATTGATCACATTCACTAGATCAGGTTTAGTTGAAGGAGTATCAGAAAAAGACGGTACTGCCTGATATGCTAATTCAAAAGGACTCAAAGGCATCACACCATCGAAATAATCCAGTTCTAATTCTGAAGGTAATATCCAAGGATCATCATAGGAAATAGTACTTGATGTAATCATATTGATATTAGCGATAGGAGGTGGTATGTTGGGAGAAGGGAGGGAAAAAGTTCCCAGTAAAGCAAAATATTTGATTAAACCCACTCCAACATCTTTATAAGAGATAGTCGATTTTCCGACATGTTGGATGCTATCAGTAGTGGCTGGGTCAGATGAATAATATGAGAGATGATCTATTTTAAAAATCTTTCTTTTATGAGGAAACATGATGAGATGAAAGACCGATAATACGACGACCCAGGAGAAGGTTGTAATCCAGAGGGGCATCAACCACTTCCACATCTAGATTAATGGTTTTTCCTTCGACCTCTATAGGTAGATCCTGTAAAATACCATACGGATGGAATCCTCTTCCATCAAAAGCTTTGAGGATAGTCGGCGATTGGTTAAGTGTCGGAGAACCAAGTGATTTCCAAAATTTTAACGACATGATACACGTAGAAGCCCTTTCATCAATAACAGTACGAAAGCAACGTTTGTTTTTGAATATTACTAGAATTTGAAAAGCCATTTGATGAGGTAGGCGGGGTGTAAAATTTTATAAATTGAAGATCATTAAGTTTGAATCCTGAAGATACACGGCTCCTATGGTTGATAATAGTAATTTTCTTTGGGCTGGACATGATTGCAACACTTCCAAAACCAACATTGCTGAAGGGGAAATTTCCAAGTCCTCAACAATATTGTAGTTCTAAGTAGCTCTCGCATGTGGATTGAAAGCTGATTTACGAAGTACACCTTTAGCAGGTGGTTTGATTACTAAGTCAGGATTTGGTTTCTCTATCTGGAGTGGATCAGAAGCTGAGGGAGATGTAGTTGATGCTGAATTAGAATTTTCTACTTCTTTACCATCAACAGGATTTTTACTACCGTAATCTTGTGATCGCGTCACAACCATTAAGATATATTCTAGCGTATTTGAGGAAGATCCAATCATGTTACTCTCTTGAGCAAGAAAGGGATAGGTATGGGTGAACCCTTAACAAATTTCGATACCTCGGCTCTATGCAAGCACTCTTTAGTAAAATGATCCTCATCATAGATCAGACAAGGATAACGAGGTTTTTTTTTATCGTCAGTTGGTTCAATTTTATCGTTTTTATCTTTTGAAGATGATTTTTTGTTTTTATTCTTACCTTTCTTCTGACCACCAATTTTAGGTTTGGCTGTAGATGATTCTACAACATGAATATCGATGGAAGTTTCAACGGAAGAATCTCCTTTTGGTGAATCAGGTAAATTTATAATAGGAGAAGTCGTCTTGGAAGATTTCTTCTTACCCTTGCTAGTGCTAATAGAACCAATTACACCATCAGCGGCATGAGAGCCTGAAGGAGTTGTAGTTAATTGACCAGGTCTTAGCAAATCGGGGATTTTGTCATATAGAGTACCTGATTGTGTATATACAAGGTCAAGGTATTGAGCTTGAGCAATGACTTGCTCTTCTGTAACAACGCCTCCTTTGGCCACTTCTTCAGTAATTTTGGGCAATAATGATTTGATAAACCATTCTGCCAAAATTTGATCTGGAATAAAGACTTTCACTAAATGTCTCCTACATCGCCATTCATGAATGTGATCAGATATGTATGTAGATGTAGATTCTTTTAATGAGGTCAAAAATTTCGTACCATTGTCGTATCTGATAGGTAACTAAAAATGGGTTAAGAAAGTAGTAGCGAGTGCATTAAAATTATTAAAAGAGCCTCGTGGTAACTCAATGCACCATGTGGTAGCTAGACCAATGAGAGTTCTTTGAAAAAGACGTAATCGAATCAAATCATAGATTAGTGATTTGGATGCACACCAGAGGTGATAAGTCATAACATGATTAGATGGATCTTCTCCTGACTTACCTTCAAACTTTGGAATATCACTGGGCAACTTCTTAGGCATCGACGACCAATACGAAAGATAAAATATAGAATCATTCGTACGACGCGATAGATCAGATAAATCTAAAGTTGCTATGAATGGTAATCGACGGCTAGGGTCTTGATAACCTTGTGTGATCAAACCAGTTCCAGGAGGAGGAAATATAGGATA
The DNA here is from genome assembly GCA_034641835.2 of Pinus albicaulis. Classification (NCBI taxonomy): domain Eukaryota; kingdom Viridiplantae; phylum Streptophyta; class Pinopsida; order Pinales; family Pinaceae; genus Pinus; species Pinus albicaulis. The sequence goes on along the minus strand of CM076577.1, from coordinate 615,852,759 downwards.
TCCTGGAATTGGATGCACATTCGGAATTGTGAAACCTCTTGGATAACCAGGATTAACCAGACCAAACTGGGTTTGTTGAGGTACTTGATAAGTATACCCAGGATACGGTTGATACCGATATGTTGGATTTTGTGTAGCATGTCCAAATTGATACTGCCCATGGTACGGTTGATAAGTAAATTTTGGTTGACTAGTGAGAATTGTACTTGTACTAGATTGTCCTGTAGGCATCTAGACCATAGTCTGAATTGTAGATCCTGACTGTGGCACAGATACTTGAGGAGTTTGCACTAATACAGGGGCAGTAGAAACAGGAGCTCCAGATACTCCAGAAATAGGTGTGGTAGGTTGAACAAAAGTTGTAGCAGCAGTAGAAGATTGAGGTGGAGTTCTAGGTGTACTAGGCCCAGGCTACTGAACAGAACTAGGTGCAGAGAATTGAATGGTAGGCTAGACAGGTTGCTGGGTTGGACTAGAACCTATAGGCTGTCTAGGTTGATTAGGTAACTACACATTGGGTTGTCAATTCTATTGAATTTGAGATGGATCCCACACCATATTAATTCCGGGGTATTGGCCCATACAAGGTTGTGCATATGAAGGAACATAACCAGGGTGAATGTAAGTTTGATAATTAACTGGAAAATTTCCAGTTCCTTGTAATAATGGTTAACTAGAAGGAGGTTGAAAACCTTGAGCTGGGTACTGACCTTGAGGTTGATATTGACTTTGAGGCATGTACTAAATCTGGGGTTGATATTGACCCTGAGGTATGAACTGACTCTGGAATTGATATTGACCTTGAGGTATGTACTGTCCTTGGGGTTGATATTGACCGTGAGGTATGTACTGTCCTTGAGGTTTCTCCCCAGGCTGTAAATATTGTCCTACAGGTTGACCTCCATGTGGTAAAAAATTACCCTGAGGTTTCCCTCTAGGCGGTAATTGACTACCTTGAGGTTGCCCCCCAGGCAGTAACTGACTTCCTTGAGGTTGAGGATTTGGAATATTTCCAGACATCATAAAAATCTATTCTGTGTTCAATGTTTTAGTATTTGTTCCATTTGTACCAGATGATAACATTTGTTCAATTGGTTGAGGAGCTCCTCCTGAGAAGGTACCAGAGAGCGACTGGTATCTCGGAGGAACATATGAACCACCATATAAAAATGTTTCTGGAGATTCAAAAAACATAGATGACTCACCCGACATAGCTAATGAAGGTTGATAACCTCTTGGTGTAGGGTAAAAAGGAATTCGGGGCGGTGAATAAGCAAGACCTGCGTTTTGTAAAAAATCTGTCAATGATAAATACCAAGCGTCAGTTCTAAAAGGACTGTAGAATATTGATTCACGCTGTCTAAGATTCAAAGTTTCTTGGGTTTCGGGAAGAAATACGTCTTCGTCAGGACTAACAAGTTCTTCAATACATATGAGATCAGAAGGAAGATTTTTGGTAATGCGATGTCTTACTCTAGGTGAATCAGGATCACTAGAAGTCGGAGTAACAAATCCTAAAGATGATTCTAACACAACAGGTTCAGTTTCTGGCTCAGAAATTTCAAGGTCTTCAGCTAATTCACTGGTTATAGAAGCAATGTCAGTGATTTCGGAAATTGAAATTGGATCTTGAATATATTCTGATGTTTTTGATTGATTTACTTCATGATAATCAGGATGAGTAATTATGGATGATTCTCTTGGTTCTGTCGATCTAATTCTATTGATACTATGCGGTACCAGAACTCGCAATCCTTCAAGTTGGCTTGGTGTATACTCAGGGGGTTTCCCCTGAAGTCTATGCGATTGTCTTGGTAATTCAACCACGATTAAAAATTATTAATCACATGCAATCAAAGAAAATTTTAGTTAAAATTCCTAAAGTCACTAAGGAGACAATCAAATGATCAAACACTTATAAAATCTAGGAGATCAAACCACACACAAAAAATAGATTCCCACACTAAAAACACTAGTTGGTGATGAAATCCAACATCGTAGTATTTTAATGTAGAAATGGCGGTTGGGACAGTTACCCCGACAAACTGTTTAATGAAACAGACCAGTGCAAGTTTCTCCACTTAAACAATCTCGAGTGAAGATAACCCTTCGAAGAGTCCAAGTGAGTCTAGTCGATGTCTGCTCCAGGTATAATGGGATCTTTCCTCCACCGTCACCTTAGGAAAAAATATTAAAGTTTATGGCCGCTAAGGTCACCAACAGGAAGAAATATACCTGGGGGAACAGTCTACGATCCGATATACGCGCAAGGGCAAAGTAAAAAAGCTCAATCCCCTTGAAGGCTCCTTGACATAGTCCAAGGTATACTGACAAGTGACCCCAGGCTCCTAGAAAATGGTCAATCCGAGGTTTATCATTGTTAATACGAGCACATATTCTATCGTTCCCAATGAGATAGAATTGATCACCTCACTAGTTCAGATATGATCTCATGCTTGACTCCTTTAGGAGGAGCTTCCTAGAGCATACAAGCTACTCTTGGAGAGTTAATTACTCCCTACTCCAAGACACTAGCCTAAGCTATGTTGGTGAAAAGAGTCCTAGAAATATAAAAATTACTAGATTGTTTTTAATTTAAGCGTGGCTTTTAATAGGCTATTTCTTAGGACAATAGGTGCGAAAATGAAACTTTGATGATATGTGGTGGCCCGACTCAAAACACACTAAAAATGCATCTATTATGAGAAACAATTCATTTCCTTTCAATGAATTCTATCTAAAGAAAGAGTTGAGAAATGCAATCTTTTAAAAAAATTCTTTCCTTCAAAACAAGAACATATGAAAAGAAATCTTATCTTATGAGAACTCAGAATGATAAATTGCTCAAAAAGAAATCCCTTTGTTCTTCAAGATCAAAACTACAATCAAACATTTTCCAAAAGAGAACTACAATTTCTAGAAATAGTACTCAAAACTACAAACACTAATTTCGAGATCTAAAAATTCTAAGAATTAAATCTGAAATCAAAACTTTAAATATTTTGAGGATGTTTTGCTTAGTTTGTAATCAAACTAAGAAATTATTTGCTGAAAGCAGCAAAAACTCAAAAAAATCCAATTATGGTTTTTTAAGTGAAATTCAGAACTTAATGAAAAAGTTTTATAAATATTTGCAAATGAGAAAATGGGATCTAATTCTCATAAAGAAAATTCTGCTATGAACTCAAAGATTCAACAAGAAAACAATGAAATACCAGTGATCTAAGGTATATAGAGGTTTCTAATTTTTGAGTGACACAAAGACAAAGCAAAAATCACTTATAACATGCAAATCTTGTAGAAAATCATTCAAAACTTAAAAATGCTAAAAAAAAACTCTCAGACAAAGCTTTCTGATAGAACATACAAGTCTGGGTATATACTGAGAATCTTGTAAGCCAATCCTAGAAAAGAGAATTGTATTTTTTTCAAACATTTTCCCAGGGTCCACAGGTTTTAGTGTAAACAGGTTTGTTGCCGCACTATGTATATAGAAAAACAGAAGAGATGACCACATTGTGCCTAACGACAAAGTGCGGAGACCAGAAAACTTAAAGAAAAATAAAAAATTCTAAAGCACTTTTCAGGGATTCTGCAGGAATAAATTACCCAAGCCATTATCAATCAATCAAAATCAAAAAATTAATTTCACAAGTCAAAAAATAAAAGAAAACTAAGTTCAAGATCCATTCCCTAGTGGAGTCACCATTTTGTTGGATGGATAAATCGTTCTTGCGTACAAGACAGGTCTTCCTAGTATCCTACGATAACTAGCAACAAATAGACAGATGTAAACTACTTTCTCTAGATTATATTTGATCTAGAATTATCTATAATGAAGGATTTAGGACTTACCTATAGTCCAATGCTGATCGTAGTCTTCTTTCCTGTTGCTTTGAATACGTCTCCTTTCGGGATCTGCAATAAAAAAACATGAAAGAATCAGAAGCACCTGCATAATATAGACTAATTCATAAACCATAAATCTATCTTGATGATCAAGTAATTCAAGAAATAAGCCATTTAAATAAACAACTCATTGAGAAAACAAGATCCATTTGTATTATCTTTGATGAAAGGAGCCTTACAACCGTGTTTGCCTTGATGTCGTAAAAGTCCTTCCAGGGTCCGGAACAAACGTTTCCTCTACTTTGACAAGCCTTTACACTCTCTCGACTAACATACACATGAGTGTGTAATCGTTCCCATATGGTAATCAATTAAGAGAGTCTGAGTTTATCCAGCAATTCTCCTCAAAAAATCTCAAGCCTAACTCACCTTGAGGCTGAATTATGGCCTCAATTTATAGCAAAAGAGAAGAGGTTGCAGCTCCAAATAAGAGGGGATAGAATCCTCTTTCAAAGGGATTAAGTTCCACATACCAAGGGGTAGGCTCCTTTAATGGAGGGATGAATGTACATGAAAGGAGAAAAATTTCCACCGAATAATTGCTTCCAGAAGCTTCCAGATTCAACTTGCTATGTTTCCAATTTTTACTTCCGCCTTTGTTTTACCTTTTATAGGGATCCGCATCTTTAATGAAGAAAAATTGCAGCCGGTTCTGCATGTTCTAGAACAAACAGATGCGGCACCACAGGTAATACTAAGAGAAAGTGCAGTACAAGTAATTTTATGACTTTTATAAACTTTTCTCTCAATTTCAAGGCTTGGTTTTAGGAACTTGATGTTTGTATACTTCTAAGGGAGTGTTGTATGAGCAATGATGAACCCATTCAGACAGTAAAATGTCATGGTGACAATTTTAGTGTAATAGGAATCTATGATATAACCATTGGTGGTGTTTCTACCAGATATCTATGCAATGAATCCAACAGGAAAATGATACATACTGCCAGATATCTATGCATTGACTCCAACAGGAAAATGATACATAGAAATGGGTTTTGAACAAGTTTGAAATCAAGCTTCTAAATTGTGAAGCCTACAACTTATCATTATCAGGTGGAATCACTACATGATTTCTATTCCTATTCTTTGTTCCTTTCTTCTAGTTGTAGGAATATGAAAATGATTATAAAAAATTCTTGTGTGGGAAGAATGGAGGGAAGGAGATCTTCCTCTAGTTTTATAGGCATCTATACTTTTACTGAGGGAGGGAAAATGCCGTGGTTTGATTGATGTGTGAGCTTAGGGAGTAGTGTTGACAATTCAATGGTCAGTGCAATGAGTGGTCACATATGGTGAATTCTTTTTCAAAATTTCATTTACAATGATACTCTTATAGGGGTTATTAAAGGTCCATTTGGAATCTATGATATAACCGTTGGTGGTGTTTCTCAAGGTCTCTGGATCAATTTTCCTTTAAAAAATTTGGCAGGCATGGTATTTAGTATCCAATCACCTACATTGGGACTTTTCAAGCCACAGAAATGAGTGGCATATAACAGTGAGATCTATTTATACCCTCCCATTTGACATGGAGCTATATGGTTTAATATATTTTTCTTGTAGGTAAGAAACTAATCATAAAAGATATTGTATGTGGGGGAATTTGTTTGACAAGGTAATGATCACTTTGTTACCATGGAGAGTATTAATTGATCTCAATTGGTACAACCTGCTAACAACGTTCCTTTTCAAAAACTCTGCAAGATCATTTGGAGTCTAGTTTGTTCAAGATGAATTTGAGCACTCAACAATTTATTTTTTACACTTGGCAATTTATTTTTTACACTTGGCAATGGTATTATGGGAAGCCCTTTACATATTAGAAAAATAGAGAACTTTTTCTATGCTCTGTAACACTACTCACTATTTGTGGCAAGTACTCAACATGTCAAATTTTCTTGCCAACATGGTGAGCCGACTTGACATTTTGGTCGAATCTCATTTAATTCTAGACAAACTTGGTTGGACTATTTGTAGCTGAACTGGCTTGTTCAGGAATAAAATGGTTCAAAGGGATCGATGTCTTCTTGAACATTTAGGGTTAATCCATTTCAAATGGTGAACTTATTTTCTGTTTGTTACAGGTGTGCTTGCATCTTAATATAGAATCTAGGAAACTATTTGGGGGAATGATGTGGACATGCCAAATTTATTGATTGCAACACGTAAGAGTTAGAGCTATTATTATTTTTCATATTTTCCATTATATAGTTATGACAACTACCCCATCTGTGGATACCATTCCAAGCTTCACTGAAAATCTCTTTAGCCTCATCTAATCTACCTACTTTGCAGAAATTGTCTACTAGCAAGGTGTAAGTATAAAAATTTGGCTTACAACCCTTACTTTTAATTATACTCAACTACTCTAGGGCCTCTTTAATGCACAAAGTTTATGTATTAGAAAGGTAAATTTAGAAATTATTTCAGTTTTCATTTTGTGTTTTCAAGTTAGATATTGTTTTCAAGTTTTCACATTTATAATTTTATTGCAATGTGGCAGAATGCTTAGGGTAGTACAGGAAAAACCCCGAGACAGGATGATCGCGGAAAGGGGCCAGCTGAAGAACATGTAAAGTGCCAACATTTCTCTATCTTCAGGTATTTTAGTTATTTACATAATTGAAATAATATTAATTTTGTTCAAATTTGCAGACACCTGGCCATGGTACACCTGATGATTCCCTCTACGAGGAAGATCTTTCTTCATCCCTATTTCCATTGCTGTTGCTATGAAAAAAGGCGCGAAAAGCAAAGTTGGAATTTGAGCGTTTGGTAGACTCTTCGCGTCAAACACCTGAAATAGCAATGAGGATAATAGAACTTATGAACCAGCTAGAAACATATAAGGTAATAATAAAAAATAAAAAGGATATTTTTTTTGTTCTGCATGAGATGAATTGTGATAGTTTGATTTTTAATTTTTACATTAACTAAAATAAAATAAAAATTCTTTTGTATGTAGCGTTATCTGACACCTGCTGCACCCGATGTTGGCGGTAGTGGGACACAAGGGCAAGAGATTGCCGAGCGACCCTCTTGTACACCTTCTACGCCTTTAGGTGGCAGCCAAGAAACACACCCTGCCCAAGAAGACACCCAGCCAACTGCTGAACGTGTTGGCAGTGATGAGGCTGATATGGCCAACTATATTATTGCGTTTCCTGGAGCTACATGTGTCAGCTCCACGGGGACCATTGATGGCACATTTTGGTGAACGATGAAGGTGTCCCTATAAATCACGTGCAACTCCTAGGTAAGTTTTAATATTTTAACTATTTCATGTACTCTATCTAAAACATATTTTATGATGCTTTTTATTTTTAAATTAATGATAATATCTTTTTTCTGTGTAGGAAACAATGAGTTCTACAGGTTTTTGGAGAGTAAGGCATTGATAATTTTTGGCCCAAACATATGCACAAGGTGGAATTCCCAGAATTACAACCTAAAAAAAGAACTTCTAGATTATCTAGAAGCACCTTTTGGGGTGGGCACATTTGACAAAACAACGGTGGCTCGGGTAGTTGGAAAATATTTGAAATATACCAGGGACACCTATAGGACGCAATTACAATTTAACCCTATATACGAGAATCCTCTCACAGTTCCAGAGAGTGAGTGGAGAGAAATCATCCATGACGGAAAATATAAAAGGGCAAAGAAAGAAGGAAAAATGCCAATTGGACCCGCAAGGTAAATTACAACTTTAATTCAATAGCTTTAATTTTCTCGATGTCTAAAATAAAAGTGTGCTATGTCATATCTGACTTCAATATTTTGATGATAGGTTTCCTGACAACTCGAAGGCAACCAAAGCTAGGATTGAAAAAAGGGGCCATCACAAGCTAGGCCAGGGCGGCTACTTGAAATTAGCTGCAAGAATTGTAAGTAGCTAAACATCTTATAATTAATTGTATCACCTTCCAACGTTTTTGTAATCACATAAAATACCATTAAAAATACACAATCATATGTAATGTAGGGTGATGACTTTGTAACAGAAACTACAGAGGAAGATAAAAAGACCACTTTCCATTCCAGCTATGAAGCCGTAGTGGAATATCGTAGAAGCTTGGGATAGGTCCCAAGATCCAGAATTCCTAATAAGGTAAAACACTAACCTTTCAATATGTTTGTTTTCGTCCATAAATTTAATGTCTAACAACTTTGTTTAAATTAGGGGAGCAACACTTTCAATGAGCCAAATAACCCAGTTGTAGAACAATGCATTGAGAGAGAAATATTGCCAGAAGAACATGTTCCTAACGTGCAACCTGATCATTGTAGTGGGGACCAGGCCGACAATACTACTATCAGTGAGGGCCATGACAGTAATTAATTTCCACTTATAATTTTTTCTAATTATAACTTGATGGTCTTCCTTATAATGTTTTTTGTTTAAATGACATAGAATGTTTTACTTGAGGATGTTACCACCAGAGAGGAAGACAGGGCAACGGTCCCAACGGTGACAACTGGTGCACTAGGTAAATAATCTCATTGCAATTTTTTTATTTATTAATATTACCGAACTAGTTCAATGATATTTAAAAACTAAAAATTAAAATTTAATATTATCTATTTTTGTAGGCGATGCCCCGTCACTGCATGAGACCAAACATTGTGACTACGCAACTAGGTCAGCTCTGTGGGAAAGACACGAAACAGGAGTAGAGCACAATGATGTTGATGATGTAGTTAGGAGCTTTAAAAGTAGGAAGAAGAAAAAATAAAATTTGATAATGTAAAATATTGTATTATTATAAGACAAATGTTACCATACTTGGAACGTTTTTTGCATTATATTAAAAACTCATTTATCATACTATTTTTATGTCAAGCACTTTCAATGTTTTCTTGTGTACTTTTTTTTGCATTGTTTTTTAATTAATTATTGAATATTTTTTTTTCTGCTCATGAAATTAAAAAATGAAATATAGATTGGGTATTGGGGAATTGAGAGTGATGTGAAGGGGGGCGGGGGGGAGGGGCCATAAGAGCTTCCACCTTCACGTGGTTGGCCATGTTTAGTAGAGAATAATTTATTGGAGCAATTTAATCTTAGAGAAAACCTCCCTCGATCCAATGTAGCAACACAAAAGTCACTGCTGACTTAGTTGCTACTCTTTCAGATCGTGGGAGGCTTGTTCCAAGTTCAGGCGACTCCAATAAATTATTCTTGAAATTAAGAGGAGCTTATTCAGGTATGTTTTGACATTTTCAACATATGTTCTAACATTATCATAAGAATGCATCTTAGAGTAAAAAATGCTACATCAATTCCTTGTATTTATTGTATAGATAATTATGGATTTTGAATGACTTAGCAACACAGGTACAAATCCTCTTGCATCATGAGCAATACAACTTGTCAACCAAGGTCATGTCGAGGATATTTTTGCTTGTGCGCTTGACCAGGTTCGTAGTGTCACATTTTGTAAGTTCCTTTACAGTTCATAATTCAATATTAGGCTCGTTCACGATTATTATCTGGTTTTTTGTATGTGTTTTGCATCTATTTGATTGTAAGCAACTCTACATGTTTCCTATTGTTCACTATGATTTCTCCATTTACCACTCCCAGGATGAACCTGACTTTATTTTCCAATTTCAGCAAATCAAGATGAAGGTTGTCCAATTGGAATTTCTTTCTCTTTTCATAGAATTCAAGATGGATATGATAGAAGTGCTCCAAAACTTGCTCAGGGGTCTCATATTTATGATTGATTCCCTTTGAGCCAAAAATATGCATGTTACTTGTACTAATTGTAGTAGTCAGTGTGAATTTCCTTAAAAGACCCACTTGAAGTGAATTCTTCATATTATCTTCAGACAATGACACCTCTAAATGGACCTTGGTATCAGTATTGTATTCCTTGTACTATGTAGTCCATTATGAATGGTTCTTTAATCTTATCATTCCCAGTCATCAATGCTTCTAGAAATTATTTGTAATCCTGAGTCCACTTGCGAATAGGCAACTCTATAATTCTTAATGTTGTCTCATTAATTTCCTCTATGATGCCACTAATCGTGTAAGACACACAATTATCCTTTATAGTTGTTCGTTCAATTGTACCCTTAAAACCCTTGTACCAAGGTGCCAAGCCAATGGTGTATTGTCCAGTGCTCTAGGATGTTGGAATGTCCCTTAATCCTAGGTCAATCAATATATCATAATAAAATGATAAAAAATATACATATCGTAGTATAGGCTAAGATCATATCTGGATCCATAAGCTTGTATAGTTTATATGAAGATAGTGTTTCCCTAATCTACATTATCTCATATTGGTCTTTTATAAAAAGTACGTTTCAATATTACTCTAGTTTATACTACAATGTCCATATTCATCATACAGGTTAAGGATAGAGTAATAGCATATAATATTCTACCTAATAAATCATCTTGTATTTCAATAGCTAATGTGGACATAGGTGTAATGTAAGCTCAATACTGAGATATGCTTGTTCCTTTTCTAGCTCGATATCATTGAATACGCTCTTTCCAGCTTTGATTAGTGAAAAGAGTTGGATTAGCTTAAGCTGAGTAATGTATTCACCCTTATCTCTCTTCTATGATTCCCATGTATTAGTTACAATGATAACAGTTAAATGGAACTAAAAGTAGATTGGTATATATAAGAGACCGTATTGTACCTATGATGCCCATCTTAAGCTTAGTAACTATCACTATATCACTTTACTTAAGCTAGTAGTAAGCTCTATTGAATCTATAAGATTATTGATTTCACTATGCTATTAGTACTAGTGAATCAAGTCCATTGAATTAGTGACCAAGATTTTCTTGATGTAACTACACATAATGGAATAACACATACAGGTCTTAGATTACAGTGTCCAGGAACTCCATATTCTAGCTAAGCTCCTTGTTATGACATAATGATCTCTGTTTCCCTATTCATTTCATACCTTAATAACACTGGCCGGAATCATAGTAATAAGTACATAGCCTTACTCGCTCTATGCCAACATGTGTATCTTATAAAACTTAAGTAGAAACACAGTTTGATTGCTAATGGTTATATAATAGCTGATCTTGTATGATTGGTTAAGCTTAGCATTGATATGTGTGTACCATTACACAAGCCATAGTGAAAGATATCTACTTGTATCATGACCATATGAAGTTGATCTCTGTAGCAGTCTATGTTTCCATATTCAACACTCTCTAAGCTATATCTTAACCATATTCAAGCTATTACATAGATCAGTCTAAGCTTAGTAATTGATGCTGATGTTGATCCACCCAGATATTCTATCCATGATTCATACTCAGGCATGGTTCAGAAAGACAATACCCGTCACATTACCAACCCTCGTTTGACTTCCGGCTAGATATCATCCTACTCAAGGGGGGGGGGTTCTCCCTAAGATAAGATTGCTAGGGTTTTAAAGGTTTTGAAGATAATTTCTAGATTTTTGTTGAATGGTCCTATGGTTGATTGAAAGGCTTAGATCAACCTAAATAACCTCAAGAAAGGTTCCCAAACACACACAATCAAGAAATTACAAGGTGATTTCGAAGAATAAACCCCGACAAAATGGTTTAAAACATCTTTAAAAGGAAAAAAAGTGATGGACGGTTGAATATTAGTGCGTTAGTTTGCCACTATATTTTTTGTGCATATGGAGTTTGAAGATTAACACAGTTGTATAGAAATTAGAATGGATTTAGGTTCAAAGAATAAGGGAGACATTACTTGTACCTATTAGAGGTTTGACCTAGACGTTCTACAGTCTTCAAATATGGTTAAGGGAGGGAGCTTTCACATAAGTTGTGACCGCATGGGTGCCTTGTGCACCTTCATGCGGCCCATTTTCCATTTTTTCCCTTGTGCCTTCATTCGGTCAGGCATGCCGTGTCGTTTCGTTTGAGGGCGCTCACCCAAACCTGTTTGGGTTGGGTCGTTTCGGTTGAGGGCACCCACCCAAACGTGTTCGGGCATGGTTCTTAGAGCCACCCAACTAGTCAAATTGAATAGATGTCTTATTGCTGCATATGCACATATTGACAGTAAAGAGAGATTTCAGTTCATGAGCATGTGGCATGGGAACAAAACCTATATAATCCCTATGTGTGGGGTTAATTAAACCTATGCCTACGATGTTTACTATTTTCATATCGGATTGTGTGGGGGTAGATAACTCATAGCCATATCACATAGGCCCCATTCACTTACGAAGGTTCCCCAAACTCTGCCCCCAATTTGGTTGATCTTGCTCAGATTGAAAATTTTGAATTTTCATTGATGATTGATTTTCCTCTCGCTCGAATGCAAAAGGTAGATGAATTTCATCTTTTTCCTCCATAATTTACACATTCGACATCTATTGTAGCTATTCATCTATGCTCATCTCGAATCACCACAAGTTGTACTTTTTTTTTTTTTGCAATGGATTCTTGATGTTGATCTCGACGAGATTTTTCCTCCTCAAAAAACGTATCCTGGTTGTAAGCATGGTTGTGGTATGTTGATATTCAGACGAAAAATACAACTTGTAGCCCTTGATCTACTAGGGGTTACCTTGATATTAACGGTGGTGTATTCATACTCCTTCTGAATAACCAATAAAGGGTTAAGGAAATTGACCAATATGTTGTCAAGTTTTATCTTATCCATCTCTGGGGCAAGCTGCTTTTCAGCTAACTCCACTACTTTTGATCTCAAATTTTCCAATTGCTTCATTATCTCATATGATACCTGAGCCTTTTCCTTTCTCTTCCCTTCTAATTTCGTAATAGTGTCATAGTGATGCCAGCCAACTTCTTTGGAAAGCCTTCCTAGCAGACAATACTTGTGACCTAGCTGAAGCCTCAACACTTTCAGAGAATCTAGAATGACCATTCTCTTCTTTCGGTCATATGCTGGGGGAACCCCTTAAAAATACCTTAGCCTAGAAAGTGCTGTAGCACCATGCTTGGTTTTGTGTGGAATAATTCCTCTAATTGTCCAATAGTCAAATCCTTCTCTTACTTTATTGTCATTTTCCCAAACCTAACCAATGAGAGCACAAGAACACCTATTTCTATAAAAGCACCTTTAACTTCTCCTACTTTATTGTAATTTTCCCATAACTAACCAATGAGAACACAAGGACACCTATTTATATAAAAGCACCTATAATAATTTTGTGGGTTTCACTAATATCCCTTTAGTTAGTGTGTGCACAGTAGCCTAGATCCTAAAGTGATTCCCGTCCAATGATAATCCACTAGGTGTTTTTGTTCTGAAAAAAATATGCATGGATAGATGTCCCATTTATGGCCAAGTTCCAACAAAATGGTCCCCCCTACATCCTAGTAACTACATTACATTTATTTCATGAAAAGACTACCCTACAACCCACCAACTTTCTATCATATCCTTGATGTCAACAACAATTTGTTGTTCAAGATATAGCTAAGTTGGAGCAAACTTAGCTCTAGAGCTTAGGATATTTTTCCACCTCTAATGTTTATAAACCAATAGATATAAAATTTTTAAAGCATGTGGGAGCCCTTTAAGTATCACCTTTCCTATATTGACTCCATCTTAAAAATCATGGAAAATGTCCATAGATGAGTTATCCTTACTACACCAAAAATTTCATTGAAAATAATCATTCATACCATAACATTACTACTTCCCTTTTAACCACATAAAACTTATTTTTAAGTTACCATAATTCATCTTTAATATCACATAATTAGATTAAAAAATCAACAAAAATCCCTAGTTTATGAACTAAAAATTCAACAATTTTATATAATTAATAATTTAAATAAATGTCTTAGATATAACCTCATTAATAATTATTTATAATCAACAATACCACTTATTTACCCAAACCCCTTATTAACCCCAAGAAAAGTCTCACACATTTTATTTAATGGAATTTGAGTGGCCTTAAAAAACACACGTATTTCATTTCAAAATGTCAAAAAATTTCAAATATCAAAAGTTTTAATTTCCCTCGTTCATTTCCCTCCGGTTGCATGGTTTGTCCAGGGAAGGAGGGAGGATGTGGCCATACTGTCGCAGATTTGAAGGAAGGATGCTGTAAGTAAAGAAATTGATCCTGAGTGCCTGTTGCAGGTCCGCTCTGATACATTTGGTTGAATTCTGGTGATTTCTTTCCTTCTACAGAAAGAATCTGCTCTGATACGTCAGATCCCGATTGCCTTTGGTCCGATGATCAACATAAATTATCATAATAGTCTTGTGCCTTGTATACATACATCAATACCTGCCCCGTGGATTCAAAGGCCCTTCATTCAGCCCTAGAGTAGTGGGATTTGGAGAAGTAAAAGTCAAGGAAAAGTGGTGATCTCTGAAGAACATGCCATCAAATGCCCCAGACAAGGTAATCCATGTATTCATTCAATAGTCCCACTGAAATATTTATTGCTGTAATGGATTGCCCTAAATATGCAGTGCTTTTCGTTAATTTTATGTGTTTATCCAATGATAATGCAATGCCATTTAGGTTTCTTTGGTTATTTGTTTGCCCATTTGGTTTTATTACTTTCTACTTCTTCCCATTTGGTTATGGTGCATTTTATTAGCTATGAGAATTTTTGGTTGACTTCTACGGAAATGGCTATTTGGTTTCTATATGTTTTGGTTTGCTGATATACCCATTTGGTTATTTTTTCTATGTTATTCTAAGAAGTTCTTGTTTGCATCTGCAGCAATGGTTGTTTGGTTTCTCTTTGTTTTAGTTTGCTGATATGCCCATTTGGTTAATCTTTCACATGTAACTGAGAAGTTTTGGTTTGCATCATGTAGCAACGCGTACCTGGTTTCAATGTGTTTACGTTAGCTAATATGCTCATTTGGTTACTTTTCCCTTATATTTGCGAGAAGTTTTAGTTTGCATCTATAACAATGGCTATTTGGTTTTGATGTGTTTTAGTTTACCCATAGGGTTTTGATGTTTTATTTTTTTTCGGCATTTTCTCCAATGGCCTTTTGGGTTTTGATGTATTTTTAGCTCTAGAGTGTCTGGTTTCCCTAATGGAGAACATGGATTTGGTCCCAAGACCCGATACTTCCTCCTTGAATGATTTTATGGTTATTCCTGGAAGATTACAGAGATGAAATAAAGTAGCTTCCAAGAAGGATACTGTTCTTCCGAGATGGTGTGAGTGAAGGGAAGTTTTACAAAGTACTGGAAGAGGAACTAAGAGCTATGAAGGCTGCTTGTAAAACATTTGAGAATTACAATCCCACCATTACCTTTGCTGTGGTACAAAAGCGACATCATACGAGATTATTCCATTCTGATGGGCCAGCTATGGAGCCAGTTAATTCATATGCTGGTGGGCGAGTTCACCATTCCACCTCTCGAAATGCCCCACCTGCTGGGAAACGATCATCTTCGTCTTCTGATGCACATGACAATATTCCTCCAGGAACTGTAGTGGATACTCTAATCACACATCCAAGAGAATTTGAATTTTACTTGCAACCATTCAGGCATCAAGGGCACAAGTAGACCAACCCATTATCATGTGTTGTAGGATGAAAATCATTTTCTATCTGATGAGCTGCAACAACTTATCAACAATCTCTACTACACCTTTGTCAGGTGCACAAATCCAGTCTCTTTGGTGCCTCCTGCATATTATGCTCATATTGCAGCATATCGAGCTTGTCTATATTTGGATAAGTCTGGGAGCATTTCTGAGACATCTTCTAACAGATCAACTAGTGCTTCCGAGGCATCTTCTAATAGAAGTGGGCGTTCCAGACTTTGTCCTTCAGTAGAACCTCCACCCCTTCCCAAGCTCAATGAAAATTTCAAGAAATTAATGTTTTACTGCAGAAAGAAGACTGGGATATTTATGAACAAACTTGAATAGCCTAAACACGGGTGAAAGCATACATAAGATTTGTAAGCTTAGTGAGATCTAAAAAGATTTTGTAGGCTTTTATTATAAGATGTTACCATTCCTCATTTTTGTCTCAATAATCTGAAGGTCCTGGAAATGCGACAGAGTCCATATATATATACAATGCAATTCCAGGATAGTTTGAGATAAATAAAAGTATTACCTTGAGGCTTGAGCTTCGGTGATTCTCCCTTCTGCACCTTCTGATTCCAAGTGTCGTTGCAATCCTCAGTTGATTTACATTTTCAGGCATAGATGATTTTTTCCTACACATTTTGTATCATAATCCTTCACATAAATAAGAATATTTTGCCTTCGATGATTCCACGCTTCTTTGTTAGTGCTTATTTGAAAATTTTCCTTGTTTTTTTATGTTACAATCGTGGACAATTTGGTTTCATATTATACTGATTATTATCTATTAGTGTTGTTATTGTCTACGCCATTGCTGCTTTTAATTGAGGCATCATTTTATCAACCTTAGCTTTTTATGTTGTTCGAAACCTTATGGTTTATGATTAACTTTGCATTTTATCTTCCTGCAGGCTAAAATTGGGTCATAATCTTTGCAAAGTTATCGTCCTACATGTTTCTTCAAGTATAAGGCTTCTTATTCTCTTGATTCCTTCATGAACAAAAACCAAAATTAAATTTGTAGTTAGGGTTACTTCAAAATAACATTTGTTGTCCATGTCATTCCTGATCCTTTTACATCCATGATTCCTGTTTCCTTTCCCTAGTATTGTCTTCATACGTAAACCATGTGTTCCTTCTTTCAATGGATGCCATAATCTTGTTATCATGGGATACTGTTATTGGTTTAATTTCATGCAACACTTAGGGCACTTAGAATGGTTTTAGTGCCTATCTGCATTTCCCATTGGACGTTTTCTTATTTGAAGATCAATGAGATTTTTTTATTCTTGGCAATAGTGGACACAATTTTCCATAAAGATTGTCCTTGATTACATAAACAGTCAGTGATTAAATCATAATAAATGAATTCCTTTTAACTGTTCTTGCATAAGTTTGCTGGTGAGAAAGCCACAAGATTTTATATTGCGTGGAGATTCTTAGGTTGTTCAACCTAAATAATGAACTAGATATAACCCGAAATCAATAACTATCAACTAATATTAGAATGGAAACTTTTGCAGCCGGACATATTGTCATTGAATTTATGGTTTTTACTGCATGGAATGTTTTGAGTGAATAAGATAAGATAAACATTTTAAGCCTAAAGGTGCAGGAGTGGTCAGGGCTACTCAGAAAACATGAAGTACACTAAACTAAGTGGCACATGAGTAATGCATGAAATATCATGATCAAGTAATGTCAGGAAGGAAAAAGAGAAGGAGTAGGGCTACATCACTGAGAAGTGACTGATGCAAAGTCTAACAATGTCAGAATTTGGATAGGTCTTCGGGGGCTAGGTTGTGAGGCAGAGGTTGGCCATCCGCTGATACTCCCTTCACACTCAAGGCTTCCCAAAAAAAGGCTAGTGATGGAACATGGCTGGGTGGTACTCGGTGTGGGATGGGTGTGGTGCTGAGGTCTCAAATCACTGGGATGAATGTTGGCCCAGTGGGGTCATAGCTGAGGTCTGTGATGTGGTGTCATGATGGAAAAACTGGCTGTCAGTCTAGAGCAGATGTAAATCTCACAGATCTAGACGCTGATGCTGCATGGGATCCTGCTTACCTCTTACAGTCCTCTACCATCAAGAGGAAACATTTTGAAGTGAAAAATTTACAAATGGAATTTCAATTTGAATATTCCACTATAACCCTATTATATAATCAAGCTTCTGTCATCATTTGAAACTCTGTTCTCTACTCGTTTTTATTTTCCCTGATGGGTGAAGTGTTTCATTCCAAACATATTGGCCCAAAAATATTTTGCGTAGTAAAAACCAGAAATTCAATGACTATAACCTAAACTAAGCTGTCAATAGTGCATCTATGAAGCATACGAGGGATAAAAAATATTGAGTATTCCGCTATTTTATCTTTTTCTTAGGTAGAAAAATGTCTACAGGGCCTTTCTGCAAAAACGTAAAGTTTGCACGGGATGGATGAAATAAATGAGATTCAAAGCTATCTAGCTAGTTTTCATTAGAATCAAGAAAGGCATGCCTAGAAAACAAGAGGATTTTTTTAGTTGGTGACAGTACTACACCAGAGATGCCACCATAGTGATGGGATGGGTGTCGACGGTGCTCAATGGAAATTTTAGGCTAGGATTGTCATTTTATAAGAATTTGACTGTGGAGATTGAAAATTCATAACTTGCTGGTCTGAACTGGCCAAACCACAACAAGAACATGGGTGTGTTGGGAGCATGGATTTATGTTTGAGCCCCAATTTTTTCCAGCCCAAAGTCAAAAAAAACAAAAATGTACAAGATCCATTCCCCTAAGTTAATCTCACAAGATCATCATAGATTACTTGGATTAGTTAGACCTGTTACTGATCAGGTTGTAGGCCTTTTGGAATGTGGCTGAGTACTACACAAAGATTTTTTACAGTGCCATAGAATTTGGATTTCATAATAGTGATTTGTGGGATTCCCTAAGGCCATCTTTAGGGGGCTCTATCATCTCATAGAATGAGCATGGAATGCCGTCAATGATTTAACATGTTTCTTACACACATATTGGCCTATTTGATAGTACCCAATGTCAAATCCAAATTCAATCTTTAACACATTGCTTACAGTCCTATTGGCTTATTTGACAGTACTCAACGTCGACACCAAAGTCAATCTTCAGAAAGCAACTGGGTTTAAGCACTAGTAAAATTTAAGAAGCATATGTTGCATTTGTCTGCAAAATACTAGGAAAAATACTTGTAAGGATGGTATTAGCCTCTGCCTTGACATATTGCATCCAAGTTTATTGATCACTTCAAAACAAATTTGGGTTTGCATAACAATTTGCATGAAATGTTAATTTTTCAAGTCGATTTCAGGTAGCATTCAGGCTTGTTAACTATACTCTCATATAAATTTGTGGTTGCAGTTTGCTGAATTTCATTTAAAAATAGTGAAATTGATGTTAAAGTGTTGACATTGTCACTTAACAACTTATAGCCCTATACACACCATGGTTGTTGTGGACCTTCCAAACCTAGCTAGAATTTGGGCACTTAACAAGTTTAGAGTAATATTTGAATCCTTAATGCTATAAGAGTTTAATGAAATGTATACACTTCTAGATTCAACCAATAAAATACAAGATTAATTATATCAAATTTACTTTTAACTGCAGTTTTCAGTCTCCATTAACAGTTATGGATTTATGTAATGTACATTGTAGACAAGGTAATACGGTCAAACATATATTTGTAGAGATGAAATTCGTTAGCAGGTTTCTTGTGATAGGTAAATTGATCGATTTTGGGCTTAAATTGGTATCACAAAAAAGCAACAGGTCATATGAGTAGACCAAATTATAGAGTATATTGGTGATGTGGAAACTCGAGTAGGCAAGAGCGATGTTTATTTTTTTAAAAATATTTTTTCATTTTCGTCGGAAGAGCGACGTTTAATTTTTTTAAATATTTTTTAATTTTCGTCAGAAGAGCGAAGTTTAATTTTTTAAAATAGTTTTTAATTTTCGTCGGAAGAGCGAAATTTAGTTTTTCGTTGGAAGAGCGACGTTAATTTTTTTTAAAATATTTTTTTAATTTTCGTCGGAAGAGCGACATTTTATTTTTCGTCGGAAGTGCGATGTTTTCGTAGAGTGACGTCTAGGTTCTGTCGAAAGCGCGACACTTAATTTTCGTCAGAAGAGCAAAGTTTTTTTTCATCGGAAGTGCGACGTTTTTTTTCATCGGAAGAGCGACGTTGTGTTTTTGTCGAAAGAGCGACGGTTTTGATAATGTCGGAAGAGTGACGACGTTCTAGAAACGTCAGAAATAGTGTCGCTCTTCCGACACTTTATTGAAGTTTCGGAATTGCGACGTAATGGCTAACCACATTTTTCCCCACCTCAAACTGTCGCTCTTGCGATGCCTATGTGTCGGAATATCGACAAATTGGCCATCGGAAATTGGGCCAAATGTGCTAGTGATGGATGCTCTCGAAGAAAATGATTTTCTTGAAGAAAATAATCAGCTCAAAATATGTTTGGAAGAAAACAAAATTTCCATAGATACTCTAAAGAATAAAATTACAGAAAAGGAGAAGCACAATGAGAAATTAGAATGTGAAATAGTAAGTCTAAGAAAGGAAATTGAGAAAGAGAAAACTTTAAAACTTAGATTTGCTAAAGGAACTGAAACCTTAGATGAAATTATCAAGGTTCAAAGCTCTCCTTTTGTAAAGATAGGTCTTGGATATATCAGAGAATCCTCTCAGTCTTCAGCACCAAGCTATCTAAATGCAGCTAAAGCCAGCCTACGCCATTCCATCACTCAGCAAGAGAACAAAGAAACTTCACAGGTAAAGCATGACCACTTCAGTACAAAGAACAATAGCAGAAATATCAATTAGAGAATTACCAATCAGCAGGTAAGCAAAAATAGAAGGTTTCATCATCGCATAAATTTCTGCTTTAATGGGCAATGTTTCTCATGTCATAATTTTGGTCATAAAGCTGTTCAATGTGTTGCATACAAAACCATCATGACCAGAGAAGCAAGAAAGAAAAGAAATGAGAATGTGAAATAGTAAGTCTAAGAAAGGAAATTGAGAAAGAGAAAACTTTAAAACTTATATTTGCTAAAGGAACTGAAACCTTAGATGAAATTATCAAGGTTCAACGCTCTCCTTTTGTAAAGACAGGTCTTGGATATATCAGATAATCCTCTTAGTCTTCGGCACCAAGCTATCTAAATGCAGATAAATCTAGCCTACACTGTTCCGTCACTCAGCAAGAGAACAAAGAAACTTCACAGGTAAAGCATGACCATTTCAGTACAAAGAACAATAGCAGAAATATCAATCAGAGAATTACCAATCAACATGTAAGCACAAATATAAGGTTTCATGATCGTAGAAATTTCTTCTTTAATGGGCAATGTTTCTCATGTCATAATTTTGGTCATAAAGCTGTTCAATGTGTTGCATACAAAACCATCATGACCAGAGAAGCAAGAAAGCAAAGAAATGAGACTAGAATAAAGAAGAATACTTATAAAAAAATTTCTCCTCTTCAAAATGAAATTGAATGTGCTTATTGCAATAAATTTGGTCATGGAGAATCTGAATGCAGGAGAAAACTTCAACCAAAAGAGCATGTACCTTCGAATTCCAAGGTATGGAGAAAGAAGGACTTATAGGTTGAGAATTGTGGCATAGCCTTATTTGCAGAAGGGGAAGAAAATCAATGGTGCATTGATAGTGGAAGTTCAAAACACATGACATGTGATAAAAATAAACTCCTTTCATATAATGCTCTAGAAAAGGAAAATAATGTCACCTTTGGAAATGATACTCCTGCTGTCATTAAAGGAAAAGGTTCTGTTTTTCTAAAAGAAAAGGTAAAAGCAAAAATTTTTATGTATGTGGATGGATTAAAACATAACCTATTGAGTGTAAGTAAAATGTGTGATCAAGGAAATGAAGTTGTCTTTAGATCCAAAGAATGTGTGGTACGTGAACTTGACACAGGAAAAACAATAATAAAAGGAACTAGAACACCAAGAAATCCGTATGTATTGAAAGGTTGCAAAGAACAATATTACTTGGGTAATTCTTTAGAAAATTGGTTATGGCACAGAATATAGGGGCACTTGAGCTTCTCTCAAATAAGCAAATCTAGTAGACTCAAAGCTATTCGTGATCTTCCCAGCATCACTCTGCCTAAAAATATCATATGCAAATTTGCCTATTTATTAAGAAAACCAAAGTGCAATTCAATGCCAAAGAAGGATCAGCAAGTAAGACTCTTGAACTCATACATATTGACTTATCTGGACCTATGAGGAAAAATTCACCCCGTGGAGAACAATACTATATTCTATTTATTGATGACTTCTCTAGAATGTGTTGGATTGGGTTACTAAAGCACAAAGATGAAGAATTTGAAAAATTTCAGATCTTTAAATCCCTGGTTGAAAATGAATTAGATCTAAAAATCAAATTTCTTAGATCTGACCGAGGAGGGGAATATATATCAGATGAATTCTTTGATTTCTGTGAACAACATTGTATAAAAGACATTTTTTTGTAGCTGGAACCCCACAACAAAATGGCATGGAAGAAAGAATGAATAGAACAATTCAACAAATGGCTCATGCTATGCTTGATGATTCTGGAACACCTGATACCTTTCTGGGAGAAGAAACACATACCACATTAAATATTATTAACAAGGCTCATGTTCGTGTGAACAGTGATAAAACTCCTTATGAGCTCTGGTATGGTAATCTTCCAATTGTAAAGCATTTTAGAGTTTTGGGGAGCAAATGTTTTATCAAGAATAATGATGAAAAAATTGGTAAGTTTGAACCTAGAGCAGATGAAGGAATATTTATTAGTTACTCTTCTAGAAGTAAAGCGTATAAATGTTACAATAAAATACTTCAGAAGATTGTTGAATGCTTTGATGTTGTAATTGATGAGTCTCTCTCAGCTCCAAAAGGGGAAATACCAACAACAAATGAATATGATGGTGATGTATATCTTCCTGCATCAAATAGCAACAATATAGAAGGTGAACCCGATGAAGCACCAAAAGAAGATCTATCTGAAAAATCCCAATCTAGATATGTTCAAAAGGATCATCCAGAATCTCAAATTTTGGGAGAAAAGGGATCAGGTGTCCAAACAAGAAGAAATATTGTAGGATCTTCTATCTATCTGGCATTTATATCCACTATTGAACCACAAAATGTAAATCAAGCTAGCAAAGATGAATGCTGGATTCAAGCCATGAATGAAGAACTTGATCAGATTGAAAAGAATCATACTTTGGAATTGGTTCCAAGATCTCATGATAAAAATGTTATTGGAACAAAATGGATATTCAAAAACAAGTTAAATGAAAATGGAGATGTTATTAGAAACAAAGCTAGAATTGTTTGTAAAGGTTATGCTCAACAAGAAGGTATTGAATTTGAAGAAACATTTGCTCTTGTAGCTAGACTTGAAGCCATAAGAATGTTTCTTGCCTTTTCAAGCTTTCAACAATTCAAAGTTTATCAAATTGATGTTAAATCTGCTTTCCTCAATGGTGATCTAGAAGAAGAAGTTTATATAGAACAACCAGAAGGTTTCATTTTGGGAAATGATGAAACACTTGTTTATAAACTTAAAAAGGCTTTATATGGTCTCAAACAAGCCCCAAGGGCATGGTACTATTGTCTTGACAAATATCTTCATCAACAAGGTTTTTCATAAACTATTGATTGTCGTTGTATATGTTGATGACATCATTTTTGGGAGTAATGAAGAGTCCATGAGTCAGAAATTTGCTTCTGTTATGCAACAAGAATTTGAAATGTCTTTGTTTTGGGAACTAACATTTTTTCTTGGTTTACAAGTGCAACAAGCAACAGATGGCATGTTTTTATCACAAGAAAAATATCTTATGAAAATTCTGAAGAGGTATGGGATGGAAGACTGCAAACCTATAAGTACACCAATGGTAACTGGGTGTAACCTAAGTTCTCATGATGATTCTCCCACGGTGAATCAACCAGAATACAGATCCATGATTGGAAGTTTACTTTACCTAACCGGGACAAGACCTGACATTATGCATGTAGTTGGGATTGTGGGATGATTCCAAGCTAATCCAAAAGAGTCTCACCTTCAGGCTGTAAAAATAATATTCAAGTATCTACAAGGGACTCAAGACTTTGGTCTATGGTATCCAAAGAATGCTGATCTCACTCTTCATGCTTACACAGATGCGGATTGGGCTGGAAATGTTGATGGTCTAAAAAGCACTAGTGGTGGTGCATTCTAAATGGGGCCCCGATTGGTATCTTGGTTCAACAAGAAACAAAGTTCTATTGCCTTATCTATAGCATAAGCAGAACATGTGGCTGCCGAATCATGTTGCAGACAACTACTTTGGATGATGCAGACTTTACAAGACATTCAAATCAAATGTTCACCTCCCATCTCCATTTTGTGTGATAATACACGTGCCATTAGTATCTCAAAGAATCCTTTTATGCATTCCAAGACCAAGAAAATTCCTATCAAGTACCACTTTCTACGTGAATAAGTGCTTGAAAAAAAGGTTAAATTGGAGTATCTTCCCTCTAAAGAACAAGTTGATGATATATTTACTAAATCTCTTCCCAGGGAAGCATTCAAATATCTCACAAAGAAGCTGGGAGTTGTCTCTACCTCTTAGATTAGATCTTCTTGATTTCAGAAGATTAAAATTCGGTATGTGGGTTTCATAAAGGAAAATCACGTATATACGCGAGTTTCTGTGCATAAAACCACGCATGGGTTTTACTGACAGAAATTCTTTGGGTCAGCGTTTCAGAACAGTAGTGGTGCTGTTGGGTAATCTCTGTTGTTGTTCCAATATTCATCTTTCTGTATCATTCTTTGATATTTATCTCCTTGATGAAGATGCTTTGATGATTTGGTTATTGAAGGTGTTCAGGATGCACAAGCTAAGGGGGAGCACCTGTCTTATGGAAAAGGATGCATTTTTGGCATTCTGTTTGGTTATTGTGTTATGATATCATGCTTGAGATTCCTTGGTTTTGGTCATAAATAGTCATATCTGTAATTTGATGAAAAAGGTCATGTTGAGACCGATGATGTAAAATTGTTATATTCAGTCATGTAAGGACTTGTTAAAATTTTTAAACCCATTTGGTTGGGTAGTTGAGTAAAATATGTAATTCCACTTGGTTGGATCATTGATGTAAGTATGAGTCCTTGGTGATAGGAAAGGTCATTCTAGATTGAGTTATAGCATCATGTACTTCATTGAAAAATCTGTCTGAAGATTCAACATGAACTCAGGGGGAGCATGGTAATTTAAATACACATCAGATCTACAAAGCTCTTCTTTCTACAAGGTAAGAGAAACCTTGTTATGGTATTGATCTTCTCTTTGCCCTTGATGTCAAAGGGGGAGAGTATCTTGGTGTTTGAATAGTGGTTGTGATTAATGTACATGTTGTGGTGATCAAACACCATCATGGT
The DNA here is from genome assembly GCA_034641835.2 of Pinus albicaulis. Classification (NCBI taxonomy): domain Eukaryota; kingdom Viridiplantae; phylum Streptophyta; class Pinopsida; order Pinales; family Pinaceae; genus Pinus; species Pinus albicaulis. The sequence continues at coordinate 615,827,825 of CM076577.1, read as the reverse complement.
TGCCATCAAGTCCAAAGGGGGAGATTGTTGGCAAAATGTTTCCTATATCCTAATATATTGTAATGTTGTCCTTGATAGAAACTCTCTGACAAAGGATGGGGTACATGTCTTCTTGGAGAGGCTCTGCAGTCTATCAGACGATTTTTGTAATGACCAACAAAATATTTGATAATTTTTGATATTACAGGATATATACGTGGGTTTGTAAAGTCCAAGTCGCGTATGCACATGGATAAGTACGTTCCAAGTCGCGTATGCCTTTTGCACTGCAAAAAGTTTGATACCGAGGGTTATTGCCATGGTATTAGCCCACAGTATTGAACGCTGAGCTATCTATTTGATTCCGTCCAAGAATACCATAGGCTGTTATGTGGTTTTGACTCATGGTATTGGTAAGGCTAAATCTATATAAGGAGAAAAAGATCATAGTGCAAGGTGTGCATATGTAAGGGTTGTTACTAAGTATTTTATCTGAGACATATCTACGTGAGATGAACTTTGTTCTTATTAAAAAAATCTGAAGTTATGATGCACCCTTGGATAAAATGATGGGTCAAGATCTATAGATATTAAATGCCTATCTACCTTCATGACTTATTGAAGAAATGATTAGATCTATGATTTGGCGCATGCTTGCTAAAGTAAAGTGAATAATTCTGGGTAAGTCATATAGATCTGATATATTCTGCAAATTTCATATTCATAGATCTATACGCTAGTTCGTCATGGTGAAAGCGCGTATATACATGGATCTCTTTTAGCAAAAGCGCATATGGTAGTTAGGGTTTTCTGAAGCTTGTGGCAGAAGTTTTATGGTTATTCCTGCTATATTTCTGTTGTATGTTAATGAAGTCTTCTTGTAGATCTGGGTTGTTTGAATACTGTATATGCTGCTTAGTTGATTATATATAAATCTAATCAATAAGAGAATAAACATGGTTGATGGTGACTAACTGATGAAGGGATATGCATTTCTAAAATATGTCTAACTGAAAGCCTTAGATCTAGATCTGTGACTGATTACATTCTGAAAAGCAGTATTCGCAGAGCTATACGCAGGTTGGTGTGAAGGAAAGCATGTATACACACAGGTTATATAAAGCGAAGTAGCATATGCATTTTAAGTTGATGAATGTTCAGGGTTGGGTTTGTATCTGCATATTGATTCTGAAGTGTGGGTTATTTCTAAGTTCTGGTTATAGTGGTCTCACTGTTCTAATTGAATTATTGGGTAAATTTTATGGTTGTTGAGTTTATGAAGATTTGTGTTGATGTTTTTTGATCCAGTATGAAAATTGATGAAACGTGGTCTACAATGGTTCAGAGGGTTGAAGCCTTCAGTATGGAAGTAGAAGCTTCCTACTAGTAGAAGCTGGTGTTCTGATTAGGGGGTTGAACCTCCCTTCTAGTAGTCGCTAGTAAACGAGATTAGGGGGTTGTAGCTCCCTTCCAGTAACAGCTGGAAAACGAGAGAAGGCTGTAGCCTTCTGCAGGTAGATGCCTGCGTACTGATATGAGTTTGCATCAGTACACTATTGTAAACAATTTTCCATATATTAAATATTGAAGACAGAGACGACGACAATAGTGGTTTTCTCCCGAATTGGGTTTCCACCTTAAATATTGGCGTTCATGTGTGTGATGATTTATACTGCTGTTACTGCACATAATTACTGATTATCTAATGGATTCATGACTGGTAAACTGACTTAAAGAATTGTTCCTGAATTTTTTTTCTAATCTGCAAAGTTATATCAGTATACGCTAGTTTCTCTTACTATATGCACGTGTATACGCGAGTTGGGTTCATCAAAGCCGCGCATGGAATTCTGTAAATAAAAAGTTAAAACCTTTTCAGTAAGCTCAAAATACTGATTCACCCTCCCCCCTCAATATTTTTCTCAACGAATTGGTGATACACTATGAGACTATATTATGATAAAAAACATGTTTTACTCCCCTGTGAAGTCTTGTATTTATACCTTTTACGAGTGTCTTTTCATCGAGAGTTATCCCCTTTTACATTTAAAATTACCATGGGTAATACCATGGTTTACAGAATCCATGGGTAAACAACATAAATTACAAAGGCAAAAACTAAATCATCGTGTGATTCAAATACCATGGGTAAATACTATGGTTTTCAAAATCCATGGGTGAATACCATATATTACGATGGTAAAAACTAAATCATTATGCAATTATATTTTCACTTCACTATATATATATATATATATAATTACTTTAAAATAAAAAATTATATGATTCCATCCATCATAGGTAAGCATAGTATACAACAATACATTTACTACATTCTTGGACTTAGATTCTAGGATTATTCATGAAATTTTCCTTTTTTCCTTTTATCTTGTTGACATCAATCCATTCTAAGGAGTTATCAGGAACATATGTAGTTAAGACAAAGATGACATTTCTTTGAGACACTTCCATTGCATAAGGTTCTTCCATTTTATTTGTTTCCTTGTCACTATCCAAGATCTGATTCGTGGACACGTTTATACCCATTCATTGATTAGGAAAAAATTATAGCCAAGTCTCTTTCATTTTTAGTGGAAGTACATGCTTCCTATGTTGAGGGATGAAATGAATCTACATGTGGTTGTGATGATTCTGAAGGAGTTCATTTCTCAATAGGTGTCTTATGTTGTCCTGTGTTGTCTTGCTTTTGAGTTGACGTATTATTGGAGTCTTTTGTTCCATTTAGATCTTGCCATCCACAATTATTTTTTCTTAGCATACGGGTGGGGATAAGTCCCTTACGAAAAATGGTAGGCATTTTGAAGATGACTGGGTCATTGACAAGTCCTGTAATAGAGAGCAATGTTTTCATAGTCCACTAGTTGTGAATAAACCATACCTTTGATCTGAATTTATGAAGGGAATGAAATAAAATATAGATTTAAAACCAAAACATAGAGATAGGCGTTGTCTAACGAGCCGGAGGAATTGCCCGGACGGTCAAAATTGGCCGGAATCCGGGCCAAAAAAATTTAAAAAATCTTGTAGAAACAGTGCTTGAATCCTGATTTTGACATTGGAAATGGATTCAGCACCATCAAAAACCTATAAGACACCCAAAATATTAAACTTTGATAGTTATAACATGGATTTAAAAAAATTCCTGCCGGATTTTCTGAAAATCTTACCGGAATTTTCATGATTTTCAGGGCGATTCCTCCGGCTAGTTAGACTACGGCCATAGAGATATAATGAAACATGTTGAGACTATATACATGTAGAATGAAAACAAACTAGCTCAAATGATGGTAGCTTATCTTTGAGAAGAGATGTGATGGCTATGCAATTTTGAACTCAAAATATAGCACAATGTGTAAGAGAAATAGTGCAATATATATATATATATATATATATATATATATATATATATATATATATATATATATATAACTGAAATATTTATTTAATTGGTGATACACCATGAGACTACATTATGAGAAAAAACATGTTTTACTCCCGAGTGAAGTCTCATATTATACCTTTTATGAGTATCTTTCCATAGAGAGCTATCCCCTTTTACGTTTCAAATTACCATGGGTAATACCATGGTTTACGAAATCCATGGGTAATGGAAAAAACTAAATCATCTTGTGATTCAAATACCATGAGTAAATACTATGGTTTACAAAATCAATGGGTGAATACCATAGATTACGATGGTAAAAACTAAATCATCATGCAATTAGATTTTCACTTCACTAAATAAATAAATATATATATTATTACTTTAAAATAAAAAATTATATCATTCCATCCATCACAGATAAGCATAGTATACAACAATACTTTTATTGCATTCTTGGACTTAGATTCCAGGATTGTTCATGAATTTTTCCTTTTTTCCTTTTATATTGTCGACATCAATCCATTATAAGGAGTTATTAGGAACATATGTAGTTGAGACAAAGATGACATTTCTTTGAGACACTTCCATTGAATAAGGTTCTTCCATTTTAGTTGTTTCCTTGTCACTATCCAAGTGATCTGATTCATGGACACGTTTGTACCCATTCATTGATTAGGAAAAAATATAGACAAGTGTCTTTCATTTTTAGTGGAAGGATGGGCTTCCTATGTTGAGGGATGAAATGAATCTACATGTGGTTGTGTTGTGTATGAAGGATTTTATTTGGAAATAGGTGTCTTATGTTGGCGTGTGTTGTCTTGCTTGTGAGTTGATGTATTATTGGAGTGTTTTGTTCCATTTATATCTTGCCATACATTATTCTTTTTCTTATCATCCGGGTGGGGATAGGTCCCTTGCGAAAAATGGTAGGCATCTTGAAGATGAGTGGGTCATTGAAAATTCCCGCAATAGAGAAATGTTTTCTTAGTCCACTAGTTGCGAATAAACCATACTCTTTGATCCGAATTTATGAAGGTAACGAAATGAAATATATATTTAAAACCAAACATAGAGATATAATGAAACTCAACTTTAACTAATAAATGGAAAATGTTGAAACTATATACATGTAGAATGAAAACAAACTAGCTCAAATGATGGTAGCTTATCTCTGAGAAGAGATGTGATGGATATGCAATTTTGAACTCAAAATATAGCACAATGTGTAAGAGAAATAGTGCACAAAAAAAAATATAAAAAAGCTCAAATATTTATTTAATTGGTGATACACCATGAGACTACATTATGAGAAAAAACATGTTTTACTCCTGGTGAAGTCTCGTATTTATACCTTTTACGAGTGTCTTTCCATCGAGAGTTATCCCCTTTTACATTTCAAATTACCATGGGTAATACGATGGTTTACGGAATCCATGGGTAAACATCATATATTACGATGGCAAAAACTAAATCATCACGTGATTCAAATACCATGGGTAAATACTATGGTTTACAAAATTTTGTATTTATACCTTTTAGACTGTCTTTCCATAGAGAGTTATCCCCTTTTACATTTCAAATTACCATGGGTAATATTATAGTTTACTAAATCCATGGGTAAACATCATAAATTAGGATGGAAAAAACTAAATCATCACGTGATTCAAATACCATGGGTAAATACTATGGTTTACAAAATCCATGGGTGAATACCATAGATTACGATGGTAAAAACTAAATCATCATGCAATTAGATTTTCACTTCACTATTATGATTTATTTAAATTATCATGCATATTACAATTACAAGCCATGATTTTACCTAAACCATGTGTTATAAACAAATATTAGTAGAAAAATAATGATTAACTTCAGTAATTATCAGCCATATGGATAAATCCTCCCCCCTCAGGTAGCATTGGTCCCCATTGTGTCAAGTTCCCTCATAAGATGAGGAAATTCTTGTTGAGCTTGTTTTGTGGTGAACCACTTTCCTTGGTGAAGAAAGCATCTTCCCTGCATTAACCAGTTAATAGAGTTATATGTTTTGCTGGTGAGTACCATTCATCTTGGTATCCATAATCCCATAAGTTATAGCGTGAAAATTAAATGGAACCTAATGTTTTCATGCCATTGTGTGTACTTGGCATTGGATTTTGGTAGGGCATCATGAACCTATTGTTGGAAGTGTTAAAATTGTTCAAAAATTTTGGCTACTCGATGGGAAGACTCTGTTGGTGAAGATGAAGTCTGAAAAGTGACATCCATTGGGATTGTTGGCTACAACATTGAACATGATTGAAAAGAGTTAATATAATTTAAAGACATCTTTTGTAGCCATGCTGAACATATGAAAGTTTATCATTCTATGTAAGTGGATGTGTGACTTGGAAGTGTAGGGGTGTCTTTGTGGGTGAGGTGAGTATATATTTGGACCCTTCTACAAAATTTTACACCTACTTTAGTTTTGTAGAGAGAGATTCTACTAAAGTTGTGGTGGTTGCAATGACATGATCTTCAACTTTTGACTGAACTATGGAGAGGAACAACTTGTATGTATGAGAGACTACCTTGCACGGTTTTGCTGAGATCAATGAAATTGTAGTAGTTGGAACTACCTCTGGTATCTTGTAAAGTTGATCCCCTAGAGTAACAATAAAACTACGAGATTGAGACTCATAAAAAACATAATGTTTCCACATATCAGGTTGTCTTATAATATCATCACAAAATTTGAGTGGGGAAACATCACTTAGTACCTTGTCTATGAAGGGCTTGATGTTGCAGGAAAAATGATACTGTTGGTTGACAGAAATATCTCATCCATGGATCAACCAACCAATGGTGTATGGTTTGGGGTATGGTATTGTTGAAAACTTCAATCTCTTGATGACCTCAGCTAAGATCAGGTTCTTCTGGTTCTCACTGTTAATAATGAAATGTAGTGGGGTCCCTGTCATCCACATATGTGAATGGAAGAGGCACTCCCCATCCTCAGGATCCTCTGACTCCTTTGCCATGGATATTTGTAGTTGTTATAGTAACATTAAATTTTTCATCAATGAAAAAATTTCTTTTATCCTTTTTCTGAATCAGAATATGAGATAGGGTCTGTTTGTTTCTATTTAAGCTCTACCAACAAGGATTGTTTCAAGCGACAATCATCAGTGTTGCCTGAGGGAATTTTGTGGAGCCTACACCACTTCCAAGTGTCTTCATTTGAATTTACACAACCATTATTTGTTTTTGTCTTAGGTTGGTTGTCCCAGGGTGGTCCACCCTAGCTATATTGGTTTCCTTTCTTTTGCTGTTAAGGATTCAAATATCCAAAGTCTACTTCTATTTAAAATTTTGCCTTATTATTGACAACATATCGATATGCTGCACTAAGTGAGGAGATGTCTAGGAACTCCATTTATTTCCAGATGTATTTATGTAGGCATCCATGATACCTGAGCACTAGATGTCACTCAGAGTCTTTGATACCCAATTTTGTGCACAAGGTAGAAAGATATTTGTGAACCCTGACATTGCTTGGTCCCTTTCCTGCCATAGAGTGGTCCATCTCATGTATTGGTATTCAAGTTTCCTAAAAGCTAGAATTCCTCCTTGAGGGCATTAAAAAAAATGGCCCAGGTGGGGAATACCTCATATACCCCAGTCTTGTCTTCATTGAGTCTCTCTTAGTAACCTTCCCACCGATATTTGACATGGGGAAGAGATTTTAGGAGTGTGAAGGTGATTTTCTCATTGTCGGAAAATTTTTGGACCACATAATAGACCTTTAGCAGATTCAACCATATTTCTAAAGCTTATACATCTATTTGTTCTTTAAATAATGGGACATCGAAGTTAAATTGTACCTTGAAGGGTACCAAGCTTCCAAAATTTCTACTTGTCGAAGGTTTTTCGGCTGTTGTTGGGAGTCGCCGAAGAATCCCAATGAAATTGTCCGTCATCTCACTGTTTTGTTGTTAGGTCCCTATAATACTAATGTAGCCCCCTTATTGTTATTTTTGTGTCCATGTAGCCCACATAGTGTTATTTTTGTGCCCCATAGAATCCCACTATTGTTATTATTGCGCCGTTATATTGTTATTGTTATGTAAGCTCTTATTATATTGTGACCCCTTAGTCTCCTATATATACCAAGGAGGTATTGTCATTTGTATCATCCAAGAATTGTTCATTTATATGATGTAAAGTAGTTTTCCCCCTTGAAGAGGCTAATTTTCAAGTCATTGATCTAAATTTTCTTCTGTTTTATGATCTGGTTGCATAACATTTGGTATCATAGCTTTGGATTTTATGGTTTCATTGGTTCAAAAAGGTCATCTTGAAATTTTCGTTATAATTTATTTTTTTACGAGGCTTCAAAAGTAGAAATTTCGACCACATGGATCTAAACTCTTGGTGAACTTCGTGTAAAAATTTCAGATCTTTTTTCACTACATTTTCTTATATATGCTCCGAAGAAGTTAAGGTTTTTTCATGCTCCAAAATTCAGTCTCAAATAGGTGACCTAGGGAAAATCGTCATAACTTTCTCTTTGAGCATCATATTTGAATTTCATAAAAAGTGACTAAAATTTCATAGAGTTTCGTTTCACATGTATCAATTTCAGGGCTGAAGGATGAAACAATGATACATGGCATCATGTACAAGTTCACTCTATTGAACCATTCCAGAATTAAGTCATCGTGGCAGATTTGGCATAAAAGTTTAACTTGAAAAATCCAATCTTGGTGTGATTTGTGGAATTGGAAAGAAGACTCAAAGGGATACCATAGGATGGAATTTAAAACGTTGAGAGAGTTAAATTACAAATATACAATAGTTTTAAGATCGAGCTCCTAAAAGAAAGAAAAAATGTGTATTATTTTTAAATTTTTTCATAACTTTTGTTTGAAAAAGTAGTTGTGTATTATTTTTAAAATTTTTCATAAATTTTGTTTGAAAAAAAAAATTGAAGTGATTCATGGCATAGTGAAGCATATATATAGTTGTTTGATTCCAAAATTCCTCAAAACAAAAAATTGATACACGTATTAAGAAACCAGAAAGCTATACTATGACACACAAAGAAGAGGAAGAAATGCAACATGATATAGCAAAATTACGAGACTAGGTGCAACAAATTTTTCTCTCACAAAGAGTAACCAAAAATGAAATGGAAGCTAAGATGGATGGTTTAGAAGAAAAAATAAAATGCGACATTGACGGTTTGAAGGATGGTTTAAAGGTATACATGGGAGTTTTTAAAGTATACAAGGACACGATGAATGTCAAGTTGGAAGGGTTGAAAAAGTTGCTGCAAGAAAGGCTTCCCAGTGGTGAGAAGGTAATCCATGAAAATCATGATGAGGACAAAATGAATATGAATTATGATTTTAGAGGCTCCAATGTTGGGTTTAAGACCCACCACATTCGAAAGATAGATATGAGTAAGTTTGATGACAAGGATCTGGTAACATGGATACTGCAGATGGAGAAATTCTTTGATCTACATGACGTGTCACACACACAAAATGTACACATTGAATCTTTATATTTAGAAAAAAATCAGTTTGTGTAGTATCAATGGATTTTTTCTCATAAATAAATTGTCACTTGGATATTTTTTAGGAATAATTGATAGCACATTATTAGGATACAAAGATAAATACCTTCTTTAGCCAATTGATAAATCTAGAAAAAACTTGGATTAAATGGTGAAGCACATTAAGGACTTCCAAATATTGAATATAAAGGTAAATGATATTCCAGAGGAGGATGTGATTGATGTATTCATAGGGAATTTTAAGGACAACATCCAATATGAGGTTCGCCTTTGGGAAAATAATTCATTGGAGAAGGAATTCAAGGTGGCAAGAAAAGTTGAAAGAAAAATTATGGCAACAAGGAAGTCTATCACTCACAACTATAAAGATTTAAGTGTTGTTTCTCCTAGCCTCCTAAAACCTACAAGGTTGACACTAGAACAACTGGATTAAAAAAGAGAAAAATTTCTATGTTACAATTGTGATAGAAAATGCACTATGGGTCATAAGTGTGCTGAGAAGAAATTGTTTTACATAGATTGCGAAGAGGAGGAAGAAAAGGAACAAGAAACCTCAAAAGAAGAGGATACACACCAAGAACCAACCTCAAAGAAAGAATAAATGAATCTGACCATATCTTGTACTGCATAAGCGGGAGGTAACTCCGCAAATCAGAATGTATATTAGGTGAAGAATGTACATGTATTTATACATGGAGGTGAGGCTATTGGGATTCATCTCCCAATGACTCTTGGCCTTCCTTATTTCCTAATATTATTTATTATACAATATTACATATCCACACCCAGCCCATAGGATTAGGTGTCAACATTCCCCCCTTTAATCCGAAGGGATGTCGGTGAGTCCAAGCATCGATCTGAACTTTTCAAACTTTTCTCTGCCAAGTGCTTAGGTGAAGATATCAGTAGTTTGCTCATTTGTGGAACAATGATGTAGATGGATGGTTTTGGCCTGAACATAATGTCGAATTAGATGGTTTTTTGTATTGATGTGCTTTGTTCAATCATGGAACTTTGGGTTCTTGGCCAACTTTATTGCAGAAGTGTTTTTGATCATGAGTGGTGTGGAATACATTTGTTTCATCTGCAAATATTCCAGGATTTTTCAGAGCCACACAATTTCCTTTGTTGCTTCAGCTGCTGCCACATATTTTGCCTCGGTCGTGGAATCTGCTAGAACTGACTGTTTGCGTGATCTCCATGAGACAGCTCCTGATCCAAGACTCATGGTGTAACCTGTAGTAGACACCCCTTTTTCCTTGTCGCCATAAAAATCTGAATCAGAGTATCCGATCAAGCTGAAGTCGCCTACCTGCGTATATTTGAGTCCAAAGTCTTGAGTCCCCTTCAAGTACCTTAACACTCTTTTTGCAGCAGACCAATGTCCTTCACAAGGTTTTTGCATGAACCTTGAGAGGATTCCAACAGCAAATGAAATGTCAGGTCTGGTGGTGGTCAAGTAGATAAGACTTCCTATAAGCTGTCTATACTCAGTTGCATCCTTGAATTCCTTCCCTTCAATAGATGTGAGCTTCAAGTTTTGTTCCATTGGAGTGGTTAAGGGATTGCATTCATCCATGCCAAACTTGTTCAAAATATCTCTAATGTACTTCTTTTGAGAAATAAATATATATTTAGGATGTTGAATTACTTCAATACCCAGATAGTAATGAACATGACCCAAATCAGTCATTTCAAAACCTTTCTTCAATTCTTTCTTTATGGATGCAATATAGCTCTCATTGTTCCCTGTTATCAAAAGATCATCTACATTTACCACAAGATATACAACTGCTTTTCCAACTTTCTTAACAAACAAAGTTGCATCATCAAGATCAAAATGTTTGAAGTCAAGTTTTAGAAGATGCTCAGTTAATTTCTCATACCAGGCTCGTGGTGCTTGCTTGAGGCCATACAAGGGTTTTATAAGCTTGCAAATTTTGTGTTCTTGACCCTTTACCACAAATCCTTCTAGCTGGGACATATAAACTTTCTCATTTATATTTCCATTCAAAAAGGTGGTTTTTACATCCATCTGATGGAATTTCAATCCATTCTGATTTGCTAGGGCAAAGAGAGTCCGGATGGTGGTCCATTTTTTTGTGGGAGAAAAAGTTTCTTCATAATCGATTCCTTATTTTTGTGCAAAACCTTTTGCCACAAGCCTGGCCTTGTGCTTGTCAAGTGAGCCATTTGCTTTATACTTTTTCTTGTAGACCCACTTACAGCCAATTGGTTTTGTTCCCAAAGGCGGATCAACCAGCTTCCAAGTGCCATTCTTTATCAAGGCATCATAATCCTTTTGCATCACTTCTTTCGATTCATCATGAGAAGCGGCTTCTTTGAAGGAAGTTGGTTCATGATCTGTAGAAAAACTCAATTCACAGTTATAAGAAATATCCATATCAACAGGAGAATCAGAATTATCTACATCACCTTCGATTTGTTGAGTGGAACTTCTTGTTCCTATTTTTCCAACCTCATCAGGATGAACATTCTCCAGTGTCTTTGTCAGCCATTTGGGAGGACCTCTCTGAGATGGCCCAGGCTGGTCATTTGACTGAGTTGGGATTGATTCAAGATTCAATCTCCCAATTCTGTCAATCACATCATCCAATGTGTCATCCGTGGTTGTTTCTTCATGTAGGGGAGAAAGTGCTTCAGGACATGATTCCACAGTTTGATTCAATATTGGAATCCCCCCTTTAAGATGTGGAATCCGATTATCAAATTCTTGGAAAGACTTTGCATGTGTGAATCTATCCAGGCGATCAAGTTGCCGCTCAACAACCTTGTCACTCTTGGAAGATTCAAGGAATATGACATCTCTTGCTATTACAAACTTCTTATTTGCTTCATCATAGAGACAATATCCTTTGGAGGTATTGGAGTACCCCAAGAAGATACATTTTCGACTTCTAGCACCAAGTTTGTTCCTTTTACCCTTGGGTATCAAGGCATAATAGGTGGACCCAAAGACCCTGAAATGCTTTACCGAAGGAATGTGGCCATGCCACATTTCAAAAGGAGTTTTGTTTCTAATTGAACTTGAAGGACACTTATTCTTTATGTAAACAGCACATAGAACTGCATCAGCCCAAAACATCAATTTCACATTCTTGAAAAATAACATGGAGCGGACCATATTTAAAATAGTTCTGTTCATTCTTTCAGCTACACCGTTCTGTTGTGGATTATATGGCACAGTTGTTTGATGTTTGATTCCATGTTGACGAAGATAATTTTCAAATTCTTTTGAAGTGTATTCTTTTCCATTATCAGTACGTAGAGAGCCAATATGAGTTTGTGCATCATTTTCTATCCATGCATGAAAATTCTTGAATGTTTGAAAAGCATAAGAATTATTCTTCAATAAGTAAATCCAACACATTCTAGTGTAGTCATCAATAAATGTCATCATGTATTTATTTCCATTTGTAGAAGCAATAGGCATAGGGCCACATAAATCTAAATGAACAAGCTCAAGTTTTCTATGTGCTCTGGAGTGTGAATCATGAAATGGCTGTTTGCTATGCTTTCCTAGAATACAAGCATCACATTCCTTAGGTTTTATAGGAATTGTAGGCAGTCCATTAACACCATTTTTCTTCAACAAACGAAGGCTTTCATAGTTTAAGTGTCCAAATATAGCATGCCATAAAAGACTTGATGGGAATGTACCTTTATCATGATGTGAACTGAATGCAAAGTTTTGAGCATGAGCAGATGAACCTTTCAGCTTCAAGAGTCTCCCTTCTTCTATTCCCTCCATGACAAGTGAGTGATCTGATGCTTTTTTGACCTCTGCCTTGCCATCAAACAAGTGAATGGAGTGTCCTTGCTGGCGGATTTGGACCAGGGACAACAAGTTTCTCCTCAACTCAGGGAGGTATAGAACCTCATGTAGAATATGATCTGGAAGACTAGGCAACTTAAGCCTGACTGTGCCAAGCCCTGATGGCTTGAGTTTGGATTTATCTGCGAAATATACTGCTCCATCAACTTTGTCAGTGAATTCTTCAAAAAAATCTTTTCTAAATGTCATGTGACATGTTGCTCCCGAATCTAGCAACCAATCATCTCTCCATGAAGTAAATGAAACATCAAACAAGTCTTCAGTTACTCCATTGTTACAATGTGCTAGAACATAATGAGCGGATTTAGGTGCTTTAACTTTGTCTTTGTCATTAGTTTTACCTTTGTCTTGATTTCTTTGCTGCTCAATTTTCTCCCAAGGTGTTCTGCATTTGGATGCATCATGTCCATCTCTATTGCAACGTGTGCAATGAAGATTGGATTTGTCAGATTGTCTGCCCCCCCTTTCTGTGAAGTTTCTTCTTCCTCTTCCTCTTCTACCACCTCTTCCTCTGGATGAATCTGGAGCATGAATATTTTCTCTATGTGCCAAGTATGCAGCCTCTTCGGAAGACGAAAGGACTATCATCTTCCCGAAATCTTTCTCTCTTTCTGCAAACTTTTTCTCAAGTGTATCAAAGGTGATATGCTCAAGGTTCCCACTTGCTTGCAAAGACTCAAGATAATGTGAGTAAGTCGGATATAATGTATTAACATATGCTATGAGAGGTATGTCCATTTTTACACTAGTGCTATCAATATCATGCATGATAGATCTAACTTCTGAAGCTAAGGAAAGGGGATCATCATTCTTCATTTCAAGACTGAACAACTTAATCATCAATTGAACATTTTCTAATTATGAATGTGAGTCATAGAGTTCTTTTAGCTTGCTCAAGGCATCATAGGCATTTGAGAATGATGAAATATGGCGACTCACCTCTTCATTTACGGAAGCTGCAATCAAGGCATAGGCCTTGCAGTTCTTGTTTTCCCAAATGGCGAGCTCTTTGTCTGAAGTGGGCTTTGCTGGTGGATTTCCTTCTTGTCCTTCACATATTCCTTTCCACAACTCATTAAAAATGAGTGTGTGTTTGATTTTCCGGGACCATTCAAGATAGTTCTCTTTGCCGGAGAGAACCACCCCAACAATAGATATGAGAGAATGCATTAGTTTGCTGGAAAAAATTCTTTTGAAGAGGACAAATTTTGCTAGAAAATCTTCAATTCTGGAAATTTGCTCAATTAAAGGGGACAAAAACTCTTTGCTAAAAATACTGAATTCTGCATCAAAAAAAATTTATGGTGGAGGGGGTGGTATTATGACTGTGGAGAAGCGGTATTGAATAATCAATCGATAGAAATGTTGTGGAAGGGCGGTATTATAAGGTGGAGTGTAAATATACAAACAGCTTGGAGGTGGTATTATAAATGAAGGGAGGGCGTATTAAACGCAGGTGGAATGGAGGGGCGATATGCTGTAGCGGGATGGGAGTTCAGATCGATGCAAATGGAGCAGCGTTTTAATGTGGAGGGCGTATTATATATGACAATGTATAAGTGGAGGGTGTATTATATAGACAGAGCTGTGGCGGTATTTATAAAGCAGAAAACGTATTATGAGTGGTGTTAAAAGGGCGTGTATTATAAAATGGTATGACAGGCGTATGGGAGGGGGATGTATGGGAGGACGAGCGTATAAGATATGATAGACATCGCTGGAAAAGGAGGGTCGTGGGTGGATTGCAGCCAAAGGCCGAGGGAGAATATAACAAAGCACTGTAAATAGGGGTCGTGATGGCTATGAGTGAGAGCGTATTATGATAATATGCGAGTGGAGGCCACGGTTTAATGCAGGCGGGGTGTGCGTTGAATGTAAGAGCACATCGTATAAGTGGAATGACAACGTATTATGGATGGAACTTTTGTTTTATGAATAGGAGCGATATTATAAACAACGTGGTAAGAACTGAACAACGTGGTATAGCAGTGAATATGCAGTGGAGGGAGTAATGATATGAGGGGGCGGGGAGAGATAGTAATGAGGGGAAGAGATGGGAGTGAGGTGGGTATGCAGAGGCGTGGAGAAATGGGGTAGGGGATGTGAGTGCAGATGTGTAGGTGAGGGGAAGAGGGGGGCCGTAAGGCCAGGAACTGGAAAGAGGGGAGGCCGAGAGCTCGTTTAAAAAAAAAACTGGAATGTCAGAGATGCAGGACTGCAGAATTGCAAAGTGGCAGGTATCTTCTGGAACTGCAAATTGCAGAATTTCAGGGGCTGCAAATTGCAGAATCTTCAGGAGCTGCAAATGTCAGAGCTGTGCATAAATTTCAGAGAAAAAAAAATGCATAATTACAGTATATAGCATCAATTTAATGGAGCATCAAAACTATACATAAAAACTAACTGAGCAAAGAAATGAGGGAGTTACACCACAGGAAAAAATGCCAATAGTGGGACTGACTCTGATACCATGTCAAACCAGGAGGTAACTCCACAAATCAGAATGTATATTAGGTGAAGAATGTACATGTATTTATACATGGAGGTGAGGCTATTGGGATTCATCTCCCAATGACTCTTGGCCTTCCTTATTTCCTAATATTATTTATTATACAATATTACATATCCACACCCAACCCATAGGATTAGGTGTCAACATTTACCACTCCTCAAACTCTCAAGATAGAAGGATTTATCAAGAAAAAAAGGTAATAGTGTTTATAAATTCTAGTAATACCCATAATTTTATTCATTGTAAGATAGCTAAGGAATTGAATTGCTTTCTATATCTAGCTCTAGAGTGTAAGTGATGGTCGCAAATGGAGGAGCTATAAATTTCTCAAGGAAGTGTCATAATACCAAGCTAACTATGGGGGAATATGTATTGAATAGTCCAGTGTTTTCCATTCCAATGGGTGGTGCTAGTGTTGTATTATGAGTCCAATGGTTACAATATTTGGGGACAATAGCTTTTAATTTTCAAGAACTTGAAATTTTCTTAGGAAGGAAAGGAAATTGAATTAAGGGGCATCACAAGGAAACTGGGGAATACAATCAACTCTAGTGGCATGACAATATTTTTAAATAAATAACAACAAGGCATAATTGCATGATTATGCTCACTAGATGTTCAAATATTGAAATCGTCTATTTCTCCAGATCTCCAAATAATCTTGGACAATCATTCTAAGGTATTCGAGACTTCCAAAGGCCTTCCACCTATTCTTGATCATGATCATGCTATTCACTTGATTCCAGGAAGCGTTCCCCCAAACATTGTACCTTACAAATATCCATAATCCCAAAAGAATGAAATTGAACGTATGGTTGCAGAAATGCTAGAGGCGGGTATAATTCAACCTTGCCAAAGTTCTTTCTCTGCTCGAGCAGTATTTGTACACAAGAAGGATGGATCATGGAATATGTGTCCGGATTATAGGGAGCTCAACAAAATCACTATTAAATATAAATTTCCCATTCATGTCATTGATGAATTATTGGATGAATTACTTGTAGCAATTTACTTCACCATGTTGGATATTCATTTAGGATATCAATAAATTAGAATGAAGGATGAAGAAATTCTGAAAACAACATTGAGAACTCATGAAGGTCATTATGAATTTTTGGTCATGCCTTTTGGCCTTACTTAAGCACCTTCCACATTTCAAGGTTTGATGAAAATTTGTGTTAGTATTTTTTGATGATATGCTAATATACCGCAAGTCTTGGAAGGATCATGTTCAACATATTGGTAAGGTGCTCAAACTATTCGAGGAGAAACAATTATATGCAAAAGCCTCCAAATGTTTCTTTGGGTTACAAGAGGTGGAATATTTGGGTCATATTGTATCTCATGAGGGTGTTAAGGTAGATCCTAACAAAATTAAAGCCATCAAGGAATATAAAATCCCCACAACCCTAAATCATCTTTGAGGATTGCTTAGGTTGACAAGGTATTATTGCAAGTTTGTTAACAATTATGGGAAAATAACAACACCTCTAACAACATTACTGAAGAAAGATGGTTTTTTTTGGACTCCAGAAACAACTAATTCCTTTGAACATCTTAAAGAGGCAATGTGCGAAGCTTCAATTTTAGCCACTCCAGACTTAAGAAAAACCTTTATGGTGGAATTTGATGCCTAGAGAAATGGAATTGGTGTTGTTTTAATGAAAGAAAGAAGACCTGTTTTTTTTGAAAGTCATCCAATCAAGAGAAACTATTTACAAAAACCTATTTATAATAAGGAAATGTTGGCAATACTACATGCCCTAAAGCAATGTTTCCCTTACCTAATGGGAAGACACTTCAAGGTAAAAAAAAATCTTGATAGTATTAAATACTTCTTAGAACAAAGATTATATCCAAAAGAGAAGAAAAAAGGGTAATAACAGAAGTGTCCTTATACATACAAATATTATTAGTAAGGAAAATAAAATTATATAAAATCTATAAGATTTTACACACAATTGATCAACACTCTTGCAAGAAGAGAAACAAACTTTAAATAAGCTAATGTCCTAACCTAATTTTGTTATGGATCACTTATTTCATTTACAAGTGTCCATTTACATTTAATTATCTCACAAAAACACTCCTAACTATTTTCCTAAATTAATTCCTAAGAAATGACACCTTTCTAGATGTCATATCTTTTACAACAATTAACTATTCTAAAATGTATCCAATATCTAATTAAATATTCTAGATAATTGAATATTATATTCTAAATAATTAAACTATAGTTTATGTATTTTTGGATCATCTAACAATCCCCCATTTTATCCAAAGGTAATTTACAACATCCCTGAACTTAGTAAATTTGATCCTCCCAAGTGGTTTTGTGAAAAATATATGAGATCTAATCTTCTAAAGGACAATATATTGACTTGATGACATCCTTTGCAATGAGTGTTATGGTGTAATGATAATTTGTGTCCACATGCTTTCTTTTGGAATGAAAAAATGAATGTTTGAAAAGCTTTATGGATAACTGGATGTCGATGAATAAAGAGGTGGCTTTAGCTTAAGGAATGTCCAAGTCCTGCAAAACTCCATGCAACCAAACTATTTCACATGCTACTTCCCATGCTGATATATATTCTTCTTTTGTTGAAGAAGTGGCCACTGTAGCTTGCTTCTTGCAACTCCAAGAAACTGCATCTAATTCCATTTTCATAAAATAACCGGAGGTTGATGCTCGATCATCAATACTTATAGTAAAATTTGCATCTGAATATACACCAAGTACAAAGTTCTTCGCCTTTTTGTAATGAAGACCAAAATATTTCATCCCTTGGATATATATAAAGACTCGTTTTTGATCCCAACTTAGATAGGAATGCAAAATAATACAATTATAACCATAAATATAGATATGCAACAGAAATAACACTTCATTTCATTAATATCAAAGAACTGAAATATGCTTACAGACAAAATGGAAATAAACTAGCTTGGGCGATGGTAGCTTATCTCTGAGAAGAGATGTGGCAGCTACATGTATATGAACTATGTTACATTGAGGTTCGAAGGCCTATTTATTATTGAAAAACAATGGAAAACCCTAAAAATCCAAAAACCTAATCCTAGGAGATGAAGCGCCAAAACTATGGGCCCCGTTTGGTTAAATTGGTACATCAACTTCTCAGGTTCGTAACTTTGGCATACGATCTTCGTTTGATGTGCACAATACCTCGTTAGAAAGATATATTCTAGGAATACAAATTTTGAATATCAAACATTAATCATATACTCATGTTTGTCTCTATTTTTCCAAAAAACGTTGTTTAGGGCCTTAAAACGGCTCCGGAAGTTTCGGAATCAAAAAACTGTCAAAAATAGTAAACTATGCCACAATTAAGGAAATTAAAAAACTGAAAGAAAAAAAGGTGGGGGTCCAAGAGGAATATGATTTTAGCCACCAGTATCCACCTAGATCAATATTACCCCCTTAGGAAGAAATGTTCCCCATTGCGTTTAGTGCCTCCATGAGATGGGCAAACTTCTACTGAACTTGGTCCTTGGTGAGTCACTTTCCTTGGTGTAGGAGTTAACTGGCTTTGAAAACTCGATACAGTTGGATCTTCTACTGGTGATTGTTCTTGATTTGTGTGTCCATGATCCAATCAGTGGTGGCTTGTTCCGTGATGTCTGGGTTTAACTCTGTTTGTGTGATTTGTTTTGCAATGTCGGATGTGTCCAATAATGGTGGAAAGTATGGCCGAAGGTAGTCCACATTGAACACTGGGTGCGGGCCAAGGAATGGTGGAATGATGAGCTCGAAAGAATTGTCCCCTATAGCCTTGGTGATGGTGTATGGTTCATATTGGAGTGACCGAAGCTTATGGTGGGGCCTAGTGACATGCTCCTTCTGCAAGTGTAGCCAAAATTTGTCACCCACCTGGAACTTGTATGGCACCCGATGTTGATCATGTCATTGTTAGCCTGGGTGATTTCAGACTTGACATGGGCTGAAGCTACCTAAGTGGCTGAAAATGGTATGGCCATATCAATGGGACATAGTGGTTGGAATCCCAACCCCACTTGAAAGGGGTTTTGGCCAGTTGAGCTATGGAGCGATATGTTTTTTTTGTGTTGGACATAGGGGAGGCTTTCGTCCCATGTGTGAGGATAATTCAAGTTGTACATGTGTACAATGTTTACGATCATCCATTTATCGACCTTTTTTTATCAGTTTGGGGGTGGAAAGTCATGGAATTAGTGAGCTTGGTATCCAACGTTGACTAGAGACTTGACCAAAATTCACTTAGGAACCTGCTGTCTCGATATGATATAATGGACTGTGGGATCCCAAAGTGTACCCAAAAACGTTCAAATAAGAGCTTAATTGTGACTTATAGTATAATACTCTTCTTGTAGGCCACCAGAATGACCATCTTCGATAATATTTTGATGACGTGAAAACACAGTCGTTGCCATGCTTAGTCGAAGGGAGGCCCGACATGTAATCCATGGAGATGGATTCCCAAGGTCGACTATGAGTAGGAAGAGGATTATATAGGCCTTGCTTCTTGATGCCTAGTTTGGAAATGAAGCAAGTAGTGTAGGATTTGATGTACTTCCCAACATTTTGTCGAAGGTTCTACCAATAAAAATACTTTTGTAGCACGGCCACTATTTTCTCTACTCTGAAGTGTCCAATGACCTGATTGTAGTGTGCCTCACAAATCATCTTGGAACCTCACTTGAAGGAACACAAAGGTGTCTAAGTGACATAAAAATGTATCCTGGAGATGAAAATTTGGAACTTTCTTGTCTTCCAGGAGTGTCTAGTATGTGTTGCTGAATATTGGATCACTTTTCTATATATGTGTCCACTCTAGAGTATTGCACCCACGAGATTCGAGAACATTAGTCAGTGCCATGATCGATGGTCGGTTGAGATAATATGCAACATTATTGGTGCTTCCCTTCTTGTACTTAAAGTTCAAGTGGAACTGTTGCAGATATGTGGACCATTTTTTATGGTGATCATTTTGCAACTTCCCTTGTGTCTGTATGAACTACAGGGGTTGGTGGTCTGTATGGATGACGATTTTCCTTCCCCATAATGTAATGCTTCCATTGTCGGCAGACCTGCACAATGGCATACATCTCTTTGTCATAGGTGGGATACTTTTAGACTGTGCTCAATGTGTCTCAAAGTGTCTGACTGTGATATGCCACTAGATTCCCCTACTGAGTAAGAACTGCACCAATAACATAGTCAGAAAAATTTGTCTCGATCTCAAATGGTTTCTACAGGTATGGTAATGCAAGCATTGGTGCAAAGAAGAGGAAATGCTTCAACTCAGAAAACACCTTTTGTTGTGATTCAGACCAAAATAATTTTTCTTTCACTCCATCCTTGGTGACTTGACTCAAAGTCCAAGTGATATGAGAGAACCCCAACACGAACCTATGGTAGAAATTGGTAAGACCCAGAAAGCTACGGAGCTCTGATAGATTGGTTGGGGCTGGCCAATATTGAATTACTTGTATCTTGGCTGGGTCCACATGCACACCCTAATCATTAATGATGTACCCCAAATATTGAACCTGGGTCATACCAAAAGTGCATTTCTCTGAATTGGCACACAACTTGTGTTGTCACGGAGTTTGGAGGACTTTTCGAATATGGAAGAGGTGCTCTTCTCAACTCTGACTGAAGATCAGGATGTCATCCAAATACACCACCATTAATGAGTTGGTGAAGGGTCAAAAAATGTCATCCATCAACCTCATGAAGGTTGTGGGGGAATTCGTCAACCCGAAAGGCATGACCAACAATTCAAAAAATCCCTCCTTGGATTTGAAGGTAGTCTTCCACACATTAGAGGGTTTGATTGGTACCTAGTGATACCCAAAATTCAAGTCAATATTATTAAAATATTTTTCCCCATTGAGCTAGTCCAAAAGCTCATCAATTCATTGGATTGGATACATGTTACAAACAATGAGATTGTTCTGTGCTCGATAGTCAATACAGAGTCTCTAGGTCCTATAGTTCTTCTGTACCAAAATAATTGGGCTCCCATAGGGTGATGATATTGGCCTGATGTGCCCTTTTTGTAACAACTCTTGAATATACCTCTTGATTTCATCATTCTCCAGAACAAAGTTTTGATAGATTAGTCTATTGGGAAGTGACACAGCTGGGGTTAGATCAATGGGGTGCTTGACCTGACAATGTAGAGGTCCCCCTGTGGGTGAGGGGAAGATGTCCCTATACTCCTCCACAACCTTTTCCATCTCCTGCTGCCATGCAGAGGAGCCTTGTCTAGAGGCTGTGGCCACAATATTCTTCTTTCCCTGTGGGTGAATCATAAGGAATTTTTTTTTCCCGTTCTTGGAAATGAGCTTAATGCATTGCTTCGCAGTGATCAAAGAGATGGCAGTAGGTGGTGCTACCTCTGTTATCCTGTACAAATTATTTCCTAAAGTAATATTAACATTGCGAGGCCTAGAATCATACACAACATGTTGCTTCCAATAGTATGGTTGGCCTAATAATACATCATAAAATTTAAGAGGAGAAAAATCACATAGTACCTCATCTATGAAGGGCTTGATGCTATAGGTAAGGCAACATTGGTGGCTGACGTAGAGATCTCATCCTTACTGAAGCCACCTGATGGTGTACAATTGCAGGTGTGTTATGATCGGTAGGCCCAAATTCTTCATGACTTGTGCTGGAATGAGGTTCTTTTGGCTTCCACTATCGCCAATGAACTACAATGGAGAACCCTTCACCCACATCTGGGAGTGGAAGAGGCACTCCCCCTCCTCTGGATATCCAGGCTCATCCTTCTCGATCTTGGTGGTGACAATGGTGGAACTGGGCCCTGGATCAATAATATACTTTCCTTTGTCATTCCCCTTATCGCTTCTGACTTAGAGTCAGAGCATGCATCTAATTCATAATCCTTTAGCTTGGCCACCAGTGGCTGCTTGGCCTGACACTTACTTGTGTTGTGAGTGGAGCTCTTGTGGAATTCACACCACTTTCTCATGTTCTTCTTTGTCTTCATGGTATTTTTATTTACTTGCAGCTTTGACGGGTTGTCTCAGGTCACCCCGCCTTGACTTTGTCATTTTTTCTATGGTTTTTGGGTGCCTTTCACTTGCTTCAGATTCACAGATCCAAAGTCTCTCTTATTCTGTTTATATTTTTTCTCGATCTTGGCAGCATATGAGTATCCTGCACCAAGCGAGGAGATGCCGAGGTACTCCATTTCCTCCTGAATGTATCTGTGAAGACAATTGTGGTACTTAAGAAACATATGTTTCTCTAAATCTTTGATACCCAATTTTGTGTGCAGGGTATGGAATATATTCGTCAGCTCATGCACATCTTGATCCCTTTGCTGCCGCAACGTAGTCCATTGTATGTACTTGTCCTCATAACTCCCTGTTACACCATTTTTTGGTCATCTAACCTATTATCATTAGATGGATCCAAGTACACCATGTAAGACCAATTTTACCCTAAGTAAAATTGCTTTCACTATAAAAATAACTTAGTAAACCACCTTTATTAAGTTTTTTATAGTCTAAACAGGAAACCCCATGAGGAAATATTAAATAAATCTACATTTGTTTGATTTTCCTCAAGGAATAATTAATTAAACAACAGTTTGATTAATATTCCTGGTTATATTTAACCCAAAACAAGGAAATTAATTAGATAAATCATTATTTATCTTATTATTGCCTAAAGAATAGTTATTTAAACCTTATTTAAATAATATTCTTTGTTAAATATGACTAAATCACCCATAAATAATGAAATAAATCATTATTTATTTGATTATTACTCAACCACATCCTTAAAATGATAAATAAATCATTTATTTATTTATTATTTACAAATAAAGGGATTTGACCTAAGTCAAATTCCTTTTCCCTCCAACAAATATAATAAAATATTCCATAAAAGTTGGATCTTGATTTGGTTAATAATATTTTAATTATGCACCAATATCTAGACTAACTCAATATTTTGTTATAAATAGAAGGGTTTTCCCATTCATTTATCACCTTTTGTTGCCTAAAGATCACTCTGGATCTATACTTTTGGTCTGACTATTGATCCACCATCATAGTCATATTTTGCTACCATTCTTTGTCTGGGTTTTCTACACCATTAAGAGAGAGGAATTTTAGATCTGAAGTGCTAAGGGCTTTCAAGAAACCATCCCATTGAGGAGAACTGGGAACACCCTCCTGTGTTTTCCTCCCAGGTGCCCCTAATACAAAATTCATTCAACATATTCTTGTCTTGTCTATTGGATGCATGGAGTAAATCTTGTTTTTCTACTATTTAATGTCTTCTAATGCATGGATCTAGATTTTTGCAGCATTTATCTTGATCACCTAACTGCAGATCTAAAGATATTGGCAGTCATCTCTGCTGTTAGGGCTGTTGGTTATACACAGCTAAAGTGGTATTTTTTCGTACGCTTGGAATTAAGATTCATACTAACACTCCCAACTGGGTAATATTGTTCCTTGATGGCATCTCAGAAATCATTCCGAGTGGGTTCTGCTAAAAACAGTGAGGGTTCTCTGTCATCCCTCTATTCGCAGTTGGTTTCCCACTAGTCCTTGACATGGGGGCCAGCTTTGAGGAGTGCAAAAGTAATATTTTCCCTATTGGAAAAATCATGAACTGAAAAATATCCTTCCAACAGATTTAACCATCTATCTATGACGTATGAATCTATCTAGCCTTCAAATATGGGAATGTCAAATTTGACTTGTACCTTGAAGGGAGTGGCACCTCCAAAGTGATTTTTGCAGGAAGATGTGTTGCCTATGGGCATCCGCCGAAATATTTGGGAAAATTTTCCATCACCGCATTCCTCTGTCACTCGAGGGCTTCTTCAAGTAATATTTTGAAAGGATATCCTACTCCCTTGTCTTTCTTTCTTCTACCATGGGAGGCCACCGGGGTTTGCGAGGTTGTTCATGCAAAGGTTCAACCAGTTCAATCCCTAACTCCTTATACCCTGACCTCGTTGGGGACATGTAAAGAAAAACATAGAAAGACCAGACTGCTCTAATACCAGTGATCTGAACTTAGACAAAAACATAAAAAAATACAAATATAACCATAAATATAGATATCAACATAAATAACACTTCATTTCATTAATATCAAAGAACTAAAATATGCTGACAGACAGAATGGAAATAAACTAGCTCGGGTGATGGTAGCTTATCTTTGAAAAGAGATGTGGTGGCTACATGCCTCTAAAATATGTTACAATGAGGCTCGCAGGCCTATTTATTATTTAGAAATAATGGAAAACCCTAAACATAAAAAAACCTAACCCTAGGAGATGAAGCTCCAAAATTATGGGCCCCGTTTGGGTTAAATTGGTACATCAACTTCCTGGGGTTGTAACTTTCGCATACGATCTCTGTTTGATGCACACAATACCTCGTTAGAGATATATATCCAGGGAATACACCTTTTGAGTGGAAAAAATCAATCAAAGAGTCATGTTTTCCTCTATTTTACCGAAAACTGTCATTTAGGGCCTTAAAATGGCTTCGGAAGTTCATGAATCGAAAAATTGCGAAAAATAGTAAATTGCGCTACAATTAAGGAAACTGAAAAACTAAAAGAAACAATGGTGGGGGTCCAAGTGGAATAGGAGAGTGGCCACCAGTATCCACCTGGATAAGTTTTGCTACATTCCAGTGGTTGTCCCTTGGTTCATGCTTAAAGTGAGAAATAATACTGACTGCATAAGATAAATCTAGATGAGTGGTTGCCAGATAGATCAAGTTGCCAATCAACTGTTTATAAGTAGTTATGTTCACCAT
Organism: Pinus albicaulis; assembly: GCA_034641835.2. NCBI lineage: Eukaryota > Viridiplantae > Streptophyta > Pinopsida > Pinales > Pinaceae > Pinus > Pinus albicaulis. The sequence goes on along the minus strand of CM076577.1, from coordinate 615,802,684 downwards.
TTTCCCCCATTCAAATTTTGAAAGTTTCAAGTTTTGTTCCATGGTGGTGAGAATAGGATTTCAATCTTGCATTATATTTGAAGAAGTTGAGATGCATACTTGCTTTGACAAATGAAAATATGGTTTGGATGTTGGAATACTTCAACTCCAAGATAGTAGTGAAGTAATACCAAATCATTCATCTTAAAACCAGCCTGTAGCTCCTTCTTTACCTACAAAATATTATTATTATTATTCCCGGTAATGATCAAGTCATCTATGTACATAACAAGAATCACCATATTTTTACCTTATTGGCGTACATATAAGCATCATCATATTAACTTCGCTTAAAGCCAATTTTGCGAAGATACTCGTCCATTTTGGAATACTAAGATCATGGAGCTTGTTTCAATCTGTATAAATCCTTGATCAGTTTGAAAACTTTGTGTTCTTTCCCTTCAATCTCAAAACATAAAGGTTGTGTCATATATACTTCTTCCTGCAAGTATCCATTGAGGAATGCACTTTTAACATCCATTTGATGAACTTTCCATCCTTTTTGGCTTGCTAATGAAAGTGTTAGTCTGATGGTGTTCCATTTTGCTGTAGGTGAAAATGTTTCCTCATAGTCGATGCCTTCCTATTGTGCAAAATCCTGAGCAACAAATCTTTCTTTGTACTTGTAAATGTGTCCATCTGTCTTATACTTAATTCTACAAACTAATTTGCATCCAATGGGTTTCACATTTTGAGGACAATCAACAAATGTCCAAGTGTTATTTTCCATCATTGCCTTTTATTCTTAAACCATTGAATTTTTCAATTATATATGTTTTACTGATTCTTTTTATGTGGAAGTCTCATTCAAATCATTTGTTATTAAGGAAAAAATTTCTTCATTTACGTGTGAAATCAATGTTCCTATTTTTTTTTTGTTCATCGGGTCTGGCATCTTTCAAAATTTGAACGATCCATTTAGGCAGTTGATGTTCACTTGTTTGCGGCTCTGAATAATCACCATGATTGAAAAATGGATTGATATAAACATATGTTCTTCGATTAACTGAAGGTTCAGGGGGTGGAGAGTCACTGTCAGATGAATTGTTGGTTGGATATTCAGATGAACTGCCAGAAGATCCAGATGGTGTAGATGAAGTAGGTGAGCTGGATGAACCATTTTCAGATGAAGGTAATTCAATATCATACCAAAGCTATGTAATCAGTTGATTTTTCATTCTGATTCTCTTTTTATCTCTCTTAGTTTCTAAATTATGTAGAATATTTTTGATCTATGTGGCACTCTTGCTTTCTGTTTCATCAAAAATCACATCCCTGGTGACAATAAACTTTCCATTTGACAGCAGACGATATCCCTTATTTTCATCAGAATACCCAATCATTGTACACTTCAAACTTCGTGAACCAAGCTTATTTCGTTTTTATTTTGGAACTAAGGCATAACACACTGAAACAAAAAATCTAAGATGTTTGACTCGAGGTTTTAAACCAAACCATGCTTCATATGGTGTAATTCCATCCAAAGAAGCAGTAGGAGACTTGTTCCTTAAGTAGAATATTGTATTTATTGCTTCTGCCCAATATAAAGGACTTAATTTTTTTAAAGTTAGCATGGATCTTGCCATCCCTAACAAGGTGCGGTTCATTCTCTCTGCTACTCCAATTTTTTGTGGAGTGTAGAAATTTTTAAGTTGTATTTTGATACCATTGTCCCCGTAATAAGTTTGGAATTAGTTGGAAGGTAATTCTCCTCCATTATCTGTCCTGAGAGTGCTAATATTATCTTTAACTTCATTCTCATTAAGTTGGCGAAAAGTTTTAAACTTTTCAAATGTTTAAGAATTTTGCTTCAAAAAATAAGCCCCAGTCATTCTACAAAAATCATCAATGAAGGGTAAAAAGTATCTACAACCTCCTAGAGAAATTTTTAGAGGTCCACAAATGTCACCGTGAACCAATTGCAAACGTTTGTTTGCACACCATGAAATTGTTGGAAAAGTCTCTTGACTTTGTTTCCTGTAAATGCAAGCTTCAAATTTTGAATTTTCTTTCTTAAAAGTTGGAAGTATTTTAACCATCCAATGCTTTTTAAGTCGAGAGAGACTTTCAAATTTTAAATTCCCATATCTAATATGCCACAACCTTATTGGTGAAATATTTGTACTTGCTGCTCTTACAAAGTCAGAATTTCATGGAATGACTGTTCCTTTCATCCTTAGAAGTTTTCCATATTCATATCATGTCATTACTGTCTTCATATTCTATTTGATGGAATTGATTTTTACTAAGCCATTCTCCATAACAGCCTGATGTCCTGCTTGTCGAATCATGACTAATGATAACAAATTCTTCTTCAAAGTTGGTACATACCAAACATTTGAAATAAATTTTTCTCCAATGCCAGGAAGAGAAAATTTTACTACACCTTTTCCACAAGGATTGTGTCTTGTATCATTAGCAAGAAATATTGTATTGAGATGAAATTATTGAAAATTCCAAAAGAAGTCACGTCGAAAATTCATATGTTGTGTTTCCCTTGTATCTAAGATCCAATAATATTCATAATCAATTTTAAGATATGTGGAGACTTGTAATGCAGTTGATTTTTAAATTTGATGTGTAGTAAAGAGATATTCTAAGTCATCATCTTCTTGATCATTAGAAAACTGTACCATGTGTTGGTGAAACTTTGGAAATTTGTCAATAGAAGTTCGACTATATTCAACATAATGACCAAATATGTTACACCTTCTACAAACAATTTTACTAAAATCTCTACCTTTGCCTTGAATCTGTCCTCTGCCTTTGCTCTGTCCTCTGCTTTGATTTTTTCCTTTCCCTTGAATTTGTCCTCTTCCTTGATTTTTTCCTATGCCTTGATTGTTTCCTCTGCCTTGCATGTTGCCTCTTCCAGAACTGTTTCCTATGCTAGAACTGTTGCCTCTACTCAAGTTGTTCCCTCTACCTTGACTTCTACCCTATCCTTTTCCTCTATGTGATCCTTTAATTTCATTGATGTACCCCATTCCTCTACCTCCAAAACTATCAGTTTAATATTTACTAGTGCTAGCTTCTATAAAGAAGACATCTTCCCCAATCTATTTCTTCTTCCCAAAAGTTTTGTCATGTTGAGCTAGAATTTCACTTAACTCATCAAATTTGAAATTCTGTAGCTTTACAGTTACCTGTAAAGTTTCCAAGAAATGTGTATATGAAGAAGGAAAACCATTAATCAAAATAGTAGTCATGAAACTATCATCCACTAATTGAAATCCAACATTTACTATTTCTTTCTTAATGTTCTTAAGTTTGGAAATATATTCAATTACATGTCCCCCTTCGGTTAATTTCAATTGGAGAAACTTCAATTGAAGATCAAATTTATTAGATTCAGGTTGTAAATCAAATAAATATTTAAATTTTCTCAAGGAAGACATGCATCAAAATCATTTTCAATGTGAACATACATTTCATCATTAACTGAAGATTTGATCAATGCTAATGCTTTGGCATTTTTGATCTCCCGTTTAGATGGTAAAGTTGCATCTATAGGTTTATTAGTTTAACATCACCATCACATATATCTCGCTAAAGTTCATTATAAATCAAAGTGCTTTCAATGTTCCTTTTCCATGTCTTGTAAGTATTTGAGTGTTCAAGTTTTTCATATTCATAAAATAAATTTGCCATCTTGGACATTGTAAAAGTAAATGTATGCACCAAGATGGATCATGCACCAGAAAAATAAGATGGGAAACACACCATATGCAATACCACACACAAAAAATGATCTATAGAGGCTTGTACTTGACCCTATTATAGTTGTTAAACAAGAAATGTGGTTGGGCTTTGCACTTGGCTCTAGTCAACTTCCCTGAAATTTTACAATGAAACTTTCAAAATTTGACTTTTTACATTTCTCTTGCAGTTTTGACTTTGTTGACCCTAACCCCCCCCTCAAAGTGAAAATTACTTTGAATTACAAATTATTTCCATCAAATAAAATATTACCCTAAAATCACAATTTACAGAGTTACAACTTATCACTCCAAAGTTCAAAATTCAAAAATAAAAACACACCTTATCTCTCCATTAAAAAATTATATGTTTACAATGCATCCCTTTTTAATACAATTGTTAAAATTTTCAAATTACAATAAAAAGGTAGTTCTAATTTTTCAAATTATTAAAATTTAATGTTGGAGAGAGTCATAGGAAGGTGGATTCAACCCAATTTGCTCCAATTTGCAAGCATAAATAGAATGCACTTGGGAACCTGAACTCGAAACAATGCAAAGCTCTGAAATTTCAAAAACTCTGGTACTCAAATCCTCTAGTGTAAATGGTTGATGAGTATGCTATTGTTGGATTCATATCCCCTGATGACGTAATAACTGAAGTATCTATATACAATCTTGGGTGCATCAAAAATATTTCTAGACATATTGTGGTCGACATGCCACGACATCTCTACTACTCCTTGCTATTATATGCACCTATCATGGTAGGATTCATCAATGCAAAATTCAATGAGTGGAGTGAGCATGTGGCTACCAGTATCATTTCTTCTGGAGGATAAGAAGACGACGGTGAAACACTTATTTACAATGGTCAAGGAGAGAATAATTACAAGACATACAAGAGTAAAACTGATGATCAAAATCTTGAAGAGGAAAACTTGCTTTGGAGAAAATTATGCATCATGGAGTTGAAATTCAAGTCATTCATGGCATCAAGGACTACACGAGCCCATCTGGTAAGATATATTATTTTGATGATATTTACAAGGTTTCGACACTCATTGTTAGATAAAGGGAGGTTAAGATTCAACATATTTAAGTATAAGTTATATCGTTTGTCAGGCCAACCCGAGCTGGGGTCTGCACTTCTCAGATCAACTCGTCAATGGAAGTTACAACCTTCTTCAAGGCAAGGAATTATACTCGTAGATATGTTCACAAGGATTGAAAACTTGCATGTTTTTCTTGTGAACAATGTTGATGATGATAAGGGGCCAACACATTTTGAGTACATTAGCAAAGCTAGGTATTCAAAATCGGTTTTCAAGATGGAGCCTTCTCATGGATGCGACTGCAGGAGTGTCTGCACTCCTGGTGACAGATGGCCTTGCATCGAAATTAATGGAGGGGAAGTTTGTTATACACACTATTTTCATTTTCAATAGCCACAAATAAAAAAAATTTGATTAAAAAAAGTAATAATTTCGAGACTCAAAATATGAAATCAACAATAATAATCATTTTTATTTTCCTTAATAGAATTGAGAATTTTTCATACCATTGAAGCTTTGATACCACAATAATTTCATAAGTGTCCCTAGACACACAAATTTTATTAATAAGGAGAATAAAATTACATAAAATATGCAATAGTTTACACACAATCGCTCAACACTCTTGCAAGAAGAGAAACAAGCTTTAAATAAGTTAATGTCCTAACCTGATTTTGTTATGGATCACTTATTTCATTTACAAGTGTCCATTTACATTTAATTTTCTCATAACAACACTCCTAACTATTTTCCTAAATTAGTTCCTAAGAAACAATACCTTTCTAGATGCCACTAAGATTTTGGGTTATAACTTTGAAATTATCTACAAAAAAGGGAAGCAAAATGTTGTTGCATATGCACTCTCAAGAAGGGATGAGGATGTGGAAACATTATCTATGCCATTTCTGCTATCCAACCTGACTGGATAAATGAAGCAAGGGAGGAATGGAAGAATGATGAAGAGGTGTGGTCTCTCATTCAAAAGTTGCAACATGATCCTAGTACATCTTATACATCTATCTAGAAAAATGACTCCTTATGGAACAAAGATCGCTTATATCTATTTAATAATTCCCAACTCAAACAAAATGTTATTTTGGAATTGTACACCTCTCCTTTAGGAGGGCACTCATGATTTTTAAAAACATACCACAAGACCAAGAAGGATTTTTTTTGGGATGGCCTTAAATATGATTTTCAGAAGTTTGTGGCAAAATGTTTCGTTATAAAGTTGAGACAACTGAGACCCCAAGTCTGTTACAACCTTTAGCCATTCCAAGTCAGCATTGGGAGGAGGGAGCAATGGATTTTATCACAAGTTTACCTAGGTCCGAAGGAAAAAGTGTCATCATGGTGGTAGTTGATATACTTACCAAGTATGCAAACTTTTGTGCATTATCTCAACCTTTTAAATCCATTATAGTAACTGGAATTTTTTGGATGGAATTATTTTCTTGTCTTGGTACTCAATTAACTCATAGCTCATCTTATCATCCTCAACCTGACGAGAAAACTCAGATAGTGAACAATTGTTTGGAAGGATATCTTTGTTTCTTTGTATATGATAAATAAAAACAATGGGTTAAGTGGTTACCTCTAGTTGAATGGTGGTATAACACTTCCTTCCATATTGCAACAAAAATGACCCCATTTATGGCACTTTATGGATATCATCCACTGTCCATCACATCATATTTAACATAAAAATCTAAGGTTCAAGCAGTGGAAGATCACATTGAGAATAAAAAAAATTTCTCCAACTCTTACTAAGGATAACCTCACTCTGGTGCAAAATCAAATGAAAAAATAGGCAGATCAACATCACAGTGAAATAAGTTTTGACACATGCGACTGGGTATTTTTACAGCTACAACCATACAAATAAATTTCCCTCAACCAAGCTAAGAATTATTATAAATTATCACCTAAGTACTATGTTCCTTACAAGGTGTTGCAAAATATTGGTACTAGGGCATACAAATTGGAGTTTCCTACATTTTCCCAAGTACACCTAGTGTTATACAATATTTTGTCACAATCCACTTTGTGTCGTCAAGCCACTAGTGTTACAAAATGTGTTCTCCATCAAACATGCCTAGAACATCCCAGAAGAAGTGAAAGAATACTTGATTTAAAAAGATTCTGAAAATCTTGTCAAAAATCTTGTTTTACAAGCCCAACATGTTCTGCACTACTGATGAACCGTGCTTGTCACCTTTTTCAAAGCATGTGTCTAGCGTTGGGAGCATGAATTTTGTCAGGAAAATTTGCATTGGTCCTCTTCATGTATTTTTCCCAAAAATGGAGGAGAATATTCCTTTACTAGAAGCCTCAAGAACGATGACATGGTTTCAATTTGTTGATGATAGAAGTGAGACCTCCCATTCATGGCCATGGATCTTATTTCCATGGATCTTTCCCTTAATATGTGGAACTAATCCCACCTTTTATGGATCCTCAACTCCCTCTCCTTCCCTGTAAATGAAATCCCTACCATCCACTAATGGTTGGTTGCCATCCTATGAGTTGAAGCATACCCAATAGCTGCCCATTTGTGAAGGAGGAAGTTGTTTGAAGAGTTGAGAATAGGACTTGGAGTCTCACTTGAGGGAGACATCCAACATCAAGGCTTATAGTTGTATTGCTACCTTTATCATTCTATTAATAATACATTGTGTGCTTCCTTTCCATAAATGTGTCTATTATTTCATGTTTGTTGTAGTGATCCTTGATCTACTACATACCTTATACTAGAGATTATTATGCTTTGTATCCGTTTCTTGTCTCCACTTGTTCTTCCTTGTAGGAATTTGTGTTCATAGATAGAGAGGAGATCATGAGCATGGAAGCGAAAGAAGCAAGGCTGACACCAAAGGAAGACATTAACATCGGAAAGAGGTAGAACATCTATCCTCCTTTGTGTTTTTATAGTATAAGTTACGAAAGGTTGCATATGTTTGTCTAGTTTGTTGCTAAATCCTCCCATAGGACTAGAGGGATCGTTTCTATCTGTAGAAAGGATTTTCTGCGCAACAACATGGTGACTCCACTGGGGAGCCATTGACCCTTCAATCCTCCTTGTCTTTTTGGTATCTTCGATTAGTTTGGCCAACCACTTTATAGTCCATCATTTTGACTACTTATAAGTTTGCATTCTGAGTATTCTGGTCTTTATAATGTCGAATCTAGAGTTATTTTATGTTTTGATTGTCTTTTCCTAAGCTTTCCTTTCCCAACACATTTTTATGGAAAATAGAGTGTTGTCAGCGCATATTTCACTATGAACAGTCACGCTTAACACCTTGGTTCACACTGTCTGCCCATACTGGTCTTAAAAGTGATATTTTTTAGGTTTTCTTGATTGAAAGTCCGAAATATTTTGATCTCTAAGGTCCTATTCCTACTCTGTGTGCTTATCATTTTGATTGCTTACTGTTAGATTCTTTGTGGTTTGTAAAATTTTTTTCCATGTCCAAGTAGTGAAAACAAACTTCAGGTGAATATCATGTCCTTTGGGTAATTAAATTTACTATTTTTCTACTTGCATGTCTGTTTGATGAGCATTTCAGTTATTTTGGAAACCATAAAGAATTGCATTTTTCATTTGATTAAGCTTCCATATTGAAATTGATTATTACTTTTGAAATTGCATTAGATCACACTGCATTCGAAAGTTGTTTTTGAGATTTTCATTGAGCATAGATTATGTTGCTTGGTGTTGAAAGATGAAAAGTGAATATTTAATTTTAAAAGGAAATTGTGCATAGATTACATTTGCATAGTTTTCAGGGGAATCATGAATAGATTACATTGCACAGTTTGGCATATTTTAATGCTTTGAACTGAGTTGGAACTATGAAAGTGAAAGATCTAGTTAAGAAGTTATTGTTTGTTGCATCTTTGTTTGATTGCATCAATGTTTGAATTTATTCCCTATGCTAGATAGATTTCATCGAATCGAAAGATTATTTTCCTCATATTAGTTGCATTATAGGTATGTTCAGGTGACATTGATTTTGAGCCTTGAAATTGAAAAATAATTCAAGATCAACTTAAAACTTATCTCAATTAACTTAAGGAGAATTTTGAAAATTAACAAAAACATTTATAGGTATAGGCTAGAGACGTGTTCTAACGTCATGAAATGTAGGATTTGTCGTTGATTACCAATGTTGTATCCTAGGAGTGATATCCCGTTCCACATAAGGAAGTGTATAAGACTGTTATCTAGTACTTTCGGGTATATCGGAGGCGCTCCATGCATGCCAAGTATATGGAAACGCTCTCATCGAACGGTTACACATTAGACAACACTACTATGGTCTCCACTCCCACGTACTATCATGTATATTTTGGGAGTCCCCACTAGGTTTCTATCCATCCATAGGTAACTTAGTCAGCTTCCTTGTAAACCGTGATACAACGAACACAAAATTCAGGGAGATTGGTTTCCATACGTTAAGTCCTTGGTTCACTAAGTTGTATATTGTAGTTCAAACTTGCTTGGTAAGCCTTTATACCTAGCTTACCCCTTTTTTATTTATTTTTTGTTAAGTGCTAAAATTAATTGGCCACTGAATAACATATTACCCGAGAAACAACTCCTTAGTAGATCTTAGGTTAAAACTAATGACAACAGTTCTTGAGTTTACCAATAAAGGAAACCCCTTAGATGGAAATCCTGGTCCTTTTTCTTCTTTTGTAAATGTTGGCGCTCCTTATATGGAAACATTGTACCTTCTGGGATTAACCATTGGTTTTCTAGTTTGGCTATTTTCGACCCCTATGGTTCCAGATGCCCAAAATTCTTCTCAAATAAGTTCACCTCCGCATGAATAGTGTCAACCTCATGTTGAACCTAAAGTTGACCCTTTTCCTTATTCACCAATTTTTTCTTCCCCCCGTTCTTCCTCTTTGATTGGTGAAAGTATTGATTCTAGTAGCTAGGAGGCTAAGAAGAAGAAGAAGAAGAAAAAGTCAAAGAATAAAAAGCAAAATAAGAAAAATGCCAACCCAAAAATCATTTCTACCAATGCAACTAAAGTTGATAAACCTTCTAATCATCCTTGCAAAGTTAAATTACCTTGTAGGTTATGTAAGGGTGACCACCTTCTTAGAGATTGTCCTAGTTTTCCCAAGGCTTTAGAGGTGTGGTACATAGGTTCACATCAGCCTTTTTCATCGACCTCTGGAAATCATGCTGGTGATAAACACAGGGACTTCACTCAATGAACCTCTGACCTATTGCGTGCATTCGTAGCATATTAAAAAATACCCTTAATTTGACTACATATTGGAAAATACCCCTAAAAATCACATTATTTAACCCACTACCAATATGAACCCAATACACCTTCCTAATTTAAAAAACTCCTACTTCCACTAAATATTGTAGGTATCCATTTTTTCCTTAATATTTTTTATACCCCTTTATATTTTTTCATTAACATTGAGATCCATTTTGTAAACCTGCCAATATAAAAACCCTTTACCCCCTATATATCCCCCAATATATTATGTCATTTTTTCCTCAATATATATCCCCCAATATGAACCCACGTTGTATGGTATTGCTCCCCAGTGAAGCTCTTGTGGTGATAAAATGTCAGCTAGTGATAGTAAAATTCATGGGAAATAGGGTAAAGTCAAATTTCCATGTAATTTATGTGAAGGGAATCATCCCATTCACCTTTGTATTTATATGGGTGAAGCTTCCAAAGTATTGGAAAACCTTATAGCTCCTCAACCATGTCTTCCTGCAGGTTATCAGAAGCTTTCCCCTGATCCCCCACTAGTTGATCAATTGATTGATCAGAAGTCATCTCTGGTTAATCCCACTGTCTCTAAAAGTGAATCCCATGAGTCCATTCCCAAACAACCATTGGTTGAGAAAATGGTTGACCTAATTTCACATTTAGTTGATCATGCTTTTCCTGTAGGGAGTGAACCTCATACCACTCAGATTATTTTTGTTTCTTCATATCCGCATGAATTGGAAGGAAATCCTCTTGTTCCTACCATATAGGAGGGTGATCATCACGTTCCAATAACACAAGGGGGAAATTATCCCATTCCCATGACACCCTCTCCAAGTAGTTTAGTTGTTTCTTTTAATTGGAGTCGACTGGTAGGATATTGCCTTCCTTCTTACATGCTCTTTTAGATCACCGTATAGACTTATAATGTGGCCATACCTAGCAAATTTGTATATGAAGGCACATTTGTTAGTATTATGTCTTCAACTACTTGGAAAGCTTTATGTTCTCCGCAGCTTGTTCTTGTTACCCAAAATATGTTGGATTTTAACAGAGGAACTAGTCAAGCATTAGGGATCCTTCCTAAGTTTCCTATTACGTTGGGAGGAAAGGTCATCTATGTCGATGTGATGGTTGTAAAAGTCCCTTTGGATTTCAATTTACTCCATGGGTGTGACTATTTTTAAGTCATGGGATCTATTGTCTCTTCTCTCCTTCATGTGATGTGTTTCTCGCATGAAGGAAGAATCATGACCATTGATAAGATTTCATTCATTGGTACTAATTTGAATCCGAATCAACCATCATCCCTTAATAATCCTTACATGCAAGTGGTATCTTCCCTGCCACAATTTAATTATGTGGTAACCTCTTCCATGCCCATGCCTATTGATGATATCGTCAATGTTATAGTGCATCATGTACTGGGGGCATTAGTGGTGGAAATACTGAGAAGGGGGGGGGGGGGTGGGTGGGGGGGTGAATCAATATTACTTTCAATTAGAGCATTAGTTAATATTCAATTATTATCAGTGTTTGTACAATGATAGTAGTAAACAAAAGGAACACAAATGAAAACAATTTTTAAGGTGGAAACCCTCTCTGATAAAAAAACCGCCTGAATTCTTTTCTAATAATTCTTTAATATTCAACTCCAATTGAAAATAAAGCTCCAACTACCTAGAATCTAGAAAATCATTCTTCTCCAGCTTCCACTGGATGGACGCTCCAACGCCCGAGATTTTTTAGTAGTCAATTGAACAGATGCCCCAACACCTAATGAACTATAACTCACCCTAGCACCACCCTATCAACCTAAATTTTTCACAGACTTGAACCTATTGGTGACTTCATGCACCAGTCTAGCACCACCCTACCACCCTATAGAATAATAAAAGAAGAATGGATTCCCGTACCAGGGAAAATGGTCCACCTTACAATGATATAGAATGATGTAGAGGAAGAAGACACTAGACCATAACCCCAAATATGACACAACCACCTAACGATGATCCTAGACCTCCCTAAACTGCCTCTTCAACTCTTGGAAGATAAACACTTGTACAATTTTTACAATGATGTATTTACAATGAGTTAGTACAATGATACCTTTATAGTGATTGTATGCAGTGCTGCCCATTTGAAGTCTTCATGTGATGAACTTATTGCTACTGTTCTACACATTGATTGCTGCTCTTATCATGCTACCCTCTGCTGCACCTTGCTTTGCTTTGCGGCCCTAGAAAGTTTGGTCCTTTGCAGCCCTTGAAAACACATGATCTAGTTTTTTCTTGGCTTCTGGGAGCTCGATATTGAATCTGGTGTACCTCTGTTATTTCAGATCCCCAATATGTGATTTTCTGTTCTGTAGTAGTCCTCTAAGTCTTCTTTCCAATGCCATAGGTCTGACCCAATTTGAATTCTTCAAGGGAGAGTTACACCCAATCTCTCACAATGACCTAATTATGGACTGGTTCAGTAGAGTGAACTTGTACGACATGCCTCGTGTCACTATTTTTTCATTTGGCTCTGAAATTGATACAGTAAAAACTACAGTCCACTATCTTCCACTTTTTACACAATTCTAATCTGATACTCAGAGAGAGAGTTATGACGATTTTACCAAGGTCACTTTTTTGAGATGAAGTTCAGGAGCCTGAAAAAGCACTGACTTCCACAGATCATATCTACGAAAATATTGCACACCTTGATCTGAAATTTTTACAGGAGATTTCATAAAAAATTCAACTTCTGAACCTGCGTATAAACAAAGTTAGAGCAAAAATTCCACGATGACCTGTTTTAGGTAGCGAAATACCTACATAAGGAGGATATGAGGATCACAATTTATATAAATGCTTAGGTTGAGAGGAGCTTCAACAAGTTAACATGGGAGGGATTTTAGGAGCTTAAAAATGATTAATTATTGACTTTTCAGTGACCCATGCCACAACCCCATGGGGTTTTAGCCCACTATCTGGGGTTACAAACTTCAAACATGAATATCTCTCAAACTGTGAAGAATTACATGGCATGCCATATATCAACAGAAACATTTCAAAAAATAGAAGCCATATAAAATATTATTGACCCATAATATAGTAATTTTGTAGGTCAAAATTACCATGCAATATTGGGGTAGCCCCTGGTGCTGCTTGGGTTGACATCAATGACAACCACTGATAAACACATTAGATCCCGATTTTTCCCTTGATATCTATCCATTATAGAGTGTTTTTCTCCCATATGATGAGAACCTCTTGGAAGCTATGACCTCTTATGGGCCATGATCAAGGTTTCCAGAGCATAGTTCTTTTTCTTGTGTCAAACTCCTTAAAAAATGAAACCAAGGTGTTGGAGTAGAGTTCCTTGTCTTGTGTCAAGCTCCTTCAAAAATGAAACAAAGAATCTGGAGTAGAGTTCCTTGTCTTGTGTCAAGCTCCTTAAAAAATAAAACAAGGTCTCCAAAGCATAGTTCTTTTTCTTGTGTTAATCTCCTTAAAACATGAAACAAGGTCTTCATAGCAAAGTTCCTTGTCTTGTGTCAAGCTCCTTGAAAAGAGAAACAAGGTGTTTGAGAAAAGTTCCTTTTCTTGTGTCAAGCTCCTTAAAAAATGAAACAGGGTGCTGGAGAAAAGCTCCTTTTCCTATGTCAAGCTAATTAAAAAATGAAACAAGGTGTTCAGAGCAAAGTTCATTTTCTTGTCTCAAGCTCCTTAAAAAATGAAACAAGGTGTCCTAATGATAGTTATTTTACTGTGCCGACCTCATTAAAAAATGAAACAAGTTCCTACGAGGATAATTCTTTTACTAAGTCGACCTCATTAAAAAATCAAATAGGTCGCCGTGAGCATAGTTCTTTTACCGTGTCAAGATCGTTAAAAAATGAAACACGTCCCCTTTCAATTCGAGTCTTTAATTAGATCTCGTAAATTACAAGTCGAGTCTTACACTTGATCTCACAAATGAATCTTCATTCCATCCACCTATTAGTAACCAACAATCTACTTAGGTGAATGAAATGAAGCTTGGGGGACATGTACTTCGAATAGAGTCATTATGTTGGGGGAATGAAAACTTATTCCAAGCATAATTTGTCTCTATTTCAAGCTTGTGTAAAATTGAAACCACTCTCAAGCATAGTTTTTACCTCTGTTTCAAGCTTGTGTTGAAATGAAACCTTATTCAAGGGTTCTCAATCATAGTTTCACATGTTTCAAGCTTGTGTAAAAATGTAACCATTCCTATACACCTCTCGTGATTTCCCTTTTATCTGCCTCTTATGTCAGATAAGCCTTGGTTTTCTCATTCCATCGTCACCATCTGCTTAGCCGATCATACACTCTCACTTGATTGTTTTGTCCTTGCCTGGGGAACCGGTGCAATAAGTAGTCTTGTTAGCCAACCTCTTGACCTTTGCATGTTTTGAGTAGTTTCATCCCGATTGAAACCAATCAATACCCTTTATACCACTCATTCCTCCAGGAGGAGTCCTCCTTTAGCTCTTTTTAGACTCCTAAAATAAGAAAATATTGTTGAGCACTTGTCCTTTCGAGCTCATTAAAATAAATGAAAAGACGTCTACTCAGTATAAGTTTAACCCTTTTCCGAATTGAGATAGAATAAGTTACGAAAAAGGAATACCTTAGTCAAACATGGCTAAGAGGTTCTCTTGGATTTTTTTTTTTACCTTTTCGGATTCAAGAGACTATCTACGAAAAGGGACCTTTGGAGTTTTCTTTCTGCCTCTTTTTCAAACTACCTAAACATGAAAAAGATGTCGATTTACCTCTCTGTCGGACTTGTAAAACTTAAATGATGAAGGAATTGTCACCATAACACGACCGAGTTACTCCTTCCTAGGACTCATTAAAATTACTAGGATGGATTCATCCAAAGGGTGAAATTATACTCTAAGAATATGGTATCCTCTTCAAGATTGTGATAAAAAATAAAGAGGTACTCACTAGAAATAGTCGGGAAAATAGAAGGAAATGCATATATTGTATTTCATCTGAAAGGCAACATGTTGCTCTTGAACATGACACTTATCTTTATCTCGTATTTGGTTTGGGATATCCTCACTTCATCACTTTCCTTCATGTTGTGAAACCAGCTCTAAAAAGAGAAGAAAAGAGATATCAACGCCTTAGAAATAAGCCACTTCGAGTGGGCAACCTCCAATACATTACATGAATGAACAATTCTTGGGTGATTCAAATGATAAAACCTCCTTTCTATATATAGGAGTCCATGGGGCCACAATGTAATCCTAGCCGACATAACAATAATAATTTAAAGGCATAATAATAACAATATGGGGGTTACAAGGGTACAATAATAACAATAAGGGGGTTACAACAATAAGGGACTATACTAGTAATATAGGGACCTAACATGCCCCTCTCCTTAAAGAAAGTGTTGTCCTCAATGCTTGAGTAGCTATGGGTGCTTCTGTATAAAATCATCATCCTCCCATGTAGAATCTTCAGTGGGTAAGTTCTTCCACTTGATGAGATACTCTGAAATTGATCGATTCCGTAGCTGTCGAGTTCTTCTTTCCGTGACTGCTTCAGGTTCCAATATGATTTTTCCTTCCTCATCAAGTTCTAGCAATATTGTTTGAACTAGAATATTTTCACTTATAACCTTCTTTAAGCATGAAACATGGAAAATTGGATGCACTCGTGAAGAAGCAGGAAGCTCCAATTTGTATGCCATGTTAACAATCTTTTGAAACACCTTGTAAGGACCATAGTACTTTGGCGATAATTTATTACCCTTCTTAGCTTGCTTGAGGGACATTTGTTTGTATAGTTGTAGCCGTAGAAATACCTAGTCTCCTACATCAAAAATTCTCTCACTGTGATGTTGATCTGCCTGTTGTTTCATTCAATTTTGTGCCAAATTCAGGTTGTCCTTTAAGAGTTGGAGAACTTCTTGTTGATGCTTGATGTGATCTTCCATTGCTTGAACCTTTGAATTTTCTCTTAAAGATGATATGATGGATGGTGGATGATATCCATAAAGTGCCATAAATGGGGTCATTTTTGCTGTAGTATGGAAGGAAATGTTATACCACCATTCAACGAGAGGTAACCACTTGACCCATTGTTTTTGTTTATCAGATAAAAATCAACGAATATATCCTTCCAAACATTTATTTACTATCTCAGTTTGACCATCGGATTGATGATGATAAGATGAGCTATGAGCTAATTGAGTACCCAAACAAGAAAATAACTCCATCCAAAAATTTCCAGTAAAAATGGGATCTCTGTCTCTCACAATAACCCTTGGGTTTCCATGTAGCTTTTGAATTGTGTCCATAAATGTAGTAGCAACTGTACTTGCTTTAAATGGATGAGATAATGTAAAAAAGTGTGCATACTTGGTAATTCTATCAACTACCACCATGATGACACTCTTTCCTTCGGACTTTCGGACTTAGGTAAACCTGTGATAAAATCCATTGAAATCTCCTCCCAAAATTGACTTGGAATGGATAAAGGTTGTAGAAGACCGGGGTCTTAATTGTCTCAACTTTATTCTGCTGGAAAACCAAACATTCCGCCACAAAATTTTGAATATCATATTTAAGGCCATCCCAAAAAAATTCTTTCTTCATCCTGTGGTAAGTTTTTAAAAATCCTGAGTGTCCTCCTAAAGGAGAAGTGTGCAATTCCAAGAGAATATTTTGTTTTAGTTGGGAATTCTTACAAAGATATAAGCGATATTTATACCATAAGGAATCATTTTTCCAAATAAATGTATTAGATGTACTAGGATCTTGCTGCAAATTTTGAATGAGTGTCCACACTTTTTCGTTCTTCTTCCATTCATCTCTTGCTTCGGTTATCCAATCTGGTTGGATAATAGGAATGGCACAAGGCAATGCTTCCACCTCTTCTTTCTTTCTTGAGAGTGCATCTGCAACAACATTTAGCTTCCCTTTTTTGTAGATTATTTCAAAGTCATAACCCAACATATTTGTGACCCATTTTTGCTGCTCTTCTGAAGATAGTCTTTGTTCCAATTTTTTTTTAAGACTATCATGATCATTTTTTACCTTGAAGTATCTTCCCATTAGGTAAGTTCTCCATTTCTTTAGTGCATGTAGTATTGCTAACATTTTATTCTCATAATTAGCTTTATGTAAATACTTTCCTTTGATTGGACGACTTTCAAAAGCAATGGGTCTTCCTTCTTGCATTAAAACAACGCCAATTCCATTTCCTGAGGCATCACATTCCACAATAAAGGTTTTTGTGAAGTCTAGCATAGCTAAGACTGGTGCTAGGCACATTGCCTCTTTAAGATGTTCAAAGGCCTTAGTTGCTTCAGGAGTCCATGAAAATGCATCTTTCTTCAATAATGTTGTTAGAGGTGCTACTATTCTCTCATAATTCTTAACAAACTTGCGATAATACCCTGTTAACCCGAGAAATCCTCGCAACTGCTTTATGGTTGTGGGGACTTTCCATTCCTTAATGGCTTTAATTTTGTTAGGGTCTACTTTAACACCCTCGTGAGATACAATATGACCCAGATATTCCACCTCTTGTACTCGAAAGAAACATTTGGATTTTTTTGCATATAATTGTTTCTCCTACAATAGTTTGAGCACCCTGTCAACATGTTCAACATGATCCTTCCAAGACCTGCTGTAGATTAGTATATCATCAAAAAATACTAGCAAAATTTTCTAAGGAAGGGTTTGAAAATGGAATTCATCAACCCTTGAAATGTAGAAGGTGCATTGGTAAGGCCAAAAGACATGAACAAAAATTCATAATGACCCTCATGGGTTCGAAATTTTGTTTTTGGAATATCTTCAGTCTTCATTCTAATTTGATGATATCCTGAACGAAGATCCAACTTGGTAAAATAAATTGCTCCATGTAATTCATCCAATAATTCATCAATCACAGAATGGGAAATTTATCTTTAATGGTGAGCTTATTGAGCTCCCTATAATCCGGACACATGCGCCATGATCCATCCTTCTTGTGTACCAATACTACAGGAGCAGAGAAAGAACTTTGACTAGGTTGAATTATACCCTCCTCTAACATTTCTGCAATCATACGTTCAATTTCGCTCTTTTGGAAGTAAGGATATCTATAAGGCCTGATGTTTGGAGGAACACTTCCTGGAATCAAATGAATAGCATGATCATGATCACGAATAGGTGGGAGTCCTTGGGGAGTTTCAAACACCTTGGAATGATTGTCCAAGACTTGTTGGAGATCTGCAGAAATAGATGATTTTGATGTCGGAACTTCTAGTGAGCATAATTGTGCAATTACGCCTCGTTGTTCTTTCTTTAGAAGCTTTTTCATGACATTAGAGATTATTATCCTTCCTGGCTTCCCTTCAATACCCCGTAATTCGACTTCCTTTCCTTCTGAAAAAAATTTCAAGAAAAGTTCTTGAAAATTAAAAGCTACCGTCCCCAAAGATTGTAACCATTGTACTCTTAGTACAACATCAACACCTCCCATAGGAATGGAAAGCATTGGACTAGTCAATACATATTCCCCCATGGTTAGCTTGATATTATGGCATTTTCCAGAGCAATTTATAGTTCCTCCATTTGCAACCATCACTTGACATTCTGGTGCTGGGTATAGGAAACAATTCAATTCCTTGGCTACCTTATAATGAATAAAATTATAGGTACTACCTGAATCAATCAACACTATTGCATTTTTCTTATTGATATGTCCTTCTATCTTGAGAGTTTGAGGAGTGGTAATTCCTGCCAATGCATTACACGATATGGTCGGACTCATTTCTTCCTCTTCTTGGGTTGGTTCCTGGTGTATATCCTCTTCTTGTTCATCTTCTTCCTCTTCACAATCTATGTAAAATAATTTCTTCTGAGCACACTTATGACCTTTAGTGTATTTTATATCACAACTGTAGCAAAGCCCTTTTTCTCTTTTTTGTTCCAATTTTTGTGGTGTCAACCTTGTAGGTTGTAGAAATCTAGGAGTAGCAACACTTCCCTCTTTATAGAAGTGAGTGGTAGGCTTCCTTGTCACCATAATTTTACATTCAATTTTTCTTGCTAGCTTGAATTCCTTCTCCAATGAATCAGGTTCCAAAACGTGAACTTCATGTTGGATGTTATCCTTTAAAGTACCTATGAAGAGATCAATCCTGTGGTCCTCTGGAATATCCGTTACCCTTATATTTAATTTTTGGAAGTCCTCAATGTGCTCCCCCACTAAACCCTTTTGTTTGAGATTTATCAATTGGCTAAAGAAGGTGTTGCTCTTTGTATCCTCATAATGTGCTATCATTTCCTCCGTAAAAATTGACCAAGTGACAATTTTTTTATGGGAGCAAAGCCATCGATACCATATAAATGTATTTTGTTATAAATGTAAAGTTGCAATGCATACCTTTTGTGTGTTTTGCAAATTATGGAGATCAAAATATTGCTCCATCTGTAGTATCCATGTTACAGGATCCTTTTCATCAAACTTCCTCATATCCATCTTTGGAATATGGTGGTTCTTCCCACCAACATTAGATTTTATGAAATCACTATTAACATTTATTTTGTTCTCATCATGAGTTTCCTCTACTATCTTTTCAACATTAGGAAACATTTCTTGTATCAAATTTTTCAAACCTTCCATGTCTGCTTTTAGATCATTCTTCATGTTTTCCATTTTCTCATCGATCTTAGCTTCCATGTCATCCATATTAGATTCCATGCCAGATTCCATGCCATCTATCTTAGATTCCATGCGATTCTTCAAACCATCCATCTTAGATTCCACGCCTTTCTTCAAACCATCCATATTAGTTTCCACGACCTTCTTCAAAACTTCCATGTCATTTTTTGTTGCTCTTTGCGAGAGCGAAATTTGTTGCACTTTCTCTTGTAATTTTGATATGTCATGTTTTCATTCTTCGTCTTCATGAGTCATAGTAGAGCCTTCTAAAGGATTAATAGGTGTTGAATTCCTTTTAGGGGCCATTTTAGAATCCAATACTGATATATATTCTACAATATTCCCTTGGAATCAATTCAACTTGATTCTTCAAACAAGACTTATGCAATTCGGGAAAAAAAATACACACCTTTTACTTGCTTTTGAGGAGCTCTATATTGAATTTGAATTATCTACATAACTGTGGATCCTCAATATCTAAAATTTGGCCTTGTAGTAGCCCTCTGAAGCTTCTTTCAAATATCATAGGTCTGACCTGATTTGGATTCTTCAAGACAAAGATATGTCCAATCTCCCACAATGACCCAATTATGGACTGGTTCAGTAAAGAAAACTTGTATGACTTGCCACGTCTTCCTGTTTCCTCCTTTGGCTCTGAAATTGATAGAAAGGAAACTATAGTTTGTGTACTTGCAGCCACATTTTACAGCATTCCGATCCGATGCTCAGAGAGAGAGTTATGAAGATTTTCCCACGATAACCTCTTTGAGATGAAATTCGGGAGCCTGAAAAATACCTAACCTCCACAGATCATATATTTGAAAATATTGTGAAACAAGCTCTGAAATTTTGCAACGATGTTCCTCAGGATGTCATCTTCACTCTCCAAAACTTTCAGCTTCTGAATATTTGTAGAAACAAAGTTATAGCGAAAATACCGTGATGACCTATTTAGGTTAAATTTAGGAGCCTGTAAAAATCCCTAACTTCCACAGATAATATCTCCGAAAATATTGCGAACCAAGCTCTAAAATTTTGCGAAGATGTCCTCAGGAATTCGGCTTCGCACTCTAAAAATTTCAGCTTTTGAACCTTCTTATAAACAAATTTATAGAAAAAATTCCACGATGACTAGTTTGGAGTAGCGAAAACCCTAGAATCCAAAGCTCTGATACCAAATGTTGTGAAAACTACTCCAAAAAGAGAAGAAAAGAGATATCAACACCTTATAAATAAGCCACTTCGAGGGGGAAACCTTCAATACATTACATGAATGAACAATTCTTGGATGATTCAAATTACAAAACCTCCTTTCTATATATAGGAGTCCATGGGGCCACAATGTAATCCTAACTGACCTAAAAATAATAATTTAAGGGCACAATAATAACAATATGGGGGTTACAAGGGTAAAATAATAACAATAAGGGGGTTACAACAATAAGGGACTATACTAGTAATATAGGGACCTAACACTTCATGGGTTTGAGAAATACATTTTCCTCTCATTCAATTATATATTATTGTCATCATGACCTCTAATCTTATTTTGGGTCAAATGCTACCAATTTCTAGATTCGTGTTGCTGATATGTTCAAGAGAAGTCCCCATCTACAAATTCGAACCACTTATACCCTCTTTGATCTTCTATGCATCAATCTTGAATCAGTCTTATCAACTCTACAAATCCCATGCTTCGTGTCGATGATGTGGGAAACATTATGGCCCTCCTTCGACGGATCACTTCCTATCGAATCCAACTCTTTATCCAGGAAGATGATATAGAACCTTTCAGTACCTTGGAGCTTGCATGCATTAATGGTAGGTTATTCACATTCGATAATAGGCTCACATCATTTATCTTTTATCGGATTATTCTACGAGTGTTTGACTTTAGCCCCATTGTTCGCACTCGTAGATTATGCTGCAGTACCTTGAGATCCGTCACAATAATTCGTGGTTTCTCTCATTCCTATTAACAGTTTGCGTCATTGAAAAATAATTAGGTAGTTTCTACCATGTTTGACTTCAACACATATATTCACATGGTCATATTCGTACTTTGGATGGGTCGAGATAGAGGCAAAGACCTTGGGTTTCCTTTGATAAATGCAAGTTGTGTGGAGTTATTCATGATTGTACACATGATCCTTTCTAGTCAGATGGTTGCACCCATGTTGTGGATTCATGTGTTCATATATTCATGATCCTTTTAATTTGGATGGTTGCGTCCATGCCGTGGATCCATGTATTTTTAGATGCTTGTTCAAAGATGTATTGTTAGGCATACTTACATCAGATATGTCATATATATTGTATCATGTTTGATCTGTAGGTCTCCTAATAGTGGTTCTATAAAGTCCTTGCCTTCACTTGTAAAGCACTTCATCCATCACTTCCGATTCTGACTTCATGCTTTAGGGGGAATCTGTTATACAATATTTTGTCACACTCCACTTTGTGTTATCATGCCAAAAATGTCTCAAAATATGTTGTCCATCAAACATACCTGGAACATCCCTGAAGAAGTGAAAGAATACTTGATTTAAAATATTATGAAAATATTGTCAAAAACCCAATTTTACAAGCCCAACACATTTTTCACTTCTGATGATCCACATTTTTCACCTTTTGCAAAACATATGTCTAGCGCTAGCAGTGCGAATTTTGTAAGGAAAGCCCCTGTTGGTCATCTTCAGGTAGTTTTCCAAAAAATGGAGGAGAAGCTTCCCTTACTATAAGCCTTGAGAACATTAGGGTGGTTTCATGTTGTTGATGATAGGAGTGAGACCTCCCATTCATGGCCATGGATCCTCATTCCATGGATATTTACCTTAATATGTGGAACTCATCCCACCTTTTATGGATCCTCAACTCACTCTCCTTCCCTATAAATGAAACCCCTATCATCCACTAATGGTTGGTTTCCATCCTATTGATTGAAGCATGCCCAATTGCTGCCCATTTGTGAAGGAGGAAGTTGTTTGAAGAGTTGAGTCTAGGACTTGGAGTCTCACTTGAAGGAGGCGTCTAACATCAAGGCTTGTGTTTTTATTTCTTCCTTTATCATTCTATTAATAATACATTGTCTGTTTCCTTTCCATAAATGTGTCTATTATTGCATATTTGTTGTAGTGCTCCTTGATCTGCTACATAACGTATACTAGAGATTGTTATTCTTTGTATCCATTTGTTGTCTACATTTGTTCTTCCTTGCATGCATTTTTCTTCATCGAAGGAGAGGATATAGAAGCAAGGCTGACACCAAAGACAATAATTAGCATCAGAAAGAGGTAGGACACCTATCCTCCTTCGTGTTTTTCTAGTACAAGTTAGGAAAGGTTGAATATATTTGTCTCGTTTGTTGTTATATCCTCTCATAGGACTAGAGGGATTGTTTATGTCCGTAGAAATAATTGCCTACACAGCACCTATTTTTCCATGTTTCATGCTTAAATAAGGTTATCAGTGATAAGCTCTTAGTTCAAATAATATTTCCAGAACTAGACGAGGAAGGAAAAATCATATTGGATCCTAAAGTAGTCACGGAAACAAGAACCTGACATCTATGAAATAGATCAATTTCATTGTATCTCATTAAGTGGAATAACTTACCTGTGGAAGATTCCACATGGGAGGATGAGAATTTTATATAGAAGCATCCAAAACTACTCAAGTGTCAAGGACAACACTTTTTTTGAAGGATAGGGGCATGTTAGGTCCCTATAATACTAGTGTCGCCCCCTTATTGTTATTGTTAGTGTAGCCCACTTATTGTTATTTTTGTGCCCATGTAGCTTCGATATTTTTATATTTATGCCCCATAAAAGCCTACCATTTTTATTGTTGTACCCTTATACTATTATTTTTATGTAGGCTCTTATTATATTTTGACCCCTTAGACTCCTATATATACCAAGGAGGTATTTTCATTTGTATCATTAAAGAATTGTTCATTTATATGATGTAAAGGAGGTTTCCCCCTCTAAGAGGCTAATTTTCAACTCATTGATCTATTTTTTATTATGTTTTCCAATTTGGGCGCATAACATCTATCGTGTAAGTGCTTCCTCAAGTAACAGTTTGATAGGATCTCATGCTCCATCATTTTTCTTTTCATCTGCCATGTGAGGTTGTTGGGGTCAGTGAGGATGGTCTTTAAAAGGTTGTAGTAGTATGGGTCCTAGCTCGTTGTACGCTAAACTCATTCGGGACATGCAAAAAAATAAACAAGCGCAAACTTCTTTGATACCACTGATCCAAATTTATGAAGGTTACAAAATTAAATATATGTTTAAAACCAAAACAAAAATATATAATGAAACTCAAATTTAATTAATAAATGGAAAATGTTGAAACTATATACATGTGGAATGAAAGAAAAATAGATTGAGTGGTGTTATCTTATCTCTAAGAAGAGATGTAGCGGCTATGAAATTCTGAACTCATAATATGGCACATTACGTAAGAGAAATATTGCAAAAAAACAATGTAAAAATAACTCAAAATTTTATTTAATCGGTAATATACAATGAGACTACACTATGAGAAAAGCATGCTTTGGGTGTTTTTCCACTAAGAGTCATCCCATTTTACATTTCAAAATATATGGGTGGATACCATGGGTTAACATCATAAATTACGATGGTAGAAACTAAATCATCATGCAATTCAAATACCATGGGTAAATAGCATGGTTTACAAAATCCATGGCTGAATACCACATGTGAATATCATAGATTACGATGGTAAAAAATAAATCATCATGTGATTATATTCTCACTTCACTATTATGATTTATTTTATTTATTATCATGCATATTACAAATAAAATCCATGATTTTACCTAAACAATGTGTTGTAAACAATCATTGGTAGAAAAATAATTATTAACTACAGTAATTATCATCCACCTGGATCAACCCTCCACTTGAGTAGGATTTTATTAGGTAATCCTTTACTGAGGTCTTCTTTGACACATATGCGAAAAATGTGACAATTCCTTTTGCAAGCATTTCCGTGTCTATTTTGATGAAGTAGCCTAGTAAGTTTCCCACATCGGCTAAGATATTTTGTTCTGTCAAATGAATGGGCAGGGTAAGAATACTTACCAAGACTAGAGTTTCAAGATATGTCAAGGAAAGAGGATTAAAATTATGAAACCATGGTTGAAATGAGAGACGAGAATGACCCCAAAACTAGGGTCCCTGATAAAATCCCTTTTGTTGGTCCTCTAAATTTTTAAAGAGAACTATAAAGAGTCCTTTCGAATAAAAATGCAGCTCTTTATTTCAAGACCAGTTCTAGTGCACCCATTCCCGATGGAAAATGTTAGCGCTCTGTAATTCTGAGGCTAAATATAGAGTCTTGGAGGCAACATCAAAACCGCTTTGAGTCAAGGATCTATCCTTCCAAGACTCAGAGAGGGATCTCTCTGTATGATTTAGCTTTTTTTTTATATTTCTGATATTAGGCTAGTTATGAGGATAGTGAGGGTTTGTTGAAATTTTTGGTTGAGACAACAAAAGAGGGCCATTGGGCTAATGGATTCAAAAGGTCAAAGTTGATATAAATGAATGAAATATTGAGATCGTGTGCAACCAGGAAAGACATTCATGTTAGTGGATCCTTACATTTTGTGAGGTGGAAGATAAGAACAGATTAAGATTCAATCCAAATGCAAATGAGACCTTATCTGAGTTCCACATTCAAATTTCAGAAGAAAACATAAATATTGTTTTAAGCCAGAGCATGGTGTCTGAGAAAAATCATGAACATAATTTTCCTATAAACAGTAAGGAAATAAAAAAATATGTGAAATAAGAGAATAATAAATTCAATAAAGAATCACTTCACCACATAATCATGACACAAGAATCTGGAAAACAAAGGTCTTCGTATTCATTCAAAAAAAGTCACTTACAAATTGCTGAATATCTTTACAATAGCTGGTGATATTCCCATACCATCCTTCCCTTCAGGTATAATCCTTATCCCCTATGGCATTCTATCTTTTATAATTTTCCCATTACATTAATATCCTACAGATTAGGATGATCAAATATCTTCCTTAAATATTTTTAGATATTTCTGCAAAATATCTATTTATGTTCTATCTAAAATAAATATTTTATGTCTTTTGAAATCATGCCCTATCTTCCAAATCTATTACAAAATATTCGATTTTTAACCCTGAAAGGGGAAAACAACAAAAACGTTTTGTTGACTACAACCCTCGAACTAGAAAATACAACAAAATTCCAACCAAAAAGGATTTTCTTTGATATTATTTAAAAACCCAATCTGATCAAATGAGGTTGGCAATAGCATGTTAAGGACAAGTCATAACTAGAAGATCATTCTCAACGCTTTGGAGATCATTGAAGGAATAAATTTGCCTTGATTTGAGGAGATTTGATGCTTTTTGTCCATAGCAAGACTTTCAACAGCTAATGAGGTTAAACAAAGTGCGTTTAGCTGCCGATTTTCTGGGCATGATTTTAGGAAAATAATTAGGGATTCTTAAATAGTATTTAGTTGGTAAAAAATTGTAACTCCTCCTGAATTTAATAAAAAATGGTTGAGTTTCCCTTTGACCCTACTTCATTTATTATAACCACTTCAACTGAGATCAAGGGTAGCTTGAGTTAGGGTATCAAGCACAAGGTGGGATTTAGTTTTAGTTTCTTGTGGATAAACTTGAATCTCAAAACCTTGTTCATGTTCTGAAACTTGATATTATGCTTGCAAAGCCTCTTATTCTTGTCCTTTATAGTTTGATGCTTGATGGCTAAGTGATCCAATGCAGAACCAATTTTTCTAGATCACTGTCTGAGAGTCTTATTTTCCTTCTTCAGAAGTCTCTCTAACACTTTTAACTCATCATTTTCTTCTTTCAGTTTTTGTACCTTAGGCCTTTTTCTAACCTTCTATTTTGATGATGTTCCAGATTCTTCAGGGGTTTCCATTTCTACAGCTAATGGTTCTTATTCTATTTCTACAACTAGGGGCTCTCAATCTGAATCTGAATATGGTAGGTTTAGGAAATTTGTTGTTGCAGTTTTCCCTTGATCCTCTGCCTCCTTTCCAAAATCTAACTTCTTATTTAACTTCTTTGATTTTGAGGGAGAAAACTTGGTGACATTTTCCTTAGGAGACAATGCTCTTCTCTTACTCTTACTGGTTTTTGTGGAAGTCAATTCCTGTGAGGGATTTCCTCCTTTCTTTGGTTGAATTTCTTGCTCAAATTATACCCAAAACAGGAGATAGTTCCAAGTTTTTTTTCTTTTGTTGAGCTCTTCTAAAAATATCAATTTAATCAACCCATGATGGAAAAGACTAGTGCTAGCTATATGAGGCTTGGACTGAACATTAGAAGGCATCTCGGTAAGACTCTTGAGAAGGTAAAATGCCATGTTTAGAGGTTTCTTACTTTTGAGATGGAGGAGCAGCCTGAAGTGGTAGAGCATGGTCCTTCCATATCTCCCCTCAGAAGTGATGTAAACCTGGGTCATCTTTAACAATGTTTTCCATTACTGCTCCAAATAACTCTTGGGGATATCCTTTTTCCATTTCATATTTTGATGTTATTCTTTGAGGAAATACCTGAAATCAAATAATTTGATTGAGGTAGTCTTAAACCACATTTCTCCTTCACTATGTATCTCTGTAGCTGCTGCAACACTGGCCTCATCTATTTGCATTACCATAGGCCCAATCTAAACCTTATAGCCATCAAAGCTCTTGGAAAATTCTTCTGTGATACCTTGATGGTACCCATGGAACTTCTGACAGAACTTGTAGCATCAAACCTCCATGAAAAGTTCACAGGCTTGAGGGTGTGCGTCAAGATATGAAGTTTCTTGTAAATCCTTCCTTAGCAGAGCACCTCCGGTTGACATCTTCATCACCTAAATTCCTGAAACCATTTTTTAAGTGATAACGTAAGTTACATAATGTCTAGGGTATGGCAAGGCAGATGACTGACTCGAATGAATATGAAGGTGAGGTATAACAACAAAAAACAAGGATAGGGCTAAGGATGAAGGTTTCGAGCACCTGTGGGTAACTTTAAAACAAACAGAAACCGATTGTCGACCAATTCAAAGCATGGGAAGGCTCATGACCATTTTTCAGGCTTAATTGAAATGGGTGGGCATGATTTAGATTATGATTGCGTTATGTGGAGGTATAAACGAGTGCTAATATCTTTTGAAAATAGGATGAATGATAACTTGGTGTGGTCCTTGAAGCTTAATTTCAAACGATGACTTGTGTACAACTGTTGATATGGAAGTGACACGACTCTTAAAACCCTAGGTATATTCGGGACTTTTGGGAGCTATCAATAGGTGTAGGTAAGCTGTTTTAGCTATTGAAAACTAAAATTTCATGTGACAATTAGAATATAAACAAATTCATAAAAAACCTAATTTGGCCACTTTAACCTTTAAATTAGCTCATGTGAAAACATCATAATTCCAACCTACCATTTGATATCTGATTTGAAGCATTGGAAATACCACTGAACCATCACTCCTGATCACCTTATCATGAAAACATTTTCAACTTGATCAGATAACTTGGAGAATAGATATCTATATCATAGAGTCCTAACATCGGCTCTAGTTGGGGATGGCAGCTCTAGAGGAGGTGTCAAGAATCTCAGATCTTCGATTTCATAAATCAATGTCTTTTTTCATTGGTTTGATCTCACAACCTGTATCTTGATCTATCCTGTAACTCAGTGACTGGAAAAAAACTGATTATTCCTTCTATCTTTGACATGAGTTTTTGAATTAAAACAAAGATAAAAATAGACCACATGTTTGCCCAATGAAGCTTATTTTCATACTGTAAATCTGAACCAAAGGCACAACTGAACTATTCACTACAAACTATCTGAAAATCACTGTTTCATATTGAAAATCTGAATGACGAAATGAAATCTGAAATATAAAAAGATGCTTTCCTAGCAAGATTATTTGCACCATCTACCTACTCTAATCTAATAAAACTATTACCCTATCAAGTAATAACAAACTTCCAATGCAACTAGTCAAGCATATGAGTACTTAACTGAAATTTTTATTCCACTTTTGCAGGTAGGAAAATGGATTTAGAACACGGAAACTTAAATTTTCCATAGGATTCCATAGTTATAATGATAAAACTGGTGAATTATTCCTTCATTGATGACTGCAATACACTAATCAAAGGATCAGGGTAAACGTGAAACATGATATCTTCTATATGATTTGTAACAGAAAAACAAACCTCATTCCAAATTTTTTCTTTTCTTATGTGTTGAAACTGATTCTCTTCGATCAACAAGGAAGAAAATTGTTTTTCCTCATTGTCCACTGTAATCAAGTGCTCTAAGTTCTCTTTATCATTCTCTTTCTTACAAAGAAGCTTGCAGGGGAGTTGCAAACTCTTGTTAATTTCGTGTGAAGGAACATGATTTGTAACAATATGTTGTACTACTCATTAACATCCAGGAAAGAAATTAATGATTGAGAACTTTTATAATTTTCTTCAAGGGATGTAAATTGAGATAAAATGTAACATGGAAGAGAATTTTAGATATGGTCTTCATCATGTAAATCTGATTGGTCTATAATATTTGAAGGAAACATTTCTTGTTGAATATATTCTTGTGAATCAAGATAATTAAGCTTTGTTTCCTCTTCTTCCAGATCACCAGATTGCTATTGATTTTTATTGTTGTCCTCTACTTGATCAGGTTCAGGAAGCTGAAGTTCTTCCTTAACTTTTAGCTAATTAGTTTGTTGTGTTGCTACAAGAATTGTCTCCTTTGGTTAACCTTCATGAAAATCTTGACAACATACATCATATTTTTCTTCCCAAGGAGAAGAAAATTCAAGCAAGGCTTCTACTTTTTTAAAAGGTATTTCTTATAAAGCCTCTAGTATTTCATCATTCATGAACTGATCATCATCATAATAATCTTCCAGATATTCAATAAAACTTTCAAAATTATCACAACATTTTTGAACCAGCATCAAACATGGATAATCTTCTTAGTACTTGTCAAAAAATACAGTATGAAAATGCTTTAAAGAACATATACTAGCAGCTGGTAAATTTTCATTCCAAGATCTAGCCTTCTCCTCCAAACTCACCACAAAAATTTTCATAAGACAATATTCAGGAAATTTGATTTTAAGCCTACGGGTATGCATATGAAACCTTAATAAATGTATAACAACATCATCTCCCTTTTTATGTTTAAACACTAGAAGATATTTTAACCAATCGATGTTGGCAGGGAAAATTTTAAGGATGGACATTTATCTTAAAGTTTAAAAACTTGGCGAATCTTAGTAGTCCCCAATATGTGAATTGTAAAATATTTTATGTAATTTTTGTAAAAATATTTAGTTTTGTAATCATTTTATATTAGTATATATAATTTTTTGGCAATTTTTAGGGTAAATTTTTTTTATACTATAAAATCTGAATGAATCAATTAAAAAAAAAATGGGAATCGACGAATCTTTTTTTTGGAAAAAGCATGGAAAATTAGCCCACCTGCGAATATTAGCCCCTAAAATTTTCCATGGATGTTGGGCATGGCGTTTGGAAAACCTAGAATCTTTTATCTATCCAAAGGATCATACCTGTGTTGTATTCTTGAATTCATTTTGAAAACGATCAACCATAGAATGGAGTCACCATAAGTTCTCACCAATTCTAGACTCCTTTACCAGTGGAGTCTTTAGATCAACTGAACTTTGTGGAGTCACCAGGTGGCTGATTTCAACCTTCTTCTGCCTGAATGTTTTTCCACCATTCAACAACTAGATCTGAGCTTGATAATTTTTACTAAGGAGCATAAAACTACGTTCCCCAGTATGGTCGCCACTATGTTAGCGCTTTGTAATTTTGAGGCTGAAAACATAATCTCGGAGGTAACATCAAAACCTCTTTTGAATCTAGGATCTAGCCCTCCTAGACTCAGAGAAGGATCTCTCTTTATGATTTGGCTTTGTTTGATTGGGGATTTTAGGCTAGTTATGAGGATAGAAAGGTTTTTTGAAATTTGTGGCTGAGACAATAGAAGAGGGCCATTGGGATAATGGAATCAAAAGGTCAAAGCTGATTTAAATGAATGAAAGACTGAGATCATGTGTAACCAAGAAAGATAGTCATGTCAGTGGATCCTTACAGTTTGTGAGGTGGAAGAGAAGGACATATCAAGATTCAATCCAAATGTAGAGCAAACCTTATCTAAATTCCACATTCAAATTTCAGAAGAAAACATAAATATTGTTTTAAGCTAGAGCAGGGTGTCTGAGACAAATCCTAAACAGAGTTTTCTTATAAACAATAAGGAAAGAAAAAAATATGTGAAATAAGAGAATAATAAATTGAATCAAGAATCACTTCACCACATAATCATGACACAAGAATATGGAGAACAAAGATCTTGGTATTCATTCAAAAAAAGTCACTTACAACCTGCTGAACATTTTTACAATAGTTGGTGATATTCCCATACCATCCTCCCCTTCAGGTCTAGCCCTTATCCCATATGGAATTCTATGTGTTATAATTTCCTATTACATTCAAATCCTATAGACTAGGATGATCAAATATTTTCCTTAACTATTTTCAGATATTTCTGGAAAACATCTATATATGTTCTATCTGAAATAGAGATTTGATCTCTTTCAAAATCATGCCCTATCTCCTAAATCTATTACGAAATATTCTATTTTTAACCATGGAAGGGTAAAAACAACAAAAAATTCTTGCTCACTACAACCCTCGAACTGGAAAATACAACAAAATTCCAACAAAAAAGGATTTGCTTTGATCTTCTTTAAAAACCCAATCTGATCGAATTTGAGGTTGACAGCAACATGTTGAGGATGAGTCATAACTAGAAGATCATTCTGGATGCTTTCGAGATCATTAAAGGAATCAATTTTCCTTGATTTGAGGAGATTTGATGCTTTCTGTCCATAGTAGGAATTTCGACAGCTAAAGAGGTTAAACATAGTGTATTTAGTTGCCAATTTTCTGGGCATGATTTTCGGCAGATAATTAGGGATTCTGAAATAGCCTTTAGCTAGAAAAAACTGTAACTGCTCCTGAATTTAATAAAAAATGGTTGAGTTTCCCTTCGACCCTACTTCAACTCAGATCAAGGGCAGCTTGAGCTAGGGTATCAAGTGTGAGGTGAGCTTGAGGATTTATTTTCTTGTGGATAAGCTTGATTCTCAAAACCTTGTTCATGTTCTGCAACTTGATATTATTATTTTGAAGCCTCTTGTTCTTGTGCTTTACAATTTCATACTTTATGGCTAATTGATCCAATGCAGAACCAATTTTTCAATATGGTTTTCTAAGAGTCTCATTTTCCTTCTTCGGAAGTCTCTATAACACTTTTAACTCATCATTTTCTTCTTTCAATTTTTGTACCTTAGGCTTTTTTCTAACCTTCTTTTTTTATGATGTTCCAGCTTCTTCAGGGGTTTCCATTTCTATAGCTAATAGTTCTACTTCTATTTCTATAGCTAGGAGCTCTAAATCTGAATTTCAATATGGTAGGTTTAGGACATTTGTTGCTGCAGTTTTCCCTTGATCCTCTGCCTCCTTTACAAACTCTAACTTCTTCTTTGACTTATTTGATTTTTAGGGAGAAAACTTGGTGACAGCTTCCCCAGGAGACAATGCTCTTCCCTTCCTCTTATTAGTTTTTGGGGAAATCAATTCCTATGAAGGAGTTCCTCCTTTATTTGGTTGAATTTCTTGCTCAAATTCTCCCCAAAATAGGAGATAGTTCCAAGTTTTGTTTCTTCTATTTAGCTCTTCTAAAACTATCATTTTAATCAACCCATGATGGAAAAGACTGCTGCTAGCTATCTGAGTCTTGTCCTGAACTTTAGAAGCCATCTTGGTAAGACTCTTGAGAAGGTAAAATGACATTTTTAGAGTTTTGTTACCTGCGAAATGGAGGAGTAGCCTGAAGTGGTAGAGCATATTCCATTCATATCTCCCCTCACAAGTGATGTAAACCTGGATCATCTTTAATAATGTCTTACATTTCTCCTCCAAATAACTCTTGGGGATATCCTTTTTCCACTTCATATTTTGATGTTCTTCTTTGAGGAAAGACATGAAATCAACTTCTTTGATTGAGGTTGTCTTAAACCACCTTTCTCCTTCACCAAGTATCATTGTAGTTGCTACAACACAAGCCTCATCTATCTGCATTACCATAGGCCCAATTTGAACATTAGAACCATCAAAGCTTTTGGAAAATGCTTCTGTGATACCCTAATGGTACCCTTGGAAATTCTAATAGAACCTGTAGCATCCAACCTCCTTGAACAGTTCACAAGCCTGAGGGTGTGCATCAAGATATGAAGTGTTCGGTAATTCCTTCCCAAGCAAAGCACCTCATGTTGACATCTTCATCACCTGAATTCTTGAAACGATTTTTTAAGTGACAATGTAGGTTATAGAATGGCCAAGGTATGGGAAGGCGGATGATTGACTCAAATGAACATGAAGGTGAGGTAGAACAACAAAAAATGAGGATAGGGTCGAGGATGAAGGCTTGGCACCTCTAGGTAACTTTAAAACAAACAGAAACCGACTATTGACCAATTCAAAGCATGGGAATGCTCATGATGGTTTTTTCGGGCTTAATTGAAATGGGTGGGCATGATTTAGATTATGTTTGCATGATGTGGAGTTATAAATGGGTCATAATCATTTTTTAAAATTGGATGAATGATACTTTGGTGCTGTCCTGGAAACTTAATTTCAAATGATGACTTGTGTACAATCATCGATATTGAAGTGACATGACTCTTAAAGCCCTAGGGATATTTGAGACTTTTGGCAGCTAGCAATAGTTGTAGGTAAGTTGTTTTTGCTACCAGAAGTTTAATCTTTTGGTAGCTAATAGCTATAAGATTTTGACCCTTTAGCTACCGAAAACCAAACTTTCATGTGACCATTAGAATATAATCAAATTCATAAAACACCTAATTTGGCCACTTTAACCTTCAAAGCTCATGTGAAAACATCATAATTCCAACCTAGCATGTGATATCTGATTTGAAGCATTGGAAATACTACTGGACCATAACTCCTGATCACGTTATCATGAAACATTTTCAACCTGATCAGATAACTTGGAGACTATATACCTATATCATAGGGTCCTAACATGCCCCTTAGGTATCTCAAGACATGCTTCCTCACCTTCCAAAAGAGCTTTGTAGGCTTAACCATAAATTGAATCAGTTGGTTAAATACGTAGCAAATGTCTGGTCTGGTGTTCACCATGTACATCAATGAACATACTAATTGCCTATAGACAATAGCATCCACTGCTTCTCTAGAAGTAGCATCCTCTTTCCTCCAATTTCCTGTAAGAGGAGTTTTCATCGGTTTACAACTCTCCATGTGAAACTTACCCAGTATCTCTTTGGCATAATTTCCTTGAGAAACAAAAATTTCACCATCCCGCTACCATATTTCCAAACCAAGGAAATAATGAAGGAGTCCCATGTCCTTCATTTTGAACTCCCTTTCAAGATCCTCCTTGCATGAGTGTATCAGCTGCTCATCACGAGTAAAAAATAGATCATCAACATAAAGTACAATAATCAATAGCTTACCCTCAACCACAACCTGGTACAGGTTTACATCAGCATCACTTTTGGTGAAGTCCAATCTGATGAAATTGTTGTCAATTCGAGTGTACCAAGAACGAGGTGCTTGCTTTAGCCCATACAGTGCTCTCTTGAGTCAACACACATGTGACTCACTGTCAAAGATCTCGAAACCTTATGGATGTTTTATGTACACTTCTTCCTCAATAACTCCATTGCGAAACATAGTTTTCACATCCATCTGATGAATGCGCCACCCAATATGTGCTGAGTGTGCAAGGATAGATCTAATGGAAGAGTACCATGCAACTGGTGCAAAAGTCTCATCATAGTCAATCCCCTCAATCTGTGAGAATCCCTAGGCCACAAATCTGGCCTTGTACTTCTCTGCACTCCCATCAACAGCTTGATTTACCTTGTATATCCATCTAGATCCAGCCATTGATTTACCGACCTATCTTGGGACAATCTCCCATGCACTGTTCTTGAAAATGGAGTCATACTCCTCCACCATTGTATCAACCCAAATTGGTTGTAGCACTGCCTCCTGAAAGGAAGATGGTTCTGTTACAATACACTCTCTCATAACAGCCATGTATCCAGTAAACCTGTCTGGAGACTATCTCTGTCTGCGTTGTGAAGTAGGGGCTCCTACATTATCTGTTGCATCAAGTCTCAATCTATCAGCTTCTGTGGTGCGCCTTCTACCATTTCTAGTGCATGGCTCTGCATGAGTGTTTCCTACCACTCCATGATCCTCTGCATGTGGCTGCTCCACATCTTGAGGTTCATTCTTTGGAACCAAGATTTCCTCCTCTACATGCAAATCTAGCTCCCTCTCAAGGGAAAATCACATGGCTTTCTCCTCATCCAATTTTATATCTCGTCTCACAACAATCATCACTTTGTTTGGAAAATACACCCGATAGTTGTGGGGAGTTTTAGTGTACCCCATAAATATCCCAATCTTATTTTTTGGTTATAGCTTCTTCCTAACGTCTTTGGTCACATGCACATAAAAAGATGAGCCAAAAATATTAAAATGTGAAACATCCAGTTTCTTACTAGTAAAAGCCTATTCTTGTGTACTCATGTCAAGTATCTTATGAGGACAACGGTTCTGGACAAATATCATTGTGTTTCATGCCTTT
Organism: Pinus albicaulis; assembly: GCA_034641835.2. Lineage (NCBI taxonomy): Eukaryota > Viridiplantae > Streptophyta > Pinopsida > Pinales > Pinaceae > Pinus > Pinus albicaulis. Next base: position 615,767,140 of record CM076577.1, on the reverse strand, counting down.
TCCCACAGATGCAATGGTAGGACCTGATCATTCAAAATCTCTCTTGCTGCACCCAAAATTGTTCTGTTCTTTCCCTCAGTGACCCCATTCTATTGTGGGTTATGAGGCACTATCAGTTCTCTATGAATTCCTTCTTTGCTACAGAATTTCTTCAATTCATTGAAGATGTACTCACCACCATTTTTGCTCCTAAGAGCCTTCACATGCTTCCCTATGTCTTTCTCCACCAGTGCTTTGAAATCAAGAAACTTTGAGAATGTTTGATATTACTTCTACATGAAGTAGATCCAGCACTTTCAAGAAAATCCATCAAAAAATATCACATAGTACTTATGCTTTGTTGTCGAAGCAACAGAGAATGGTCCACACATGTCTGAGTGAACTCTCTCAAGGATCCCCAAGGCTTGGTTCTCCTTCTCATGAAAGGTGGCCTTTGCATATTTTTCCATATTACATCCCTTGCATGTGTCTAACTGTGTAAGTGTACCCTTGGTAAGACCTGTAGAAATAGGTTGTTGCATGACTTTTAAGGCTCCCCGATGAAGCTGGTCCAATCTCCTATGTGATAACTCACCCTCATCCCGGCTCACCACTTTGTCCATCTTACCCATCAATGTTGCACAACCATCTACATCTGCTTTATAAAGATTCTTAACTCGAATCCCTATCTTCTTGGCTTGTCTTGTTGTTTTGTGTCACATGAAAGCTTTTCCTTCACTGAAAACAACATCATAGCCTCTATCCTCCAACATTGCAATTGAGACTAAATTTTTCTTCACGCCTGGTACATGCATTACATAATTTAATTGAAAGGGTTTACTTGAATGTCTCTGGAAGGTAATGGTACCAATCTTGGTAGCATTGTACCGCCCGCTGTCACCCATTTCGATATGCATCTCGAGGTCCTTCTCCTCCAAGCTACTGAAAATTTCTTTGTCTCCCATCATGTGAAAGGATGCACCACTATCCAAATACCACACCAATCCCATTACACTAGACACCATGCATGAAATGAGCGAGAATTCAAGCTCAAATTGTGAGGCCAAAGCCTCAGCAACTGCAGATCCTGAAGCCTTCTTATTCTTCTTCTTTTGTGGACAGTTAGTGGCATAATTCCCATGCTTGTGACAGTGAAAACACTTCACTATGGACATGTCATGCTTCTTTTCATCTTTACCGGACTCATATTTGCAATGGAATTTCTTTCCTTTCCCCTTATTCGCCTTGGCAACCAAAGCACAATATTCTTCATTTTCATTTTTAGATGAAGATCCATCTCTAGTATTCTATCTGAACTCCTCTTGCACCAAATCTGACCAAATTCATTCCCAAACTGGCAGCTTTTCCCTTCCATTGACAGAGTCTTGATAACTATGCCAACTCTTGGGAAGTCCTAGAAGAGCTAGGCTCATGAAATCATCATCATCGACAGTAATGCCAATGCTCCCCAACTCATCTCAACATTGGACAAAATTTGTTAAATATTTGGCATGGAGTATCCTTTCTCCATCTTGATCTTCTTGAGTTTATCTTTCAGTGCAAATTTCCTATGATCAATGCTGCTTTGAAATAGACCTGTCAAATATTTACACATAGCATATGGTGTCGCTTTTCCATGCAGACTTGAGACAATGTGGTATCATATCCCTCCAGTAAGATCCTCCTTGCCTTTGCCACTTTATTTTGCCATGCATCAAGATTTGCAGCATCTGTCACATCGGTTTTAGGATCATAATTTTCAATGAATTCCTTCAAGCCATTGTCTTTAAGTATTTCCTCCATCGTGTCTTTCCAAGAAATATAGTTAGAGCTGCCCTTGAGTGCATACTCCAATCTCAAGCCATTGAAATCCATTCCAATCCTAAATCACTTGTAGCACCAAGAAAGTCTTCTGCAAATTCGAATACTTTACAATCACAAACTCAGGTCCTCCTCCACTATTGTGATTTCTTGTGCTCTGATACCATGTAGAAATTATACAAAAGATATGCATATCATGGATTAAATCTGATCTAACAATGTACTGGAGCTATATATGGAATCTATTTTACAAATAAATTGCGGAATTTAAAACACAATCTCCAATCACATGAAGCAAAGAAGAATCAATCAAACCACAACACAAATAATTTCCCAAGAAATCTTGCTACTCAAAACCCACTATCTTCTATTGTATATTCAGCATGGATACATGAAACAATTACAATACAACTCTTCTCACAAGAGCCTCATGTACTTAGCTAATTGTCTCACACTGTCTTGGACAAAATTAAATAACACTTAGCCAATTCTTATCCTCTAAATAGCCTGCCTTGCTTGCGCAATCCCTGATTAATGAAATCACTTTCTTTAGGAATTTTGGCCTTCCTTGACTGCAAGGATCATGGACAATCCAATGAGTGTTTGATTTCATGGGTGCAACCCAATAATCCTACAACTGATAGTCAACATCCCTTTCAACTGGGTCTCCACTGGAACAAACATGCATGCATCTAATAATAGTAAATAATCAGTTGCATGTTAGATCACTAATTGTGAATTAAATAATATTTAATTCACTTGATCTCTTATTAGTGCAACAAACAGTTACAACTAGCACAATTGACTTTAACTCACTTAACTAAGTTAAATTGATTACAACATGCATTAACTAATGCACCACTGCACTTCAAACTCTATTACAACTAGAATTACTCTTCATGTTGTTGGGTGCTAAAATGTGCCTTTTAAAACTCCTATTTATCCCACATTAAGTATCAACCCGTGCAAGTCCTCTTATTTCAAGAGTGTACACAATATGTGCACGCTATAATCCCAGAGAGTAATGTTTCTTAAAATGTAGTATAGATCTTTCAAATACAAGAATAAACGGATGCTTTTAATAAATTCCACTTGCAACTAAAGGAAACTCAATGCTCTAAAACTAAATCATTCATTCAGCAAAGTAACATCAATTGTCAGTCAAGGATATAGTAGCAATAACTCATTCCTCTTTTAACTGATGTAAACTAATCAAGCATAAATAAGATCCTCAATATGAGAGCTTTGACAGCAATAGCCAATGTTCTTTACAGTTGTTGATCTCACACACAACACACTAAATAACCAATTGGAAATGGCAATGAATTAAATCAATAATGATGCTAATGGAAATGGAATAAACACGCTCACTGCAATAATATTCTAAAGAAAAACCAAATACTTGCAGGAAAGAGATGAACAACGAAGCTTATTTAGTAGTAATGAACAGCAAATCTATTTAATAGAAATGAACAACAAAATCTGAACAGCGAAGCTTTATATCTAAAAAGCATAACAATACAAGTTACAGAGGAATAAATAATCTTTTTATGTTGGAAAGGAATGGCAACGAGGTTCAATCACAACTTATGTAATAAAATGATTTCATAAAATATTGAAACAGTAAACTATAAAACAGGGAATTGTAAAGCAATGCGATTAAGGGAAATGAAAATTAAAGAAAGCCATCACACAACTGGAATTGTAAAGTAATGGTACAAATAACAAGTGGATCCACCAGGGCCGGGCCCTTTGTCGCTAGTGAAGCACTGCTGAACTACTCTAGTATCAAATAATGGAACAAAAACCGAATTATATATTAATCATGTGTAAAGAAGTTTACAGGCAATAACACTCTGTTTTAACCATTGAGAGTCGATGATCAAAGTGAAAACACAAAAGGGAAAATCTGAATAATGGCAATACATGCTCTCCTTTTATAATCAGAAAGAGGAGAATGTAAATAGTAAATGTGGTTCCTCATAACAAAATTGGATTGTTCCCAACAACTTGATCAGTAAGAAAATATATTTCCATCAATCATTCAACAGGAACAAGTCAAATTTGGTATTGCAACTGACATAATTTGGAAAATGGACGCAACAACGAATCTGGGAAAATTGTCCTCAGAGAACCTTTTGTTTCTCTCAATACAGGCCGAATTTGGGCAAAATTTTCTTCACTAAAGTTAATTCGGTCTGTTCTGGACAAAACCCATGTTTCAGATTTTCCAGATTCTTCTCCATTTGCCCAATATGTCCAATGAAAAATTGTCACTTCTTATTCCAGTGAATTTCTAAGTTAACATATTTAATGATGAGTTGGACATCAACTCTGCAATCTCGAAAATATCTTGGAGGCTAAAATGGTGAGTGATGTTACAACAAATTTATTAATAAACCATAATTGTTAAAATCATGCATAATCATCAATTTATTAAAAATAAAGGAGAAGAAACAATATTTATCCATAAGAGCATAAATAATTATAAAATGGAATTATATGATAAATTATGATAAATGACATGATAAAGAAGAGTAGAAATGGATGAAATAGGTGTTAAAAAGTTATAATAATAATGACATATTAGCAGCCCAACATACCCCCAAATTGAATATATTGCATGTCCTCATGCAACCCAGAACTGAATATATTGCATGTCCTCATGCAACCCAAAGACAAACCCCATGTGTTAACCAAGAAAAAAAAATTGTTCATCCCAACTCATGAAATGGATGAATCAAATGAATTTTTCCTCAAATAATGATTATTCAATTTTAGCAATCTTGATGAAGGCATAACAATTTTTACAGTTGACATTCAACTATATTTATATGAAGTTGCAGAAAAATGTGATATAAGTAACAACAAACTTCATTAACCATTTTCTCAAAAATCAGATCGTTTTGATGCACGGATCATGAGATATAAACAAAATGGTTGTAGGTGATAGTGCATAATTTTTGAAATTTTATGAACTAATTTAGCGTGAAATTATCTGGGTTTGTGTATTTTAATGATACCTCTTTGTTATCCAGAAATCACAAGAATTCAGTTCATAGTTTTAAAGATATATGCAAATCAATTTTTTCACTGTATAGAAATTAGAAAACATCCATCATGTGTAGAAATTCCTCCCCCAAACTGAAGAATTAGCATGTCCTCATGCAATGCTAGAAAACAAAGAGAGGTGGTTGCTACAATCTGTTGAAATCTATGCTTGGTGTAAAACAACATGGAATAATGGAGGTGTTGAGAATGAATAAGATAAAATATTAGTGACATGGTCATAAGAAAGAAATGAAGGAAAGAAAAACTCCCCCAAACTGAAAGATGATATGACTCTAAAAAATGGGAAGTGGTAAAGATGTGGAATGAATGATGATAAATAATGCTCAATGGATTTTCATGAAATTCTCCTAAATTCGTAATAAATCAGAAAATTATGCTATTTTACCTCAAGTGTTACTTCCGAAAAAAATGTGGAATGACATGTAGGGACTGGCCTTTGTTGAAACTAATGTAGGCTGAGCAGATACTGAAAGTGATGCAAAAGGTGGAAGCCATGCAAGAACATCATGTCTGAAGAATTGTGCGTGTTCACGAGTTGCACGAGGCTCCTTTGCTGTTAGTTGAAATAGTGTAGTTGTGCTACGAATAGAATTCCCCCCCCCCCTCCCCCAATACTTGTTGTTCTCTTATAACCAAATCACGATTCTGCATGCAATTTTCGTGAATCCACAGTGTTAATTTTGAAGAGCAATAGATAAGATGTATGCCAAAATTTCAATCAGAAAAACTTCTGTAGAAATGCAATATGAATATTGTGGCAAATCAACAAATTATGGCAGAATTCTATACTTATATTGCATGCTATCCATAATGCATACATTCTCCCTTCCAATTGAAAAATGGATTCCATGACCATAAAGCATAGAAAAAGTGTTGTGTTGACGACAAGGCAAGGGAAAGAACAATACAACAGTAAATGAAGCAGAGTACACATATCAAATGATAGGACAGCAAGAGGTATGGTTATAATGAGTGAAAAGTGTATAAAGATAGTTATGAATAAGAGATAAGATGCTTGGATTGATGATAGGTAATGTGGTAATTAAAAAGGACAGCAATATGCAAGAAAAGATACCTTGCTGACGATATTCCATCTGAAAATGATATGATTGATTAAAAAAACATTAACTCATGCGTAAAGGTTCATAGTAGGGAGAAATTAGGGAAATAATCTCTCTGATAAAAAGAAAAGTAGGAAGAGGGTATTATAATAACTATTGATGTTGAAAATAAAACTTCAATACCATAAGCAGAGTCTCTGCTGCCAACAAGCGTCCATAGCCTCGGCAGGGTTTCCTTTTAACCCATATGAGCCAGGGTCCTCAATTTATAGTTGGAGAATTACATTGTTGTTTTACAGAAGAGATCAGTGTGCTGGCATGGTAACCAGATAACCAGAATTCCATTCACTGGGAAGTAGCAAAAGTGATTAGGTCGGCTCGTGATGAGACCTCCTGTTCCAAGGATATTGTGGCTATCCAATGGATCATAACCCTGGTGTGGTGGCCATAGTGGGAATGTCACTTCGCTACAACCTTATGAACATGGTAGGCTGGCTCTTTAATGAGACCCCCTATCCTCTATCTGCAGACAAGATTTTGTTGTTTTTACACCTTTTATGATAAATAGAGGGAGGCTTAGTACTCCTTAAGAGTGGGGATGGTGGAAGAAGTTTGAACATGTCAATAGAAAGAAAATATACCCATAATATTACTTATAATAGATGGAGAGAATTGTAGCCAGGAGAAGTGGAGCCAGCATGGTAAAGATGATTAATCAGTATCATATACAACAGAAATCAATACAGTAAAGTAATATATAAATAATTGTGTCCCTTTTTTTTGTTTTTTTTTTAAAACCTATCATCAAGAAGTTGTTTTGTTAAAGATCTTAACGTTAAGGATATTCACCTTCTTCAATAGAATCCATAATTCTTGTCCTCATAAAAGTATTGTACTTCATGCGATGCAAGGGAATCAATAAAATTTGGTTGAGATGAATTAGGAATAATCGCACAAGAGGGAGGAAGGTTTGTTCTCAAAAATATTCCCAAAGTGTTTTTCCCTAGAAGAAACAACAAAAATACTCAAAAAAGTGTTGTTCCTTTTAAGGAACAACAAAAATACACCCAAAAAAAGTGTTGTTCCTTAAAAGGAACAGCAAAAAATACACCCCAAAAAAGTGTTGTTCCTTAAAAGGAATGCAAAAAAATATACCAAAAAAAATTGTTATTCCTTTTAAGGAACTGAAAAAAATGCATGCGAAAAAGTGTTGTTCCTTAAAAGGAACAACAAAAAAATACACAAAAAAGTGATGTTCCTTAAAAAGAACAGCAAAAAAATCAACACGCGAAACTGTTGTTCCTTAAATGGAACGCCTGTTGTTCTTTAAGAGGATGTGTGGAAGAGCTAGAAGATGTGTTTGTGCTACAAGATTAGGGAGAGTAGTCATGCAATCATAAGATGAACCGTGCCAAACTTGTAGACAAGATTGGTGGTGGTTATGTTGATATTGGCATGGCTGCCCTAACATATGAGTATTCCATTTAATGGATTATGCAAGTAAGAGAATGAAGAGGAAGTGTTTTGAACCATACCTGTAGGCCATGATTTCCATGGTTTTGACCTTGTTTCAGCTTCCCCATCTCTTTTATATGCTACTTCCATCCTAGATAAGGAAGAAAAACTATCTATGGGATACTCCTTTCGGTAATGAGGGTAAAACACTTCATCAAATTCTTGATTTTTCTGAACCTACAAAACATTCAATTGTGAATTTAGAGAGCTAGCGAAATCATATTTAAAATTTTCAAATAAAACATAGATTTAAGCTCTTATGTCTCTTGTTCTTATAGTAAATTTGGAAAAGAAAGAAGAAACTTCTCTAGAATTCTTACTATCCTTGGAAATTCCTCTTGAATACCTTATGTACAATTCACAAACATCATCATATGATAACTGAAAAACATCACCTTTGCCTATCATATTTAAGAGTTCTAATAATTCATCTTTGATTCCTTTAAGAATGAGTGTTTTCAAGATTTCTTTTTCCAAATGCTTATGCTTTGATTTTTGAAGGTTATATTGAAATCGCTCTACATAGTCCTCCAAGATTTCATCTTCCCATTGTATCATACTGAAAATATCTTCATTCGATTTGCAGTAGTCTTGGTACTTCTTCAAGAATATGTTCTTCATGTCCTCCCATGTTTGGATGCAGTTCCCACCTAGGCTCATGAACCATCGGAGAGCTGCTCCTTTTAGAGTAAGAGGAAACACTTTGAACCTTTGATCATTAGTACAATAATCATATCCTCTACAAAATACTTCAAACTCAAATAATAATGTATCTAGATCTTCATTTTTCAAACCATGAAAATTCGGTGGAGGAGATGGGGGAATTATGTGCATTTGTGTCACTCCTCCTAGATCTTTGATAGGGAATTTGAAAGTTGCAATGTGAGCCATTTCTTACCATAATAGAAGATGTTTTTCATGTGTTTATTTGAGGCTCCTCCTTCAAATGTTTCTGTCAATTGGTTAGTGAAATGGGTGGTGCTTACATCACCACTCTAGTGGAATTATGAGATTATTTTTTCAAAATTCTACTTCTAAAATACAAGCGTTCATTTCTACCTTAAATTCCTAGAAATTCTGCTAGAAAGCGGGTGGGGGAGCAAGCACTTTACTTGCTCATTATGTAGGTTCTTACCTTCTGTTTTTAATACCCAATTCTTTCCCAGCAACAAATATCAAACATACATCACTCTCTGTGAAATGGCAACACTCTCCCTGACAACGGCGCCAAAATGTTGGGTGCTAAAAGGTGCCTTTTAAAACTCCTATTTATCCCACATTAATTATCAACCCGAGTAAGTCCTCTTATTTCAAGAGTGTACACAATATGTGCACGCTATAATCCTAGAGAGTAATGTTTCTTAAAATGTAGTGTAGATCTTTCAAATACAAGAATAAACGGATGCTTTTAATAAATCCCACTTGCAACTAAAGGAAACTCAATGCTCTAAAACTAAATCATTCATTCAGCAAAATAACAACAATTATCAGTCAAGGATACAGTAACAATAACTCATTCCTCTTTTAACTGATGTAAACTAATTAAGCATAAATAATATCCTCAATCTGAGAGCTTTGACAGTAATTGCCAATGTTCTTTACAATTGTTGATATCACACAAAACACACTAAATAACCAATTGGAAATGGCAATGAATTAAATCAATAATGCTGCTAATGGAAATGGAATAAACACGCTCACTGCAATAATATTCTAAAGCAAAACCAAATACTTGCAGGAAAGAGATGAACAGCAAAGCTTATTTAGTAGTAATGAACAACAAAGCTATTTAATAGAAATGAACAGCAAAATTTGAACAACGAAGCTTTATATCTGAGAAACATAACAATACAAGTTACAAAGGAATAAATAATCTTGTTATGTTGGAAAGGAACGGCAACGCGGTTCAATCACAACTTATGCAATAAAATGATTTCATAAAATATTGAAACAATAAACTATAAAACAGGGAACTGTAAAGAAATGTGATTAAGGGAAATGATAATTAAAGAAAACCATCACATGACTGGAATTGTAAAGTAATGGTACAAATAGCAAGTGGATCCACCAGAGCCGGGCCCTTTGCCGCTAGTGAAGCACTGCCGAACCACTCCAGTATCAAATAATGAAACAACAACCGAATTATATATTAATCATGTGTAAAGAAGTTTACAGGCAATTTCACTTTGTTTTAACCAACGAGAGTCGATGATCAATGTGAAAACATAGAAAGGAAAATCTGAATAATGGCAATACATGCTCTCCTTTTATAATCAGAAAGAGGATAAAGTAAATAGTAAATGTGATCCCTCATAACAAAATTGGATTGTTCCCAACAAATTGATTAGCAAGAAAATATATTTCCATCAATCATTCAACAGGAACAAGTTGAATTTGGTATTGCAATTGACATTATTTGGAAAATGGCCACAACAGTGAATCTGGAAAAATTGTCCTCAGAGAACCTTATGTTTCTCTCAATATAGGCTGAATTTGGGCAAAATGTTCCTTAAAAAATTTAATTCGGTCCGTTCTGGACAAAACCCATGTTTCAGATTTTCCAGATTCTTCTCCATTTTCCCAATACGTCAAATGAAATACTGCCACTTCTTATTCTAGCGAAATTATGAGTTGGCATATTTAATGATGAGCTGGAGATCAACTCTGCAATCTAGAAAATATCTTGGTGGCTAAAATGGTGAGTGATGTTACAAAAAATTTATTAATAAACCATAATTGGTAAAATCATGCATAATCATCAATTTATTAAAAATAAAGGAGAAGAAATAATATGTATCCATAAAAGCATAAATAATTATAAAATGGAATTATATGATAAATTATGATAAATGACATGATAAAGAAGAGTAGAGATGGATGAAATAGGTGTTAAAAAGTGATAATAATAATGACATATTAGCGGCCTAACACATGTCTAACCAACTACCCTCAACTCGAAATTCACGAGCTAACTAATTTTATCACACTCAGTTAACTATTACAAGTGATTTTGAGATTAGATTACATTTTATTCTCCATAATAATTAAGGGATAATTAAAATAGACATGCACCAAATTTAGGCCACACCAGTGTAGGTGCTGCTAAGACCTGTGGTCCCACACTAATGTAGGTGTTGCTTGGACCTCCTGGTCCCACACTAGCGTAGGTGTTGCAATTTCTTGTTGGACTTAAACACAATTTTCAAGTTACTGGAAGCATCCCTCTTATGGGAGAAATCCCACACCTGTATCAACATGTCGGGGTGGGATTGCTTAAGGATTCTTCCCTCATGGGAACCTTATCCCTTCCTCCTCCTTTTCCTCATTCCCTTCTCAAAAACTCTCTTTAGGTTACCTATGTCAACATGATATCTTCTTTTACTACTCCATATGATCCTTGGGTAGTGTCGGATGAATCTAACATTGACACCTTTGGTGACTGCATGTCACTCAGTCCCACAACTATGAATCCATCTATTCAGATTGTATGAAACATTCTAATTTCTCCTCTTCAATGAATTGGGTTGACCATTACTTATATTATGACACATCCTATGATCCATTTTCTAGTAAATTTTCTACTAATGAGAGAAAAATGGAGATCATGATGCCAAATAGTGCACCATGGGATGACCATCACCATCGTTCCTACTTTCCATATTCCTCCGAGGATAATATAAGTTTTTTCTATTGGTCAAATGGCATTGATATGTTTGCGAATTTCATATTTATCCATGATATTTATTTTGAGAAGAATTTATCGAATATTGATGAGACAATCCCTCTTGATATTTCGATCAAACACAAAATTGTCGAGAATGTACATATTGGTGCATCTTTCTCTGCTGATGAGATTAAGGCCTGTAAATCCCTTTTCCAAGAATTTAGAGACATTTTTACTTGGTATTATGAAGAGATGTCAGGTATTGATCAAAAAATAGTTGTATATGACATAAAAACATATCCTAATGTTAAGCTAGTTAGGCAGTGCCTCCATCCAGTCCATCCCAAGAAGGTCATTGCTATTAAGGCTGAAGTTGAAAAATTTCTACGTGTTGGTTTCATCTACCCAGTACCTCTAACTTATTGGCTGTAAAAAATTGTTCTTTTCATGAATAAATTTTTGTGTGTGTCTATTTTCGGGACATTAATCATGTTTGTCCTAAGGAAAATTATCCTACCCCATTTATTAAACAAATTGTTGATGATTCTGCTAGTTGTGAAGTATTTTCATTTATGGATTTCTTTTCCGGCTACAATCATATCAAAATTCTCCCATTGGAGCAACATAAAAACACATTTATTTTTCCATGGGGTAAATTTTCATATCAAAAGATTCCTTCCGGATTAAAAAATGTGTAATGTCCCAAATGGGGAAATTTTTTCTCCATCGGGAACATCTTAGATGTTCATATTTTTCCACTCCGGGAGTATTAAAAATCAACGTTGAACTATCTTAGAGATTGACTGTAGGGGAATTTACTGGATATGTCACCTTCACAAGGAAGAATGAGATCCAGAGGCTACCTGGCCCACTAGCAGACTCTGACAATAGAACTTGTCAAGAGCTAATAATTCCCTTCAAGGAATTTCTGCACCAGTTGTCCATGAAGACGCTGTATAAGGAAGCCCATGTGAGAATAAGGACATCCAATGCTGGGATGCCTTGAAATACATCTGATACAAACTCCCTGCAGAATATAAGCCCAAAGAAATAACCCTAAGGGGGTTATTCAGATCTCCCACCAGCATGTGCACTGAAATAATGCTTAATGAGAAATCCTTCAACACCATTAAAACTTCAACAAGTAGCAGCAGTGAAATAATGTCTCAGATAATACAAGAAGAGTAAAAATATGATATCAAAAGTGTAGTAGCAAATATTATATAAAATCCTTGAGGAAAAGACCTCTCAAGGTGAGTACAAATCAGCCTCAAAGGAAGATATACATATAATGAAGAAATACCCTGCTACATGATCCATCTACTCTATACTGCGTAGTATCTCGGGGAAAATGACTGCAATCTAATATAAATATGATGATACAGCGATAAGAGCTCAAATAAATATGGGGGAGCAAGATCTCAACCCCAGAAAAAATTATTATAACAATCCTCCAAGGGATTGTCTAAAATACATAAAACTAGAAAATGCCGGAGTAGTTGGGCAGCTACTGCAGCTCAAATATAATACAACATTGGAGAGGATGGGAAATGCTGTAATGGATGTGCAAACCTCCTCCAATGTACTCAAAAAGGAAGGGGTTGATCCCCTTACTGAAAACTGCACTCACTAGTGCACCAAATGAAACCCTTGTGCAAGCCACCTCCGAAAATAACGTTGTATGGGAAGTAGACTGCGCTGGGCATGAGAGAAACACATTTTTCTTGATGTTGGATCTGCAATAAATCTCTGATATGATCCTTTTATGATCTCCTAGAGAAGGAATGAGCTTCCTCTCTACAAACCAGCTCCAGAAGTGGTGATGAAGGTTCCTTATTGCAACACTAGCAACTCCAGCGTTCTCTTGCTGCAACAATAACGCAATAGTTGCAAATTACTGCCTTGGCCTCATGCCATGATGTGAGGAAGATGAAGTACAATCTCTCCTTGGCCTCCCATGGAAGAGAAGGGCATTCCTAAACAGGAATCCCTCTTATGCTAAGCAGCACCAAGTTGAAGAGAGCTTCAACTTCGAATTCTATTCTCAAAACTTATCTCCACAATGCTTTCCTTCATCTTTTATGCGATGTGTGCATGGACCCCACTCACATTAGGGTTTCTCTCATTTGAATTTCCCTCCACTCCAACTACGCAATCTTCTTGAGAAAGCTTCCCCTCTTAGGGTACGTTGTTGACTTTGGTCAACCATGGTCTAACTCACTTGCCTTTGGCCCCTTTTCACACTTGGGCTGCTATATTAAGCCACTTAAGTGAATTTTTGCACCTTAGGAGTGTTTATTTAGATGCTACATGGGCTCCCTTACCCATTTTATTTCCTTTTATTAAAATAAAAGCAAGGTTAATGTCCCAAATACTTTATTGCAAAATTTGGGACATTACAGTCCTCCCCTCCCAAAAATTTCTTGTCCTCAAGCAAGAGCAAGGATGAACTGCGAAAAAGTCCTCCACTCAAGGCATGGAGTCTGAAATATCCTCCTGTAAATCCTCCATCCTCAAACAATCAACCAACAAAATGAGTCACCCTCCAACTAGGCAACTCGTGGAAGTACTCCTCCACCTTGTGCTCATGAAATAGGTGGGTTGAATTTCTGAACTTGGTAAACTTCATATCCTACCCCATGTTGTCATCTTCTCCACTTATGATGAATTTGGAGTGAAAGCTGAACTTGGGCTGCAATAGTGTTTCCTTCAAGAGGAAAAATGAAGTCTAGATCCCCAAAATATCTCTCCTCCAACGCTGCAAATCAAGCTGACCCAAATCATCTCATATGTAATGAGTTGGAATTCATCATCATATGGCATCCAAAAATCATATGGTCCACCTCATGGGACAAATACATGGCTGAACATGGTGACCATATCATCTCTCATACTCCTCTTGGAGCATGTGCTGCAAAAAGAATGGAGGTTCTCTCTCCCAAAGGGCACATCCACCCAATGAGTCTCTCCCTCCTCAAGATACATATGGGGTTGTTGCTGATATATGGCTAAAATAAATGGCCTTCATGGGAGACCCAAGCCACCCCATCAATCATACAAACCATGAAATGCCTCCTCCAAAATTTTGAACTCTTCAAATAACTCCTCCCATATGAAGGAAAGAGATGAAGCTTTGGCAATCATGGGTTGCCCATTGTTTCTCCTAAAACACACAGCATGCAAAATAGGGAGAATCATACTCCCAATGGGAAACTTCAATTCATTTCCCTCCTTCAAAATAGTGCTTCCTCTAAACAACGTTCCATCAATAACATAGGGAAGCATAAACTTATGAGAGAAAGGAGGTGAAATATGGTCCCATGCATGGAACCGGCGCAGGGCATCATTTTAATGCCTCCAAATATGATACAACAAGTGTCTTTTCAGCCACTTGTTTGCTGCCACATTCATCCTGCAAGATGTGATCATGAAAAACAAATTTGGTGCCAAAGGTGCACAACAAAACTATGTGGCTTTCGCCCACAAACCACCTATAAGATGGCCATCTTTCTTGCTGCAATAGACCATAAGTAGAGCTGAACATAATGTACAAGAAGGAATGATATTCCTTGATATAACATGCTGATCATAAGAATAAGAGAGCACCAAACATAGACCAAATGGTTACCTCCCTCATCAAGTACTTTGGCCTTTGAGCTGAAAATGGCTCCAATGAAAAGTTCCCCTTACTGCAACATAGTAGGGGAGTGGTTGTGCCAACCATATCATCATCCTTGGGCTATTCATATATCCATATGCTGATATGCATCCATTAGAAAGCCCTCCCAAGTGGACTCCTCCATCAATGAAGAATATGCATGAAAATGCATGAAAGAAAAATCCATAAATACTGCATGTAGATCCCCCTTCTTGTGCTTGTGCAACCAAGCCAAGAAAGTCAAAATGTAGTGAGGAATGCTTCCCTCCATTACTCCTTCATGCTCATCATCTACATGCCTCCAAAATACATTAACTGTGAAGTGGCTTGGAAGACACTCCAACAAGTAACTCAAGCTCTCAAGTGACAGCGCTGCTGGCCTTTGGAGTAGGGCCACTGTCATCTCAAAGTTCCCATCTTTGACATGAGTCTTGTCAACGATTCCTCCCATAATGTTGCTAAAAATTTAAGGCTCCTCCCATGAAGAAGGTGCTGCTTGACATCCAAGATCAAAGAGAAACAAACAAAATATGAGAAACAAAATCCTCTTGCTCCTGCAACATCAAACAAAATCTGAGAAACAAGAATGTTTGCTGCTCCCCTACACTTCCACCATACCCAATATGAAATTGGAACATAATGAGTGGTAAGATAAATGCCATTCCATCATGGTGCACCCATACTCTCCCCTTTGTCCATCAAATGCAATGAGTGTGAAAATATCCTGGGACCGATGGGTTATGGATCCTCCACATTTCCGCTGGGCACATATGATCCACAAAGCTCTGCTCTTAAGTGTAATTATCCTGCCACTTGGTACCTCTTTCATAAGAGCTACCATTGTCCCAAAACATATTTCTCCTTTTTCATTTCATGGGACATTGAAATGCAATCTCCATCATGACAAAATTTCAAAACCCCACCCTCACATGTGATGCATGGCTCATCAATAGTGCATGAGGATGATGAGGATTTCTTTCCTCAAAATGGCACAGCATAGTAAAAGTCCCTCCTTAAGAAAATCAACATGCAATAGTGTAAAACCCTCCATAATAGATGCAAACTCATGCATACCTTGGAGAGATCTGGAAGAATCTTGCTGCAAGAGTCTCTTCCTCAAGTGTGTTGGCTACCTCAATAACTAAAGGTGGAGGATGCTCCTCCATGAATATAAAAACGCTGGAATGTGCCTCTAGTGGTGAGGGCTCCTCCCTCCTATGGCCAAATCTTCTGATCAAGATCTGAGAATAATCAACAAGAGTAGAAACCCTTGCATGCCTCCCATGGCTGAACCACCAATCTCTTTCCTCTTCCTGTTGAACAAGTGTGAAAGATAGAGTCTCTTTGAAGACCCTAGGGTTTGCTCCATATTCAGCAAGATACTCACTTAGAATTTTAATTCCAAGTGTTCTCCATGCTTCTGCTCTACTACTCTGTGAGAATAGGAAGTGCATGGTCCTTCCACTTCTCCTTCTTCTATCTCCTCAACCTCCTTGGAGAGGTTGTTGCTGGACCCAAAACTGATGAGATTAATCTCAACTTCTGCATCATCTCTGAAATATTCTTCTCTAAAATTCAAACTTCATAGGCTAAGCCAAGTTCGAAGCTCTGATACCACTGTAATGTCCCAAATGGGGAAATTTTTGCTCCATCGGGAACATCTTAGATGTTCCTATTTTTCCACTCCGGGAGTCTTAACAATCAACACTGAACTATCTCAGAGATTGAGTACAGGGGCATTTACTAGATATGTCACCTTCACAAGGAAGAATGAGATCCAGAGTCTACCTGGCCCACTAGCAGACTGTGACAATAGAACTTGTCAAGAGCTAATAATTCCCTTCAAGGAATTTCTGCACCAGCTGTCCATGAGGACGCTGTATAAGGAAGCCCATGTGAGAATAAGGCCATCCAATGATAGGATGACTTGAAATACATCTGATACAAACTCCCTACAGAATATAATCCCAAAGAAATAACCCTAAGGGGGTTATTCAGATCTCCCACCAACATGTGCACTGAAATAATGCTCAATGAGAAATCCTTCAGTAGCATTAAAAATTCAACAAGTAGCAACAGTGAAATAATGTCTCACATAATACAAGAAGAGTAAAAATCTAATATCGAAAGTGTAGCATCAAATATTGTATAAAATCCTTGAGGAAAAGACCTCTCAAGGTGAGTACAAATTAGCCTCAAAGGAAGATATACATATAATCGGAAGAAATACCCTACTACATGATCCAACTACTCTATACTGCGCAGTCTCTGGGGGAAAATGACTACAATATGATATACATATGATGATACAACATTAAGAGCTCAAATAAATATGGGGGAGAAAGATCTCAACCCCAGAAAACATTATTATAACAATCCTCCAAGGGATTGGCTAAAATACATAAAACTGGAAAATACCGGAGTAGTTGGGCAGCTACTGTAGCTCAAATATAATACAACATTGGAGAGGATGGGAAATGCTGCAATGGATGTGAAAACCTCCTCCAATGTACTAAAAAAGGAAGGGGCTGATCCCCTTACTAAAAACTGCACTCACTAGTGCACCAAATGAAACCCTTGTGCAAGCCACCTCTAAAAATAATGTTGTATGGGAAGGAGACTGCGCTGGGCATGAGAGAAACACATTTGGCCTAATGCTGGATCTGCAATAAAGCTCTGATATGATCCTTTTCCAATCTCCTAGAGAAGGAATGAGCTTCCTCTCTACAAAATAGCTCCGGAAGTGGTGATGAAGGTTCCTCACTGCAAAACCAGCAACTCCAGCGTTCTCTTGCTGCAAGAATAACACAGTAGCTGCAAATGACTGCCTTGGCCTCATGCCGTGATGTGAGGAAGATGAAGTACAATCTCTCCATGGCCTCCCATGGAATAGAAGGGCATTCCTAAATAGGAATCCCTGTTGTGCTAAGCAGCACCAAGTTGAAGAGATCTTCAACTTCGAATTCTATTCTCAAAACTTATCTCCACAATGCTCTCCTTCATCTTTTATGCAATGTGTGCATGGATCCCACTCACATTAGGGTTTATCTCATTTGAATTTCCCTCCACTCTTAGGGTACATTGTTGACTTTGGTCAACCATGACCTAACTCACTTGCCTTTGGCCCCTTTTCACACTTGGGCTGCTATCTTAAGCCACTTAAGTGACTTTTTGCACCTTAGGAGTGTTTATTTAGATGCTACATGGGCTCCCTTACCCATTTTATTTCCTTTTATTAAAATAAAAGCAAGGTTAATGTCCCAAATACTTTATTGAAAAATTTGGGACATTAAAAAATGCCAGGGAAATGTTTTAGAGGTAAATGGAGTATGCCTTCCATGAAATTAAACACATTTTAAAACCAAATTTGGATGATCTACCTGCTCACTTGAAACATTGTGCTAATCATTCGATGCATCTTAGGGATACGTTTTTACATTGTCGGCATTATAACATTAGGATCAATCAGCACAAGTGCATGTTTTGTATAATCTCTAGTCGACTTCTTGGCTTCATTGTATCGAAGCATGGCATTCATGTTGACCTATTGAAAGTCTAGGTGATCCTAGATCCACCTGCTTCCTCCTCTCTTGTTCAACTTCAACAACTCCAAGGGAAGGCTAAATTTCTACGGAGATTTGTTCCCAACCATGCCAAATTGACCAAAGGATTTACTCGCTTGTTAAAGAAAGTGGCCCCCTTCTAGTGAGAAGACACTACCCAAAAGGCATTTGATTCCTTGAAAGATGTTATGATTCGGGCATCATTGTTGTATCCCCCGAATTAACAACGTGATTACTTCTTGTAACTCGTCGATGTAGTTACTACCATCACTATGGTATTGGTCCAAGAGAACGATTTAGGTACCAAACATCCTATTTATTATTTGAGTCATAATTTAAATGATACCGAGATCAAATATACTCACATCGAAAATTTATCTTTGGCGGTTGTACAGGATGTCCAGAGGTTTCGTCACTATATCATGCTTTGCAAGACTTTGGTTTTTTTCTATTGCAACCCGATGACATACATATTTTCACTGTGATTGATAGGGGGAAAGTACTCTAAATGGATTGTCATCATCCAGGAGTTCGATTTGGACTTCATCAAATCCAAGTTGAGGAAATACTTAGTCTCTTTTGAACTGATTTGTGACCTTCCCACTCCCAAAACTAAAACAACGTTTGACAATTCTATTCCAAACGATTCATTGTTCTTGATCGATTCATCTGACCCATGGTATGGAGACATCATCATATATCTCCAAACCCAGACTTTCTGGCTCGATACCTCTCGCTCTAATGAGAGACATATCCGATATCAAGCTAAAAACTATATTATAATCAATGACACCCTTTATCATCGTGGTATTAATATAATTTATCGCAAGTGCCTCACCCATGAGGAGGCAAAGAAAGCCCTAAATGAATTCCATTTTGGGGCATGTGGTAGACATATGTTTGGTTATGCCATCCTACAAAATATTTTATGTGTTGGGTACTTTTGGCCTACTATGTTTCGCGATTGCATCCTCGTGGTTCAAAAGTGTCATCCGGGCTAGATATACAAAAATAAATCCCATGCTACACCATCTCATTTACACCCTATTATCATTGTTGGACCTTTCACGAAGTGGGGCATCTAAAAATTGATAGCTATGGGATGAATTCCTTGAATATAATTTCATTTCTAACCTTTCTAAAATGACTTTCTAAAAATAGAAATTCATGTTTATCTTTGCAACCATGACTTTCCAAAAATAGTAAATCACCATCCATCAATTCATAATCATATATACATGATGGAAAATCACTTAACATGTACGTAATCAATCTCAATTATTTAATTTTTAACTTAATAATCAATATTATTATTATTATTATTACTATTATCCTCTTTATGATATTATTATTAGAAAGGAAATTCAAGTCTCTTAATCATGAGACTCAATCATGTCATATGTAACTCCCCTCAATTAATACATATGTTACACACACTCTCTCTCTCTTAATGGATTCATTTCCCTCAATCTTCAATGCTCTTACACACTTCTTACACTCTCTTATACACTTTAATGACTCATCATAAAAATATTTATATTACACCTTTTTAATGCATAAGTTACGCCTCTCCTAAACGCATAAGTTACACTCCTCTCCTTTATGGCATAAGTTACACTGCTATTTTGGCATATGTAGCTCCTCCTCAAGGCATAAAATTTACTCCCTAATGAATTCTACCTCCTCGCTCTTCTTGTATATTTGTTCCTTTCATCCTCACTTGACACACTTACTTGTGCTTGTGAAAGGAGAATTAAAACTTGGGAAAGAGATATTTGGAGAGTCTATAGGATGATTGAGAGAGAGAAAGAGAGTCTTGAAGAGAAAGAATAGATCTTGGAGAGCCAAAGTGATTCATTGTTTGCATGAGCTACTTCTATTAGTTATCTTCTTCAAATTTGAGCAAAATTCTTCATTCTCTCATTCTACTTTGTATTTTTGTTGAAAATCTGATTTCAAATAGAAGAAGAATCTTGTTGGGATTTCCCCTTGTTGGTTTTCCCTCGGTCATTGAAATAAATTATCTGTGTATCATTGAGTTCTTGGTTGTCTTCCATTGTGCATATGGTTTAGATGGTTTATGTTCTATCTACAATTACTTAACTTAATTTGCAGCATAAAGAATTTTTGGATCTAAGTGATTGTAAAAACATAGAACATCAAAATTTCAACATGGTATCAAAGCTTTGGTGAAGACAAGCTGAAGAATACAAGCTCCATTTCCAACTATCTTTCTTCTAGAATATCTCTTGCCACCAAATCCATTTGCAGCCCTCTTTTTGTTGAAACATAGCTTGGTGTCCGCTCCATTTGTAACTCTATTTCTATTGGAATATCTCTTGTTGTTTGCTCCATTATAACTCTCTTTCTGCTAAAATATAACTTATTTTTTGCTCCATTTTCAATTTTCTTTCTGTTGGAATATCTCTTGTTGTCTACTCCATTTTCAACTCTTTTTATGTTAAAATATAGCTTTTTTCCTACTCCATTTGTAGCTCTATTATGCTGAAATATACCTTGTTTTCTAATCCATTTCCAACTCTCCTTTTTCCTGAAATATCTCTTGTTATTCCTTCTACTTATTGCTCATTTTATGCTAAAATTTCTCTTCCCTTTTACTACTGAAATTTCTCATTTACAGTTGAAATATCTATTGCTATCATTTTCTATTTTCTGCTGAAATTTTGAGCAAATCAAGATGTCTTCCTCCTACTTTAAGAATGAAGAGAAGTTGGTTAATGCTTCAAACTTATTCCCTTGGAAGGTCAGATTGAATATTTCTCTTGAGGAACATGATGTTCTAGAGTATGTTGAAGGAAAGGTAGTTGAACCAACTGAAAACTCCAATGTTGCTATCGAGGCTATATACAAGAAAAGAGAAGTCAAGATAAAAATATTGTCATTGACTGTCTTGGAGACTACCTCATCACTTATGTCTCCAATTTGAAGAAATCCAAATAAAATATGACAAGTTGATTGGAATGTATCAAGTAAACAAATTGAGTCAAATTAAATTCTTGATCTAAAGAATCAACTCAAGGATGTTAAGATGAACAGAGGAGGAACCATTCAAGCATAATTCATGAGGATATGAAAAATCAAAGATTAGTTGTCAACTTATAGTCAAGTTGTTTCCGATAAAGAACTGATATTGATTACACTTGTAAGTTTCCTTCCTCTTGGGAAAATTTTATTACTACCATCAATACTAATTACAAGTTTCCTACATTTGATGAGATCCTGAGAAAGTGTCATCAAGAAGAAACCAAAATGATTTCCACAGGAAGAATTCCCAAGCATGAGGAGGGAGAACCTACTTCCTTTGTTGTAGAAGGAAAAATAATAAAGGAAGAAGAGGAATGCACTATTATAGAAAATGTTCTCCCAACACATATTCTCAATGGACCAGAGACTTATCAAAATTCTAATGCTACAATTGTTGCAAGCATGGCCACTATGCTCGTGACTGTTCAGAAAACAAAATAGCATCAAAATCCAACTTCAACAATTATTCCAACAAATCTAATTACAAAATAAGAAGAGAATCTCCTTCTTCTCACAGAGGAAACTATCGTTCCTCAAGGAACTAAAGGTATGATAATAATACAATTGAGACTCAAACAGAGTTCTTTCTTTTTTATGCTCTTTCTAATTCATATCCTACATATTCTTGTGATAATTTTTCGGTTGAAAGTGGTGCTTCAAGGCACTTTACTGGTTACAAAGAATGACTCCTAATTTGGTTGAGAGGGAGATAAATTTGAAGACCATTCTTGGAGATAACTCTACATATCCCATAAGGGGATATGATTCCATTTCTTTCTATTTAGATCAAGGTAAAACTTTGACTCTTAAATAAGTTTTATATGTACTTCATTTAAATAATAATATTGTGTCCATGTCCACTTTATAAGATAAAGGAAAGAAATTTGCTTTCATAGATGGTAAAATTTTCACTTGGCCATCGAGATCCAACATGAGAGATCCCCTCACTTTGGGATCAATATGTGAAGGTATATACAAAATCAATGGAAGATCTATTCATGCACTAATTCATGATATCAATCATCAAATTAAACTTTGACAAAGAAGGTTTGCTCACTTGCACTACAAAGCATTACCTCATGTGAGAAATATGGTTTTTGGAATGCCAAAATTTAGATCTGATCTAATGGCATTTTCCAAGGATGCATAAGAGGAAATCAAGTGAATGGACCATCCCCTTCAATAAAAGTAAAACGACTCAAGTATTTCATCTTTTACATTTTGATTTATGTGGACTAATGTGTATAACTTATCTTATTGGTTACTTGTATTATATTATCTTTGTGGATGATTTTTCTCATAAAGCATGGATTTATTTTTTGAAAAATAAAATTGGAGCTCTTAACATGTTCAAAGATTACAAATCTCTAGTAGAAAAATAAACTGGAAAGCAGATCAAAATTCAGATCTGAAAATGGAGGAGAGTTCACTTCCAATGATTTCATTGACTTCTGCAAAGAAGCTAGAATTAGAAAAGGGACCATTATACCATATAACCCAAAAAAAATTATGTGTTAGAAAAGGGACCATTATGCCCTAAACAAAAAGACTCCATAAGAATTATTCACTGGCGAGAAGCCGAATTTTGGCATCTAAGGATATTTGGTTGTTGTGTCTACTTCCATGTCCTAGAAAAGAAAAGGAACAAGTTGGAAGATTCAGGTAAGAAAGGTATGTTTGTTGGTAGTTGTGAGAATTCTAAATATTACATAATATACATACCTGGTCAAAGAAATATATAATTTAGTAGGGATGTAACATTTGATGAAGATCTAGCTCTTGGAAAATTTAGAGACACTCTTCCTCCTGCTAATGCTGATAGTCAAGATGATTTATTTGAAATAAAAGAAGACACTGAAGCTAAAAATGACCTTGTTAATGAACCCATGGAGCCCATGGATCCTTTGGATCCTCATCCATGTGATCCTCTTTCTAAAAGGAGACCTTTATGGCTTCATGATACTCTTCAAGATGATGATAAACATGTTGACCCCAAAGGAACTTTTAGAGAAAGCAAGGGATCTTTTTAGTTCCAACGATATGTTGTACCCATGAGATTATTCTAGGAGAACTATGCACTTTGAATAAGCTTGAAAGGCCCAAGTTTGGAAATATTCAATGGATGAAGAATATGAATCCATCATTCATAATGATGTATGGGAAGTGGTTCCAAGACCCCAAGGTAAATATGTTGTATCTTATAAATATTTTTATAAAATTAAACTTGGTGCTTATGGTAGTATTGAAAAATATAAAGCTAGATTTGTGGCTAGAGGTTTCTCTCATAAGAGGGAATAGATGATGATGAAATTGTTTTCACCTATTGCTCGTTATACCACCATCTGATATATTGTAGCTCTAATTGCTAGCCCATGATGATATCTTCATCAAATGGATGTGAAGACTACTTTTCTGCATGGCTTCCTTAAAGAAGAAGTATTTGCAAAACAACCACAAGGATTTGAAGTACATGATCCAAAAACTCATGTGTGTAGGCTAAATAAAGCCCTATATGGTTTGAAGCAATCTCTAATAAAGTGATATGCTCACATAGATAAATTATTGATGAAGCTTGGTTTTACCAGAAGCAATGTAGATCCAAATATTTACTTTAAGACAGTCCAACGTATGCCTTTGATCTTGGTATTGTATGTTGATGATTTATTTATGATCGGTACTAAACCTATTATTCTCCAGTGTAAGATGGATTTAGCTTCTGAATTTGAAGTGAAAGATCTTGGTTTGATGCACTACTTTCTAGGCCTGGAGGTATGGAAGAAATCTGGTGAGATTTTCCTTTCTTAAGGAAAATATGTTGTCAAACTACTAGAAATTTTTGTCATGACTGAGGTAAGTCCATGAATACTCCAATGGAAATTAATTTCAAGAAGCTTTGTGGTAAAGTTTTGGACCTAATTTGGCTAATCCTTCTAAGTAACATTAATTGATTGGGGCATTGATGTTCTTAGTGAACACTAGACCAGATATATGCTTTGTATTCAATACTCTGAGTCAATACATGATTAAGCCTTCTCATGCACAATGGGTTTCTGCAAAGCATGTGTTGAGGTACCTACATGGGACCATCAATATTGGATTGATATATATTTTCAAATATGTAAGGCTACATGGATACTCTAATGTTGATTGGGCTAGTAACTCTACTAATAGAAAGAGAACATCAAGGTATTGCTTCAGCTTAGGATCTTCCATGATATATTGGATCAACAAAAAGAAAAAAATTGTTTCCCTTAGCATGGATGAAGAAGAATACATTACTGCTAGCATGGCTAGCTATGAGGAAGTATGTTTAAGGAATCTCTTTGGAGAGTTGTTTGATAAGTTATTGGATACTACATTAATTTATTATGACAATAAGAGTAGGTTTCAACTTGCTGAAAATCCCTTGTTCCATAACAATTCCAATCACAATGAGATCAAATATCACTATATCTAGGATATGGTGCAAAAAGGAGCAGTAAGACTTCATCATATAGCGACTTCTGATCGTATCGTCAACATTCTTACTAAGACTTTTCCGAAAGGAAAGTTCTTGGTTTTCAGATAGAAGCTTTGATTAACATATGTGACTCTTCTTAGAGAGGGTGGTCATAAGTGAAAATCCTTGGATGTGTGAGATCCTTTTCATGTGTTAACAAGTGGATCCCCCCAAGAAGTGATGAGCCTTGGATGAGAGAGATAATTTTCATGTTTTGATAAGTGGATTCCCCCAGGCAGTGATGATCCTTGGATGTGAGAGATGTTTGTCATGTGTTGACAAGTGGATCCCCAAAAATTGTTATGAGCCTTGGATGAGTGAGATCCTTTTCATGTGTTTACAAGTGGATCCCCCCCAAGAAGTGATGAGCCTTGGATGTGTGAGATCCTTGTCATGTGTTGACAAGTGGATCCCCCCAAGTTATGATGATCCTTCAATGGGCGAGATCCTTGGCATGCGTTGACAACTGGACCCCCCCAAGTAGTGATGAACCTTGGATGTGTGATATCCTTGTCCTGTGTTGACAAGTGGATACCCATAAGTGTGTATAGGGTGATGGATGTTGTTAGGGTCCCGTGATTTGGCCGATTGGCTAGCCAAATGATGATGTAACATCAAACCAAGCTTTGGAGCCCAAGGACCTAGCCTTCCTGGACTCAGAGAGGGCTCTCTCTATATGTGTAGAAGATGTCGGTGTGTTTACTTGCGATGTTCTGATATTAGGCTAGTTATGAAGTGTGTTTTTTGATTTTTTTAGTTTTTAAGATTGTGAGGGATGAAACTGATCAAATACATAAACTGGATGACAAGATGTAGATAAATTGGGCTATGGGGTCAAACAGATCAAGGAAGCTATGAAGTAACGATGTAAAGCTGCTGTAGGGCCGATTTGATTCACAGTAGAATGGATCTCTGGGCAAAATGGATTAAATGGACAATAAGTTGGTGAAAGACAAGAGATTTCAAATGCAAACTAGTTAATAGCAGACATAAACATGTAATAGCAAGCCATTAATCATGCTAGGAATAACTATAAGCTAATCAATACATAGGAAATCAAACATTCCAGCATAAGCTAATCAATACATAGGAAATCAAACATTCCATCCATACATAGAGGTATAAGACCCTCTAACTTCGGGAAAAGGCTATCAGACTTTGGGGAAAACACATGAGACAAACTAACAACTCATAAACTATGCCGGAACGCCTAAACATAATCTCTAAGTCATTGGGCACTTGGACAAATAAGTTTTCATAGTTTTAGGCAAAAGGCTAGATCGGGACTAGGCCTCCTTGGTTCAACAAAATGATCAACAAATCAGTCAAAGAGAAAGTTTTATGGACAGAACTATGGGCAGCTGATAGGTAGGTAGGGAAAACCATACATCCTACTCAACATACATGGAACCGATGAATAAAACTTAGCAACAATACCTTAGGTTACTAAAGAGCAGCTAAGAATTCTTTAGCATAACTAAGGGAGAAGAAACATCGTTATAGTGATTCAGGGATTTTGAGGTGCCTCCATGGGCATATCTCAAAATCAATCTTTACTGATCTATACAAGAAGAATTATGAATTATGAGTGAAACTAGAAGACAAACACATTAAGAAGCACTATACCATTCTACCATGTCAAGGAATCCATCAACAAGCCTTCACCATTCCTCAAAGGAATCCAAGAGGCTACCCAAAAAATCATAACTCAAGTGTATTCTTCAAAGCTCATATGACCAATGTATTAATTCTTCTCTCAAGTTCAGCCTCTGATTTACAATGAGAACCAGGGAATAAATAGGCTTGAGGGAGGAAAACCTCATGGAGCAACTAGCTATCCCATTGGCCAAGTCAAAATATCTAAACTTGTCCTTGAGGCTTTGCAAAGCCCAAGGCACAAAATATCCCATAAAATATCTAAAAAACTGCTAAAAACGGAAATTATATTTACTTTACATGATTTTCCCATGATAAAAATAGCTTAACGCACATTTGGGAAAAGCAGATTTTTGGAGTTCAAAAATTACAAAAATACTTCATATTTATGCCTGAAAAAGGTCCCCTGACTTGCTGAAGGCAAATGGCAGCCTTCCTGGTGTCGAAACGAGGCTCATGATGGCTCGTTGGAAATCTCTCTGTGTCTTCTTTCCGGCGCAAGTGAAATTACCTCCATCTGATCTCGAGAAGTATCTCAAAACTGTACCTGTGTGCAAAAACCCAGAAAATAGCAGGCTGCTGATATGGCGGGCAGAATGTGCAAAAAGAGGGTGTTTTTCGCCAATTTGAGGGGGCGAATGATCTTCAAATGCCCTGAAAATCGCTGGAGACCTGCTCATGGAATTATGGCATCCATTGGTATCATCCTCCTCCCTTGAAAACTCATCAAACTGAAATGGAGAAATTATGAGTTTTCGGCCAAAAACCCAAAAAAATGTGAAAAAACAAGATTGTGTCAAAATTTGCCCAAAATCGGCGTGTATGACCCTCAAGGGTCCTTGGCAATATGTTCGGAAGCAAAAACAAAAATATGAAGTTCTGAAGTGTCTTTTTTTACTTTCCATGTCGGGCGCTTCCCTTTAGCCTTCTTGAGCTTGTCTTGGGCAGCCTTGTCTCATATTTGGCATTCTGGCTTTGGTGAAGAAGTCATGGCCCCTTGCCTAGGAGAGGCAGATAGCACATACTTTGGAGAATTCCCTTCGTGATCCATGTCTTGTATTTGCTTGCCCTCATCAGGATGCTGCTGTGTATCATCTCTTGGTTGCCCTTGCTTCGTCACTATCATGGCCGTGTTCATCATGTTCTTGCTGCTCAAACAAAATTCTGCCTTCTCTGTCAGTCACTGTTTTGATCAAGGCAACCATGGTTCAATTGTTGTGTGTGATGTCATCCTTGGGTATAAGATCCCTGCTCCTTCCAAACAATACCTTTTCTTGCCTTTGTATGTCATTCAACAAGTAGACTCAAGGATAACAACACAACCAAAGTGATGCTTCTGTGTTTTGTGGTAAAGTCACTTTTCCTTTGATGTGTTGAGGATATAAGACACCCTTGTTTTTTAGAGGAATGCAACAACCGTACTTTAGTTCAAGACCTTCTTTTTTCCTTGTAGGCACTTCATCAGCAGATCCACCAATATGAAGACATTCAACCGTAAAATGTATCTTACACAATCAGAGTTACTGTGTGTATGAGATAAAGTGGCAGAGTTTTGAAATGCTTCTGAGGTGTTATCAAAGGCCTGTAGGAGTTAAAAGCCAATAAACTTCTTTTTGAACAAAGCACTACCCTCCTTGTATACAGCTCACCAAATATGTTTAATAACACAAACACAGTCAAACAATAAATATCTTACACAGTCAAAGGCGACTGTCCATAGTATAAAGAGATAGGCTTTGTAATGTTTGATGTGTTAACAAAGGTCTGGTAGCACTTCAAATACCAACAAAAACTCTTTTCTAAACAACACACTATCCTCATGTTACTTCACTGCTCTTTTCATATCATCTTGACAACACCTTGAAATTATAGTGGCATATTCCTCACTGACTCTGTTTGATGAAAGGTCAAACCCTGTTTGGTTAATCAACAATGTTCCCAAATGTATTGTGAATGCCCTTTTCAATATAAGACCTCTGCACCTTCAGAATGCTGTCTTTCCTATCTTTGCATATAAATCAGCCAGTACTCATAACGAATTATACCAACAATCAAAGGAAAACACAGTCAAGAGGACTTTCTTGTGTTTGGGCACCCAGCTTTGGTGTTTGAGGCAATAGGACACCTTTGTCTTTGTAGAGGAAGGAAAAATAAAGACCCCTTTGATTCAACAACACTGCTCTCTGTTTGGGCCAATCAACCAATAAACTCAATCAATATGAACACAGCCAACCTTAGTGTATTTACGCATTCCCATAGAAAAAGTCACTTCAGACATAGGGCTAGGTGGCAGAAGTTTAGTTTTTGGTGTGAGCTCAAAGACCTAGCTTTCAACAACAATAAACTCTTTCTAACCAAAGTACGCTCTCCTTAAGTACTTTACCGTCAACACACAAAGTTCGACAAGACCTCCAAATGTAATGGTGGTTTTACTCACTGAATCTGCTTTATAGAACAAAGGAATCAACAGTGGTTATTTGTCCATTTTTACCCCACAAAGATGTTTTCTTTTGAATCAAAAACATTTATACAGCGATCACTGTTCATGAAATTAGGTCATTGTTTTACCTTTCCAAATACTGTGTTTCTCCCTCTGCATGCCATTCAACAAATAATCTTAATGATAAGCACAGTGTCAACCAAAATGTGAAAACACAGTCAAAGATCACTGTGTTAGTGCAAGGTGCCATGGCTCTAGGTGTTTTGAGGATAATAAAATAGCCTTGTAGCAAGCAAACATCTCTCCTAATCAAGATACTGCCCCTGCATTCACTATTCCTCACCTATAATTTTGTCAATACCTCTAAGTGACAACTTACAGCTTCATATATGAAAATCTGTTTATTGTCAAAAAGGCAGCCTTGATTATGCTCTTCACCACACCGAGGAAAACTTTGAACAATGACCAAGCGATATATGGATGATTACTGTGGTTGAAATTTGGGCCACTGTTTCATTTATTAAACCCTGAATTTCTACTTTAAAACAGTGCCTTCATCCCTTACCCTTGTTTTGAGAGCAGTCTAATGGGCTTTATACATCAATAAAAACTCACCACTCACTATGTTCTCCTTGAGCAAACATAAACCACAACAAAACTCGAGTGTTTAAACAAAAAAATCAACCCTCCTACACACTGTTTTTCTCCATTACAAATGCTGACAGAGGTTTTGGTTTCATCTTAGCCTTGAGGGCAGCTCTAGGTTCCTTGAAAGTAATGAATCACTCCTCTAACCTCCCACAGTGTCAAATTTCTTCAAAGCATTTAACACATCTCCTTGATTTGTAGCAAGACCCTCAAAAATGGATGGCAGCCCTTGTTTAACTGTTTGACCAGCTCTATAAAGAGTTTTTGAAGTTTTTTAGGAAAATTTGTGACTGATGCTACAGGCGCGCCGCGCGTTGCTACAGGCACGCCGTGCATCAGTTCATTCCTTTGGAAATTTTCGGCCTAAACGCGCCGCGCAGCTTTCTGAACGCGTCGTGCAACTTTGAAACCCATTTTGAAGGCCTTCCCTATGTTTGACTTGGGCGCAAGATGGCGCGTTGGAAATCTGTGGAAGTCTACTTTCCAGAACAACTTGAATTTTTCCATTTGGAGTCCATTAGGTTGTTCAAAAATTCATTCTCCCAACACTGGTCAAAACTGGTGAATCCTGGTGCAGAAATGCATAGTGCTGTTTGTAAGCCACTTTTGGATGCCTTCCCTGTGTCAGAGTTGGGCCCGAGATGGCTCGTTGGAAAGATAGATAAGTCTACTTTCCAAATATGCTTGATTTGTTTCATTTTGTGTCCATTTGGGTGTTAAAAAATGGACTGTCCCATCACTGGTAAAAAATGGTGAATGCTGGTGCAGAAAAACTTAGCGTTGATTGCAGGCTACTTTTGGATGCCTTCTCAGTGTCGGAATTGGGCCCGAGATGGCTCGTTGGAAATATAGAGAAGTCTAATTTCCAAATATGCTTTATTTGTTTCATTTGGTTTCCATTTGGGTGTTCAAAAACTGACTGTCCCATCACTGGTAAACATGATGAATTGTGGTGCAGAAATTCTCCCGTGACATTCGAATTTTTCACATTTCTCACAAACCATGATACCTGTGTAGAAAATGAAGGAGGTTTTTCTTCTTGAACCTATGAGGGACAAACCTCTCTCAATTTTGTAAATTACATCTCTGTTTGATCAGAAAATCATTTTGAAACAAACCGCCATGCCTTTAACCCTAATTTCACCGTGGGCAGAGGTATGATGATTCAACAAACAAGCAAATTTTACTATCCTTTGGTATTTGTTGAGATGAAATATTTGAGCTCTTTTTGACTGTGGGTACACTACTTCAGTGGCATTTAATTAAACTCTTTCATCCTCTCGTCTATACTCGAGGGCGCTTTTTCTAACACTTTTCCTTCCGCACAAAATATACCAAAGAAGTATCTTTGACTTTGTTATAGGAGCAGACTTTCTCTTGAAAACCAACTGTACTGCTTTCTTCCACCGTGATGAGTTGTTTGAAGGCATTCTCTTATGAGCAGGAGGATGAGTGTCCTTTACTTTGTTTAGGAAGGATGGCCTTTTTGACGAATGCTTGGCTTCCTTTTGACCAATCAGTTTTCAACAACACTAAATGCCTTGGCCATCTGCTCATAAATGGAGGAGGCCCTTCACTTGGCAAAGTATCTGAAGATTATTTGATAAGGCTGCATGACAAGGGTTTTGCTTGGATTATGATGGTAAGCAACCAACTTGAAAAACATCAATATTGGCACCTCTGCTTGCAAACACTACTGTGCTTCAGAAAGAAAAAACCCTAGTCAAGGTGTTACTGTCTCAATGCACTGTTCTGAGGGGAGCTGAAATGTCATTATTTGCTTTGGTCAACTTATGAAAAATTATTTGAAAGATAGTCTCTGTGACTATGGAGGTCAGCACTCTTTGAAAAACAAACACCTTTTCTTCTGCCTGTGTAATGACATGATTTGTCAGCATCTCTTCAATTTAGTCTTGTGGAAAAGCAGGCTGCTTATGATTAGAATGGTCTTTACTAGTGATATGCCTCTATAAAGTTTAACAATTCACATGATTTGAAAACTTCCAATGACTTGCTTTATAAGACCTGAACTCTGTTTTCCTTTGAACTTGCATATTTCAGATTCTATCCCTGCTGTGATTATCACTTACACTCAGAAAACCTAGAGTCTCATTTTCACTGTTCAGTAAAAAGCAAACCTGGACTTTTGCAATCCTTGAAGTCAATACTGGCCAGCGCCCTCTGCTTGTAGATGAAGGAGGCACCCTAACCCTCTGCTTGTAAATGAAGGAGTTTCTGGGCCATGACAAATTACCAGTTTGCTGTGACAGTGGTGTCTTTCTCTTCCTGTGATTTTCATGCTGGAAAGAAACTGCAAGGTCTTGATGAGTGACTCTCTGTTTGCAGATATATCTCAGGCTCATGTTACATTTAGAAGAAGCTGTTCTTCTAACCGTAGATTCAAGCATTTCCTCCTGAGATGAAGTTATATTTCCTATCTTTGTAGAATCCATAAAACACCGTGAAACACCTAGTAATCAGCTTGAGGTTGTGGTTTATGCAGTGCTGAGACCTAGGGGGTGTGAGTGGCGCGACTTAGAGCTGTTTGTCAATTTCATTTGTAGAGTGGGAGGTCAGTCATGGTTGGTCTGTAGCAGATGGAGGCTTTTTGGCTTTTTGATGATTGCCAAGGGTAAAATGTCTTAAAGCGCCTACCTCCAACATTTAGGAGGCTTTTACAGTTAGTGAGGACTCTTCCTTTGGAGCCGATGGGCGTACTAGTAGGGATGAAGCTAGAAAAACAATATAATGAGTTTTGACTTTGACATGGGCGGACTAAAAGTAGAAGGGCGAAAAAAGTTTTATGAGGGTTTTCTAGATGACAGATTGACATATGGGATTCAACTTCTAGAAAACTCAGCTATAGATATAGTCATCACTAATATGTAAAAAATATTGATGGCTAACAGTGGCTCCATTTGGGGAGGGCATCTCCTCGTCAGGAGGTGTCCAGAATTCAGATCTTTGGCTTATGAAGACCAGTGCCTTATCCATTGGCGCAAAATTTACCCTTCTCTTGATGTTATTTCTGAAAAGTGACAGCATGGTTAACATCAATGATACTTCTACCTACCCCACTATCTTTCCTAACATTTTTTCTTCACTTTGGTGCATTTGAACTAGCTGCCTTTTGACAATGCATATTTTTTCTTTTGCAAAATGAACCTATCTATTTCTACCCTTATATCTGCCGGGAGTTCAGATTAAACTGATGAACTCCTTCATTTCTCTACTTAAAGCTAGATTGACTGTCAAGATTAAGCAGTTTGACAGGATTTTATTCTCTAATATAAAACATGAAATTCAAAAATGATCAAATCAGGATTAGGCAGTCTGATTTGTCATGCATTTGCGGCATAAAAGACAAGCTGCACACAAATGTTATTCTGCAACAAAAAGGAAACTAGACAAGCGGGGCTAAGATATACAATGTGTTTTTCATCCCTAGCTTCTCTCTTTGGTTCTGTTTTAGGCACGTGGAACCAGAATCTCTCCCTAATCTAAGCTCTGTGATAAGTCAATCTTACACAATGTTGACTATCTTTGCACTCACTAACTTATCAGCAAATAAATTTAAACATGCTCAGCTATGATTAGGCTAGATAGTTGAACAAGACATTGAAGTACTAGTAGCGGCATTTAGACTTGCGCGCTTTCCGAAGGACTATTTTTTGGAACATGGGGCCTTACCACTGCTTTTTAGAAACTGCCCTCTTTTTCTACTTTTCACTATTTTTTGTATTTTCTGCTTTTTCACTTTTTCTTCAAACAAACTACAAATGAAAAGGTGCTCACAGGCTGAGCTTATTTTCTATTGTTGTCTTTCTATCCTGATCTAATCTGTGCACAATAGACATTTGTTTGGTGAACTCTGTTTTTCAATGCAACCAGTCAAGTAGATGCTCACATGGGTGATTCTGGTTTAGTTCTTTCATGATGCGGAAATAATGAAAAGGCCACTCCCATTTGGTTTGTTTCTGGATAGTAGAGCTTAAGTTTTTTCTCATTCTTGGTAGCAACTTGTTTATGATAGAACCCACTACCCCTACAGATTTCTCAAGGAAAACAACAAATAGATCTTGGAATAATACCTGATCTAGAGGATTTGATACATAGGATTTATTCAAGACTACTCTTTCAGACTTCTCAAGGAAAACAACAAATGGATCTTGGAATAATACCCGATCTAGAGGATTTGATACATAGGATTTATTCAAGACTACTCTTTCAGACTTCTCAAGGAAAACAACAAATGGATCTTGGAATAATACCTGATCTAGAGGTTTTGAGATATAGGCTTCATTCAGGACTACTCTTTCTTCCACTTGGCTATATTTGGGACCCCCTTGGTAAAACAACTCTTCCTCATGATCACTCGAACTGTCAGACTCATCATGTATTGCAGTGTATTTTTCAATCCAAGCTGATGTGTTTTGATAGGGCGGGCTGGAAACTGTGTGAAGGTCATCAGGTTGATGGCCAGGGATACACTTTGACAGTAAATTATCTTGAAAGGATAGTGTGACAACTCCCATGTGTTTATCAACCTCTACTTCTTCATCCGCAATTTGTAACTCAATGGAACTGGGTAACTGCAAATCTGGAGTTAAGGAAGATTCTATGTCCAAAATGATTTCCTCAACTATTTCAGGCAAAGGATTCTTATTTACAATATGCTCAAGAATTTCACCATCTTCCTCAAACTCATCATCAAAGTTGAAAAACTGTTGATTTCCAATCATGTGCATGTTATCTCTGACGGGCTGAAGTGAAGTAGAGCAAAGAGTCCGAGACTCTTCACTTACTTCTAAACTTTCAAGGTTCTCCTCATGAGTGTCATAGATGACTGGTAATGGCTGCTTACTTTTCTCAAATTTATGAAACTGAGCTTCCTCCCAAAAATCAAAAACTGAATCTTCTGCAAAGTTAGCTTCTGTTTGGAAATCATATAAGTCAACATATTGATCAAACATTTGAGAATCATTAACATAAGAAATGTCACCAGCCATGTACATTGGATTGCCAGATTTCTTTTCTTCAACTTGATTTACAAATCTATTTTCTGACTTATGATATGCAGGATTAACAGGAGAAAGATCAGAGAAGTTTTGGTTATTAGTTTCTGCATCTAGTAACGGAAAATGCGTTTCTGATGGTTTGAGAGCTTCTTTCTTTTCCATTATCTGCTTGTCTATATCACTTTCATTGTATAAGATAAAAGAATCTAAATTGGAATGAGTGGAATAAATGGGAGTATTGTTCTCCATGACTGCTTGAGTTACCATAGGTTGAGTTACTTCTAGTCCCAGGTTTTCCATGACTGCTTTAGGCATGAGGTTATGGGAGGTACCCGAATCTAACATGGCATTATGTAATATATTGTCCCGTATGTTCAGGCTCACATAGGAAGGAGAAATAGACCCTTCTTGGTATTGACCTTCTATTTTCGGGCCGAATAAGAGCTCGAGTTTGTTTTCAGTTAGATTTAAAGTATCTGCTTCGCTCCCTATGTCAAAAAATTTGAAAATTTGAGATCTATACCTATCTACAGTTATTAGCTCAGTAAGGGGTATGGTAATTTTTATTTCGGAAACTTCCCCTTCGAAACTAAAAGGAGTTTGTAGTTTGGGCAGATTTGTTTCAGCTTTTTCGGACATGATCTTTTCTATGCTCTTAATTTGCTGACTCTGATTTGGGACTTTGTTTGACACTGTTACTTCGGGGGTTTTTGTAGAGGTGCTAAGAGTATCTGAGCTAAGACTTGTTTGAATAGCTTTATCCTTGTTTTGGTCAATTTTCTTGGCCATAATTTTGTTGCTATCCATGGCTTTTTTAGGGATGGTGTCAGAGGTTTTAGCAGTGTCAGGGCTACCCTTCTTGGAGTAGTTTTGGTTTTTTCTACTTCTAAGGTTAAACTGCCTATGAGCTTCTATAATGGCATTCTGAAAATCTATGGCAAGATCTTCGAGATCTTCATCATTGGTTTCTTCATGACTTGGATGGCATAACTCTTGCTCTTCTGCTGTGAGGTAAACCTTACTCTCGTTATCAGAACCTATGAGGTTCCAATGATTTTCATCAATGGGTTCAGTATCCTTATCCTCTTTATCAACATAATTCTCACTGAAGGATGGTCTGATCTGCTGATCATTTCCTCTTGGTTTATTTTGAGACTGATCTTTTCTAAAGCCTTGTTTCTGGTTTTGAGGGTTTAGTTGGTTTTCCCTAGGAGGCACTTTTTCACTCATTTTTTCCCACATCTTTGTCATGGATTTGACCAAGCCATCTATTCTAGGATCTAGGGAAGGAGATGAACTGGATACCTCATCTCTATATGGGAATTTTCTTTCTAATCTAGTCCTAGCTCTTTTTTCTGCTAAATTGGCTTCTTGTTTTATGGCTACTTGTTGCATTTCCTCTAGGGTAGGGGGATCCTTGTCTCTCAGATGATATGTCATGTCTGGATTAAAACCCTCGGGGAATTTTGCCAAGACTAAACCAAGTGGGGGTTTGAAGTGAGGTGGGAGGGCGTTATACACATTGTTGAACCTAGTGCAGTATGCCTGGACACTTTCCCCATTTTCCTGTTTTAGGTTGTTATATTCTGACAGGATTTGAATAGGGTTCCTTTGGACTTCCCACTTGTTCACGAAGACTTGGCAGAGTTCTAAGATGTTGTGGATGCTGTTTGGAGGCAAGCTTTTAAACCATGTTTTGGGTTCTCCACCCAGGCTTTGGGCGAATATTCTCATTCTGACGGTTTCATCGTGTACTTCCATGTATTCAAAAGCATCACTAATCCTACTTACATGCTGTTGAGCTGTGGTGGTGTCTTCTCTGGTAAAGTGTGGGATTTTGTCTTGATATTCATTTGGGAGAGGAGCCAAGGGCGGTGGCAACACCAAAGGTGCATACCAGGCTGCCATGACTGGAGGTAATGAATGATGTGCAAGATGAGGACTAGTAGGCTGAAATGAAGTGGTTTGAACAGTGGTGGTTTGACCAGGTGTGGTGGATGAACTTAGACTAGTGATCTGGTTTTGAGCAGATCTGGGATGATAGGAGCCAAATTGATAAAGAAGCTGGAAATTAGGAGGAGTGGTGGGTGAAGCTTCTCTAATAGTACTCTGTGGTGGGTCTAGGGGTTCAAGATCGTCAAAGTTTACCTTACTATATGATTTGCTTCTGGGAAGAGGTTGTGATGACTCTAGTTCAAAAGGTGAATCTAGTAGGATAGTGCGATGTTTAGGTACAGATCTTGCTCTACGGATGGATCTACCAGTAGCTAGATGGTCAGTTTCAGAAGCTTGCCACAGAATCTTTTCCGGGTCATCTACTATGATAGGGGGATTTGGGTCTGGATGGGCTCTGGTATTGATTCTTCGTGAAGCCAGATTTTAGATCCAGGGTTTAGAGAGAATGGTATTGGTGAATGTTTTGGATGAGTGATTTTCTAAAATTTTACTAAGGTGAAGGATGGTCAAAATAAAAGGGATGGATTACTGGAGTCGCCAGGTGGAACTGGGTTGTTCTTGTGAAGATAGCTATGGTCCACCACCAGTAACTACTCTGAGAATGTTTTTGGATTTTCTGAGTTTTATGTGCAGCCTATGGTTTGTTAAAGTATCCTAGACTTGTTTCAACACTTTGCTAGGGTGATGAGAACAAAAAGAGTTTACTCTAAAAAAAATGGGTCTAGGGACTGCTTACTTGTTTATGGTACCTAAAGAACTAAAGAGTCTATAAGAGTTTGTTGGACTATTATGTACTCAGTGTCCCACCATCTCCCGCTATGTTAGTGAGCGATGGGATAGGTTTATCGGATAGTAGCCTAGAGTTTTGAAAAGTAGTAAGGCTTACTAGAAGTTTAGTGGAGTCGCCAGGTGGATTGTCAGTTGTTTGAGATATACTTGTATGGTCCACCACCAGTAATGTCAAAAGCCAATCTAAGGGAGTGTTTTGGGGTTTTTTGAGTTTTATGTGCCTACAAGGTTTGGAAGAGTTTTCTATAACTGACTCATCATTTTGATAAGATGGTGAAAGAGCTATTTTCTACTCTTCAAACAATCTCTAAGTTTACTAAGCTTGATTGAGACTTCGGGAGTTACTAAGTTGTACTTAGATTGTCACTAACTCGGAAGGTCCTACTGTGAGTGTCACTATGTTAGTGAGCATTGGGATAAGTCAATCAGATAGTATTCTTAAAGGTCTCTAAAAATGAGGGAAACTAAGTTTTAATCACTCAGGGTCCCACCGTGATCGCCATTATGTTAGTGAGCGGTGGGATAAGTCAATCAGCTAGTAATCTCACAAAGTCTCTAAAGATGAGGGAAACCATGTTTTTAATCACTCAGTGTCCCACCGTGATCGCCATTATGTTAGGGTCCCGTGATTTGGCCGATTGGCTAGCCAAATGACGATGTAACATCAAACCAAGCTTTGGAGCCCAAGGACCTAGCCTTCCTGGACTCAGAGAGGGCTCTCTCTATAAGTGCAAAAGATGTCGGTGTGTTTACTTGCGGTGTTTTGATCTTAGGCTAGTTATGAAGTATGTTTTTAGTTTTTTGTTTTTTAAGTTTGTGAGGAATGAAACTGATCAAATACATAAACTGGATGACAAGATGTAGATAAATTGGGCTATGGGGTCAAACAGGTCAAGGAAGCTTATGAGGTGATGATGTGAAGCTGCTGTAGGGCCGATTTGATTCACAATAGAAGGGATCTCTGGGAAAAATGGATTAAATGAACAATAAGTTGGTGAAAGACAAGGGATTTCAAGTGCAAACTAGTTAATAGCAGACATAAACATGTAATGGCAAGCCATTAATCATGCTAGGAATAACTATAAGCTAATCAATACATAGGAAATCAAACATTCCAGCCATACATAGAGGTATAAGACCCTCTAACTTCGGGAAAAGGCTATCAGACTTTGGGGAAAACACATGAGACAAACTAACAACTCATAAACTATGCCGGAATGCCTAAACATAATCTCTAAGTTATTGGGCACTTGGACAAATAAGTTTTCATAGTTTTAGGCAAAGGGCTAGATCGGGACTAGGCCTCCTTGGTTCAACAAAATGATCAACAAATCAGTCAAAGAGAAAGTTTTATGGACAGAACTATGGGCAGCTGATAGGTAGGTAGGGCAAACCATACATCCTACTCAACATACATGGAACTCATGAATAAAACTTAGCAACAACACCTTAGGTTACTAAAGAGCAGCTAAGAATTCTTTAGCATAACTAAGGGAGAAGAAAACATCAAGCTATGAAGATTCATGGATTTTGAGGTGCCTCCATGGGCATATCTCAAAATCAATCTTTACTGATCTATAGCAGCAAGAAATATGAATTATGAGTGAAAACTAGAAGACAAAACACATTAAGAAGCACTATACCATTCTACCATGTCAAGGAATCCATCAACAAGCCTTCACCATTCCTCAAAAGCATCCAAGAGGCGGTCCAAAAATCATAACTCAAGTGTATTCTTCAAAGCTCATATGACCAATGTATTAATTCTTCTCTCAAGTTCAGCCTCTGATTTACAATGAGAACCATGGAATAAATAGGTTTGAGGGAGGAAAACCTCATGGAGCAACTAGCTATCCCATTGGCCAAGTCAAAATATCTAAACTTGTCCTTGAGGCTTTGCAAAGCCCAAGGCACAAAATATCCCATAAAATATCTAAAAACCTGCTAAAAACGGAAATTATATTGACTTTACATGATTTCCCAATGATAAAAATAGCTTAACGCACATTTGGGAAAAGCAGATTTTTGGAGTTCAAAAATTACAAAAATACTTCATATTTATGCCTGAAAAAGGTCCCCTGACTTGCTGAAGGCAAATAGCAGCCTTCCTGGTGTCGAAACGAGGCTCATGATGGCTCGTTGGAAAGCTCTCTGTGTCTTCTTTCCGGCGCAAGTGAAATTACCTCAATCTGATCTCGGGAAGTACCTCAAAACTGTACCTATGTGCAAAAACCCAGAAAATAGCAGGCTGCTGATATGGCGGGCAGAATGTGCAAAAAGAGGGTGTTTTTCGCCAATTTGAGGGGGCGAATGATCTTCAAATGCCCTGAAAATCGCTGGAGACCTGCTCATGGAATTATGGCATCCATTGGTATCATCCTCCTCCCTTGAAAATTCATCAAACTGAAATGGAGAAATTATGAGTTTTCGGCCAAAAACCCAAAAAATGTGAAAAAACAAGATTGTGTCAAAATTTGCCCAAAATCGGCGTGTATGACCCTCAAGGGTCCTTGGCAATATGTTCGGAAGAAAAAACCAAAATATGAAGTTCTGAAGTGTCTTTTTTTACTTTCCATGTTGGGCACTTCCCTTTAGCCTTCTTGAGCTTGTCTTGGGCAGCCTTGTCTCATATTTGGCATTCTGGCTTTGGTGAAGAAGTCATGGCCCCTTGCCTAGGAGAGGCAGATAGCACATACTTTGGAGAATTCCCTTCGTGATCCATGTCTTGTATTCGCTTGCCCTCATCAGGATGCTGTTGTGTATCATCTCTTGGTTGCCCTTGCTTCGTCACTATCATGGCCGTGTTCATCATGTTCTTGCTGCTCAAACAAAATTCTGCCTTCTCTATCAGTCACTGTTTTGATCAAGGCAACCATGGTTCAATTGTTGTGTGTGATGTCCTCCTTGGGTATAAGATCCCTGCTCCTTCCAAACAATACCTTTTCTTGCCTTTGTATGTCATTCAACAAGTAGACTCAAGGATAACAACACAGCCAAAGTGATGCTTCTGTGTTTTGTGGTAAAGTCGCTTTTCCTTTGATGTGTTGAGGATATAAGACACCCTTGTTTTTTAGAGGAATGCAACAACCGTACTTTAGTTCAAGACCTTCTTTTTTCCTTGTAGGCACTTCATCAGCAGATCCACCAATATGAATACATTCAACCGTAAAATTATCTTACACAATCAAAGTTACCGTGTGTATGAGATAAAGTAAGTAGTTTTGAAATGCTTCGAGGTGTTATCAAAGGCCTGTAGGAGTTAAAAGCCAATAAACTTCTTTTTGAACAAAGCACTACCCTCCTTGTATACAGCTCACCAAATATGTTTAATAACACAAACACAGTCAAACAATAAATATCTTACACAGTCAAAGGTGACTATCCATAGTATAAAGAGATAGGCTTTGTAATGTTTGATGTGTTAACAAAGGTCTGGTAGCACTTCAAATACCAACAAAAACTCTTTTCTAAACAACACACTGTCCTCATGTTACTTCACTGCTCTTTTCATATGATCTTGACAACACCTTGAAATTATAGTGGCATATTCCTCACTGACTCTGTTTGATGAAAGTTCAAACCCTATTTGGTTAATCAACAATGTTCCCAAATGTATTGTGAATGCCCTTTTCAATATAAGACCTCTGCACCTTCAGAATGCTGCCTTTCCTATCTTTGCATATAAATCAGCCAGTACTCATAACGACTTATACCATCAATCAAAGGAAAACACATTCAAGAGGACTTTCTTGTGTTTGGGAACCCAGCTTTGGTGTTTGAGGCAATAGGACACCTTTGTCTTCGTAGAGGAAGGAAAAATAAAGACCCCTTTGATTCAACAACACTGCTCTCTGTTTGGGCCAATCAACCAATAAACTCAATCAATATGAACACAGTCAACCTTAGTGCATTCCCATAGTAAAAAGTCACTTGTACATAGGGCTAGGTGGCAAAGTTTATTTTTTGGTGTGAGCTCAAAGACCTATAGCTTTCAACAACAATAAACTCTTCTTAACCAAAGTACTGCTCTCCTTATACTTTACTGTTGCTCACACAAATTTCGACAAGACCTCCAAATGTAATGGTGGTTTTACTCACTGAATCTGCTTTATAGAACAAAGGAATCAACAGTGGTTATTTGCCCTTTTTTACCCCACAAAGATGTTTTTTTTAATCAAAAACATTTATACAGCGATCACTGTTCATGAAATTAGGTCATTGTTTTACCTTTCCAAATACTGTGTTTCTCCCTCTGCATGCCATTCAACAAATAATCTTAATGATAAGCACAGTGTCAACCAAAATGTAAAAACACAGTCAAAGATCACTGTGTTAGTGCAAGGTGCCATGGCTCTAGGTGTTTTGAGGATAATAAAATAGCCTTGTAGCAAGCAAACATCTCTCCTATTCAAGATATTGCCCCTGCATTCACTATTCCTCACCTATAATTTTGTCAATACCTCCAAGTGACAACTTACAGCTTCATATACAAAAATATGTTTATTGTCAAAAAGGCAGCCTTGATTATGCTCTTCACCACACCGAGGAAAACTTTGAACAATAACCAAGCGATATATGGATGATTACTGTGGTTGAAAATTGGGCCACTGTTTCATTTATTAAACCCTGAATTTCTGCTTTAAAACAGTGCCTTCATCCCTTACCCTTGTTTTGAGAGCGGTCTAATGGGCTTTATACATCAATAAAAACTCACCACTCACTATGTTCTCCTTGAGCAAGCATAAACCACAGCAAAACTCAAGTGTTTAAACAAAACTATCAACCCTCCTACACACTGTTTTTCTCCATTACAAATGCTGACAGAGGTTTTGGTTTCATCTTAGCCTTGAGGGCAGCTCTAGGTTCCTTGAAACTAATGAATCACTCTTCTAACCTCCCACAGTGTCAAATTTCTTCAAAGCATTTAACACATCTCCTTGAATTGTAGCAAGACCCTCAAAAATGGATGGCAGCCCTTGTTTAACTGTTTGAGCAGCTCTATAAATATTTTTTGAAGGTTTTTAGGCAATTTTGTGACCATTTCTACAGGAGTGCAGCAGGCTGCTGGCTGTGCACGTCGCGCCTTAGTTATGGCCCTTGTATTTTTCGCCTGTGCACGCGTGCAAGCCACAAGTTTGCAGTTCATTTTGAGGGCCTTCCCGGTGTCGGAATTGGGCGCGAGATGGCTCGTTGGAAAGCTGTGGAAGTCTAATTTCCAGAAAAACTTGAATTTTGTCATTTGGTGTCCATTTGATCCTTCAAAAATTTATTTTCCCAACACTGGTCAAAACTGGTAAATCCTGGTGCAGAAATGCATCGAGCTGTTTGTAGACCATTTTTGAATGCCTTCCCAGTGTCAGAATTGGGCGCGAGATGGCTAGTTGGAAATATGTGGAAGTCTTCTTTCCAGAAAAACTTGAATTTTTTCATTTGGCGTCCATTTGAGCCTTCAAAAACGGACTGTCCCATCACTGGTAAAAAATGGTGTAAGCTGGTGAAGAAAAACATAGCGTTGATTGCAGGCTACTTTTGGATGCCTTCCTTTTGTTGTAATTTGGCCTGAGATGGCTCATCGGAAAGCTATGGAAGTTTATTTTCCATAGAA
Source organism: Pinus albicaulis (assembly GCA_034641835.2). Lineage (NCBI taxonomy): Eukaryota > Viridiplantae > Streptophyta > Pinopsida > Pinales > Pinaceae > Pinus > Pinus albicaulis. The sequence continues at coordinate 615,724,151 of CM076577.1, read as the reverse complement.
ACTTGAATTTTTTCATTTGGAGTCCAATTGAGCCTTAAAAAACTGACTGTCCCATCACTGGTCAAAAATGGTGTATCCTAGTGCAGAAGTTCTCCCGTGACATTGGTATTTTTCATGTTCCTCACAAACCATGATACCTCCAGGCAGAAACTCGAAGGATGTTTTTATTTTTTAACCTATGAGACAAAAACCTTCTCAATTTTGTAAATTTCATATCTGCTTGATCGTAAAATCATTTGAAAAAAAACCGCCCGGTGCTCCTTAACCCTAATTTCACTGTGGCAGAGGTATGATGATTCAACAGCCATGCAAATTTTACTATCCTTTGGTATTTGTTGAGATGAAATATTTGAGCCTCTTTTTGACTGTGGGTACACTAATTCAGTGGCATTCACTTAAACTTTTTCATCCTCTGTCTATACTCAAGGGCGCTTCTTCTAACACTTTTCCTCTGCTCAAAATATACCAGCAAGGTATCTTTGACTTTGTTATATGAGCAGACTTTCTTTGGAAAACCAAATGTACTTTGCTTTCTTTTCCACTGTGATGGGTTGTTTGAAGGCATTCTCTTATGAGCAGGAGGATGAGTGTCCTTTACTTTGTTTATGAAGGATAGCCTTTTTGACAAATGCTTGGCTTCCTTTTGACCAATCAGTTTTCAACAACACTAAATGCCTTGGCCATCTGCTCATAAATGGAGGAGGCTCTTCACTAAGCAAAGTATCTGAAGATTATTTGCTAAGGCTGCATGACAAGGTTTTGCTTGGATTATGAAGGTAAGCAACCAACTTGAAACACATCAATACTGGCACCTCTGCTTGCAAACACTACTGTGCTTCAGAAAAAACCCTAGTCAAAGTGTCACTGTCTCACTGTACTGCTCTGAGGGGAAAAATGAAAAGTTAGCATTCACTTTGGTTAACTTATGACAAATTATTTGAAAGATAGTCTAAGTCAGCATCCTTTGAAAAACAAACAACTTTTCTCCTGCTTGTGTGATGACATGATTTGTCAGCATTTCTTCAAATCAGTCTTGTGGAAAAGCAGGTTGCTTATGATCAGAATGGTTTTTACCAATGATATGCCTTTCTAAGGTTTAACAATTCTTATGATTTGGAAACTTCAATTGACTTTCTTTGCAAGACCTGAACTCTGTTTCCCTTTTAATTTTCATACTTCAGATTTTAGGCCTGCTATGATTATCACTTACACTCAGAAAACCTAGAGTCTGTGTTTCACTGTTTAGTAACAAGCAAACCTGGGCTTTTGCAATCCTTAAAGTCAATACTGGCTAGCGCCCTCTTCTTGTAGATGAAGGAGGCGCCCTAACCCTCTGCTTGTAAATGAAGGAGGTTCTGGGCCATGACAAATTACCAGTTTGCTGTGACAGCAGTGTCTTTCCCTTCCGGTGATTTTCATGCTGGAAAGAGCTGCAAGGTCTTGATGAGTGGCTCTCTGTTTTGCAGAAATATCTCAGGCTCATGTTACATTTAGAAGCAGCTGTTCTTCTAACTGTAGATTCAAGCATTTCCTCCTGAGATGAAGTTATATTTCCTGCCTTTGTAGAATCCATAAAACACTGTGAAACACCTAATAGTCAGCTTGAGACTGTGGTTTGTGCAGTGCTGAGACCTGGGGTGTAAGTGGCGCGACTTAGAGCTGTTTGTCAATTTCATTTGCAAAGTGAGAGGTCAGTCATGGTTGGTCTGTAGCAGATGGAGGCTTTTTGGCTTTGTGATGATTGCCAAGGGTGAAAATGTCTTAAAGCGCCACTTCCTAACGTAGGGGAGGCTTTTGAAACAGACTTGGACTCTTCCTTTTGGAGCTGATGGGCAGACTAGTAGGGATGAAGCTAGAAAAAATAATGATAATGAGTTTTGACTTTGACATGGGCGGACTAAAAGTAGAAGGGCGAAAAAAGTTTTATGAGGGTTTTCTAGATGACAGATTGACATATGGGATTCAGCTTCTAGAAAACTCAGCTATAGATATAGTCATCACTAATATGTAAAAAATACTGATGGCTAACAAAGCGCAATATGGTGCAGAAGTCGGGGGACGAAATTATCTAAGTCAAAAGTGAGAAGGCTAGAATCAGCAGGATCAATCCTACCGACTTCCACAGACAATAACGCTTCAATCGAGACACAACTCGAAGCACTTCAACACCCGACATCGTTGACAACGCTCGCGTTAAATCAACAATATTGTAATGCCGATAAAGACAAAGCGTTAGGATTATAAGAATACTTCCGAAGAACACCTTTTTACAATGGCACAATGGCCCGCATCGAGCCTTTCAATATCAAGAGGACTAGAGGTAGGTGGGGGAGAGGACCACCACCCATCTCTTTCTACCGCCAGTTGTGATCCAAGATAATCTTTCGACCGAGTAGCAATGGAAACGATTGTAGAACAGTTCATCATGCAACACCTAAGAGCCAAACAGTTGCAGATGGTGCAAAGCTGCTCCGACCACCGCATTTTCCGGCATGCAAAGGGTTCTGAGGACCGCCGGAGTTCCCTAGCACCTTTGAGAAATTGACTAACACTCAGGCCATCTAGGACAATCCTTAGTGTGGTGTTCCTCATCAAAAACAAGACAGGATACTTTCAAGCTATGCCATGAACCATCATTAGCACGAGGTTTAGATGAATCGTTCTAGGGCATCGGCTTTGGCCTTGCCTTTTCCTTCTTTTTTCCCTCGGATGTCTCGTCCGCAGGATTAGCCTGAATGGCGTTGACCTCGTAGGCTTTACCAAAATCCGAGGAAAGTTGAGGAGCGTTAACCATTGGAAGAGTTTTGATTTTTGGCTTCCCGTTCATTGGAAGAAGGAGACTTACGTGAAGTTCGAGACATAGAACCAATAACGTCATCGACGATGGGGAAGAGTTTTTCAGTCCCGTGTCGTGGGGCATGAGTCAAAATATCATACAATATGCCTGATTTAGAGTACACTAAATCAAGGTACCGGGCACAAGTAGCGGCTTGTTCCTCGGTTGAAGCAAATGCCCTCATGGCTATGTCTTTGCAATTCTGATTGACAAAAGAGGTAGTGAACCACGAGTAAGAAGTCGATCAGAATTTCAAATTTGATCGTATGATGGCGATGTCTCCATTCAAGAATGTGGTCCGAGATATGACTACCTGGGTCCGTTTCAAGGATGTTAGGAGATGCATCTCGCTTAATAATGAACCGGCAACTCGGAAATGAGTAAGGAACGCCATAGCAAGAGTGTTGGAAATCTGAAAAATACCGTGAGGCACGACATGTCACTTAGCACAGCCCGATGAGAGTCTACCCGGAAAGACGGAGTCGAATAGAGTCATCCACCCAAGAATTGGAAGAACACCATAAATGGTATGCATAACATGTGCTGGGGTCTTCCGTACTTGCCCTCAAATTTGGGGCAATCACTTAGAACCTTCGTTGAACCGGAGGCCAATATGGATTATGAAGGATTGATCACTTGTTAATTTGGACACATCTAGTAATTCCAACGATGCAGAAAGGGTAATTGAGGGTTGAAAGGCATAAATGTCCTCTATAAGGACCCGTACCTATGTTCCATCCTCGGTTGAGTGTAATCGCCCTCATTGGTTCTATCCCAAAGGATTCGTACCTTACAAGGGGTAAAAAAGCTAGATAGTTTGGCCGATATGGCGCCCGAAGACCAGGATATTATAAGTGAGGACTAGGATACTAATTTCGAGTATATGAGGGTTCCGATTGGCGCATAAATATTTTGCCGCGAATACAAGTATGGCTTTGGATGTTGCGGCATAAGAAGTCGAACCTTGAGGCGGTATTGGATATCGGTCGATATTGACCTTAAGGGTAATAAGTGCCTTGGGGTTGGATGTGCCGTCGATAAGTAGGGCCCGACCGTAGCCGGACAACCCGGCGCGTGGCCACACTCGATTGCGGTGACAGAGTAGAGTGGCGGAGCAAAGGTGAGTTGTCCGATGAGGACCACCAAGCGTTCTGCTGCATCAAAGTTGGCCTAATGGCCGCGATGGGCCGTGTTGTGTCGATGATTAGGTCGACCGAGAGCAGGAACACAAGATGGTCCTCGCTGTGCAACATTTGGACTAATTGAAGATATAGCTATTGTGGTTAACAAAGGTTGCTCCTGAGATGGATAAAAATTGCCCCCGTGGCCGATGAAGATCCCGGTTGATATGTTTGCTTTCCCCAACAAAGTCCTTGGGTTGCCTGTGTTCAACTGTGCCAGCCTTGTAAACTTTGGCCTTGTGATTATAAGGTCACACCTCATGGACCATGTGTCAATCCTACCGGACCGAAGGTTGTCCCTAGAAGAGTTGTCCTCGTTGGTCGTACGCATACCCTTGCTAAACCGAAGGTTGTCCCCGAAAGGGTTTTTCTTGTGGTTCGTAAGCACAACTCGTTGAACCGAAGGTTGTCCCCGGAAGGGTTTTCCCTTTTTGGTTAGAAGGTTGCACAGCAAGGTAGGTCTAAAACCTAAAGGAACCGATAAGCTTCAAGAGTAGGAACAGACCGTGATCATCATAATGAAATGGAAGTGAATAAATGGGGTTACCAACCGCGCCATAATGGGAAAGATAAGGATGACCAAGATCCCCGAGGGGACTCCATAAGTCCTGGGAGCTCACATCGAATGTACCACCAATACCCTTGGAAAGAAAGTAAGACCGTCAAGGATTGCCATGGAAATTGAAGTCTCTACCAAAGGTGAATCCCTTGATGACCGAGTGGTGACAACCCAAGCCGATGTCGCCACGTACGTAAAAAAGGTGTCGGCTGCAGACAAAGTCGTTGGTGACATCCATAATGATGGAAGGACCGGCCCCCCTTAAGTGGAGTTGACGCCGCCATGGAGGCAATATTGTACACACTCCAACCCAAAGACCCATATCTAGTTAGTGACACCGATGGTGAAGATGAGCGTACTCGAAGGGATGTTTTTCCGGAAAAAGTTGGTATTCTTCACTAGAAACAGAATTCCTCACCGCCGATAGGACCATATGAGTCCATGTCCGAATCCACCGTGAGATCTTGTAAAATACTACGGGACTAGGAGGTAAGGATAGCAACCAAAAATGGTGATCCCAATGTAAGAGGGGGAAAAATGTTCCTCGACCCCCAAACCCAAAACCAAGCGTTAGAAAGAGGCCAAGTGAACTCAATTGGCTCTCCAATGGGGTACTCGATGGGAGAATAGGTTGCCGAAGCTCGACGTACCTTAGAGGTGTGAGAAGTTTCGGATGAATTGTCCAAGAAAGGACTACCACTAGGACGAAATCGATGGGTCTCCCTTTTATATACCGACTTGGGTGAGTGCAAGTCCATACTAGTGTTGTCTCAAGCCGCATGGCGACACAACTTCTAGGTTTAAATATGTCGAACACGCCTAACTTAGACCACTAAAAATGTTTCTTTAGGTTTCAATGTTGCCTTAGGTTAATGAGTAAATTTTAACTTGATCTGTATTTACATTTCAATTCTGCTGTCCTACCGAATGTTGGATCTCAAAAATCCCTAAAATGCAAGTTACATGCTAAAAGATACCATTTCGTTCGATGAAAAGTTATCTACGAGAAAGATAGGAGTTTTTAAGCGATAGAAAATAATAAGAACATGCAGAAACATCCACCATGCGTATGCATTGCAAACCGATGAAAAGGAGAAATATTTCCTAGAATGTCCAATGCTAGATATGCGAAAGACTTAAATTTCCACAATGCAAACAAGAATGCAAGCACAATTCAATGTAATAGAGCAAAGAATGCACTAAATGACATGAAATAAACCAAAACACTAGTTTGAGAATGTTATGTGAGAGTTTAAGTGAAGTAATTTCGATCAACCCAAAACAAACATGAAAAAACTCAAACCAATGTTGCAATCTCTCAAATCGATGCAATCTCTCAAATCGAAGAAAGATTTCACCCATATGCTAGCAGATCTATGCTTGGAGGACAAGAAGCAAAATTGAATGGCAGAGGGCAAGAATCATTCACCCAATGCAATCACCAAACGGATCAAGAGAAATGAATGCAAACAAACAAGGAATGAAGTTGACTGCGAAACAAAAGACTCAAAGTCCTACGTGAGGCTCAACATACCAAAGCACTTAAGAACCCTAAGGTTGCAATGATGATAGGAAACGAACAAACAACTAAAGGAAGAGAGACGATCACAATCACAAAAATCCTCAGCACTCAAGACATATCAAAAACTAAATCCCGTATGCACGAGTACTAACCAAAAATATTCATAACACAGACAAAACCCTAAATCTGCTGTCGTCGTACGTTGGCTCCGTAACTGCCAAACAAAGGGGGATGAGTGTGCAACACTAGAAACTCGTGCCATATAGCACGACCGTACAAATGTAGCGCCAAGCCAATTCACGTAGGGAAAAGGGAAAATTTTGAAGGACAAGAGGTCAGATTTAATCAACAAAAGGGTTCAGACTAGCAAAATAATCGTGAAAGGAAAAATAAGAAAGAAAAGACCAGGTCAAAGACCTAATGGATTAAATATAAACTCACACCGATTCCCTAGCAGAGTCACCAATCACAGGAGGTAAATCCCCCGCGGATAGAGGCGATCCCATTAGCTCCTAGGTGGGTCTAGCAACAAAAAATAAGCATAATATCAATTCCTAGTTAATGAATGGAGATGGAGATTCGATAGATGACTTACCGAGGCCCTATGTTATTGCTAAGCACGTAAAGAATGGTCGCCTCTGCTCCTAGTTTGACAGATCATGGTCCGCCAAGCCATGCTCTGACACCTATGCACACAAAAAAGAAACAACGACAATATACAACATACTAATTCACATTCGTAACTATTAGTAAGTCGAAGAGGACTAAATCAACTTCGTTAAATAAACAACATAATACAATGATCGAACCAACACCATAGTCGAGTATATTAATAAACAAAAGGAAGAGTATAACCAAGCCTTCGATGTTGCGCCTCCTCCAATACGGTCTGTGGAGCACGTCTCACAAAGGCTCATCGTGAATTCGTACGAGACTCCTCTACGAATTCTCCTTGGTTCTACCTTCTCATTATGTCAATTACCACCCTATAGTATTTTTCTCCAAGTTCGACTAGCTTTCATAAAGGGAGAAGGCCTCTGTATAGAGGGAGAGGGAGAGGTTAGGATCCCCGTAATTATGGAAGGGAGACCTATCTCTAAGGAGTGTTCCATGGGAGGTAGAAACCACTCGCCTAAAGAGGGAGATCCGTGGTCGATCAACTTAACCACTTCCGTTGACTCATCCCTTGAGGGTGTAGTTAGAAGGAAAATTCTCGCTCTAATTATAAAAAAAACATTCCTGATATGTTGGTGTGGGCACCACATTGAGATAGAGTGCCGTGTGGCATGGGCTCTAGTGCAAATCTTTCCACATTGGTACGAGGGGTGAAACGGCCATCCGGCGCTAAGGCAAAAACATAGGTTTTGTGTGCTTTTTTCGAGGAAATGTTCAACATGTGAGAAATGATGTCCTTATGCGGAAGGATGCAAAGAAGGTGTTTTGCAAAGTATGACACTCAAGCTCACAAGTCACGCAGAATGACCCTCCAATATGCGTGGCGAGGGATTGCAGTGATTCGGTGACAAAATGTCAGGTAAATGTGTTGCAACCTACAATGCATTTTGCTCTTACAAGACATGGCTTTATGCACAACATGTAGTTTTTTGTATAAAAGATGAAATTTATAGGTGTAAAATTCAGAAATTACACCCTCAAAAGGTTGAACTTCTCAATTTGCATAAAAATTGAGATTAAAGCATGCGTTTTACTTCAAGGTAGTTTTTCCTTCAAATTTATATGAAATCTCAAATCTTGGTGTGCATGAAAAAGAAACCTCTCATGTTATTTAATCTTGAATTTTAAATGGCTTAGGTAAACTTAAGATATATATACCTCCATATTAAAACTTATAAAACAATTTTTGGAGATGGAAAGAAAGTTTGGGAGTGCATTTTAATTTCGTCACTTAGTATAGTTTAACCCTCCATATGACAAGGAAAACTTTCCTTTTTCACATCAACCATTTTTAAACTTGCAATTGTAAAATCAACAACATGAAGAACTATAATATGAATAACGACACCCCCAACAACTTTACAAACTCAAATATAGGTTATAATGCAACATTGGTTTACTTACAAACATGTTGGGAATTCCTATGGGTTTAATAGGCATCTTTTGCCTATTTTTTCCCAACATAATATTTTTATGTGAATGCAAAGCCTTTATGACTAAATCGTATTTTTTCATACCAAATTATTTTTAAGTATTTTTTATCCTAGGTTATGCTACATATATTGTGAATAAAATGACAGCATTTGATGACAATATTATGCGATGGTTACTTATGAACTTGGAGATGCATAATCATTGTTTCCCTTTTCTCGAAAAAGAAAAAGAAAAGGGTGAAGATCGGTTCATAAATGATGATTGTTAGTGTAGAATTATAATTTATAGGAATTTCATAACCTTAAAATTATGAACTCCTTCAATAAAGCTAAGGAATGTCTTAGTAATAAAGTATTCATAATTCAATCATTACTTATAAAAGTGCATTAGATATTCCCTTAAAGATTGTATCGAAACAATAAAGAGCAATAAGCATCACATGTTAGAAACGTATGATTCAACATAATGTTATTCTTCCATTAATTCCTCATAATAATAGATATTTACATAATAGACATCAGCAAGCTACACTTCCATTACAAAACCAGTAAAATGTAAGACATATTCTATGCCTTTTTCTTCTCTTTAAATATTCCTCCTAAGGTATTTATTTGCTCGAGGAAGACACTTTAGGATTACATTAAGAACATGTTACCTTGTTCGTGTCATTTAGTTACTCTAATGGACACTTCCTGAAGTAAGTTTTAATGAAGCATTAACTTCACATTCTAGTGTGGTACTAAAGCAACTTAAAGTGTGAATGGGTTCAAAATCATAGTGCGTTGAATGGTTTGATGCAAAATGTGAAGGCATGGATATGGATGGTTCACACTATATGCGGGAAGAGGGTGAAAAAATGTTGAGGATATGATATGAAGCAACTTGATGCATAGGATTATATCGAATGAGAAAAATTAATACAACTACGTATATATTCACCCGGCAGTTATCATGGGCATGTTGCAAGAAAAGCACCCACGATATATATTCTATACCCGGGTCAAACACCATTTATTCCCATTTGGCTCGATCAATATCACTTCAACAAGTTAATGTAGTGACAAATTGATGGAGGATCCACATAATTCGATGGACTAATGTTACTTTGTAGCTTAATCTAGTTTGGTTTGTAAGTTTGGGTGGCATAGGTTAGGATTTAGTGATCATACAACTCGACTTCATAGTTGTATTAACTAACTTGGCACTTTATATCCTTGTGGTGAAAAACAACCTAGCTACATTATAATCATTGTTTTCCCACCGCCCTGGATGCTAGGAGAGACAGATCTAGATCCAATCGATTGTGAGACAATTGTTCAATCTATTTCAATTTACATTTCCTCATTCTACCTATATTTTACATCTTCCTCTAGAGTGACTTCTAGCGATGGATTCTAACTTGTTTCCTCATTCGTTGGGTTAGCTTTCATTCTTTTTTCTTCGCATTCCATTTTCATAGGAGCCACTTAATCTCTTCCACTTTGTATTGAAATTTATGTACCATTAGTATCTTATCTTATCTATTTTTACTTTGTTACCTTATCTGTCTTATTTGTTTGTACTTTATATATTATCTTTTGAACCATTCATTTCCATTTTCATATCACACGAGCTAATATATTACACCTTAGTCAGCGACTAAGCCCCAAGTGTGGTAAACCCACCCCATCCGATGAATAATTTGCTGACATGGTAGTGATAGTGTAGGTTTTAACTATGTACGTAAATTACCCTAAAACTGACCTCCTTAAAATAGAAAATAAACAATGGAAAGAGAATAAAAAATAAAATAAATATACATAGAGATTTTCCCCTAGATCCCAAAACAAAGGACTACTAGATTGATTTTTCATTAGTTATTCCTTTCAATGTTACAACACATATATACATGTCACATTCAAAAACCTCAATCCATTAACCCCTGATTAGAACATAATCGTAGTTCCCTTGACCGGATCTACAAATTGCATGGACGTAAAACCATCATGCCCAAAACCATGTGCTAAACCCATTCACAAAACCATAGGTAGGTCCGCCCACCTACCATGCGGAAATAATTTTAGCATACCTCAACATTCTCCCATGTGTTGTTTTATTTCCACATGGGTCCACAGGAGAGCTTATTAATTGGTCCAACCCCGCAATGCCCATATTTCTACAACAAGACAAATTCTTAGTGCTCACAAACTTTTTCAATGCATCTAACATTCTTCAAAGTGTCCACCTTACCAAAGAACACCTTTATGGCATCAACCATATTCTACAAAGTGATACTAAGCATCAATGTGCTTTGTATTTAAATGATAAGCAAGATTCTTAGCCAAGAAAGACACTTTGCTATCACATTCTATCATTATAGCTCGATGCACCAAACCCCCATACCTAAACACAATCTTTACAACCAAACCCGTTTCCTTGATTTCATGAGTGGTTACATGTATTCTACTTTCCGTAATTGGAAAGAGGCACGATAGACTATATATTTCTCATATAATTATACTCCTCAATATAACACATATCCACTTGTAGATATTCTATGTTCTAGATCTCCTTGTACCTAGTCTGCATCAACAAATACAAGGATGTCAAAAACTCTCGCCGTCCAACTTCGGTCTTCCTTGGTAGCACATACCATAATCACTAGTGCCATGCAAATAGCTAAAATCCCGCTTCAATTTTATCCAAAGCTCCTTCCCGGTTTTGACAGCAACCTGTTTGGTGATTCCATTTCATGTGCAATGTTTGATCTAGTACATACCATTTCATACATCATGATACCCATCGCACTTGCATATGGAGCGAGAAGCCACATGTCCTCTTCTTCGTGTCTTGGGACATTGTTCAACATTCTAGAATTTTACACTCCAAGGTGGAATAGAACCCATCGGTTTAATATCTTGCATATTAAACCTTGGTAACATTGTCTCGGCATACTTCTAGTTTAACCGAGACCTCTTGCCTAATATCATTTAAAAATCCATGCCCAAAATATAGTTTGCGCACCAATATCCTTCATGTCGAATTTTTGAGGGACAATTGGTTCTTCAAATGTCAGATAATCATTTCCAATTAGCAACATATCATCCACATACAAGACCAAATAAATAACATGGTCACCAATTAATTTAAAATACACAAGAATGATCTCGGTTTTCTTTCCGGTAGCTAAGTCCTAGATATATATATATATATATATATATCAAATTTCGATACCACATCCTTGGTGATTGCTTAAAACCATACAAAGACTTTTTTTAACCTACATACCAGCTCTTTCTTAACCTTCACCGCAAATCCTTCTTGTGTTTCTTCATGTAGATTTTCTTTTCTTTTCGCATCCTCGTGAAGGAATTTGTCTTCACATCCATCTGTTCTACCTCAAAAAATCAAAAGTAAAGAACAACAAATATAAGTAATATAATAGAAGTTAACTTGGCAACAGGAGAAAAATATCACCAAAATCAATTCCTAACACCTCGAAATAACCTTTTTCTACCATCCGAGCTTTATATTTCTCCACCTTTCCTTTTGCATTTTTCTTCTTCTTAAATACCCATTTGCTACCAATGGGTTTCCTTCCAATCGATTCTACTAGATCCCATGCCTCATTTTCTGTAGGCGATTTCATCTCATCAACCATGGCCTCCTTCCATAGTTTTCCATCCTCTCGAATGAAATGCTTCCCTAATAGTTATGGGATCATCATCTCAGATATATAAAGAAAATTGAACAAAAATAAAATGGGACTATACCTTTCTAGTTACCTTCTTTTCTGTAGTTGATCTTCTCAAAGATGGAGTTTGTGGCTCTTCCTCTTCCGAATCTTTGCTTTCGTTGTAGAGTTTGATTCTTCCTTTGCTTAGTTCAAACTCTATCTTCTCAAGTTTATTTGGTAGGATTCTCATGTTTTATAACATCTTTCACCTCTCTAAACACCACATCTAGTTTGTACACAACCTTCCTTGTTTCTAGGTTGCAAATCTTATAATCCTTTAAACCATCCTTATACCCAATAAAGATGCACCTTTTAGATATACTATTCAACTTGGTTCTTTTCTCTTTTGGAACATGTACATATGCATCACAACTAAATACTCCCTCATATGTGAAGGAGAAGGTTTCTCACTCGGCCCATACCTCATGTGGAGACTTATCCTCCAACGCCGAAGAAGGTGATCTCCGTTAACTAGGTCGCATGATGTTTCGACTAGCTTCCGCCTGCACCTGTCCTAAACTAGTACCATCGAGCATGCTTACATTTCCATCAATGTCATGTTCATTATTCCTGCAAATATTTTTGGTTGAGGTTTGTATGGAGTACTCTTTCTTTCATGTTATACCACACTTCTTGCTGCATCCTTCAAATTCCTTCTTGTATAAATCTCCACCATTATCTATCCTATTCACCTTATCTTCTTCTCTCATTCTCGTTTTCCACAAGATCTCTTAAATTCTTTGAATTTGTCAAAGACTTGTTATTTTTTCCGAGGAAATATATCCATGTATTCCTTGAGAACTCATATATAAATGACACATGGCATGCGTACTTATCGAGTGATGGAACCGACATGGGTCCAAACACGTCATTGTGCACAAGCTCTAATATCCCTTTCACACTTTATGCACCAGAGGGGAAACTCACCCGATTCTACTTCCCATATACACAATCTTGAAAAAATAAAAATCCAAAGAATTAGACATACCTTCTACCATACCATTACCATTTAGTATTCGAAGGCCCTTCACTTCTAATATGTCCAAGTCATTTATGCCACATCCTGGTATTTTCTTCTAGGAGACCACTGCTTTCTTCTCCTTTCAGAACCATAGAAATATTACACCCATACATAATGTTGCTACCACGAATCTTGTCCAGAGTTCCAATCCAAATACCTCGTATCAATACAAGCTTCTCTTAACCATCTTGCAGTACCCTTCTCGAATACGGCTTTACACCGCATCATCCATCTTTCTCAAAGAAATAAGGCACTTCGGCCAATGTAGGAATAATATGTAGAACACCAGGAAATGTTCTAACTTTCCACTTGCAACATTCCCCAAGAATACATCACCACCATCATATTTCTCATATTCGCGAACCACTCATGGGGTGAAGTGAAAGGACACCGAGTCAATCAACCATGCTTCATGATCTACATGTACTTGAAGAAGAAGCCAAGTACACATCCACACCTTCATCTAAGGTGGTTTTCACCTCAAGGTATGAGCATCATGAGATCCATTTTCTCAGAGCTTTAAATCTACAATCCTTTTTGAAGTACCCATCCTTTCTACATTTTAAAGACATCTTACATGCTTTCTCGGATATTTAGATCTCCCCGTAGATTTATATTTCTCCCACTCGAGGACTTATTTTTGTTTTTTTGGGACCGCCTATACAAGACAAGAAATCTCCATTCCGCCCTCCATATTTTTCCATCTCATCTCCGATAGTAAAGATGCTACTATTTCACTAAACTTCAGTAGTTGTATTGCTACCGATTTCAACAACCAAACTATCCTATGAATCTAGTGGAGAACACAACAAATCGATGCACTTATCTTCATCTCGAGATTTTTAATATCAAGGATAAATAACCGAATTACCACATTATTGAAGGCACGCATTTTTCTCCGTCACCGAGCCTCCATTATTGATCCTCAAAGTTATACAAATTTTTACGTAGGAACAATTTATTCACCAAAGACTTATATTGGTAAAAAAGTCCCAAACTTCTCCCACAAAGCCTTCACTGAAGCCCATGACACATTCAACATATTGAATCTAAGATACACAACCGTATTTTTCTTTATTTTTTATCCAAATTCTCCCGCCTTCATCTAACATTTCCATCTAAGCTATACTCGCATCTACCACAACCTAATCGTATTTATCCACCAGCAAATCCTCCATCTTGATTTTACAGCAAATAAAACACCGACCATTACATTTCTCAATATATATCATTCCATTGCTCAACTTCTTTCACTCCAAGAATTTAACTTCCGTAGATCTCACTCAACGGGCTGGTCAGTACGCCCGAGGCAAAAAAACCTCAAGAAGAAAAGCATCCCCCTTGAAGTTAAAACAACTCGATACCAAATGTAGGTTTTTAACCTTGTACATAAATTGCTTGCAAACGAATTCTTAAATAGAAAATAAAAAATGGCGAGAGCATACAAAACAACATACATAGATATTTCCCCCCGTATCCCAAAACCAAAGATTCTCATTTGTATTGATTTTTCATTAGTATTCCTTTCAATGTTACAACACATATATGTACATGTCAAGAATTCATAACCCCCCGATCCATTAACCCCGGATTGGGAACATACAACCGTAGTTCCCTCGATCGACCTACAAAATACACGGGAAAAAAACCATCATGCCCAAAACCATGTGCTAAACCCATGCACAAAACCATAGGTATTTCTGCCCATCTAATATAGGGTCAAAAAATAAAAAATTATTGGGGCACTTCCTGACCTGTGAGGGCGAGCTCATTGCACCTGCTACAATGAAGGGGGGCTAGTTGTGGAAATAATATAACATACACCCAACAACCATGGTGGTAGACCATGGGATTTAATCGATCATGATGGGGTGCCACATATCCCTAGTGTTTCATGGAATATGAGTCAAAATTACAATGAATATTATACATTGTTGAAATATGATGAATTTCAAGGCATCAAGGATAAAAAAACAACAAAATTTGATAATTATTTAGTAATCTTTATGGTATGATCATTTTTGTCAATATAGTTGAAAATAATTTATAGAATTTATATAACATATGTAGTAGTGCAGGATTACACTTCCAAATCAATAGAATGGAGTAAGAATCATAGTAATGGGTTTATCCATCCTCTTTAGGTTGTTCAATCCTATATGACCGCAATAAGATATGTATTTTCCTCAAAAAAATATCCTACGTTCTCATACCATATTATTTTTTTGAATCTATGATATCATAAAATGTTTTTGACCATGTATGATTTTAAGCACAAGAACAAAATCTAGTTGTAACCAAAAAGCTACACTAGTAGTTGCAAGAGAAAAATAGAATAAAATGCCACTCTTACACTACGAGACTCGAAGGACCAAGTTGAATCCAATTTTTATTTCATCGTTTGTGTTATCACCCATAATTTTATGAGTCATTACTTGACATGGTCATACAAATACCACTCCTCAAAAGGGCATGGACTTCTTAAAACATTTTCAAGTTTCATAGGAAATTTCATTTTTCATATTTAACCTATCCTAAGTTTCAATACCACCCTCATTTAATCTCAAACCCACCTCCATATAGATCACATCATGTTCCATCAGTCATCATTTTCTAACATATTTCATTTCCCAAGCTTACAACTCGAGAAAGAGGGTTTCTTCGTTTTCTTTAATGCAAAAATTTTTATGTTTTATACATGTTTTTAGAATAAAATATTATGGATAGCTGGAGACAAAGTTTCAAAAAACTAAGGAGATTTTTCTTCAAGACATAATTACCTACAAAAACTCTCCTTCCGTTTTGCAATATCTATCAAGGATAGGGAGAAAAAAGCTCATCTCGAAACCCTATGTTTTCGCAAAAAACCGAGTTTGAACTCCTTGAAGAAAATTTGGAGGTTAGCTAACCATGAAATTGAAGTTATGAATAAGGATTAAAGGAAACATAATTTCCAAAAGTTTCAGTTTGAAAATAAGAAAGATATTTGGGAAGAGTTGGTGTGTTGATAGTGTGTCAAAGACTTTAGATGATGACAAATAGCTACTCAAATGGACCCCACCATTGAGAAGAGAAGTGAAACATGTCGAATATTGAACTTGCGCTTAAATTATACCAAAATAAATCTGAAATATCAAGTTAAGGACCTCCAAGAGCAAATAGAACTAATCCACAGAGGGAGTTGGAGAAGAAGGGCCTAAAAATGACAATAGTTGAGGAGTCAATAACAACTCATCATCAATGAGGAAGAAACACCCCAAGAGTCCTAATTTGAGTCAAGTTTATGATTTGAAAGGTCAATGGCATACTAGAAACAATTTTTTTACAAATGGAAGACATATTTTTTAAGTTAGGAAAAAAAACTGTTCCAGATATTTTTCAAATAGGCCAGAGCGTTTCCTCGGGCTCGTCGTAAAATCGCTACGAAAAACCACCGCTAGCTTTATTTTTTCTACGAAACCACTTTTGAAAGCTTATAAAGGGTGGAAATGATATGGAGAATGTGTTAAGGCATAATGAACACAATTCAAGGAAAGAATCAAAAAATTTGATGGAAAAGGTCATTTTTGTATGCTACTAAAGTACGCTACAAACTCCACAAATTTGCTTTAGCGAATTGTTTTTTAAGTTTTATGAGTAAATAAAATAGTATTTTGAAACATAAGATTTTTGTCTTAAAAATAGGCCCCCCTATACAAATACCTCTCTCATTTTCAAAATCCATTAGGTTTTAGAAATTATGCACTCATCTTTTCACGCTACAAAACCTATTATAAAAAACTATTTTCGTAGCGATAAGGTTTCTAAAAATGAAAAATTATTGAAAATTGAAAGAGGTTTTTCTTCAGTACACCTCTCTACAAAAAACTATCTCTGTCTACAAATCTATCATTTTTTTGAATTATAGACACTTTATTCTTTGCACGCTACGAAACTCGCTGAAAATTTGTTTTCGTAGCGAACTTTTTTTTAATGTTTCTGTGAGAAAGTGAAAAAGTATTTTGGAAATATGAAAGAGGTTTTTCTTTATAACGGGTTCATATAAAAACCTCTCGCTTGTAAGTGCAACACTTTGTGCTTTAAACTATACACTCATATTTGAAGCCTACTTTTTCAATTTTCATCAATCAATTTGTGAAAAAATTGTAAAAATTCTGATTTGGAGGAGGTACAACTCAAAGATCCACGTAGCATAATGACATATTAGCACCTAGTACACTTAGAAAATTAGTTGGTTGTATTTTATAATGGTTATTGAATTGGTTTGTTGACTATTAATGAAAGAAGAGTCCTTTTGTATTCAAACTCCTAGTAGAAATATCCCAGAAGTCTCCAAGTGATAGAATCATGTTTGAAATAGGTCTCTGAGGTGGGAATTGAAGATAGCAAGGTGGCATATCATTTTTATTATTCCTCATTCTATAAAGGACTTATTTTTAGAGTTATAAAAGGTTGGAGTATGTTATGGTTGAGTGATACTATTGTAAAACATGTTTTCATCTTCGCAATGGAGAATGGCTATTGGTTTCATCCTTCACTCGAGATTCATTTGATACTTATGAACCCTATGTATCTTATTACCTTTTTTCAATATGTTAATGTTTGATTACTCATAATTCTTTCTTTGCATGCTCGACTTCCTTTCAAGCACTAAAATATTGGATATCTTTCTCAATGTCCTCGCTTTCGTATCTTATCATGTTCATTACTCGAATTCATGTTTCTCATGCTCCTAATTCTTTGAATATTTATATATTGAGTAAACTCGTATGTGTGTATTCTACTTTCATTTAAGTATCTACATGCCCATTTTCCACAATGAGAGCCTTGTTATTGAGATCCTCACATCGACTCCATAGCCCAATGGTAGCAAGCCTTCATCTTTTCAACTCGCAAACATACAAAACCAAGAAACAATTCAGAGTTAGCAATCTATCTTTATCATTAACTAATATCATAAATTACCCGTAGAGATCCCTATCAAATTGAAGAGGCTAAGCTTCACTAAAAACTGTTTGAAACAGCCTACTCCAAGTTGACCATTGAAGCACCCAACATGACTCAATTTGGTGATAACATTTTGGCATCGTTGCCGGACCATAGTGAAAATTTTACCTAGGAAGAATGAAAAAGTTTCAAATTTGCTGTCCTAGAGCAAAAATAGTCACTTAGACACATATTGATGTATTTCGCTCTAGCAACACCACACATGAAATAATTAATTGGAAGGTGACCTCCACCGCTTGAAGATCAAGAGTTTGATGAAGTTTCAAGATGAGTCTCATTGCAAGAATAAATGCCAAGTATACCCCTATGAACCTGCCTCACATCACCGGGTCTTCCAAATCCTATGCCAAATGTCGAATGGTTAATTGATCTTCCCATATTTAAAGATGAAAAGAAAAGACAATGTTGCTCTTCATTTGGTTAGATTCCATACATGCATGAAAACTTAAGGTTCAATTCCCCGAGGATTTTCTCATGAAGATGTTTATGGTCACTTTAGAGGGAAAAGCATGGTCTTGGTACTAAAGCCCCGCCAAATGGTTCATTATATTCTCTTGCTGATTTCCATGTTGTATTTTATGAGATGTATGAAGAGGGTCATCCCTCCTTATTGTTGGTCAAAGACTGCGCAACATTGTGTGAGTTTTATTGAATATATGGAGAATTGTTATGAATATGATGAGCTCATGAATGAAGAACATTTAGAGGCCCTTCATGACAATCCCTTTCATCATCAAGAAGAAAGGATAGCCCCCTTCCTCTTTGGATGAAAATGAAACCCAATAGGAGTTTTTTTAAGAAAATCATAAACATCCTCTCGAGTTTGATGAAAAATTACAAGATACTGTTAGTATTTTTATCATCAGAGTATGAGAATCATTTCAAACAACAAGAGGAGATATTGGAAGATAATTTAATAATCCCTGTGTAAAGGAAAATGAATTTTTCACAATATTTCTTGAATCAACATATCAAATAATGACTAAACTAATGAGGAAGTGGATAAAATTTTTCTTTATCCTTGTCTTCTAATCAAATCATTTGAGGCAAGTTAGAAGATAGATTCAATATTTGATCAATTCCGTTGTCATTGATATGTCAATCCTTGGCAACACCAAGGGCTAACCCAATATTGCATGGGAATTTTTACCTACCAAATTAAGATATTCTGGTTCAATGATGCTTTTGATGGTTTCTACTTGTCGAGATGTTTCCATTGATATATGGCACACCATGTAATTCTTCGCTGAGAGATATTCATGTTTGAAGTTCGTACCCCCGTTAGTGGGCTAAAACCCCATGGGGTTGGGGCAAGTAACATGAAAAGTCATAATTAATATTTTTTAAGCTTCCTAAAATCCTTCCCTCACGTTCACTTGTTGAAGCCCTTCTCAACCTAAGCATTTATATAAATTGTGATCCCTATTTCCTCCTTAGGCAAGGGATTTTCCATCCGAAACAAAGATCATCGTGGCATTTGTGCTCTAAATTTTTTTCCTATGAAGGGTCAAGCTGAAATTTTTATGAGGCGAAGCCAAAATCCCTTCGAGGAAGTTACTATAAAAAATTTCAGATCAAGGTGCGCAATATTTTTGAAGATATGATCTGTGGGAAGTCGTGGTTTTTGCAGTGCTCCAATTCATCTCAAAGAAGTGACCTGCAAATTCGTCATAACTCTCTCTCTCTCTCGAGTACTGATTGGAATTCACAAAAAGGGATATATATGGCCAGCCTTTACTTTTTTTCTACCAACTTCGCAGCCAAATAAAGAAACAATGACACGTGCACGTTGTACAAGTGTGCTCTCCTAAAAAGTCCATAATTAGGGCATTGTGAGAGATTGGGTATAAATATCTCTTGAAGAATCAAAATTGGGTCGACCTCGTGGCATTGGAAAGACGACTCGCAGGACTACTACAAGACCGAAATCGATATTGAGGATTTGAAATAACAGAGATACACTAGATTCAATATCGAGCTCCTAAGGCAAGAAAAAGCTCGATCATGTGTTGTAAAGGGTTGCAAAGTGACCCGTACTTTCTATGGCAGAAAAGCAAAGCAAGGTGTAGTAAGAGGGTAGCATGACAAGAGCAGCAACCAAGGTGCATAACAACAAATAAAGAAGAAGTTCATCACAGCTGAAGTCTTCAAGTGGGCAGCATTGCATGCAATCATTGTAAAGGTATCATTGTACTTAGTCATTGTAAATACATTATTATACAAATTGTACTAGTATCTATCTCGTCAAGGGTTGAAGAGTGCGTGTTGGGAGGTCTAGGATCATCATTAGTGGTTGTGTCAAATTTGGGGTTATGGTCTAGTACAGTATCTTCTTCTACATCATTCTATATCAGTGGACCATTTTTCCCCGGTACGAGAGTCCATTCTTCTTTTATTCTTCTATAGGGTGGTAGGGTGGTGCTAGGGTGAGTTGTAGCTCACTGGTATTGGGGCACCTGTCACTGATCGAAGAATCTCTACGTTGGGAGCTTCTATCCAGCAATATCGAGAAGAATGCTTTTTCAGATTCTAGAAGTTGGAGCTTTATTTTCAATTGGAGTTGAACAGCTAGCAACTATTAGAAAAGCATTGGGTGGTTTTTGTCTCTGAGTGGGTTTCCACCTTAAAACTTCCGTGTATTTGTGTTCCTCTTTGCTTGCCGTTATAATTGTACAAACACCGATAATAATTGAAGATTAACTAATGCTCTAATTGAAAGGAACACCGATTCACCACATCTTAGTATTTCCAACAATTGGTAATGCAGCTTGGTTCCTTCAATAGCAAATAATGCTTGGAAGGAGGTCATGGAACATACAAAGAATGGTGTACCTCTATTCAATGAAAATACCCAGTAATTTTGGAAAGGAAGAATTAGTCTATCTCTTGGTGCAAGGTTACGAAGTATGGGACACTATTCAAAATGGATTTACATCAACCGCGGATGAACAAGGTAAGAAGAATTTGGTAATGATGCAAAAGCAAAGAATATTGTTATCGCGGGACTTATCGAATCTTTCTTATCATAAGGTAAGTAATAAAACCGCCAAAAATGTATGGGACAAGCTTGAGAATATATATGCAAAAGACTAAATGTCAAAGAAGCAAAGCTTCAAATCTATAGAGCATAAATTGAGCAACCTAATGAAATAAGATTGCAACATTGCCGCATACTTCCAATACATTTAGATGAAATAACCAATACTTCCGGAAGGATTGGGAGAGCCAGCTTGACGAGAAGACTATTATATGGAATATTCTTAGAACATTACCAAGGAGATTCAACCCAAAGATATCGGTCTTAGAATAGAGTGCAAATTCTAAAAACTCAACAAGGAAGAATTACATGGTGCTCCTCATAGTATACAGAAATGAGACTTGATGAAGATAAGGGTATTTCAAATTCGTAAACTTTGTTGTTCGTTTCATCTAAGCAAACCAATATGACAAACAACCTTCAATTGAAATGGCATGCACCTACAAGTGTGAAGAAAAGGGAGATGATGGAGAAGGTTCTTCGATGAAGAATATGCTTACTTTACGAGAAAAACTAAACCCGGTAAGGGAAAATTCAAAAGTAAACTTCCACATATGCTTCATTGTGGTGAGGCTGGGCACTTCATAGCAAAATGTCCAAACAAAAGTGATGGAACTCAAAAAGGAAAGAAAGGCTTTAAGAAATTCAACAAGCAAGGAAAAAGAAAGGATCCAAAAGGAACTTTCTCTCTAAAGTAGTTAGCTCATCATCTCAAGGAAGAAAGTGACAACAAAGAAGAAGCCACGAGAAAGTATTCTTTATGGCCAAGCACAATAAACAAGAAGTATCAAATAATGAAGAAGAAGGTTGACCCGAAGAATTTTATGAGGAGGCAATCAAGCTTATAAAAAGAGCTCACTGCCGAGAAGATTCGTTCAATACTTGAAGAACAAGTTCAAGGTCTCAAAATTGAGGTTGAAGAACACAAATGTATCAAGAGTCACTTCAAAAAGAAGTTGGAAGAAAGCAACCAAGAAAGGAAGCATTAGAAGTTGCTAGTCTCTACGAAGGAAGTGAAGAAGGGAAAAAACCGTCCAAAACTATGCCAATGGAAGCCAAGGGCATTGGAAGAACTCATCAACAATCAACGATCTTACAATGACAGAATCATCAAGCATAAAGAAGAAGAAGAAAGACCTTCTACAAACAAAACATAATGAACCCATGGGATCCGAAGGCATAATAAGACTTCATTGACAAGATTCGCAAGCACGGTTGGAAGACGATTCCTCGATGAAGATTTTCATCCAGGTACCAACATATTTTTCATGGCTATTGTTATTCATGTAGAAAATTTGGTCATAAAGCTATAGAATGTCGCATGTACCCTAGAACCAATATAATTCCAAGAGATTCTTCAAATATGAACCTCCCGTGGCTCAATGAAACATCAATAGATTTGAACATTTACAACAATATGGAGTGTTACAAATGTCACAATTTGGACACATAGCGTAGACTGGCTACAGGATTGAAAAATCTCCTTAAGAATCTTCAAAGCCACGTAATGAACGAACATGGAAGAAGAAGAAGATCGATAATTGTGCTCTCGCTCTAAGGCTCAAAAAAAATAAAAATGTGTGGTATGTTGACAATGGTCAACGCATATGACCGGAGATAGAAAAATATTTTGTATCTCCGAAAGAGAAGAAGATGGAACCAAGGGTCCTTTGGAAATGATGGATCTTCAAATGTTAGTAGGACTGTGCAATTATTGCTCTTGAAAGCAAAGATGTTATAGCCAAGAATTTTCTCATATTCAAAACATGAATCACAATCTACTCAAAGGTTGGACAAATGTGTGATCAAGGGAAATGCCAATGCGTCCACCCACAAAATGAAATCGTAAAGGCAAGTATGGTAAAATTGTGGCTACAGCAAGTCGAGCTCCAAACGACATATATGTTCTGGATGAAGCAACTAAAGCAAGGCCCTAGCTAAAGAAGATGAAAGTCAAGCTATGGCACAAACGAATGGGTCGTTGCTAAACTTTGCTAATTTTAAGGTCGGTGATGCTAAAAAAGGTAGTTAAAGATGAATGCCGAAAATCTCAAAAACTTCCAACACACTACACAGGTGAGGTGACAGCATGGTAAGCGGTGACAAAAGTCTAATTTAAAACAAAAGAACACTTTGAATCAAGACCATTGGAATCATACAGCATCGATCTATGTGTGGTCTCGTGGAGAACAAAGGTTGTATTTATAATCTATATTTCCTTATGTTAACATGATGACTATACCAAGACGACACCGTTAGTTTCTAAAGAAAAACGAAGCATTTATGCTTTAAGCTCTACAAGGAGTTGTTTGGAAAATGAAAATGATTTGAAAATAAAGTGTTTAAGATCGACAATGGTGAATTCACTTCCAAAAAATTTGAACAAGCTATCAGGACAAATGGAATAAAAAGGCAATTTTCAACAAAGATGAACACCTCAAACAAAATGGAGCGTCGAAAGAAATAATGGGGAACCGTACGTAGCTTTGCAGAACAATGTTGAAGGACTCAAATTGGATGAAAAAATTCTAGGTTCAAGCAATTGATATGGCGTCTTTCATTATCAACCTAATTCTTCTAAATAATTGCAACAAGACTCCATATGAATTATGGAAAAAAGGAAAACCCATTAATGTAAAATATTTTAATCTTCGTAAGAAAATGTTATATCAAAAGAGAAGACCAAAATTTGGGTAAGTTTGAATCATGTTGATGAAGGTATTTTCGTTGGTTACCAAGCGCAAAAGAAAGTCCTATAATGCTATAATCTAAGAAGAAAATAGATATGGAGACATAAATGTCATATTTGACGAAGATGGTGTTCTAGGCGAGTAACGATGGAGACCTTAATCTTTGGAAACTTGGAGACAAAGGAAAAAGACACAGATAAGATTTTTGTAGGAACAAGAAGCTCCTCCAAGGAGAACAAAGAGTGGATTCAAAAGAACCATCCATCAAATCAAATCATTGGTGACATAAATGAAGGTCGATAGCTTCACATCACAACAAGCTCACGCGTTTTTCTAGCAACTCTTGAGCCTAGTAGTTTTGAGGAAGCAAGCCGTAATGAACATTGGGTAGCACTTATGAATGAAGAATTGGATCAAATTGAGAAGAATAACATTCGGGAATTAGTTCCTTAACCAAAAGATAAAAATTTCATTTGGGACTAAATGGGTGTTTAGTAACAAATTGAATGAAGATGGCAAAAAGTTACTGCAACAAAGCAAGATTGGTTTGCAAAGGATATGCACAAGGAAGGGACTGATTTTTATGAAACATTTGCACCGCTTGCTAGAATGGAAGCCAAATCCAAATGTTTCTTGCCTATGCATGTTCAATAAAAATCAAAGTCTACCAAATGGATGTTAAGTCGCATTTCTCGAATGGAGAATTAGAAGAAGAAGTTTACATCAAACAACCTCATGGGTTTTCTACTATAGACTATGTCCTGTTAGCATATTCTATATGGTCTCGCGTTCCCGTAGCATGGTATGCTCGTCTTGATAGATATCTACGTCAACAAGGGTTCAAGAAAGGTAATGTTGATAGCAATATTTATGTACAAATAGATAAAGATAATTGTTTAACAATCGTTGAGGTATATGTGGATGATATAATATTTGGTAGCAATGATGAGATCGACTAAGTAAGAAATTTTCTAGCAAATATGCAAAGTGAGTTTGAGATGTCTTTACTGGTGAGCTGACATACTTCTTAGGGCTTCAAATATCTCAACAAGAGAAAGGAATATTTATATGTCAAGCTAAGTATCAAGGAAATTCTCAAGAAATTCAAAATGAAGATTGCAAACCCGTCTCATCTTCCGATGGTAAATAAAGTTGCAATTGAGTATAGACGACTCATCTAAGGATGGATCGCAGGTTGTACAAACATCTACGATTGGTAGCTCCCTATATGTAACAAATTTCAAGGCTAGATGTTATGCAAGCCGTTGGACAAGTAGCAAGATTCCAAGTAGCACCAAAAGAATCACATATTATTGCCGCTTTAAAAGAATTCTTTGAGACGAAAGGGGAAGGAAGAATATGGATTGTGGTATCCCAAGGGTAACAATCTCATTATTCAAGTCGACAGATAAGAGATTTACAGGAAGCGTTGATGGAGATCGTAAGAGTACTAGTGGAGCAACATTATATCTAGGTGGTCGTCTCATATCATGAAATAGGAAAGTAGAATTCAACCTCATATTCACAAATGGAAGCTAGAATACATTGCAGCATTATGTTGTACTCATGTCCTTTAGATGAAACAAAGTTTGCAAGATCTTCAAGTACAATTCAAGAGCCTATCTCATATTCTGACAACACTATGCCATCCGTATCCTCCAAGAATCCCGTCATGCATTCAAAAACAAAACACATTCCGATCAAATATCATTTTGTTAGACAGAACAAGTCACTAAAAGAATATCAAACTGAGTATGTTTAGACAAAAGAACAAATGTTTTACATTCACTAAACCTTTACCTTGTAAAGCATTTGAATATCTTCATCAAAAGCTTGGATTCTTTTCAAGTTCTCATTAGATTACGAGTTCAAGGTGATCTGCCAGTGTCGTGAGTGAAGTGTGTGGTTGGTGTCCACAGGTTGGTTGTGTTTCATAGAGTTACCCTTTGCCATTAATGTCAAAGGGGGAGAGAATGTTGTAGTAATAGGTGTCATGATCGTTAGTGGGAGTACTTGTGTTGCCATCATGCCAAAGGGGGATATTGTTGACTGCCGATTGTCATTGATGTCAACCCAAGCAAGACCAAGGGCTAACCCAATATTTCATGGGAATTTTTACCTACCAAATTAATATATTCTGGGTCAATAATTTCTTTGATGGTTTCTACTTGTTGATATGTTTCCGTTGATATGGTACGCCATGTAATTCTTCATGGTTTGAGAGATATTCATGTTCGAAGCTTGCACTTCAAGCAAGGGGCTGCAATACCAGTGGGTTGGGGTATGGGTCATTGAAAATTCATAATTAATATTTGTTAAGCTCCTAAAATCTCTCCCACGTTCACTTGTTAAAGCTCCTTTCAACCCAAGCATTTATATAAATTGTGATCTCTATTTCCTCCTTAGCAAGGGATTTCGCGATAAGAAATAGGTCATCGGGCATTTGCACTCTAATTTTTTTCTTACGAAGGTTAAGATGCTGAAATTTTTATGAGGCAAAGTCATGAACTCGAGGAAGTCATTGCAAAATTTCAGATCAAGGTGCGCAATATTTTTGGAGATATGATCTCGTGGAAGTATGTTTTTGCGCTCTCCTGAAATTCATCTCAAAGAAGTGATCTTGGTAAATTATTCATAACTCTCTCTTAGTACTGGATTGGGATTCCATGTGCGGCGTATAGTTCACTTTCTTTAATTTTTTTCTCTATCAATTTCAGAGCCAAATAAAGAAACAGTGACATGTGGGTGGCACGTCGTACAATTGCGCTCACGAAAAAGTCCATACCAGGTGCATTGTGAGAGATTGGGGCATAACTCTTCTTGAAGAATCCAAATTGGGCTAACTTCCAGGCATTGGAAATATGATGAAGAGGAATACTTTCTCCACAGGACCAAAAATTAGACATTGAGGATCTGAAATAACAGAGATACACTAAGGTATTCAATATCGAGCCCTTGTAAGCAAGAAAAAGCTAGATCATGTGTTGTCAAGGGTTGCAATAACTACACTTCTACGATAGAAAAGCAAAGCAAGGTGCAAGAGGGTAGCATGACAAGAGTAGCAACCAAGGTGCATAACAAACAACAAGAATTTCGTCATCGTATGAAGCCCTGGCAAGTGTGCACCCACAATCATTGTAGTATCATTGTACTTAGTCAGAAGCATTATTGTACAAATTGTACTAGTATCTATCCGTTTACAAGTTGAAGAGGCGTGTTAAGGTCTAGGATCATAATTAGGTGGTTGTGTGTCAAAGTTGGGGGTTATGGTATAGTATATCTTCTTCTACATCATTCTATATCATTAGGTGGTTTTTGTCCCGAGTGGGTTTTCCACCTTAAAAACTATGTGCATTTTTGTTCCTCTTTGTCGCTATCACTGTAATAAACACCTATAATAATTGAAGATTAACTAATTTCTGAATTATGGAATATCGATTCACTCTCAAAATATTTCAACATCAATTTGTGATGAAGTTGCTAAGAACATCGAAAAAGACATTGAAGCTTTAGAATGTCAACGAATTTTATAGTCTTCATGATCAAGATCAGCCTTTTCAAAAGCTTTAATGCCAAAACACAAAGAGAGTGATTCGATCTTTCTTTGAGATTGAGGCAGAATAATTTCGTTTTAAAAAATTGGCTTGATAGCACAAATTCAAAAATCTTGTGTGGTCACAAAGCATATATGAGTTGTCCAAAGTCGTTAGAATGCCTTGAGAATCATAAAACGATTATGTCTTCTATGATCCTATATATAACTACATGGAAGAGTTCTACAATCCACATTTCTAGTTATGTTTTCATTATGAAGATCGTACAGGCCTTATGTTGCCTTGGTCATTTCAAGATCATGCTTACTTTGGTTCAAGTGCGCCAAGAGGTTCAAAATGTTAGATCAGATCAATGACTAGCTTCATTGGAAGTTTCATGTTGCCTTAATTAAAAATGGAGATTGCAATTGTTAAGGTATAGGAGGTGGCAAATAAGCTCAAAGTTGGACGAAGCATCTTTTTCAAGAGGTTGTGTAAAGTTGATTTTTTCTGCGTAATCATGAAGCTTCAGGCTCTATGAGAAGGCCATAAGATCTTGGTGAAGTTTTCATAAATTTCGCAGTTTTTATTTCCAAGAAGATGATGGCACTAGAACTACAAAGTTCTTTGGTGTACCACAGGCACCATCCCAAGTGGAGCCACTACTATCACCATAATTTTGTGAGTCATTACTTAACATGGTCATATTTTTCACTCCTCAAAAGGGTAAGGACTCCTTAAAAACTTTTTTCAAGTTGGCAGTAGGAAATTTCATTTTTTCACATTTAACCTATCCAAGTTTCAATACCACCTCATTTCATCTCAAAAACACCTCCATATAGGTCACATAATTTTCCATCACCATCATTTGTCGACATATTTCATTTCCCAAGCTTACAACTCCGAAAAGAGGGTTTTTTGTTTTCGTATCGGTAAATTTCCTGCTTTATACAGTTGCTTTAGAAGAAGGCATCCAGACAAATAGTAGATTTTTTTTCAAAAAATCAAGAGAGGTTTTTCTTTAAGACATACCGACCTACAAAAACCTCCTCTCATTTTTGCAAATATCTATCAATTATAGGGAGAAAAAAAGCTCATCTACGAACCCTATGTTTTCTGAAAAAATAGAGTTTGAACTCCTTGAATAACAGCTTGAGGTTAGCCAACCATGAAATTGTAGTTATGAAGAAGGAGGCAAGGAAAAATAATGTCCAAAAGTTTTAGTTTGAAAATATGAAAGAGAGATATGGGAAGATCAAAGTTATAGTGTGTCAAAGACTTTAGATGACGCACAATAGTTTCTCAAATGGACCCAACCATCGAGAAGAGAAGAAACATGTAGAATATTGAACTTACACTTAAATTCTACCAACATAAAGCTGAAAGATCAAGTTAAGGACCTCCAAGAGTAGCTAGAACTAATCCATGAGGAGTTGGAGAAGAAGGGCCTAAAAATGGATGAGGTTGAGGAGGCAATAGCTCAACCTGCATCATCAATGAAGAAGAAACACCTCAAGAGTACTAATTTGAGTTGGTTTATGATTCAGCACAATGGCATGGCCGGAAAAAAAATTTATACTGAAGGCATATTTCTTAAAGTAGGGCAAAAAAATCGGAATTTGGTATATCTTTTCACTCGTAGTGTTTCCTAGGTCAAGGGAGGAAAACGCTACAAACCACCCGTAGATTTATTTTTGTATTTAAAACCACTTTGGAAAGATTCCAAAGGGTGGAAATGATACTTGATAATTTTTTAAGGCATAATGAAATACAATGCAAGGAAAGAATAAAAAAGTTGATGGAAAAGGTCATTTTTGTACGCTACGACACCGTTGAAAACTATTTCCGTAGCGAATTTTCTCTTAAGGTTTCTAAGAAAATGAAAAATTATTTTAAAAATATGAAAGATTTTTTTCTTCAAAAGACGGCCCTTCTACAAACCCTTCTCTCGCCATAAATCCACTGTGGTTTGGAAATTATAGACCGTATCTTTGCACGTTTACGAAACTACCGAAAAAATTATTTTCAAGTGAATTGTTTTTTAAGGTTTCGAGAAAATTAAAAATTATTTTGGAACATGAAAGATTTTTTTCTTCTCAAAGATAGGACCCTCTATATAATAACCTCTCTCATTTTCTCGTAAATATACAAGGGGTTTGGAAATTATACACTCATATTTGCAAGCTATGAAAATTGTCGAACAATTGTTTTTGTGCGAAATATTTTTAAGGTTTATGATAAGAAAGTATTTTTAAATCAAAAAGAGTTTTTTCTTCAGCACAAGGTCATCTACCAAAACCTCTCATTTTCTCGTGATACTGTTTTGGAAATTATACACTCATCTTTTTATCCTCACTTTCCATAATTTCGCCAACCGTATTTGTGAAAAATTTCAAAAATTGACTTGGAGGAGGTCCAACTCAGTTGTACCACGTGGCATAATGACACATCAGAACTATAGTACACCTTAAAAGTATTTTTTTGTAGTTTATAAAGGTTATTTAATTGGTTTTTTGAACTATTAATGAAAGAAGAGTCCTTTTTATATTAAACTCGCAAATTTAAATATCCCTAGGATGTTCCAAGTGATAGAATCATGTTTGAAATAGGTCTTTGAGGTGGGAATTTGTTTAGAAAGGTGGCATATCATTTGTATGAGTCTCCTATTCGATATAAAGGACTTATTTTTAGAGTTAGAAAAGGTTGGGAGTTATACGATCGCTACTATTGTAAAAATGTGCTTTTCGATTAGTAATGGGAGAATGGCTATTGGTTTCATCCTTCAATTGTAGGATTCATTTCCGACATTTTGTTGAACCCTATGTATCTTATTACTTTATTTCAATATGTTAATGTTTTATTACTTATAATTCTTTCTTTTTCATTCTCCTCAATCTCTTTCAAGCACTAAAATATTGGATATATTTCTATTTTCCATAAGCTTTAAAGATTCAATATTCACACTTAGAATTCATGTTTTCATGCTCGACTTCCTTGAACATTTATATATTGATTAAACTCTATATGTGTGTATTCTACTTACTATTTAAGTATCTACACAGTTTTGGATTCCACAAGGAGTAGAGCCTTTGTCATTGAGATCCCCCGTTCACCGACTCCAGCATCCCAATGGTAGCAAAACCTTCATCTTTTCAACCCCTAAAAACATACAAAACCAAGACACAATTCATAGAGTTATCCATATATATTTATCATTAGCAAATATCATAAGTTACCTATGGGAGAGCCTCTCGCATTGAAGAGGCGAAGCTTCACCAAAGTCAAGTTTGTAAAAATGCTTACTCCAAGTTGACCAATAAAGGTTCTCCAACAAGACTCAATTTGGTGACAATGTTTG
Source organism: Pinus albicaulis (assembly GCA_034641835.2). Lineage (NCBI taxonomy): Eukaryota > Viridiplantae > Streptophyta > Pinopsida > Pinales > Pinaceae > Pinus > Pinus albicaulis. The sequence goes on along the minus strand of CM076577.1, from coordinate 615,693,583 downwards.
AATTGAGCATAATTAATAAAACTCTCATAGAGAGGACTTACATGATATGTGTCCCTTTTCCATGCACAACTAATAGAAAATGAACTCACCCTTTGTTCCAATTGAAGAGCTAAAAATGGAGTTGTGCGTATAAGATGGAGTTGGAGTCAATAATAGAGTTGACTAGGTGTAGGATGAGAAAAAAATCATGGAAATTCGAAGAAAGAATCCACACATGATACTTTTAAATTTAGAAATAATAATTAATACAAAGAATCCTGCAAGCTTAAGATTAAAATTCAAGAGATAAGATTTCCTAGAATGAGGGATAAGTGAATAAGGTTGATAAAGGCTTGTCTCCAAAAATAGGAAGTAAGTGTTCTAATTAAAGGGATAAGGAGGCTATTTGTTATACGAAATTGTAATCTACGGATAAACTAGAGTTCTGTGTTCCTTCACTCGTGAACAATGTAAGGCACAAATATTCTTTTCTCGACAAAATGCATAGATAGAAAGGAAAGAACCCACTTGTAATCTCTGCTTCCTTTTCTCCTTCTTTCGTTGTTGTTGTCGTCCTCAATCCAATTCAAAGCCACAGATCGATAACCGTAATCAAGGACAAAATATGACAAAAAACATACAAATATACAATATCTATCTACCTTAACCAAATCAAATCAATTAGATTTGAGAATACATACACAGCCTGAGAATACGCTCACAATATATAGGGATATGTATGAGAGAAAGAAAACAAATATATTTATTAAGAAAGTAGAGGAGAAGATTACAACCAATAGATCAATCTATCGTGTCAACTGCCTCCAACCTCATCTCTTATCCTCATCACACCAAGCATCATCTCAAAGAGAAAAAATTCTCCTGAACTCTCATCAATTGAGAATCCAACAACATAACACTACACAAATTTCTCCCTCCCTAGCACTTAGAAGGAGTGCTCAATTTATAGGGAAATTGTAGTTTGTTTCTCAATAAAATGGAATTGAATGTCTTTCTAATAACAGGTGAGACATAAGCTGTAGGTTCAATGTGGTGATGGATGAACACATGTATTTTTAAAGTATGACACCTATGAGCTTCTGTGGCTGGCACTAGACATGTGGAGATTCTCAAAACAATGATGATCTTCCAGGAACCAACACACCCTTAAGTGTTGGGAAGTGCTTTTACAGAGAACTCCTTGTAAGGAGATAAGTGTTTAATGCACTTAGGCCCATTCTGTAGGAGCTGCTGACGAGTCAATGGGTCATATAATCTATACTTCAAACATTGAAATTTATGAATAAAAGCCATAAATGGAATGACTTTTCTTAGGAATATACAACCGAATTAGGGATGATATACCTCTGTTATATTGGAATAGGGGATGATAGACCCCGTTTTACATCGGTCTTGGGGGATGATGCTCAAATTGACCCGCAATGGTACTGCTCCCTAAAGTATGAAGTCAAATAATGATAATATTTGATGAGAGCTGATGAGTGTGGTTTACAGATCCAGTTACAGTGATCTTCATCAATTTTCACAAACAGGCCAGACCACATCTTATATGCATTGCTGGAATAGGTGCCCCCATGGACACATATAAACCATTTAAACACCTACATAAATGTAAGTTTGGCACATGTTTACGTTTGATCACACTGATGTGGCCACTGATGGGATGGATCAAATTCTGTTTGATGGACAAAACCCAGATTCAGGTCTTTCTATCTGGGTTTAATTTATAGCTGTCTACACAGCCAACTATGAAATAATGTGATCAGATGTTGGGAATCATGACAATGCAGCTCAAACCGCAGGAGTTGTCACAGAATGCAAGAGCCAGACCATGGAGATGCTGTGTTGTAAATTCTGGTACAAAAATTATTGTAGAGCATTATCTAAGGCCAAATAATCCTAACGGTTACTGAAATAGTTTTTCAACTTGGCAGACCTACCTATCTGATATTATTGTTGAACTAATGACACACATCAAACTGTTAGTATCTGCCAACCAGAGAGTTAGAATTCATAAGAGGTATATTCTCATGTCACAAATACACAGAGTATAAGTCCCCAGCCAGCTAATGTAAATGGTTAAACATGGGAAGACATCGCCCGATTACCATCCAATGATGTAAGTTGTTAACAACATGCTAGAGAAACCACCATTGATGTTAATGGTTCTCAAGGTACTCCAATAAGAATTGCAAGGCATGAATAGATGATTTGATGTCGAACGCTAAATGAAATCATTCATTGTCTCCTATGATGTCAACCTATTTCCCTGTATCTAGAAACCCGTCAATGATGTAAAGCTTCCAAGGCAATCGGAAAGATTTTTCTAAGAACGCTTTCAGATGATGAGCTAATGTTGACAGAAGCAAATTTATCGTTAAAGGTAATGATTTTGGAGACAAAATGTGACTTGATGAAGCAATTTTTGGGGATGGCGGTCATGAAAATGAAGGTTTATGAGTATTGCAGAAGATGAGGAATTATTGGATGACTTTATCTCGAATATATCGGCGACACATAAAAATGAGTTGGAAACATTGACCCAAAACTCAAGTGATGAGTATGATGGACCGTAGGTGCGATAGATCATCAAGAAGATTAACCAACCAAAAATTCATGTTGATGAAGTGAAAGTGTCATGTTCAAGAGCAACCCTACTACCATAAAGTGTTCTGATCTTTTTCCCCAAATTCTCCTAAGTCATTGCCGACCAATACCTCTTTATTTTTTAATGAAGTTTTCTGAGGAGGGTAACATATGCTTTGATCTATAATTAATTGCCGGTGAACTACTACAGGCTTAATGATTTAACGAGTCTAGCGTTAAAAAAACTGATCTTGCCATGATCGGACAAGTTTGCCACTATTTTATGTTTTAACGCAGTTCACCAAATGCGGAGAACCATGTCCTTTTTCATATTTAGAGAGTTTTAAAAGGGACGCAAATAAAACTCCAAGGACTTTTTCGTAAATTTGTCGCTAAGGTCCGTAAAAGTAAAATAGTCTCGAGAAAACCTCTAGCCATTCGACTAAGGTGTTCCTTTTTTGTAAATAATATATCTCAATCCTGAGAATGGAGTTAAACTTATACCGAGTAGATGTCGTTTCATTTACTTTCATGAGCTCGAAAAGACAAGTGCTTGGCAATCTTTTCACATTACCAAAGTTTGAAAAGAGCTAAAAGAAGACTCCAAGGGGTTCCTTTTTCACATTTATCAAAGCTAGAAAAATATAAATTGCAATTTAATTTCCTTTTTTCATGTTTTCAAAGCTGGAAAAAAGAGGATAAAAGAATGCTTTGTGGTCAAATCATTTTTGAATAATTTTGCACTTCAAACTCACCGTACGTACAAAACCTATTCGCAGACACATCAAATGATTAAAAATACCCATCTCATATTAAAAATGAATAAAAACCATAAATATCATTAAATATGAATAAAAATAATCAAAATTACTATTAAACAGTTTTTACCATCTCCAGGTATACAGCGATTTGAAATTTATTAGCTTTTGAACCCTCGTTTTTCCTCGAAATTCAGCTTGGCGACATATTCAAGGGATGATTTTCTGCGTCGTTTTTTGATCCAAAGTTGGGGCTATGAACCTTCTTCTTTATTTTAGTATCATTTATATTTCATTTTATGGTAATTTTTAGGGTTTTTAGCCTCAGGGTTAAAACATACAACGTCTAAGGGAAGGCATCTTTATGTCGAAAGGTGATTGCAGAAAGCACCGGAATTGGAAGTCCGTGCATTTGCAACACTCTACCCATTGACCTAGTAAGATTTGGGTGCATTTATCAAATTTATTTCATACAACAGATACAAATATTTCCCAAATTTTGTTGCATGAAATAAATCCTAATGAAGCTTATGGTTGTCTGTGCATTTATCGAATCAAACAGACCATTACGTGGTGAGAAAGAGAACATGAAGAACAAGACATGATTTCCCTAAATGATCCGGCATCGTAAGAGCTCAGGATTGTGGGTTCCTTCGTACTCATATTATCAAAGGATGATAGCATATGGAACTATTGGAGTTCCTAGTTTGTTCATGGTATCTCGTATTGCGGTGTTTTCACATTGGGGACAAAGTGCTCCCAAGATTGGTTGGAGGATGTTTTGTTTCTTACCAGATTATCAAGGCATTTTTCTCCCTATTTTTCTCGCAATATCTTCTCGCTGGAGGAGAGAGAGGAAGGATTACATATGCCAGTATTGTCACTGCATCGAACCTAGAAAATATGGGAAAATAAACATATGTGATGTGCGTGATTTTCCTTTGAGAACCATCCTTTTTACTATCGCAAAAATTGTTGGTTTGTGACACTACATGTTGTAAACCGATCATAATATGCGTATGATTCGAGTGTTTAGAACCGATGTTGTTCAATCGCTGAAGCAATACTTTAGATGAAATAACAATGAATAAAGCAAAGGGTAGCAGGAAGAATTTCGGCTTATGGCTCGATCCCGATTTCTTCTATTTTAGAGTGAGTTCTATCGATGTACCAACATGTGACACTCAAAGATATCCGGTACTAGAGATCCTCGAATGTAGAGATGGTTTGAATTGATGGCTAGACATGTTGGTCATTGGACCATCATATTGTCTATTGCATTCTTTTGCCTAGTTTGGATGACATATGATCGCCATAGAGGAGTATCCGTATGCAAGCATAGATTTCCATGGGAGATCCGTACTTCATTCTCTAAGATGGTGCTCAATGGGGTGCATGGGTAAAAATGTTTGACCATGTTTTTCGCTTCTTGGTGCTCTTGCCATGTTTTTGTATTTTTTGATGTTTTCCAAGACTAAACTAAAGTTTTAGATGTACAAACATGTGGGTCTCGTTCAACCAAAGGTCCACCAGAAAGCAAGTAGCAGATGACCCAACAGAGAGGACTATTAGGAGAGAAGTCCTTCAGATTTAGATTTGACCGAGACTCTTGTTGAGTTGCATCAACAAATTGAGGGTGGACGCCTTGGATAATTCTGGATTGGTTTGATTGAGGAGTTACCTATGAGACTCCAGCAGCTGCCATACTATTAGTGTTCCTAACCGTTGGATGCGTTATTGCGCAATATAGCTGTAGCATTTTTCTTGTTATCATGAGCATCACCGGTTTTAATTTGACATTTTTATATACATTTTGAGATCGTATGAACAATGTGTCTTAGTACAAATTTTGTAAAAACCTAAACTACCTATCTATTTGTTTTCAATTTTTCCTATGTTTAATGTGAAATCCTATTCAATTATGTGATGTGAATTGAAAAATGTGTCTTTACATGTGTTGCAAATGTTTGTTTAAAATATAATTCGCTAAGGAATCAAATATGTTCAAATTTCGGGAAATGTGTTGATATTTAATGAAATCAAAATGTCTTTCCAAAAGTAAAACCTCCAAGGAACATATAATGAAGTGTTGGATCCTGCATACCAACATAGACATAGTAAGTTGTAGTACGACAAGTTGTGATTCTAACTTAATGATGATGGTATTAATGCCAAATGAAATGGCATCGTATACCTCGATCAATGTTAGCTATATACTCAACGATATTTTTGTGCATCGATCGATAAAAATACCTTGAAAACTTACTAAATTGCCACCTGGAGTGAAAATGGCCCATGTCAGAGAGGATAAGTTCGTGTACTATGACCAAGACCCCGCGTACCCAACGAATGGTTCCAAAGATGTAGTAATCTACAATGAAATGTAAAGTGGATTACTAACTTCAAGAAAAACTTAGATAAGACAAGAATGCAAATCAAAGCATATATACAACATGACATACATTTACTATGCTTAATTAAGCATAGTAACATTTAGGATACAACCCATTTTGGAGGCTACGCCAATGGAATTCCTGACCATAATCAAATAACTTGTAGGCACCCTTAGCCGTAACTCTTTTGACAATGTAGGGCCATGCCATGTTAGGCTCAAATTTTCCCTACAACCATCAAATCCACTTCCTAATCATAAAGCAAGACCAAGTCTCCCTATGAGAAGATGTGAGGCTTGACATGTTGGTCATTTTTCACTCCGGATTCATCTCTTATGCGCTTCACAATGCGACTTCACGACACGTTTCATCTAGATGGATGAGTAAGCGAAAAGACATGCTTCTTCATTAGAGGTGCGGAACAAGTCAATAACAAGTTTAATGACATAATTTCACATTGATTGCTAATATAGCTTCAATACCATACACCAATTTAAAGGGAGAATACGGTTGCATTTCTCGACCGAGGTTCGATATGCCTACAAAGTCGAGTACATAATTAAATGCCAATTTCGTTTATGAACCCCTATCATTATTAATGATTCGCTTAAGGATCTTTAATGGCTTCAGTTCTTCCAGCTAGATCGTGGATAATAAGGGGTAGAAACCATCATGACAAATTCTAATCCGGCAATTCAACTCATTCATCATGTTATTGCGAAAATGCTTATCATGATATGTAATTATAGCTTGTGTACAATAAATTGTGAAACGACATGATTAAAAAATAAAAATGCGCTATTTCACCTATGTTATTGAATGTAGGCATCGCTTCGGTCCACTTGGTAAAGTAGTCGATCGCGACAAAAGTATAACCATGCCCTCGCCAAACGAGGTTGCGTGTGTCATGAAGTTAATGCCCCATTTTGCAAATGGTCCCACAACAATGACATGATGCATCGGGCGTTGGTGGCATGTGGATTTTACGATCAAATATATGGCATGCATTACAACTTCGACCGCGAGGATGCGCTCAAGAAATATGTATACGTCGTAAGTAACCGACACGAAGAATCTCGACGTAGCGAACGACAAATTTCCACTAGAAGCACCAAGATGACAATCATTTAAAACTTTCTCACCTCTCATGAGTGAGGTACATCCTTAAAATCATGTCGACACCACAATGATAAAGTGTATCATCGACGACGTATAATCTTTGGCTTGGTATCAAATACGCCGTTGTTGCGAGCGAGAGGTACTGTGCCTGCAAGTCCGTATTTGGAGATAAATGATAAAATACCCATACCAAGCGGGGGTCAAATGACCCAATCAAAAATAGAGACTCGTATGGAATTGATGGTTCTAATGTAGTTTCCGCACTATCGCAGGGAAGGTCATAGAGAAGCTCACCTAAAAATAAAGATTTCTTTAACATAGATTCGATGAATTCCAAATCAAATTCCTTCAAAATGACGATCCATTTTTAATATTTCCTCCATCAATTGACGTGATGTATCGTGTATGCCATAGGTGTTAGTGTGAATTCTAATCGCAAGCATATTACCAAAACCTCACTTTTAGTTGTACAAAAAAACAGCCCTTAACTTCAAATATGGTTGTCAATTCCCTTAGATCTTCAATCGTTGATTATAATTAAATGCTACAAAAAATCCATATCTATGTAGCAAAGACATTAAAAAGAAAAATAAAAGTAATATTTTCTCCATGCATCCAATGAACAAGACAAGAATGGCTTTAAAGCATTTTTTGTATTATGACACCTAGGAAGGGAAACATAGAGAGATGTTGGCTAGTCCCCCCAATGGGATGGGTTCTCGTATGTCCCCGCGCTTCGCCAGACATAAGATCTATCTCCTCGATGGGTATAGAAACACATGGAACTCAAGGGGAGCTCACAAGCAAAAAAGTAGATGCAACATGACAATGATGGAGGATCAAAGTTGTTGGGAAAAACAATGAGAGGGGGGAGGGGGTGAATCAATATTTATAACTCACTATAATATTTTACGTTTTTCTAATGATTTCTATACGCAAATTTAATAACCCAACTAGCGTATACACGTGACTATATTTAACAAACTTGCGTATGTCCGCAGGACTTTTCATTATCCGTATAATTATTGACTTAGATCAATGCATCATTCATTCATCTTATGTTTAGTAAGCAGGAAGTATGTGCAAGAAGAATGTATCAAATCATCAATAAATATAAGAAATACACATGAACACCAAAGATTTCCATATAAAACCCAATTCAAAGAGAAAACCACCGTTATCGTCGTCTCTCGTCTTCAATATTTATTATATGAAAAACTATTTACAATATTGTATTGATGCATAATCATATCAAAGACGATACATTCACTGGGAAGAAGGTCGTGCAACCTTATCTCTTTCTCTAGCTACCGCTAGAAGGGAGCTCCAACCCCCCGATCTCGGCTACCGTCCACCACCGGAATGGAGAGATTCAACCCCCGATCAAAACACCATCTTCTACCGGGTAGGAAGATTCTACTTCCATATTGAAGGCTTCTGTAACCCTCGTAACCACTACACTATGTTCCATCAATTTTCACACTAGATCCCACAACTTCAACACAATCAAGATAAAGATCAACACCAATAAACTTCACCCAAACTTCAATCGTAATAGTGAGATCATTATAACCAAAACACAATAAACCCACCTATAATCGCATAGAACTAATCTCAACCATGATCATTCATTATCATAAAATGCATACGCTACTTCACTTTACTAAACACACGTGTATACGTTCTTTCCTTCACACCAACTCCGTGTATAGATCCGAGAATAATTTGCGTATGATCAATCTTAGAACCAGACCGAGGTTTTTAGTTAGATATCTTTTCATTATTTCAGAAACCTCAACCAAGTGAGTCATCATTAAATAAATTTATTCACTCATTGATCGTATTTGTACATATTCAACTTAGCATCAGTATATCCGAAACAACCCGCATCTACATGAAGCACTTCATCGTACGCACAGAGAAATACAACAAAAAATATAGTACCATTAAACAGATAACCTCTTCAAAGAAGCTTTAGAAAACCCCGATCTCCACATGCTTTATCAGACAAAGCCGTGTATATACACACATTCACCGTGACGAACTAGCGTATAGATATGTAAATGTTATTACCGCAAAAATATGCATCTATAAACTTACCTGCATTTCTTTACTTCAATTTACCAAACATACGCCAGGTCACCGATCCGTATATATCATAATTAGATCATGCAAGTACATAGTCATTTTAGGGTCTATAGATACCGATCCATCATTGTATCCAAGGGTGCATCATAGATTCACATCTATCAATAAAACAAATTTCATCCCATGTAGATATACTCCAAAGAGAAGTATTCAAAAGAATAACCCTTACACATGCACACACACCATGCACTATGAACTTCTTCTCCTTATATATTTTTAGCCTTTACCAATACCATGAGCCAAAACCACACAAGTGCCGATGGTATTCTTGGACGAAATAAAATAGATGACACAATGCTCAATGTTGTGGGCTAATACCATGGTAATGCGGTATCATAATTTTAGGTGCAAAAAGGAACATGAAAATTTTCTTCTTCATACTTGTATGTATACACAACTTCTCTTCATAACAACTATGAATATACAAATTTTGGATGTATACACGAGTTTCCTAGATACCAAGTAGCATATGTCCGCGGGTTTCCTTCATAAAACCTCCGTATACATTGTGACATATTATTTTCCGGTCCTAACCGGATTACCTTTCTCTCGTCACTTCCGAACCCGACTTGTAGATACATCATTTATACATATTTAACACATAGGTTGCTTATCAAAAGGCAACTCATCAAGTTGGTTTCCCATCAAGGACAACTTCAACAAGTAGGTTTCCATCAAGGACAACATATCGCATCATATTGCCAACAACCTCCCCCTTTGGACTTGATGGCAACCATGATCGTGTTTGATCACCACAATAGATAGATACATTAATCATAACCATTATTCAAACACTAAGATACTCTTCCCCTTTGACATCAAGGGAAAAGGCGCATCAATACCAAAACAAGGTTTCTCTTCCTCGTAGATCCGATGTGTACTAAAATTACCATGCTCCCGTGAGTTCATACCGAATCCTTAGACAATTTTTTCAATGAAGTACATGACTCTATAGCTCAACCTCGATATGACTTTTCCTACCAAGGACTCATACTTACATCAATTATCCAACCAAGTGGAATTACATATTTTACTCATCTACCCAACCAAGTGGGTTTACAAATTTGAACAAGTCCTTACATGACTAAATATAAAAAATTTAAAGCATAGGTCTCAACATGACCTTTTCATCAAATAAATGTATATGACTTTGTATAACCATGACCAAAAGAACTCAAACAGGAGATCATAACACAACAAACTAAACAAGAGTGCCAACAAGGCATCCTTTTCAATCAAGGTGTGCTCCCCCTAAACTCAGGTATCCCGAACACCTTCAACAATCAATTCATCAAAGCATCTTCATCAAGGAGATAAATATCAAAGAAAGGTATAGTAAGATTAAGGTGAAACAATAACAAAGATTTAACCAATAATAACACCATAGACTACTCCGAAATCGAGCTGCAGAAACTTTGTCGCAAAAATCACATGGTTTTATAGCTCAGAACTCGTGTATATACGTGATTTGCCTTTATGAAACCAACGTACCTAATTTAATCTCATGAAATTAAGAAAATTTGATAAGAGGGGAAGAGACAACTCCCGCCTTATGTCTCAGATGATATTTGAATTCTTCCCCGGGAAGAGGTTTAGTAAATATATCCTATAAGTTGTTCTTGATAATGTACCAATTTAACCTTTTCTTCAAGCCACTTGTTCACATAGGAAGTGATACTTGATAGGAATGTGCTTGTTCTTGGAATGCATAACAGGATTTTTCGAGATACTAATGGCACTTGTATTATCACATAGAATGGAGATGGGAGGTGAACATTTGATTTGAATATCTTGTAATGTCTCGTATCATCCAAAAAAGTTGTGTGCAACATGATGCGGAAACCACATATTCTACTTTCATCGTAGATATGAAATTGAACTTTGTTTTCGTTGAACCAAGAGACTAATCGGACCCCATATAGAATGCACCACCACCTGGGGCCTTTTTCGATCATCAAAATTTCCTACCCAATCCACATCTTTGTAAGCATGAAGAGTGAGATCAGAATTCTTTGACACTATAGACCAAAGTCTTGAGTCCCTTGTAGATATTTGAATATTATTTTTTACACCAAGGTGAGACTCTTTTCAACATTTGAATCGTTCAACAATCCCAACCGCATGCATAACGTCCCGGTCTTGTCCCGCTTGATAAAGTACATTTCCAATCATGGATCTATACTTCCGGTTGATTCACCATGGGAGAATCACTGGTGAGAATTGAGGTTACATTCATTTACCACTCTGAGAACTCACAAGTTTGCGTCTTCCATCCCAGGCTTCTTCGAATTTGCTGAGATATTTTTTCTTCTAATAGAAATATGCCATCTATTGCTTGTCAGGACATGTAAGCCAAGAAAATATTTTAGTTCTCAAGTAAACACATTTCAAATTTCGATGTACAACATAAGCAAATTTATAACTCATGGACTCTTCATTACTTCCAAAAATGATGTCATCAACATACACAAATAATCAATAATTTATCATTCTCAATTCTTTGCATAAGTTAATAATGAGATCCCTTTGTGAAATTTTGTTGTTGAATATATTTGCCGGCTACTCTAGTACCATGCCCGAGGATCCTATTTGAGACCATATAATGCCTTTTTAATTTTGCAAACAAGTTTTTCATCATTTCCTAGAATGAATCATTCCGTTAATTCTATATAAACTTCTTCTTCTAGACCACCATTGAGGAAAGAAGATTTACATCCATTTGATAAACTTTGAAATTGTTGAAAAACTTTAAAATGAAAGAAACATTATTATGGCTTCAAGTTCCGCTGTCAGAGCAAATTTTTCTTCAAATTCTATACCTTATTTTTTAGCATACCCTTTAAAAAAAATTCTAGCTTTGTTTCTAATAAAATATCCATTTTCATTTAAATTGTTTTTGAATATCCATTTTGTTCCAATAACATTTTTATCATTAGGTCTTGGAACCAATTCCAAAGTTTGATTCTTTTCAATCCGATCAGTTCTTCATTCATGGCTTGAATCCAACATTCATATTCACCAGCTTGATTTACATTTTGTGGTTCAATAGTGGATAATAATGCTAGATAGCCAGTGGGATCCTACATGAGTTCTTTGTGTTTGGACACCGATCTCTTTTCTCCCCGTAATTTGAGATTTCGGATGATTCTTTTGAACATACCTGGATGTATCCTTTTTATAAATCTTCTTTTGGTGCTTCATTGCCCTCTTCTATATCGTTGCTATTTGATGAGGGAAAAATATACATCATCATCATAATCTTCATTTTTTGTTGCTATTTCCCTTTAGGAGCCGTGAGAGACTCATCAATTACAACATCAATACATTCAACAATCTTTCGAAGTCTTTGCTGTAACATTTATATGCTTTTTCTATTCTTAGAAGAGTAACCAAGAAATATTCTCTATCCGCTTCTCCGGGGTTCAAACTTAACAAGTTTTTCATCATTTTTTTCTGATAAACATTTGCTTCCAAAAACTCTAAAATGCTTTACAAGTAAAGATTACCATACTAGAGCTCATAAGGAGTTTTATCACTATTTGCATGAACATAAGCTCATAAGAATATTTACTATATATGTGTTGCTTCTCTCAAATATCGAGAGTTCCGCATTCATCAAGTATAACATGAGCCATTTTGTTGAACTGCTCTATTCCATTCTTTCTCGCCACACCATTTTGTCAGGTTCCAATGGCGTAAAACTGCCTTTTTATAACATGATGTTCACATAAATCAAAGAATTCATCTTATATATATTCTCCTCCTTACCATATCTAAGATATTTATTTTTATATCTAATTAATTTTTCAACCAAAGTTTTGAAGATACTAAATTTTTCAATCGTTTCATCTTTATGTTTTAAAGAAACCGATCCAACACATTACAGAAGTCAATGGCACAAATAAATATATGCTTCACGTGGTGATTTTTTCCTTACAGACCACATAGATCAAGATGTATAAGTTCAAGAGGCTACTTGTTGATCCTTCTTTGGCATTGAATTTTACCCCCGTCGATTTACTAAATTGGCATGATTTGCATATTGTACTTTCAGCATAGTGATGAAAGATCACGAATAACTTTGAGATCGTTAGATTTGCTTATTTGAGAGAAGCTCAAATGTCCTGAATATTCTCGTGTCATAACCAATTTTCTCGTATCAGCCCAGAAGCACTGCTTCTCACCACCTTTCCTGTACTTTCATATACGCGCATTGCTTGGCATTCTAGTTCCTTTTTATTACTAATTTTTCCGTGTCAAGTTCACGTACTCACACATTCTTTTGAACTAAAGACAACTTCATTTCCTTGATCACACATTTGACTTTGTTAATTCCTCAACAAGTTATAATTTAATCCATCCGCATACATAAAATTGTTAGCCTTCACCTTTTCCTTTTTAGAAAGACAAATAACCTTTTCCTTTAAAGGACAAGAAGAGAGCGTTTCATAAAGTAACATTCTTTCCCTTTCTCTAGTGCATTTAATAAAGAAGCTTATTTTTATGACAAGGCTGCTATGTGTTTTACATCCACTATCAATGTACAATTATTCTTTCCCCTTCGCAACAGGAAGCTATGCCACATCTTTTCAACTCGTAAGTCCTTCTTTCTCCATATATTTGAGCTCGAGGGGTATATGCTCTTTTGGTCAAGTTTTCTCCTACATTCGATTTCATGTCCAAAACGTCGTAAATAAGAACCTGGAATTTCTGTTTTGAAGAGGAGAAAAGTTGTTATAAGTATTTTTATTTATTCTAGTCTCATTTATTTGCATTCTTCTTCTCTGGCCATGATGGTTTTATATGCAACACATTGAGAAACTTCATGGACCAAAGTTATGACATGAGAAACATTGTCCATTAAAAAAGAAATTTCTACGTATCTTGAAACTTCTAATAATGTTTTCTTACCTACTACTTGATACTTCTCGTTATCGTTCATCCTTGAATTGAAAAAGGTCATGTTTTTAGTCAAGTACTTTGTTCTTTTGATGAGTGACAAAAGTGGTAAGTTGGGCTATTCTATTAATTCAAAATCATAAAGTTACGTATACAGTTAGGTAGGCAAGTCAAGATTAGCCTATCCTAGATTTTGTTACATGTAGTTTACACGCCTGTGGAGAGTGAGACCTTGCCTGACAAAACTTATAACATTATGCTGGTACACCGATATCTAAGTAACATAAAGTGCAATGTGGAAGTGTATAGTACTGAGTAGCTATCATGACAAAAAAACGTAGGAGAATTCAGCAGTCATCCCACTTCACTTTCCATATTCATCATCACCGTAGGGGTCCTCCATAATGGAAAGGGTGGAGCCCTCCGTGTAGCGCTCTTTACATCGGGCACACCGTTCAGGGAGTGCAACCCAATGCGTAGAGAATGGGGGACCCTGATCCACGCTTACCGGTGACCCACCCGTATTCCCCGAGTCCATCACCCAGATGTCTCAGATCTCCCCATCTTCTTCCTTCTCCGGGAATGACGCCGAGCCGGCCTTTCATGTTGAGGGTTTGTCCGTGGAGGAGTGGTGGACTCTCCGACGGCCACCTCTGCGTGCAGTGCTCCAAGAGCCGCATCCCGCCGAGATCGTAATTATGACGCATAAAGGTGTTAAGAGGAGCCATTTATCAATTTGAGATGATTATCCTTTCAAAGTGATAATGTCCAAGGAGAGACCCTCTCGCCCGCGGATGGTTCATCGCGAAGTCTGGGAGCCATCGTGCACCGAGACAGAAAAATTCAAAATAAAAAGGAGGCATTAGTGTTATTGGCCCCGCCGGGCCAAGGGAGCGCCATCTCACCAGTGCCAATGGCAAGCAGGAATGGGCCGACAACCCAATGAGGACTCAGCAGTAGCTGACATTGCAGAATAGAGCTTTCAACAACCTATAAAAGTCAGTGGAGAAGCCCGAGCAGAGAAAGAGGCGAAGGAGACCAAGATGACGTACGCGTAGTGTAAGCAACAGGATCATCTCTTTAAAGGTGGATGAGGCGCGATGAGGATAACAATGATTAGCCACATGCATTCATGTGCGATGATTGGAGAACCCGAGTAGGCTCGTAGGAAGGGGTATGGCTACAATGCGGTGTTAACGAAAGAGGTCATTAATAATGGTGAATGTGAGGTGATGCTTAGGACAAAGATGGCGGTAGTTCCCCTCCTTTCGTTATCATTGCGGGTTCGTGAGTTTCGTGTGAGTAACTAGCAAGAAGGAGGATCCACAAATAAAAATGAAGCTCGTGTGGGGCATCTGGCCCATGGAGGTGGGATGTGATCGCGCTCGTATCAATTCCGTCACCCGCATCCGGGGTGCCGATCCTTCTGAATGAGAGTGAGGAATTTTGTCTTAGAGATTCCTCCTCACCGAGCTGCAGACCGATGTAGCTTACAATTTATTTCCACCCTTTGTTTGCCAAAAATATCTACAACAGTAGTTGGATTTCTTGGGAAACATGACAAAAAGTGACTACGAAAGGTTGTGGATAGTCATTTCCACCATCTTGATCTTATGGGATAATCTCTATCCTGGTTGGAGACTTTAGAAGAATCCTTGCCTCGGAGGATTCTATTGTGGCTACAGTTATGATTTTTGAATTGCCCTCCATTTCGAGGGGGAGTAGTGAAATCTTGAAGGGAAATTTGGATGCCTTGTATTAGGCCTTCCAACTTCACAGAAAGCCAGTGTCCCAACCGATGTTCCCGTAATAAATTCTAAGAGGATCACCTTGAGAATTCCTAATAATGCCTCCGAACCCCCGCATTACTGTGGTTACCTTTGGACGCTCCGCGTTGCATTTGAAGAAGCCATTGGAGAGAGACCATTTTTCAGAGCAAGGGTTCCCGTTAGGAACTTCCTTGGGTTGAGTGATTCATGGGGGCGTTTATGCTCATTTCAGTTGTTCCATGTGGTGTTCTATTGTAGTAGGCAGGTCCTCCGAACTCCAAGCATCTATACGTAGTTTCTGGAAAGGTTTTTGTGAATCATATCCCAGAAATGATCAGGAGGGAAGCCTTCCTGAAGAGGTGGTTGTTTCTTTCCTTCCGCATGTTCCATATGAGAATTCCCAAAATGATCCGCCATAATCTTTCTTGCAGGTGCGAGTAGTTGTCCCACCGTCGATGGTGTTAATGATGTTGCTCGGCCATGGTTGGAACGATGGCATAAGATGCTTATTATGTCCCACAAGAACTTCGTTAAGCGCACAGTCCAACAAGTGGTTGATGGTTTCCAAGTTATCCCGACAGCGGGGTATCTAGATGGCCCAAAAAAACTTTCCTTCAAAAGATTCTCCCATGTGAGTATGTGTAGTTTATTAAGGCCCACATGAATGTAACTTTAGGGCCACAAATTGGCCCCTCCATATATTCTTCCATAGGATCTACCGGATCGTGGTTCTACCGATAGCACATGTAGATTCCTCTTTAGTTATAAGTTCACTAGGCATATACCAAATTTATATGATTTGGGTCCTAATTTTACTTTGATTTTCCTTTCTCAGACCGAGTTCCTCCCAGTTTTGTGTGGTTTTCATTGTTCCAATTATATTTCCATCTCCGTCATATGAAGCCATTTCCTATAGGCCTCAGAGGAACTACCATCCGTAATATCACTGTGACTTTTGTATTTGTCGTTCTTGGAGCGCAACACTCCATAAAGGTTTGTGGTAGATAGAGGAGAGGCTTGGCACCGTTTCCGCAGAGTCCTCCCATAGTTTGGCATGTGAGCTCTACTTTGGCACCGCAACTTCGTGATTTTGAATGATCCACTTTTGGTTGCTTGCTACTTTCTAGATTTGGGATCCACGGACCTAGGTTGTGCCTAATGAGATCCTCCTTTGGCCAATGAGGTGCATATTTAGCTGACCATAGGGTGGCCCATGGAGTGTTGGGGTTGGAGACCCACTTCCACCATGTTGCCCCATTATGGTGTTGTTGTGCTCGTGGTCTCAGGTCTGTTTCCTTGACTTTAGTGCAAATATCCTTGCAATTGACTAGGCCCATCCTTTGGTGCCTCCCCAAAGAAAAAACGTTGTAAATTGTGAATGGCTTTAGGACCACCCATTTGGGAGCTACGAGGATAGAGAAAATATAGATGTGGAAGGGATTGTAGAATATATTTTAATGAGGACAAATACGACTAACTATGTTATGAGGGTGCATGGGTCTACGGATATCCGAGTTTCCATTTTGTCCGTAAGAGCTCTCCGTATGACCGATTGATGGCTTAGCCGCCGCCGAAGATCCTAGGTATTCGAGGGTGGAGTTTTAACGGAGAATCCAAGGATACGGTGATGGTGCTCGGGTTAATGAATATGAAAGAAGAAAATTTTCAATTTTTCATGGTTAACTTTAGTTCCGCAGGCTTCTGCATAAGAGTCAAGATCGATTTGAGTTTGAGCTCTCGCATGTAGGTGACCCATAATCAAGTCATCCTAACCTGTCATGGAGAGGAGGAGGCTAGTTGTGGAGGGATAAAGCACTCAAGGCGCCGCATGGGATGGAGCTTTTTAGCAAGCAACCCAGTGCCTTCGCTCATGATGAAGATAAAAGGAGAGAGAGGGTCCCCTAGTCCAGTGCCCTTGGAGGGATTGAAGGTGGCCGAGGGGATGCCATTGACTAGAATGGAGTGAAAGGGAGAGGTGATGAGACCTATAATCCATATAACCTGTGGGCTTGACTGAAGTTGCATATTAAAAAGAACTTTTTTGATATACTCCCCACCGTTTGTCAAAATATTTGGATAAGTCAATTTTAAGAAGCATGTCGTGTTTTTTGGTGTTTTTTGAGGGAGTGAATGACTTCATGGGTGAGGATGATACCATTAAGAATCTACCTTTCTTTCACATACCCTATTTGCTCCTAGGGAGATGATGAGGGGAAGGGAGCTTCTTTAGTCCGTTAGCAATAAATTTGAGATAATTTTAAAATGACATTTCGTATAGCTAGTAGGTATGGCTCACTGGATGATGTTGCTCCGTCTTATTTAGGAACCAAGGTGTTGAAGGTGGAATTTAGCACCGGTAGAAGCAAATGGGTGGAATTTGATTCCTCCACCACATCCTTAATTCTCATTTTGAATGGTTTCCAAGAAGTGGGAAGAAATTGGTGGTAAATCCATCTGGGACTCGGAGCTTTTCCCCGCCTTTAGCCGTAAGACCGCATGTTCCACCTCGCATAGAGAGATACCGTGAGCAACATCTTGTTATATTCCTTTGTTATCGCTTTGGGGATATGTTGAGTGATTTCCCCAATGGCCTCCTACCTCTGAAGTGGTTGGGTTCTGCGTAGGATATCGATCGAAGTGATCGCGCAATTCACATCGTTGATGGTTGCTTTTGATTCTAGCTTTTCCCCCATTTGATTCTTGAGGACTCAGAATTTTCATTATGCATCTTGTGTTGAATGGTGGATCGATGGAAGAATTTGGTGTTTTTCTCCTCTTTGAGCTAGTTGATTCTTGATTTTTGTCTCAAGATGGCTTCTTCTTGGTTCCGTTTTTCTTCCGTGTACCGAGTTGTGATGGATTTCTGCATGATCCGATTCAAATTAAGCACCCTTCCTATATAATTTTATTTTGTTTTCTTCCAAAATTTCTAGTTGTGATGGATTACTTCCAAATGATCTCGATTCAAATATAGCACCTTCCTATAATTTTATGTTGCAGCTTTCTTCATTTTTTTCCTCCAAATCTTTTAATTTCTTCCCATTGGTGTTGCCAAATTTTATTCTATTCCCGTATTTTCGCCAGTCCTTTGAGTAAATTTAATTTTTTTGTCTCGAATTGGAGAGTTTTTTGTGCCTTGAGGAGGAGCTAAGGTGGACCACCAATTGGAAACCATTTCCTTGAACCCTCGGGTGCCCGAACCAACAATGTTCGAAGCGAAAGGCTTGGGTGCATGCTTGCCTGGGTTGGAGCCATTGAAGTTGTATCGGGCGTTGATCGCATCCTACTACTGGGGATGATGGTGGCATCAATGTTGCCTCCAAGTCGTATAAGATCTTTGGTAATGAGGAATCTATCCAATCTTGAGGCTATTTGATGGGTGCCTCCTCTTTTGTTGTCTCCACTCAAGGTTCCATTGGAGGTGTGGAGGTCGATTAGGTTATTACTTCCGGATGAATTTTTTGAATCCAGTCACTTTATCTAATTCCATATGCATCCTTCCGCCTTTCTTTTCCACATTGGTGATCATGTTGAAGTCTCCTCCCAAGAGCCAAAGAGGGAAGTATCGATGTTTGTTGATTCCCTCAGGTTGTCCAAGGGTGCCAATTTTTGTTGATCATTTTGAGGAGAGTAGACATTTGTGAGCACGCTTATGGATGTTCAGCTAATCAAGTGCAAGTTGGCACCGAATGTGAAGTGTCTCATAGCATGAAAATTATCTAGAGACACTTGGGGGTTCCAGACATTTCCAAGCCTCCGCAGGCCCCGTTTGCATCTACCGCTAATGTGTTGTTGCCTTTCCAAATATTTTTTTGAAGATGGTATCCGCAGTGGTGCTAAAACATTTTTGTTTTCGTATGTAGAACATTACCGGATGTTCTTATGTAATCATTTTCGATGATATTTTGAATCGTGGCCAGGTGAGCCCTCCGATGCAGCAAGAGATGAGTTTCATGGGATAATATTGGAAGCGGGGGCATAAAATATTGCCGCCTTTGGTAATCTCCCGTATCTCCACCATTTATCTTTCCTATTCTCTATGATTCTTTGTAGGGTTGTTTTTCTCTCGCCTTTTTGCGGGACTCTTTCCATGAAGTATTTTGTGTTGATGAGCGTGCCCCCGACTGCAAGGAGGACTTTCCAGCTCGTTTAGATTTCTTCCATTTTTTGGATTTGTTTCTATGGAATAGATGTATCTTCTTGCATGCATCCTCTAGCCAAATGAGTTCCATGCCTTCCGTATCTATGATCTTTAGCTGTTCCTCCATCACCTATGGGATTGGTTCCCATGATATGCTCTTTTTCCCTTTATCTCGTTGTTTTCCCTTGCAACGCTTTCATTTAGAGGTTTCAAGAAGCTCTGGGGGAAGCTTTATTCCGTTGAGCCTCGAGGACCTGGGCTCCGGTTACCGTGATGCGTTCTTGCTTCGATGACTAGCGTCTTGCCCGTTTTTGTTTAGCCGATTAAGGGATGAAGTCGCTCGCTAATCATAGGTCCTTCTTTATTCGATGAGGGGTAGCTCTCCTCGTTATGTCATTTTTCTTTGCAACCTTTCATGAATCTTTTTTTATTCCTATTCGTTCGATTCTCGTATCGTTTCCGTTCGGGGGACACCCCAAAGACATGCCCATGTTGATGACATTTTTTGCATATAAAAGGAATCGCCTTAATCTAAATTTTGTGTCCATTCAAATATTCATGCATTAAACTTACCTTTCCTAGTAGCGATTTGGCTAGGTTCATGTAGATGCATACGTGTGTGTAGGTCGTGTAGTGGCTGATCTTGGTCTCCTCAAATAATCTTGAATAACTCTCCAATGGATTGTCGATATCTCGTAGCGTTAGCTTGTCCCAATAGTCCTAGGGGAGAGAGTAGAATGATCTAGACCTATGCCCAAGTAAGATCTAGTTTTTTTCCAAGGCGAAAATGTCCTGTGGCTCAGACAGGACCCTGTTGAAGCAGAAATAGGGGGCCCCATCCACTATCTTATCTTTGTCTTCGCGTAATGTGGTGAAAGAGTGTATCGAATAAGCCTTTAGCACATAGTTGTAGGTCAATATGGCTTCCTTGCTTCATTTCGAGGCTATCTTATCCTCCTCAAAGATCGTGGTCTAGAAGTCATGAAATTTCCTATCGTACCCATCTTTCATGAATTATATTCTTCCATTGATACGCGCTAGGATTTCTATCACTATTTTCTTCGGGGTTCTTTGGCATGCATGTTACGGATTTTTGTGTTTGATGTTGTTTTTTCTTGTGTGTTTATTGCCTCATACAAGGCGTTGTGGGTGTTGCCCCGTATTTTCTCGAGACAAAGCGAGTTGTGTCGATCGACTCGTATGAGCCTCTTCCGCGTCGCCCCCATGGGAGGCTAGCCGAAGAGAGGGGGGAGCCGTCGTCAATCGGATTCGGCCATCGATGAGGTTCGAAGTCAGTCTGGTGAGAATTAATGATTTATCACTGGGGAAGGAGGATCGCCCGGGGCACCCAACACCGAACCACCAAACCCTAGGTCATGGAGGTGTCGGCTTGAGGCAAATATTCGAAGTAGCGTTTTTCCTTTATTTTATCGAATCATGCATAGTGACAAAATGTTGCTAGCTTGCTTTAGCTATATTTAGATAGCTTGGTGTTGAAGACCGAGAGGATTCTCCAATATATCCAAGACCCTATTTTTATAAGAGGAGAGTGTTGAACCCTTGGTACTCTATCTAAGGTTTCGTATCCTTTAGCAAATCTAAGATTAAGATTTTCACTTTCAATTTCCTTTCTTATATTTACTTATTTTACATTCTAATTTCTCATTGTGCTTCTCCTTTTTAATAAGTTGATTCTTTAGCAGTATTTATGGCAATTTTATTTTCTTCCAAACACATTTTGATTTGATTTATTTCTTTAATAAAATAATTTTCTTCTAATGCATCCATAAAAGTATCTTGGGCCCACTAGAGTCTTTTTCAATATCCATGAGCAAGCCTAACATCTTGACTGCATTCTCCTTCTTCACTATTTGATAGACCACCACTATCTTCATTAGTATAATAGCTTTTTCTATCGATAAACCGTCTCTTATTTCCTTTTTCTACTTCCTTTCCTTTTCATGATTATCTTTTATGGGGAAATTTAGCAAGATAATGACCTAACTCTTCCACAAGAAAAACATTTAAAAAAGAAGTTTACTCTCAACCTTCCAAAGTACAAGTTGTAGCTTCTTTACAAAGTTTATCTCATCTTCTTCTCCGAAAACATATCTTATTCCTTCTTTTGCTTCTACTTCCTTTCCTTTTGGCAAGCACTTCCTCTAAAGAAACTTTTTTGACTTCTCGCATGGACCTCCTTTCCTCATTTCACACGCAATGTAATCTAGTTGAAAAATAGTAAGAGTTTGTAGATCCTACTTTCGTAGCAGACACTTTGAATCGAATTTGGGAGTTAGAGATCTTAAAACCTTTTTTACTAGAGCAATGTAGTTATGAAGCTCCCGTATCATACGATTTGGTATAACAAGTCTAGATGTAAAAGGAAACTAGCAATGATTTCTAATTATGCATTCCTCGGGTTGTTCATATTGTGTTATGAGAGTTTGGAGTTTAGCACTCTTTACCTTGGCATCACCTTCATAGCTTAATGATTTTATCCCATATCTCCTTTGTTGTATTCAATCGCATGACTTCTACAAAGTCGTATCTGGGCCGTACTCTCATCATTGCATTGATCAATTTCTTTTTGCATTGGTTTCATAGTTTTTTCGTCGTTGGATTTGTCGAACCGAGGTCAGATATTGATAACTTCCTTCAAATATAGCCCAAACATCTACTCCAAGAGATCGGCGCATAGGACCTCGTCCTCTTGTCTTCCGTAAGATTAAAAATTGTTTTAGTTGAAGAGAGGAGGCCCTGATAGATTCCGTACCATCTTGATTGCTCATCTTAGATGATATTCCTTATAGCGATTGGGCTTCTTCGTAAGGACCAAACTCTCCGACACCAATTGTTGGGAAAAATACTAAGAGCGGGGGTGAATCTTAAATATTTATAACTCACCGTAAAATTTTACTTTTTTCTTTATCGATTTCTATACTCGACTTTAATGAACCCAACTAGCGTATACATGCAACTATATTATTATGCGTATAATTATTGACTTAGATCAAGACAAACTGTCCACGTATGTTTAGTACAGGAATCATGTGTAGTAAGAACAAAATAAATCATCACACATAAGAAATACACATGAACACCGTGATTTAAAGTGGAAACCCAATTCGTGAGAAAACATCGTTGTTAAGTAAGGCTCGTCTTCAATATTTATTATATGGAAAGTTGCTTACAATATTGTAATCGATGCGTACCTACACGTGACAGCAGTATCTACCGTAGACACAGTCGTAACCTTCTCTCGTTCTCCTTAAATACTCACTGGAAGGGAGCTCCAACACCCGATCTCATATACCACCCACTATTGGAAGGGAGCTCAACCCCCTATTAGAACACCGTTCATTGGTAGGAAGCTTTACTCATACCGAAGGTTTCAACCCTCAAAACCACCGCACCATGTTTCATCAATTTTCACACTAGATCCCCCACAACCTTCAACACAATCCCAAATAAATATCAACACCAAATAAACTTCTGGCCAAACTTCAATCGAATAGTGAGATCATTGTAACGTGACACAATAATAAACCGCATTTCATAATCAAAGTATGAAAAACCAATCTCAACCCCCGATCATTCATTATCTTAAAATGCATACGCTACTTCACTTTATCGAACTCGCATGTATACATGCTTTCCTTCACACCAACTCGCGTATAAATTTGAGAATACTAAATTTATAGTATATGATCAATATCGAACCCGTATCTAAAAGGCTGGCCGATATATTTTCGCATTTCAAAACCCTCAATCACTACCATCATTAAACAAATTTATTCACTCATTGTCGACGACATATCCAACTTAGCATCACATATGTATTCAAATAACCGATCTTCATGAATACTTCATCGACAAACAAATAGAAATACAAATAAACACAATATACTGGAAATCGTACAATCCTTCAACAAGCTTCGAAAAACCTTGATCTCCATTCGCGCTTTATCAAAGACAAAGCCGCGTGTATACGTCGTATTCCACCGTGACGAAACTAGCGTATAGATCCGTAAATGTTATTATTGGTGCAGTAATATGTAGATCGATAAACTTACCCATATTTCTTTATCATTTTCACGAACATGCGACAAAGGCCGATCCGTACATCTCACAATTAGATCATACAAGTACGTAGTCATTTCAGTTCAGAGACAATGATCCATCATTGTATCCAAGGGTGCATCATAGATTCAGATCTATCAACAAACAAACTTCACTCCATGCGTATATACTTCGCAGAGAAGTATTTAGTAACAACCCTTACACATGCACAATACCCGCGACCATGATCTTCTTTCTCCCTATTTTTACCGTTTACTAATAATATGAGCCAAAACCACACAAGTGTTGATGGTATTCTTGGATGGAATCAAATAAATGACACAATGCTCATTATTAGGCTAACACTGCTGTGGTAATGTCCCCATGGTATCATAGTTTTAGAGCGCAAAGGTATACGCGATTTTTCTTCTTCGGTTACATGTATACTATGGCGTATGTACGCAGTCGCCTTCATCAAACTCCGCGTACACATTGCGACATATTATTTCTCCGGTCCTAATTGGATTACCTTTCTCTATCACTTCAACTAACCTATGTATACATCATTTATACACCTTTAACACATATTTTCTTATCAAAAGGGAACTCATTGTCCCGCTTCAACTTAGTGATCCTAAATTGAGGTCATAAATTGTCAACCGTGGTTAGTAAACTGTTGAAGTGAAGTACCAGTATGTGCCTAGGTATTTGCCTTCTAGCTCACGTTGTGTTTAGTGTTTTTTCAATGATTTTGGTTTTGTGTTTTTATTCTAAGAAGGAAAAGAACTAATTTTTGGCAAAGAGAAGTTTTTGGTCACACTAAAACAGAAAAACCTATTCTAAATTATGTATGGCTCTTGAGAACAGAAAATGAAATACTTTAACAAGAAAAATAACCTTATAAAGAACTCAATAACTCACAACATGAACTCAATAACTCATAATTATGTGAACTCAATAACTCATACATGAACTCAATCCCATTCATTCATTAGAAATATGTTGGAATAGCTTGATAAAAGGATAAGTTAGTGCCATGAGGTTCTTCTAAGTAAACAACCACCTACAAGATCATAGAAAAAATCTTATCCACAGCTAGAAATTTGTTGGAACATATTGTTAGTCTCGCAACACAATGAGGAATTCTACTCTAAATTAACCTATGACACTCCAAACAATCCATCTCTGCAACTTAAATTGTCACTACTAAACCTTATTCGGAAATTAGAAGTCTTTTGGAATAGTTTTGGGAAAAATGCTATTTGCACAATTATAAGAGATTGTGGTAGTCGCCTGCGTCTGAACCGATATCACTACTTCCGTTCATATGATGATGTTTTGGAAGAGATTAATAACAAGAGCAGTTTGTAAATAATGAAGGCCGTGAAGTCTAATTCTAACTAGCTAATCAAACTGAAATACGTTGACTATAATGAACTAGAATGCAATAACTTAACTGAAACACATTAAATTTAAACCGAACCATCGCACAACACCCCGTAGTACTACAACCACACTTATAATGCAACGAATCACCGAAATGTTCTGCACTTCCGTCTCATTCGTGTGAGTGGTATTTTGAACAATTCATAGAATAGGATTAACAGAATATGCGATGTAAATGAGCATAAAAACATAGAGTTCAACAAAACGCAAAGAAGCCTCGAAACACCACAGCTTATGTCTCATCCAGAGTTAGTGATATTTTGTAAGAGATTAATAAGAACAAGACTATCGTAACAACTGATGTAATTGAGCACAAAAACATAAAGTTCAAAGAAATGCAACTAACCTCTAAATACTACAATATACCTCATTCAATATTAGTGATATTTTGGAATAATTCGTAAGAACAAGACTAAACCGTAGCATCCAATGCAAGTGAAGATAAAACACAAAGTTCGTAAAATTGTTTAAACTAGGAATGCAACAAGGCTAAAGCATTATCTATAATGCACAAGCTTTCAAAGGAGGAAGAGGGGCCCTCTACCACCGGATCAGCATACAAATATCCTCAAGATTGCCTCAGATTCTGCAACAAAGCGATGCTTCTTTTCATTAAAATAAAATTATTTCAAAAACAGTATCGCCTCGTCGAGATCTAGCAACAAAACATAAATCTAAATTTAGTCGTTTTCGCTTCCGTAGTCATTCTTATAAGAAAATTACATAACTTTTCTTGGAGATAAAATAGGAGTAAATTTCCTTTTTCCAACTAAAAATCAAATTAGACTCGTACATCTCGTACTATGATTAAGTACATCCGTACACCGTTGTCCTATTAGAAGTCTATTCTGTTTTGGTTTCCCTATTGCATAACCACCGTAGAATTTTACCAAACTTCGTAGGGAGAAAGGAATGATGTGATGAAGTCCTGGAATTCACCCATATAAAGTTTTTTCTTTGTGGTGACACCGGAAACTTCCTATGAAAACATGAAGATACTACAGACCTACATCAGCTTAACGGGCTGACTCTATAGCGAGTTCAGTAAAAAATTACTACAACAACAAAACCATGAAAGTGTAGTAAGTTAATAATATATACACCCAAAGGAACTTTAATTAATCCTATTGACTGGCTTATCCGTAATTGATATGGAACAAAGGAATGAAGTGAAATGTGGTGATGAAAAGGACATCTTTGGGGGCTCAACATACCCCCACTAATAAAAGTTTTTGCATGTCCTCATGCAATCAACCCATATATTCTCGAGACTTCTCCCGCTAGGACATCTAGGCCCTTCTTATGCTTTTTCCCGATAGTTAATGGCCCCTAGGCTTTTAATGACCAACTTGAATCTCAAATTGAGTAAGTGCCCCCGCTCAACTTTTTGTTTTTCTTCTTCAATTTCTATTAGCCTTGTACAACTTTTTCCATTTGCAGAGAGTTGTATTCTATATCACTTTTCAACTTAACCTACTCCTTAAAATGTCATTCTCTATCTGATATGCCTATTGAGTACTTCTAACTCATATTCGTCTCTTCTTAGTACATCAATTGCAGATTTTGGTGGGTAGGAGTTATGTCTCTACTTTCCGAGGCTCTCTTCTCTAGTCTCAATATAATTATAAATTTGTTTTGAGCCGGGTCTATCTCCGGGAGTTTCTTCATCAAGATTCTCCGTTCAGCTGGTGCTCGTGTGATCGAGCAGCAAGTGTCTCTTCATCCTCAATGTTTATGATTCCCCATGCCTAATCCTCGTTTTCTTCAATATACCTCTAAGTCTCGTGGCTTCGTCTTTGCTGAGATGGTCCTTCACCTCTCTCCTTGGCATACCTTCTTATCATCTTCTCCTTTTTTAAGTCGTTTCCCTAATTTTTACCAATTCTCGTAAATTATCTTTCACCGTCCTCTTGTATAGACTTACCGCTTTACTTTCAACGTCTTCGTAAATTTTCCTTCTCCTCGCTTCTTCTTGTAGGCTTGCCTTCGATCGAGGTTCCTCGGGGTTCTTCAAAGTGATTCCTTACTAGAAACTCATCCCAATTGTCTCCCACTTTTCTCAAATGATGTTCAATTAGGATTTAACTAGGGCCGTGATGGTACAAAGTGGTTTCTGTAGCTGAACTCTCTTTTCGTACATTAGAGGCCATTCTCTTCGTACTATGAACTAGGAAAAACGGTAAATTAATCTCTTCATCTAAGAAATGCATAATTAACCAAATATGATAAACATAGAGGGTACCAACCCGGCCTCTTCACAAGTTATAAATTGTTTTAAGCATTTGCCTCCATTGTCCTTAATATGAAATTCCTATTTTTGAACCACACCGTTCTCCTGCCTGGGTAATTCTCCGTTGCTTCTACAATGAAAGCCTATGTAATAGTGAATTTAATATCTCCTTTATTTCGACCGCTTCCATTGAAGGACCATGCAAATTTTTTTAGTTACCTCCTTGAAAACCATTAAATTTTTCCAAGAATTGTAACCACCTGCCCCCGCTCGTAGCATTTCTCTCGATTTGTGGATAACCCTCCAAGTACTTGATTCCAACTCGGTTCGGTTCTTATGAGACCCATAAATTATCTTTTCAACCTTCAATTTAATACTCTTCATCCACCGTGAAAATGGTTGTTAAAGAGTTATTTTTGCCTCAAAGGTGTCGTTTCTATTTATGTAGTCGGAATTAATGCGAAGGATGATATGAAGAGATTATACTGGTGAAATGTAGTGAGGGTGATTTATGGTGGAGTTAATGGGTTTGAGAACCATCATGGGAGAAAATATCGCGAAACATTTCGTGAGAAATTCAAAATCATCATTGAATACTTCGGTACGTATGACCGATTAGGTCATCAACATTTCTTAATCCTGTTAAGTTTTAAATGATGATTTAAAATGGTGGAGTGGAAGGGATATTGTCTAAAGTTTTTTATAATAGGTTTAATAGGCATGATCAACACGAATAATTAAAAAACATTTTGAATCATACATGACCTAACTTATACTATAACTTTCATATCTTCCGTCATCATAATAATTTACAACTTTACTCGCCTTTTCTTTAACTTTTGTGATTTTGATATGCTTTCATCTTTGAAAATCATTAATTCTTCGGGCCTTCATAATTTCTTTGATTTTTTTCCTTGTTTACATAGGTGTGCAGGTCATTTTGCTTGATATTTGTCTCTGTGGAGTGTTTGGTCGTTAATGTTCGACGAGTCATGGTAATGTACCGTAGGAACTTTGAAACACAGAAATGAGTGTTGTATGAAATGGATCATGAAATATGGTGGAATGATCGTAATTGAGGTGAAATGTAATGGAATGAAATGAATCACCACCGTGAAGTAGAATGAAACATAAAAGTGGTCTCGCAATTATGATTTGTAACACTCAATCTACGAGAAGTGATCAAAATCTCTAGAAATCCTAGATGGAAATGAAATGGACCATGGAATGGAATGAATGGAAGTATGGATGAATGGAATGAATGAAATATTAATGAATGGGAGTGAATGAAATATGAATGAAATGAGAGACATATGGTGGAGGAAACTATGATTTTAATGATCGTTGCTATAAATCTCGAAAAGCTAAAGCGTTAAAGGAATTCTAATTTTCACTTTATCTTTCCGTATAAACATGCTAATCGCTGATTATTTTAATATTTATAATTTTTTTTCTTTTTTCCTATAGCTTCTAATCAATCTAATCTGGTTAGATGAAGAAGAAAAATTCTTTCATTAACTTCACATCATTGTTTTCCGGAATCTCTTGACAAATTCTTCTCTTGAAAGTGGTTTATGATACAACCTTCAATCTACGACCATTTACAAGAAAAAGTGACCTTCTCTTCATCTATTGTCCCGATTTTTATTGCTCCATTGTAAAAAATTCTTATAATTTCATATGGCCCAAGCCAATGTGTTTGGAATTTACCTTGAAAAATCCTTGAACTTTGAATCAAACAAGAGAGCCCAATCACCTTCTTTGAACTTCTTTTCCTCGATGTGTACTTATCATACTATTCGTTGTTGGACTATATTTACTTTCTTCAAATCGCATCTTGTCCGACCTCATCCAATTCATTATTTCCGCTCCAATCTATGCTTTTGTGCCTCCGTTAGATCAAGTCCTAGCCGAACTTCCATTTTATAAGTTTGAATTTGAAACTCTATGGGAAACAAAACTTGTTTTCCATAAACAAGTTCATAGGGAGTATGGACTCACAGTTTCTCCATGTAGTTCTATAGGCCCACAAAGCTTCAGAAGCCTCGTCTACCCAATCTCTTCTATGTAAATGGACAAATTTCCTTGTTAGATCCCTTCAATGACTTTATTGGTAGATTCCATCAATTACTGGCTTGTGGATGATATGAGTAGATTTTATGTGTCTAATTTTGTACCTCTCCATCATTTGTTCCACTATATTTGATGTAAATTACTCCTTGATTCGTAAAAATTTCTTTGGGACAGCAAAACGTAGTAAAAATATCCTCAAAAGAAAATTAACTATAGATGGTTCAATAGCAAGAAAGTAATGGCTTGGCTTCTACCCATTTGCAATAAGTAATCGTTGGCAAACTAATATATATTTTTTTTGCTTCGATGGAGGACTAATAGGTCCTACAAAATCTAAAGCCCATTTTTCAAAAGGTTCAATATGTACCTCGAGGGCCGAAATGGCATCTCACCCGAAGGAGAAGGTTTTTCTTACCTTTGCAATCCGTCACACCTTTTGATATACTTTTGTATACCTTTAAAAAGGGATGGCCAATAATATCCTAAATGAAGGATCTTATAAGTCGTTTCTTTTATCAAAGAAAGTGTCCACCACAAGGTTCATCATGACATGCCTCGAGGATCCCTAATCTCATCTCTCTCCCGAACACATCTCCTAATGATAACCGGACCTTGCTGGTATAACCTAATATTAGCAACCCATGAATATTTTGCATCGTCATAAATGATCTTTCTTTTTTGTCTCTCGTATTCATTATCAAGGAAATTCTCCCCCCAACTAAATAATTAGCAATGTCAAGAAACCAAGGAGTTTGAGTAAAAATTGCAAAAAGATATTCATCGAGGAATTGATCTTCAACTGGGTATTGGTTTTGATGTTTTGGAGTCTAGATAGGAAATCAGCTACCGTGTTTTGTTTTCCGTACCATTCAGAATGGTAATGTTGAATCTTTATAAAAGCAATAACCATCTTATAACTCGCTATTTAATTGATTTGTTCAATAGATATCTAATTGGCAGAAAGTGATCATTCGAATAAAAGTCATAGCCCGTTATATAGTGTCCGAATTTGTTTATGGCATGAACAACAGCTTCAAAAACTTTTTTTCGGGGCCATGATAATTTAACTCAAGGAGTCAAATTTTTACCGGTATAATAAAATGGCATAAGGAATCAAGTCTTTTTGTCCCTAACACGCTCCTAGAACTCAGACCGAGGCATCCGTTGAAATATGAAAAGGTAACTTCAGCTAGGTCCCCTTAAAATAGGTGCTTCTAAATTTTTGTTTTCGTGGTCTCAGTTATTGACCGGCAATCGTGATTCCACTTGAATTCACAAATTCTGGTAAGCAATTTGAAAATAGATGCCATCTTGGTGAAGTTTTCATAAACCTTCGATAATATCCTCGTAAATCCTAGAAAAATCTCTAACATCTTTTTGACAACTTGAATAGATAAGTTAGAGATGACTTCAACTTTGACTCATCAACTCTAATCCCATCCCTCGAAATGTGATGTCCTAAAACAATTCCTTCAAAAGAAACATCATAAAACACTTCTCATGACTTAGTGAAAGATTTGCTTTACATCTCTTTAAAAAATTTTCCAAGTTTGCTAAAGCTTCTTCAAATGTGTTTCCATAAATCGTGAAATCATCTATATATACCTCTACACAATCATGTATTAGATCCGAAAAAAATTCCTAATACTTTGAAATGTTGTGCACGTATAATCCAAATGGCAATACTCGGTACATAGGTACTCCCAAGGAAAGTTAAATGTGGTTTTGTCTTGATCTTCAAGTGCTACTTTGGATTTGATTATAACCACGAAACCCATCTAAAAATGAGAAGTAATTTTTGCCACTAATGTATCTAATACCCGATCTATGAAAGGTAGGGGAAAATTATCTTTAAGAGAAATATTTAATTTTTGGTAGTCAATACATACCCTCCATTTACCATTTTTCTTTGACACAATTGGTATCAAAAGGAGAAACCCACCGACTATCCGAAATGATGTATAAAGTTAACATTTAACAATTTCAATTCTTCTTTAACAATTTCCCTAAGATTTGGATTCATCCGTCTTTGAGGTTGTCTCGATTGGTTTACAATTTTTCTCTATATAGATGTGATGAGTGCAAGTCTTGGGGCTTATCCCTTTCATATCAGCAGATACTCCACGTGTTTATGTAGAAGAATGTCTCGTAAGATCTTGACCAGCTCTTCTTGTTGAGATTTCTAGGTTCTTGTCTATGTTTAAGGTTTTACCTGGAAATATCTCAATTGTAGAGCTACCAAATTTATCCATGGAATAGAGAGACATATGTCTTGATGATAAAAACTCAATGTTGGATTCTTCTGGAAATCGTTCATGTTTGTATTCCGAAGAGGATTCAAAGTTTTCGAAGGTATTTAGAATTTGTGTTATCTTCACTAACTTCTTCAAATGAAGAGGTTGTAAGTCTTCGTCCTCTATCCACTATATCATCTAACGCAATTGTTCTCGCCGGAGGATACAAGGTAAATTTTGCTTGAACTACCATCAGAGATGCACATATCACCGGATCTACAACTAATGAAACCAATAATCGTAGTTGTGTACATCTTATTATTCTCTCTTTAATATAAGAGGGATGTCCTCCGAGATTATCATGATGATGCTAATCATGTCCAAAGAATAATCAGGAATGTTGTCACGATGGAAAAGGGGGAGAAAGAGTCGAAGCACAACAAGGGTAAAATGGAGTGCGTAAGAAGAATGTCAAAATGTAACAACACAAGCATGGCGAAGAACCGTTAGCCCAAGTAGGTAGAGACAGAGGCGTAGTGATGAAGTGCGAGGCAAGAGACAGAGGGCAGACAGCCCATTATATTCCGGGGGAATCGCTTAACTCCAGCGGCAATGCAATGCATATAATACAGAACCATATTCCGGGAATCGCACACTCCAACCGGCATTATACAACACAAATATTATTCGAGGAATCGCCTACCCCGATGGAGGATACATATATATATATATCCATCATCTTACATATAAATGCTGCGCATTGCGTATGCTGCAAAGGACCAAGGCATATATATTATGTTATATAAGTGGAGCGCATAAAACAAAGTTTATAAGGTGGGACCCCTCCCCAATCGCAATCGGAGATCGCAAGGGCAGCGGAACATGTAACCAACAGGACGTTGCGATTGCGATTGAAGTTCGGACCCGACGAGTCTATAAATCATGGTTAACATATATTTGAGTTCCAGGTCTAATCGCATCGGCACTGGTCAATCGCATCGGAAAATATATGAGTTGCGATTGCGATTGGAAGTCCGGAGCCAATGGAGGTATGAATTATAATTCAAACGTGTTTGAAGTCCTTTCCCAATCGCATCGGAAAAATACAATGAACAGTGGCCAATCGCAACACATATTAAAAGACTTGCGATTGCAATTAAGAGTTCGGACCTGATGGGTGTATTAACGATGGTTTATATATATTTGAATTTCGCTAATCGCATCGGAGATTATAAGAGTGTCGGAACATATGTTAAAGACTTGCGATTGCGATTGAAGCCCGGACCCGATGGGCTTATAAATTATGATTAACAAATGTTTCAATTCCATGTTCCAATCGCATCGGCACTGGTCAATCGGAACACATCTTAAAGACTTGCGATTGCGATTGAAGCCCGGACCCGATGGGCTTATAAATTATGACTAAAAAATGTTTCAGTTCCATGGTCAATCGCATCGGAGGTAAAGTGGAGCATCGGAACATCACAACAGAAAGTTGCGATTGCGATTGAGATTCGGACCCGATGGACTGATAAACTGTGACTTGATAGGTTTGAGTTCCAGAACATGTTAACAAAGATTTGCGATTGCGATTTAAATGCCGGACCCGATGGGTTTATAAGCCAAGACTGATATATGTTTGAAGTTTCACCATAACAGTGAATAATCGCAATCGGAAGAGGCTGAGGAGTGATACATCGCATCGGAAAGATCGGCGAGTGAGCCCGAAAGGAGTTCTTATTTGTTTAAAGATTTTTTATTATATAATGCCGAGAATTGATTTAAGCCTTTTTAAAAGGAAGGTTGTATGTATGCCGAGTGTTGAAATTACTTATATATATATGAAAGGGCGCTGTTATATATATATATATATATATATATATAACGCTGTTGCGATAAGCCGTGTGGTCTGTAGACCCACGGGCCTCAGCTTAACGGGAGGGTGATTCTTAATATACAATGACTGTGATATATGTCCGTTCGGCTTGCGAAAATTTCCACATCAAGAGGACACTCGTGGCATGAAAAGGGTTGAAATTGCCCTGATTTAAAAAGTCAGCAATTGCATTTCATTTATTTAAAAGGCAAAGTTACACGTATGCAGCTGTTACACCCCCACAGAGGATAGAAAAGCAAATAGAGCCGAGAGGAGATAAAACACAGTCACAAAAAGGACAAAGACAGCCAAAGAAAAGACAAATGCGCATCGATTCAAAAGACTAAATGAGTTGAGCTAGAGTTCACTTTGTAATAAGAATGTAAATATTTTAATTGTTTTTATTGTTTGTGATGCATTGGCAAGTCTCCGAGAGAAAACAAACTCCCACTGTAATGTTAAAATTGACACCTACAGTTATAATTTCTGAGTAAGCTGATAAAAGGAGTGAGAAGGCAGAAGGTAAAGAGACATGACTTTCCATTTCGAATTCCAAGCAGAATACAAACAGTCATGTGAGGAAATCTATAAATAATATCATCTTGATATGCAGAGTGAGTTTTTGAGAGCAAGGGAGAGAGCATATATAGAGAGAATGCAGAATATAGAAGGAAGAGAAGATTAAGAGAAGCTATAGAACAGAGCTGATATCTGAGGTAAATCAGCAAACATTCAGTTTTAGAAAATGAGGAAGTTGGAGCTTCCCTATCAAGTTGCAGCTTGATAGCTGTCAGTTGTAGCTGACTGAGGTTGGAGCCTCCTGTAGGTTGGTGCCTGCAGAAAACTAAAGGGATTTGGTGCTTTCTTGCAAGTTGTAGCTTGCAGAATTGAGGTAGGAGCCTCCTGCAGGTTGGTGCCTGCAGAAAACAGTGGTGAGAGGGAGTTGGAGCTTGCCTTTGCATCACAACAATAATAAGATGTGGTTTTCTCCCTTTATGGGTTTCCACTTATATCTGGTGTCTCTGTGCATGATATTTATGCATTGATCTGATATGTATTATTTGCTTAATACCTGCTGCTCTCATATTAAGTCTACTGCTCTATTAAACTAATACTTTCTGATTACATTCTAAAATTACTCTCACATCAAATTGAGTTTGAAATGAAGGTGTACATAAGTTTAATGAAAAGTTTTAAAAGATCAGGAATGTATTAAACTGATTCACCCCCCCCTCTCAGTTTAAAGTTTAATTAAAGGTTCAACAATTGGTATCAAAGCCAAGTTCCTTGTATATCAGTCTAACAACTGAAAGGAGATCCTAGGCTCTCAAGATGGCAAGTCAAGAAGGAAGTTCAACAAATAAAGCCCCTTTCTTTACAGGTGCAAATTATGCCTTTTGGAAAATAAGAATGAAAGCTTATATAATGTCTTTAGGATTAGAAGCTCGGGATGCTGTGGAAATTGGATATGTCACAAAGTCAACTGATACAGAGAAAGAAGCTAAAGAAAGCTTTGTAGCTAATGCAAAAGCAATGAATGCAATCTTAAATGGACTATGTGAAGCTGAGTTTATCAAAATAATGCATAGTAAGACTGCCAAAGATATGTGGGACACTCTAGAGAATATCCATGAGGGAAATAAAAAGGTTAAGACTGCCAAACTTCAAGTATATAGAGCCCAGTTTGAAAATTTAAAAAAGAATGATGATGAAGATGTTGGGAGCTTCTTCTTAAAAGTTGCAGAAATTGTTAACAGTATGAAAGCTCTTGGAGAAACAATACCAAAAGGTATAATTGTACAAAAGATTCTAAGATCTCTTCCATCCAGATTCAATCCCAAGGTGTCTGCAATAGAAGAAACAACTGATTGGGAGACCTTGACCATGAACCAACTACTAGGAAATCTTACAGCATATGAGATGAGGCTCCCACAGAAGAAGCCAAGTACAAGGGAAGCAGCATTCAAAACAGAAAAGAAGAAATAAGAAAAGGAAGACATATGCTCCTGCTCTGATGAAGAAGAGGCTAAATTTGTCAAGAAATTAGATAGAGGATCAGGTAGATACAAAGGAAAACTTCCTTTTAAATGCTTTAACTGTGGAAGAGTTGGACATTATGCTACTAGATGTCCTCACAAGAAAGTAAGAAATCAAGCTCAAGAATCAAAGAAAGACACATCAAAGAATTGGTAGAAAGGAAAGAAATTCAGCAGAAAATCCTTCTATGCTCAGCAAGACAGCAGTGCATCTGAAGACTTAGATGAAATCTCAGGAGAAGAGGGAACCTCTGAATTTTTATTAATGGCCATAGAAGATCTTGAAGGACTCTCGCTAGAAGAAGAAGAAGAAGGGGAAGTCGATCTTGAGGGGGAGCTAAGAAGTGCTCTGGAGGAGATTGACAGACTCAAACTAAAATGCAGAAAACAAAAAGAGATTCTCCTCAAATGTGTGAAATAAGAACAAAATTTAGAAGTCCTCATGCAGCTGAAGGTAAAGCTTGAAGAAGCCAAAAATATAGAAGATATATTACTTCAGCAAATCAAAGATAAAACTCGAGAACAAGAGAAGCTGGAAGAAGAAATTCTGTGTCTGAGAAGGAAATTAGAAAGTGCTCAACAGAAAGTTTCTATATACCCTTCTCAAATGACAAGTTCTAGTAGGTTGAATGAAATCTTGGATGCTCAAATATCTCCTCTAATAAAAACTGGGATAGGCTATGAAGGAGAATCAAGTAAAGGCAAAGAAAAGGAAAACAAAAATATAATTTTTGTGAAAGCAAAGAAGGCTGATGAAGAAGCCCAAATAATTCCTACAAAGGAAGAAACATGTAATGAGAAAGACAGAGACCAGAAGAAACCTCTAATAACAAAGATTGTAACAAATACTAAGACAACAGAAAAAAGATCATATATTCCTGATTATATCAAATTTGGAAGCCATCAAAGGAGATTCTTACCTCCTATGAAGAATGCCACCTGTTATGTCTTCCACAAGCAGGGACACATTGCTGCATATTGTCGTGCAAGGAGGAATGATTCAAACCAGCAAAAGAGGCAAGCATGGAAGAGACAACCTTACATCAGGTATGCAAGTAATTTATATGGTTATTTTTTTTATTGTAAGGATTTTGGCCATAGAATTATTGAATGTAGAAAGTATGGACAAAGACTGATGTTCAATACCTCAAGGAGGTTTATGAGTCAAAGAAAATTTTTTCATGCTCACAATTCTACAAAAACTATAATCAAATGTTGTATATGCAATCAAATTGGGCATATATCTTCCAAGTGTTCTCTAAAGGGATATAATTCATCACCTCACAAAAGATACCAAACAAAAGGGGGTCTTCAGTGGATAAAGAAGGTGAATAAATGTGACTTGGCTTTAACTTCTCAAGATTTGAAGAGTCAATGGTATTTGGACAGTGGCTTCTCTAAACACATGACAGGAGATAGAAACAAGTTTATTACTCTTAATGAAAAGAAATCGGGCAATGTTACTTTTGGCAATGATAAATCAGGTAAGATCAAGGGAAAAGGCTCAGTCAGCATAGATAATGGAAGAGGAAAGGCCCAAGATGTACTATTTGTAGATGGGCTGAAAGCAAATTTACTGAGTGTCAGTCAAATGTGTGACAAAGGCTGTGAAGTTCTCTTTAGAGCACAAGACTGTGAAGTCAGATAAAGCACAACAGGAAAGACTCTGCTCAAAGGTGTCCGAACAGAGAGTAATGTGTACATAGTAAAAGAGGAGGATGAAGCCTGCCATCTGAGCAAACTTGAGGAGTCATGGTTATGGCATAGGAGATTGGGACATCTCAGCTTCGACCATATCATCAGACAGAGTAAGAAGAAAGATGTCAGAGATATGCCTGAAATAAAGAGGCCTTCAAATACCATATGCAAATCTTGTCAATTTGGGAAACAAACTCGCACATCCTTTAAATCTAAAGATGAGCTATCAACTAGAAGACCACTCCAGCTTGTGCACATGGATTTGTGTGGACCTGCAAGAACTAAAACACCAAGTGGAGAATCCTACTTCATGTTGATAATAGATGATTTCTCCAGAATGACATGGGTTGCTTTTCTCAAGAATAAATCGGAAGCTCTGGAAAAATTCAAAATATTTAAGGAATTAGCAGAAAATCAGACAGGATGCAAGCTGAAATGCATCAGATCAGACAGAGGAGGTGAATTCACTGATTATGACTTTGCAGACCTATGCAATGAACATGGCATAAAACAACAATTTACTATTGCGGGGACACCTCAGCAGAATGGAGTAGCAGAGAGACAAAACAGATTTGTTCAAAAAATATCCAGAGCCATGATGCAAGAGAATAATATTGCTCAAACCTTCTGGGCAGAAGCAGTGCACACAGCAGTACATATCCTTAATAAAGCTCACTTAAGGCCAAGTAGTGACAAGACTCCCTATGAACTATGGCATGGAAAGCCAACCTCAATCAAACATTTCAGAATCTTTGGAAGCAAGTGTTACATAAAGAATAATGATGAAAATCTTGGCAAATTTGATGCAAGAGCAGATGAAGGGATATTTCTAGGATATGCCTCCAAAAGCAAAGGGTACAGGTGCTACAACAAGACTCTTCGGAAGATAGTTGAAAGTATTGATGTGATATTTGATGAAGAACTTCCAAACAATACTAGAGATACAGACTGCTGCAGTACATCAGACAGCAATGAAGAAGAAGACAAGAATGATGATGAAACCAACAAGACAACAGAAGATGCAGAGCTGAGCTCAAAAACCCCCTCAAGATACACTCAGAAGAATCATCCTGAAGATCAGATCATAGGAGACAAGAAAGCGGGAGTCCAGACAAGAAGGTAGCTAACAGAACAAACAAAAGAAGTATACATAGCCATGTTATCACAAATAGAGCAAAAGAAATTTGAAGAAGCCAGCAAGGACAAGTATTGGATAAAAGCAATGAATGAAGAATTGGACCAAATTGAGAAGAACAATACCTGGGAACTAGTTCCTAGACCTATTGAGAAAAATATCATTGGTTCAAATTGGGTATTCAAAAACAAAATGAATGAGCAAGGACAAGTAATCAGGAATAAAGCAAGGCTGGTCTGCAAAGGATACTCACAAATAGAAGGACTTGATTATGATGAAACATTTGCCCCTGTAGCTAGAATGGAAGCTATCAAAATGTTCCTGGCATTTGCATGCTATCAAGATTTCAAGGTATATCAATTGGATGTAAAATCTGCTTTTCCACGGTGATGGAAGAAGAAGAAGTGTACATGGAACAATCCTCGTGAAGGGTTTTTCACTACGTATAAAGAAGCCTATGTATGTAAAAAGAAAAAAGGCCCTTATATGACTTTTTCAGCTCGTGTTTGCACCAAGACCGGATAAATATTTGCAAAAACAAGGTTCTAAGAGAGGTGGAGTAGACAACAATCTATATATAAACCCATGAAAATGAACTTTTGATTGTTGTAGTGTATGTTGATGACATTATGTTTGGAAGCAACACAGATGAACTTGCAAAAGGGTTTGCTGATGAAATGAAAACAGAGTTTGAAATGTCTATGATTGGAGAGCTCAGTTTCTACTTGGGACTACAAATTCAGCAAAAGAACACAGGTACATTCATTTCACAAGAAAAATACATAAAAGAAATGTTGAAAAAGTTCAAAATGGAGAACTGCAAACCTGTGTCAACTCCCATGACCACAGGTTGCAAGCTGTGTGCTAATGATGGGTCTACTGATATAGATCAAAGACTTTACAGATCCATGATTGGAAGTCTATTGTATCTGACTGCATCAAGACCAGACATCATGCTAGCAGTAGGACTAGTGGCTAGATATCAAGAAGCACCTAAACAAAACCATCTTCTGGCAGTCAAAAGAATATTCAGATATCTACAAGGAACAATACAATATGGACTTTGGTATCCTAAAAGAAAAAAATTCACTTTATCAGCATACACAGATGCAGATTGGGCCAGCTGTGTGGATGACAGGAAGAGTACAAGTGGAGGTGCATTCTATCTAGGAGAAAGTCTGGTGGCATGGCTAAGAAAGAAACAAACATCCATATCTCTATCTACAGCTGAAGCAGAATATATAGCAGCAGCAGCATGTTGTACACAAGTCATGTGGATGAAGCAAACTCTTCAAGACATGAAGGTAAGCATTGATGAACTTATTTCAATCAAATGTGATAATACAAGTGCTATAAGTATATCTAAAAATCCTGTACTTCACTCAAAAACTAAACATATTCCAATTAAGTATCATTTCCTCCGAGAACAAGTGGCTTAGAAGATAGTAAAGCTGGAATATGTACCAACGAAAGAACAGACAGCTGATATATTTACCAAACCTCTTGCTAGAGAACCATTTCAATACTTGAGAGATAAACTAGGGGTAGTATCTGCAGATGCTACTCTCTGATATAAAGAGAAAGCACAGTATCAGGGGGAGAACAAAACGAAGATATCATTCCAGGGGGAGAACAGCCAGCAAGATAAGCATAAAACAAGTCCACAGGATCAGCATTATCAGTATTATCAGCATTATCAATAGTATCAGCATTCTGAAGCAACAAGAACCGTTCAATCGTAAAATGCATATTACAGGCACTACAAATGAAACACAACTATAAAAGATATATTGGCTCACTATACCAAAGTGTTCTCTCAACAAGATTCATACATCACTCTGGAGCAGCATAGTCCAATTTCAGCAGAAGAGGACCTAAACGTAACTCAGAGAAAGGAAATGCAACGACATAACCCATACAGAGAGATGAGGCGTCGTCCTTTGCCATTGATGTCAAAGGGGGAGGAAGAACAAACAACAGGAGGAAGAGTAGGCAAACAGGAAGAGCAAACAACAAGAGAAAGTGGATTGCCATCAATTCCAGAGGGGAAGACTTTTGGAAATATTTTCATTGATGGAAAAGGAGGCAGCACTCAGGCAAAAGAGGCAGCGTTGAAGCAGAGGAAGGCAAAAGAGGCACAGCGAAAGCAATAGAGGCAGCAAGAAGAAAGTCAAAATGTAACAGTGAAGAACCGTTATCGAAAGGTAGAGACAGAGGCAGAGCGACAGAAGCAGCAAAGGCTGAGGCAGAGACTAAGTGACAGAGGCAGAGAGCCGTTACAAAATTCTGGGAATCACACACTCCAACCGGCGTTATATATATAATACATAATCCTTATTCCGGGAATTTCTTAACTCCAGCGGAAATGCAATGCATATAATACAGAACCATATTCCGGGAATCGCACACTCCAACCGGCATTATACAACACAAATATTATTCCGGGAATCGCCTACCCCAATGGAGGATACATATATCCATCATCTTGCATCTCATCACCGCACGTCGAAGTATACTGCAAGGACCAAGGTATATATATTATATTATATAAATTGGAGCGCATAAGGCAGTTGCCAAGGTGGGACCCCTCCCATGCATGTCCGGGAGATCACAAGGGTAGCGAACATGCTTCAACGGAAGTTGCGGTGCGGTGGTCGGACCCGATGGGTCTATCGTATGGTTAACATATATTTGAGTTTCAGGTCTAATCGCATCGGCACTGGTCAATCGCATCGGAGAATATATGAGTTGTGATTGCGATTGGAAGTCAGGACCCGATGGAGGTATGAATTATAATTCAAACGTGTTTGAAGTCCTTTCCCAATCGCATCGGCAAAATACAATGAGCCAATCGCAACACATATTAAAAGACTTGCGATTGTGATTAAGAGTTCGGACCCAATGGGTGTATTAATCATGGTTTATATATATTTGAATTCCGGCTAATCGCATCAGAGATTATAAGAGCGTCGGAAACATATGTTAAAGACTTTTGATTGCGATTGAAGCCCGGACTCGATGGGGTTATAAATTATGATTAACAAATGTTTCAATTCCATGTTCCAATCGCATCGGCACTAGTCAATCGGAACACATGTTAAAGACTTGCGATTGCGATTGAAGCCGGGACCCGATGGGCTTATAAATTATGACTAATAAATGTTTCAGTTCCATGGTCAATCGCATCGGAGGTAAAGTGGAGCATCGGAACATCACAACAGAAAGTTACGATTGCGATTGAGATTCGGACCAGATGGACTGATAAACTGTCACTTGATAGGTTTGAGTTCCGGAACATGTTAACAAAGATTTTCGATTGTGATTGAAAGGCCAGACCCGATGGGTTTATAAGCCAAGACTGATATATGTTTGAAGTTTCGCCATAACAGTGAATAATCACAATCAGAAGAGGCTGAGGAGTGATACATCGCATCGGAAAGATCGGCGAGTGAGCCCGAAAGGAGTTCTTATTTTTTTAAAGAGTTTTTATTATATAATGCCGAGAATTGATTTAAGTCTTTTTAAAAGGAAGGTTGTATATTAATTCATTTATTGAAATTATATATATATATAGAAAGAACGCGTATATATATATATATATATATATATATATATATATACTTATTTACGATAAGCCGTGGTCACAATAGATCAAACTCAAGCATTCATGGGGCTTAATTATAATTATCTGTTATTTAGCATGATATATATGCATTTCTAAAACTGCTGAAAGTTCCATCAACAAGACACTCGTGGCATGAAAAGGGTTGGAATTTCCCTGATTTAAAAATTCAGCAATTGCATTTCATTTATTTAAAAGGCAGAGATACATGTATGCAGCTGTTACACCCCCACAGAGGACAGAAAAGCAAATAGAGCCGAGAGGAGATAAAACTCAGTCACAAAAAGGACAAAGACAGCCAAAGAAAAGACAAATGCGCATCGATTCAAAAGACTAAATGAGTTGAGATAGAGTTCACTTTGTAATAAGAATGTAAATATTTTAATTGTTTTTATTGTTTGTGATGCATTGGCAAGTCTCCGAGAGAAAACAAACTCCTACTGTAATGTTAAAATTGACACCTACAGTTATAATTTATAAGTAAGCTGATAAAATGAGTGAGAAGGCAGAAGGCAAAGAGACATGACTTTCCATTTCGAATTCCAAGCAGAATACAAACAATCATGTGAGGAAATCTATAAATAATATCATCTTGATATGCAGAGAAAGTTTTTTGAGAGCAAGGGAGAAAGCATATATAGAGAGAATGCAGAATATAGAAGGCAGAGAAGATTAAGAGAAGCTACAGAACAGAGCTGATATCTGAGGTAAATTAGCAAACATTCAGTTTTAGAAAATGAGGAAGTTGGAGCTTCCCTATCAAGTTGTGACTTGATGGGTTTGTCGGTTAATAGTACAGAAATTTGAAGGTTGAACCTCACAATGAGTTGGTGCACACGGAAAAAAGAGTGCGTGCTTGCCTGAAAGTTGTAACTTGCGGGGTGAGGTAGGAGGCCCTCCTGTAGGTTGGTGCCTGCAGAAAAACAGTGGTGAGAGGGAGTTGGAGCTTGCCTTTGCATCACAAAAATAATAAGATGTGGTTTTCTCCCTTTATGGGTTTCCACTTATATCTGGTGCCTCTGTGCATGATATTTATGTATTGATCTGATATGTATTATTTGCTTAATACGTGTTTCTCTTATATTAAGTCTACTGCTCTATTAAACTAATACTTTCTGATTACATTCTAAAATTACTCTCACATCAAATTGAGTTTGAAATGAAGGTGTAAATAAGTTTAATTAAAAGTTTTAAAATATCAGGAATGTATTAAACTGATTCACCCCCCCCTCTCAGTTTAATTAGAGGTTCAACAATTCCTTGCTCCTGTGTGGGGCTCCATACATTGTGAAACTGGTCGTTCCATTAATCAAAGGATTCATGAGCATGTGGCATACCTTAAGCATGGTAGGTCACGCTCCTCTGCCTTAGCAGAACATGCAGAAAAAACGAAGCATCACATTTTCATCAAAGAAGCTAAGGTAATTGCTAAGGTTGACAATTTTCATCACCGTAAGTTGAGGGAAGCTCTAAATATCGAGAAAAGGCTTGTTAATGTGAATAGAGATGATGGATGGAGTGTTAGTAGATGTTGGATCTCGACCCTTCATCCTTATTTGTGGTTTAGCCTTAGCACCCTTCCCCTCTTTTCTCTTTTCTATTCCCTTTTTATGATTCCATTTGTATTTTTACCCCATTTATATATCCCTTAGATTTATTTTTATTATTATTCTTATTTTTACATTAAAAAGAAAAGAGCTCCTTCAACCTTAAATAATAAATTAATATAATAAAACTATTAATAATAAAGAAATTCCTTATTGCCGTTTTAACAAATACTAATTTGATATAATAATTAAAATAATTAAAATACTAATACTAATATTAAAATAATTATAATAATATTATAATTTTAACGAATACTAATTTGATGTAATAATAAAATTATTTAATATTTTATTATAAATCTAATCTCACGATCCTTATGAGATATGTTTCCTAGATTATTAATATTCTTAATTTTTTTTAATTGTATTTTTATAATAATAAATAATAACTTATTGAAACCTTGCTTATTATTTTAATCA
Organism: Pinus albicaulis; assembly: GCA_034641835.2. Classification (NCBI taxonomy): domain Eukaryota; kingdom Viridiplantae; phylum Streptophyta; class Pinopsida; order Pinales; family Pinaceae; genus Pinus; species Pinus albicaulis. The sequence continues at coordinate 615,649,334 of CM076577.1, read as the reverse complement.
AGAACATTATAATATAATAACAAAATATATTATAATTATTAAATAATTAAACTAAATTAAATATAATATAACAATAAATTATTTTAATAAATTATTTTTTACCTCTCTCAGTCAAACTAGATGTTATTCCTTAACAGCTAGTTGGATCCTCTCCCCATGTTTTTAAACCTGCTCCTGGATCAGATTTCTCATCTTGTCCTGAAGATGCACCACACTAGTTGGTTCAAAACGCATCGACAATTCATGATCTTATGTAATTTTTACCAAAAGATGTCTTTTACAATAAAATATTATTATTATGTTTTAAGAAAATGAAATACTTGTGAAAAGGAAATAATTTATCTCAATGCTTAATAATTCTAGTTTTTATAAGGAACTATATTGATCCATTATCAATAACACACTGCTGATTGGAAGACATGTTTACTACTCATCAAATTCACTTCTAGTTGCAACCCCATTTATGTTCTTCTCGCGATATTGTTGCTAATTCATTTGTTGCACATTATGGTTCTAGTTTCAAGGCTTGTGTTCATTTTAGTTTTGATTTGGTTTAAAATGATCTAGCTCTTATGGGATCAACCCTTGCACTAACCATTTTCTAAATGGTGGCTTTTGAATATGTTATACACACATGTGTCCAATTTGAATTACATTATGTATTTTGTTATATGTATAATGACATAATTATTTGTGTAACATCCCTTGTATAACATTTCTCTTCTATAAATAATTGTAATTATTTTTAAATCTTTGAGAAAGGGACACATATTCCATTGTTTTAGGAGGGAGAGAGATTGAGGAACTTATTTGGTTTAAATATCAATAATGGCTAACTGATTTGTTTTAATGGACCTAACTATGTATTAAATTCAACTGAAAATGAAGGACATGCCCATGTGTCTTTTGGGAAAAAATACAAGCCAATAAAGGATAATTTTTAATGAAAATTGATAGCATTAAAAGGGGGCAGTATGGTCAAAGCATGCAAGAGAGTATGGGTTGTGTTACCCATGGAGTTGGTCTATGTAGACCGCTCTAAAAGGAAAAAACCATTCCAATTAAGAAAGAGGAGGAGATACCCCTTCATTGTATTACAATAATGGGGGAGGGGGGCAAATACAAGAGATCCTCCTTCACTCTATTACAATGATGAGGGGGAAAATACAGGAGGGGGAGCATCGTGAAGAGTTTTGGGTAAAAAAATAAAGAAAAAGAACATAAATTATGAGGTGAAGAACCCTGGTGAAAAGGGCTTTCTCGGAGGAAGAATTGAGAGACCAATTGAAGAATCCAATAGAAGAGTCTTGTTTAGAAGTAATTACAACTTGAGAAGCAATTGAATGAAGGTTGAAGGAATCCACTCAAAGCTTAGGGACCGAAGAACCTTCTACATTAGAGAAGAAACACTCAGTTTTTTCGTGGTTGAGGAAACATCACAAATTTCCTTGGGGGTCAAAGCTTGCGTGTTTGTCTCAGTAATGAATCACCTAGAGAAGTGATTCCTTATGTATAGTAGTAACTTATCCACTGAAAAGAATCCTTGTAATGTGTATTCTCCTCTCTTGATAATCAGTTGATGATTTTTTGATTGTATAGTATCCTAAACTGGATGTTACTTCTAGTTGTAAGTTTGGAAGATTGATGTGAGATCTTTGATGAGATAGTGGGTGAAGGTAAAGTGTCCTTAACAAACCCTTTTTTAGATTATGATACTTATTAAATATCCCAAGTCAAAGATGGTTTTATACCCATGAAATGGTTCACTATGTTTACTTGTTTTTAATAGTTTCTAGGTGGAGGTGAGGCAACCTTGAGACACCATGTTTTCAGCTAAAATATTCGTTTGAGTTTCCTCTAAGAAAACTATATTTCAAGATATAGACTCTCGCTCGAGGTCAAGTGCTACAAGAAATACTTGGTTGTATCTTATCTATGGTTGGGTGGAGAGTTGCATTATCGATCTCAGTTCCTCAAATTTAGTGTAAAATTAAGATAAGTGTTTATATGCTTTCCTTGCTACTAAGTTCTTGTCGAAATGTTGAATTGATGTTGCATTATTTACATGATTTCTTATGGTTTCCTGTAATGGAACGGAAATTGTGTTTTTATGTGCATTATTATGTGTGGTGACTTTGCATTTTTTATTCCAACCAATAATTATAAACATGAATATTAATTCTAGTGTTGTTTGTAAGAATATTAGTTTATCTACCTATGCTTGTAAGATTTAGAGTTCTGAAGCATGTTCCCTTAGTGTTTTAGCCTTACAATAATGCCTTCATACATGATTTTATACAATTCCCAAATTAATGTTGATTTCATGAGGGATGATTGGTTCCTCAAGTTAAAAATCTTCAATCTTTTATGATGAATATTCCTACATATATGCATTGGTTCTTGTGGTTTTGTGAAAGGACTTTCAGATGCTAATAGACGCCTGTGAGTGAAATATGTGATTTTTAAAAAGTGTATTCCTTGTTAAATGATTAGTTCTATGTATTCTTGTGAAGGGATGGTTGAATTCCCTAAGCTTTATAAGGATATTAGATGTAATGATTTCCTGATTAAAAAAAAGTGCTAAATAAGCTTATTTTTATATTTGAGAAATTGGTGGAATTGGAGATGGACATGCATTTTGTGATGCTTATGAGTGAGTTGTAAGTATAAATTTCAATAGCATGGTAGTGCAATTGTGTCACTACTGACGAGGTTGATGAAGTCCCATTAACCTAGTAAAGCCACTAAGGCATTTCCTTCCATTTATGGGGGTGTTAATTCCAACTGAATATCTTATTAAACCATCAAATTCAAGATTGAGCATGCTTCTCATGACCCAAGATATTGATAGAAACACTACAGCTATGCCAAGTTAGGCTCCCTTATAATGGCATGGTGTAGCCTGAACGATATACGCCTTCCTTGTCTAACGTAGAACCACCATGGATGAGTCGTCATAAAATCCCCTTAACAAATGGCGTAGGAAGAAGCCTTATCCTTGGCCCCTTCAAACCCCATCCCATCTTCATGCATAATTTGTCAGGCTAGGTAAGGGTTGGATTTTAACTAGCAAAATACCGTAGAGATTAACTAAATGAAAGGCCCACAGAGTGAGCAGCTAATATTATGTGGAAAAGGAGATTGATTGTTTGGAAATGGTCTGGGATAATGTAAGCCTTAATGGGCTGCATCCCGAAAACCCACAAAAAGTCATGCAAAGAGAAGAGTCAAGACTACAAGGATCTGAGCTAGGTTATAAAGGTCACCAACTTAAAGCTGGAGATCGGATAATATTAAGTGAGTGACACTTTTGGATGTGTGGCCCATGTTACATCTCATCCTGAAGGCCATTATCAGAATCTTGAAGAGGAACACATAAAAAATGGATGGGATGACCTAAGCCCAGGTCGTCATGGTATACATGCGAGCCTGGAATCCTAGC